>CM065691.1:16093052-16105552 GCA_017654935.2 Phymorhynchus buccinoides
GAGAGAGAGAGAGAGAGAGAGAGAGAGAGAGAGAGAGAGAGAGAGAGAGAGAGAGAGAGAGAGAGACAGAGAGAGAGAAACATACAAACACAGAGAGAAGGACAAACATGTATTTTATTGGCAGTAGCAAATAATGGTCCTCTTGTCAAGACACCCACAATGACGAAACTGCCGAAAACCCACTCTTTGGCCTGTGATGCAGGAACATTGGAAAGCAGAGGAACCCCCCAAAAAACACAGCTTTGCATAGCATAATTCACATCTTGATTCAGGAAAGAAAAAACCACACTACTGTTGTATCGAAAGTAGAATCGCATGCTCTCTCTTTAATCACGTGACTTGTGTGTGTGTGTGTGTGTGTCTGTCTGTCTGTCTGTCTCTGTCTCACGTGACTGTCTGTCGTTCAGAGACTGTTTGTGCCATCCTTTTCATTTGGTTTTCAATACATTGGATTATTTTCATACATTTTATGAACACATTTATTTCTGTATCTTGTGTGTGTTGTGCCCCCAACGTGCCCTGCGTGCTGTGTGTACTAACAGTTAATTAAACGTTTGCTGTGATGTTATCATTTATGTTCTTACACTTATTAGGGGTGGGAGCTGTACTAGTTTGGGGTGTGTGTGTGTCAAACTTAATTGGTTATGTGAATAACATGTGCTTTTATGCATGTATTTTATGTCAGTTTATTATATAATGTCCCGCAGTTTTACATTACCAGTGCACGCTGAAAAAAGATTTTCTTCATTGAAACAACGATTTGATTGATTGATTGATTTGATTGACGTCACTTGCCAATCTGCATGTTAGCTAACGTCTGCTTTGCCTCCAACACCCTGCTGCTGTTTAACAGTTAATAAACTGTTATATTTATTACACGAGCTGTAATTAGTTTGTATTCTGGTTGGAATGACAGATACAACAATAATGGCGACTACCAACCTACATCACAAACGAAATAGGATTTTACGCCCTCTGTGGTCTTTCGACCATGTGGGGCATTTTTAAATACAAAGATGGTGGGAACAATACTGGAAGCAATGCCCGGAGGCAGTGCAACACCAGTAAAGTCCCGATTTCTTAACAATACAGATATGTGTAGCAGTAACCACGCCTCGGTTAAACCTCATTGGCTATGATACCGCCACAAGTAATGTATTCGAACGACTCTAGTATAAAATATGAGTTAAATATAGTAGGGGAAGACGTGGTAAAAAGCCCATAGGCGGGTAAGAAGCCCATGCCAATTATCTCATGAAATAAAGCAAGTTTCAGTCAAATTTGCCCACGAGACGAATGCTAAACATTAACACTCGTCTCATGGGCAAAATGTGACTGAAATTTGCTTAATTTCATGAGATAATCGGCATGGGCTTCTTACCCGCCCATGGGCTTTTTACCCCGTCTTACCCTATATACCTACATCCCAAATTGTGCTACACTTCATACATGAATGACGATGGTCTCATACTGAAGGGAGGTCTAGGACCTACCAGGTGGGTGTTGCTGTCCGGCAGGTTCATCTTGGCGTAGTTGAAGACGGCGAAGGTGTTGTGAAGGTCAGCAGCAATCAGCAGCTGGAAGGTGGCGCTCTGAAACACACACACACACATACACATACACACATACACGCCCGCACGCGCGCGCACGCACGCACGCACGCACGCACACGCACGCACGCACACACACACACACACACACACACACACACACACACACACACACACACACACACATTCATCGACACCCGGATCAACAGCTTATTCAATATCTGTGCATGATCTTTATGTTTCTTTGGGTTTTTCTTGTAATACAAGCGATGTTGTTAAGTTTTACTAATTAGTAAAATTAAAGCTAGTCCTTCTTCTGATTCTTAAATACTATCCCTGGCAAAGTATATGACATCAGACACGCTTCGCAATTGTGATAATACATATTATTAGGAACCGACGCTACAAGAGAAAAACTCTTTAAAGATCCACCAGATCACGTGTCAAAATCACGGGTTTTACACATCTTTTCCCTCTTATAGCTGGTAAGAAATCTTGTTTTGACCAGGTTTTACTCCCATACAAATGCCCCCAAATTGAAAACGAAACATCATTTTAAAGAGCAGCCTCAATTTCAAGTTGGGGGCATTTGTATATGGGTCACAGCTACCCAGAAAAAACCAAGGGACTTAATCGTGGTGGGTCAGTGTGTCTTTAATGACCAAAAATACCCGTGGTCTGTCTAGTCATGGCTGAAGTTATCTCCCTGGAGTAAGATCTAGGCTGGGACAATGCAGAGTATTTCTTTACAAGAAACAAACATAAACACTTGGCCAAGCAAGAAACAAATCACCTGCTTACTCCCACCATCCCAAATAGGCTATGACCTTTTTACTTGAGTGATCGTGACCTTAGTAGCAAAGCTGACCTTTACTATGACCTTTTATTTTTAGACTGCTCGACTGTGAAGAGGGGAAGTATTGTTGTGTTGACTATGTTGTTTGAAAAATAGATTTGTTGTTGAAATATTACACGTTCTGTTTTATTTCGTCAATAAAATAACGTCACTCTGCACTTGTTGTGTATTTGTTTGCGTGGTGCTATGACCTTAAAGGTAATCGCAGAGACCTTCCTGACAGCCAGACGAGAAGCTGCAGAGGACAAGCAAGCCAGGTGACAAGCAACAACCGCACAGAGCACCCCTCTACCCCCCGACCCAGGCTTTCCCATGCCCATCATGCCATAGAGTATGCCGATCCAGGATCGGACTCTTCAGCCACCAGAGGACATGCCGCCAGGGACTCCCCCACTGATCCTGGGATCCGAGGAACCTGCCTGCCACAGTAGTTAACCTTGACATCAATTCAGACTTTGTTATTATCCTCCGTCTCTTCTCCATTTTACATGTTATTTAAAATTCTATGTGTGTTTATTTAATATTATATTCTTAACCCTTTCACCACCAAAGACGCATTTTAGCACCACATTAATTTAACCCTTTCAACGCCAGCCATTCTTCAGCCAAAATTTACCATTAAACTTACCCGGGTAGAAAAAAGATTTCGTCTGCAATATTGGGGATTCCTCTGTGGCATGCATAAAAAAGACGCATTTTAGCACCACATTGGTGCCAAATCATTGTGGTGCCAAGAGGCGACAGTTGGTGATTTAAACACCTATGTCACTAAAAGGCATCAAATTGGGGTATATTATCCAAAGACCCTATTGTCTTAGTTTTGGGAAGTAAGGGGAGACCTTATTTTATATATATCACAGAAAATCGCTAATACTGCAGATGGATTTTGTTCTCTACCCAGGTAAATTTAATTGACATGTATGTGATTTTATGCCGTGCCACAAAATAATTTCTCTTTATGAGATAATAAAGCAGTCTTGAGTCTTGAGTCTTCGCTCCCACTTCAATAAACGTGGTACTTGTCTACGGCCAAGGGTGTTCTGAGCAGTGTTCTTGGCGGAAGTTTGCGCTGTTCAAACGTGCCTCGCTGTACTCCTTTTGCGATGCTGATCAAGGGCATATGGGTCTTTCGTTCCGCGATCAAACAAATAATTCTTATCTGTAGCCTAGAGAATAGCGCTGCTTGTTTGTGCCTCACCGGAACGATGCTGATCAAGAAAATGCTAACTCAGGTGTCTTACCACCAGCAGGTGTCCAGTTTTAGGCAAACAAGCAGACAGACAGAAGAAGAAAATGTGTGTTTACGTCCTCCAAACAGGAACAGGTACAGAAGGGACATTTGCATTTGTACAGACTGTGGATCGATCCAGGAGATACAGCGATGCCGGGAAAGACCCGTTATGCTTATGAGCAGCTTAGGACGCACATTTCACCGCCAGGGGGCAAACACACCAGTAGGGGCTTAGCGTGTGGTATTCTTATTTGGGGGCTCATCTCCCTCTCCCTCTCTCTCTCTCTCTCTCTCTACCCCCAACTAAGAATATCACGCGCTAAGCCCCTACTGGCTTGGTTGCCCCCCCCCCCCCCCCTGGCAGTGAAATCAGCGTCCTAAGTTGACCATTCAACAGAAGACAAGACACACCACTTCATCTTCACATGAATAGATTGTGTCGGAACAAAACTGTTAAAACACCCTCTATCATCGTGTTTATTTGACTTTCTAATGATTCATTATTTGTTTGCCTTTAATGTTCTTGTTATCAATGTAAAGCGCACTGAGCTCATGTGAGAAAGAGCGCTATATAAATTCCCATTATTATTATTATTATTATTATTATTATTATTATTAATATGAAAATGAAACAAAGGAAACACCAACAAGCTAGTTAGTTGCTTTTATTCCAATATTTCGGTCGTGCTCGACCTTTTACTAGGAAATCTTTCTCTTGACTGACAGTAGTCTCATCTCTCCCAATTTCACAAAACAACATGAGCATCAGTCATCACACACACACACACACACACACACACACACACACACACACACACACACACACACACACACACACACCAAAACAAAAGGAAGAAAATGCATGCACATGACAATTATTATTATTATTATTATTATTATTATTATATGGGCGTGCGTCACATTGTAGTATACTACTAAGTACTCACATCACACGGGCAAACCGAGTCACAGGAGCACGACACGTTTTGCGCGTCTTTGCAGGCTTGGTTGGTGACGTTTTCCCACGTGACCATGACGTAGACGTGGGGCTGGAAGGAGGTGACGGTCACCGTGGAGTGGGAGAGGTAGCTACCCAGAAACTCCAGGAACTTTTCGTGTCTCCTGTCTTCTTCGTCCTTATCCACTTTGTCTCTCTGTATTTCGTACGTAGAGCTGCAGAAAAAAAGATTAGCCACACATAAATGAGGCTTTATACCGAAAATTCTCTGCCCCTGTCTCGTGCCCTAAGATGCGAACACCACCTACTTCAGATTATCGCCCTTGCCTGTCAGGAACTAGTAGTATATAGCCACAGAAAATTCTCTGCCCCTGTCTCGTGCCCTGAGATGCGAACGCCACCTACTTCAGATTATCGCCCTTGCCTGTCAGGAACTAGTAGTATATAGCCACAGAAAATTATCTGCTCCTGACTCGCATACACACAAACACACATTATCTCTGACCCTTCCCCTCCTCCCCTCCCCCACGTCTCTCAGAACCACTTACATGTACATCCTGCCGTGGTAGGTTCGTGGTGTCCGGGAGATGTAGCCATGGTAGTGGAGGGCGGCGATGAACGGCTTGTCCGAGGCCACGGTGAACTCCGTGAAGCCCTGCGGCCAGCGAGGGTCCGGCTTGTAGTTGACCGGCAAGTCCGACCCGAAACTGACCGTGCCATCCTGGGTCACCTGGAGAGGAGGCACCAACACTAGTTGATGATGATGATGATGGTGATGATGGTGATGATGGTGGTGATGATGATGATGATGATGATGATGATGATGATGATGATGGTGATGATGATGGTGATGATGATGATGATAATGACGATGTTGATGATGATGATGATGACGATGACGACGATGATGATGACGATGATGATAATGATGACGATGATAACGATGATAGAGATAATGATGATTGTGATAATGATGATGATGATAATGATGATGATAATGACGATGACAATGCTAATGAAAATGGTGGTTATGGAGATGAGGAAAATTATGCTGATGACATCATCTGCTAGAAAGTCAAACAATTAACGAAATACGTGGCTTTGCAGCACAGCAACGTTATTTTGCTACGTACTACAACGACCTTGCTCAAATGGCTAGCACCACTGGTTGACATCAGTCTGTAGTAGGGGCCAACAGTAACATGAGAGCTGTACAACAGGTGATTTTCTACAGTAATAGAAAATCATGGTACAGTTTAGTCTCTTGTGGAAGACTTTGACTCTCAAACGAGGAGACTGTTGTACTGGCTCTAGTGCTGCAGCCAAATGGATGGGTTGGCATTTTGGGACCCCCCTCCCCCCCCCCCCCCACCCAGCTCCCTACCACCCCCCCCCGTTGATGGCCCCGCCCCCCTGCAGCACACACCCCCCCACCCCCCCCCCACCCCCTACCCCTCCCCCCCTCCCACCATTTTGGGACCCCCCCCAACCCCAACGCCATCCGTCCCCAAATCCCTTTGGCCGAGAGAGTGGGGATGTACCATGGGCAAGGTATCTCCACTACAAAACAAATTCCAGCCCAGCCCTCCAGAGTAGAATCTGCCCACTCTACTATTTGGCAGTCATGGTCGGAAACGACTGACTGACATAGTACATGCATAGGCCTACAATGACGTGACATTTCGCAGTGGGCCTAAATCGCTTTGCATTTATTCTCGAGACAGGGCAACAAGAAGACTTATACCAAGACCTACCAAAGGTACACACAAAGACAAATTGAGGAGGAAGCTGAAAACAAAGTACCATATAGCCATTTGAATGAACAGTATTCATGGTATAAAGAGAAATCTTCTTCTTCTTCTGTTTCGTTCGCTCAGTTTCCTGTCATATGAGCGTAGATGCGTCATGCTGCCGTTATGCGCGCGCGTAACTAAGAACTAGTTAGGCCCAGCATGTCCGACTTCGGCTGAAGAAATCTTTGTGAGAATTTATAGAAAACAAGGGCAGGAGAATGGACCAGTAAGACAGAAAGATAGCAGATGACAGTACGCAAAGGGGAAAAAGCAGAGTCACAAGCACAGAACGTCCAGAAGGTGGGGGAACTATTTGTACGAAATACCACCCGGTATCCCCACGGGGGGGGGGGGGGGGGATAAAGAGAAATGAAAGTACTAAAACAAAAATAATAAGATACAAGTGCAACGCCGGGCGGCTGCAAAGTCCCCTCGCAGCATCGCCGAGCTACTCCGAAATCGGAATGTGTCGGTTGTACACATACATGAAAACGCACCAAAACAGCACGTAACTACATAAAAACGCATCAAAACAGCACGTAACAGAATAGTTTTTTCTAGAAGAAAAATTCATGACAACTGTGTTATAGACCATTCATCAAGAAATGTTGTGGAAAAAAATTGCATTGAAATACATGCAAAACTTCGCGAGATATTAGCGATGATGTGTTTCGGGGTTTGAACCCCGTAACTGGCGCGACCTTGACCTTAATGTAAAACTAAATACATCAGTGGATAACACGAGGAGACTGTTGTACTGGCTCTGGTGCTGCAGCCAAATGGATGGGTTGGCATTTTGGGGACCCCCCCCCCCCCCCCCAACGCCATCTGTGTCCTCAACTCCCTTTGGCCGAGAGAGTGGGGATGTACCATGGGCAAGGTATCTCCACTACAAAACAAATTCCAGACCAGCCCTCCAGAGTAGAATCTGCCCACTCTACTATTTGGCAGTCATGGTCGGAAACGACTGACAGACATAGTACATGCATAGGCCTACAATGACGTGACATTTCGCAGTGGGCCTAAATCGCTTTGCATTCATTCTCGAGACAGGGCAACAAGAAGACTTATACCAAGACCTACCAAAGGTACACACAAAGACAAATTGAGGAGGAAGCTGAAAACAAAGTACCATATAGCCATTTGAATTTGTATTTATGGTATAAAGAGAAAATTAATCTTCTTCTTCTTCTGTTTCGTTCGCTCAGTTTCCTGTCATATGAGCGTAGATGCGTCATGCTGCCGTTATGCGCCCTAACTAAGAAATAGTTAGGCCCAGCATGTCCGACTTCGGCTGAAGAAATCTTTGTGATAATTTATAGAAAACAAGGGCAGGAGAATGGACCAGTAAGACAGAAAGATAGCAGATGACAGTAAGCAAAGGGAAAAGGCAGAGTCAGAGAGTGACAGATTAAAGGAAGTTACAAGCACAGAACTTCCAGAAGGTGGGGGAACTATTTGTACGAAAGACCACCCGGTATCCCCACGGGGGGGGGGGGGGGGGGGGGGGGGGGATAAAGAGAAATGAAAAGTACTAAAACAAAAATAATAAGATACAAGTGCAACGCCGGGCGGCTGCAAAGTCCCCTCGCAGCATCGCCGAGCTACTCCGAAATCGGAATGTGTCGGTTGTACACATAGGGGGAAGACGGGGTAAAAAGCGCATGGGCGGGTAAGAAGCCCACCCCAATTATCTCATGAAATGAAGCAAATTTCAGTCTCATTTTGCCCATGAGACGAGTGTTAATGTTTAGCATTCGTCTCATGGGCAACTTTGACTGAAATTTTCTTTAGTCTCATGGGCAAAATGAGACTGAAATTTGCTTCATTTCATGAGATAATTGGGGTGGGCTTCTTACCCGCCCATGCGCTTTTTACCCCGTCTTCCCCTACATAAAAACGCACCAAAACAGCACGTAACTACATAAAAACGCATCAAAACAGCACGTAACAGAATAGTTTTTTTATCTAAGAAAAATTCATGACAACTGTGTTATAGACCATTCATCAAGAAATGTTGTGGAAAAAAATTGCATTGAAATACATGCAAAACTTCGCGAGATATTAGCGATGATGTGTTTCGGGGTTTGAACCCCGTAACTGGCGCGACCTTGACCTTAATGTAAAACTAAATACATCAGTGGATAGCTTGCATCTTGGCAAACTAGTATACCAAATTTGATGATGATACACTGAATAGTTTTTGAGAAAAACAGACGAATAGCCGGACGGACGGAGGTACGCCGGACGGACGGACGGACACCGGACGGACGGACGGACCAGACAAAAACAATAGCTCCCTGAACCTTCGGCTCGGGGACTAAAAATACGAAATACATAATGTCCATGTCTTCACTGTACCTTCAAAATGGAGTACTTCAGTCCGTAGTAGTACAGAGGCTGCTTCAGCTCAATGGTCTTCACATTATCGTCCAAGATGTAGGACTCTTGTTTTTCGAAGTTGATCTCTCGCTCATAGTCGAACAGCGCCGCGTGGTTACACTCTGCGAAAACACATAACACATTCCCATCATTATATTAAAAGGCAACTGTCCGTCCGACCGCCCGTCCGTCCGTCCGTCCGTGTGAAACACAGAACGGGCCTTATAACTCCGCCGTTTTTCGACCGAATCGCTTAAAATCTGCTATCAGCCCTAACGTGGCGATGGAAACGCGGTTTGGCAAATGCGCGAAACGCGTATCCACCGGCCTCTCGGCGTCCGTATCTCCGGTATTTCTGGACAGATTGCCTTCCAATTGTGAAGGTAGATGACCGGAGACAGTAACTATCTGTGAGCGAAACCCGAAGCGATTCGATTTATAAACTCGCGCGATATACGCCGCTTCACCTTTTCACTAACCGCGGCGAAATGAGACCAGACATTGACTCGAAATTTGGAACGTGAATGACCAGGGATAGTGACTATCTTGGTGCAAAATTTCAACAGCATCCATTCATCAACGCGCGCGATATGAGCCAATTTACATTTGCGCGGACCCAGCGAAACGGGTACTCAGCAGTACGGGTACTTGGCGTTACGGGTACTAGGCGTTACGGGTACTAGGCGTTGCGCTAGTTCTTTATAAAACACACACACAGCTATCTTAACACATGACACATTAAAAAAAATATACTTTAATTTTTTATGAAACGCACATATGTACAATATGTACAATATCTTACTTTATGGATGCATGGGTGTCAACCCGCCTGAAACTCGAGAACAGTAACTGTTGGCCTAAAAGGGCCAGCCACGCGTCAAGTACAAACGCACGACCGTACGATCCGATCCGATCACGTGGTCTCCAAGAAACAAATGTGAGTCGCGTTTGGAGATCACGTTATCGAATCGCATCGTACGGTCGTGCGATTTTAGTGGACGTGTGGCTGGCCCTTAAAACCCAAGTCCGATTATGTCTATAATGCAACAAGGGAGCTCGGGATGGGGGGGGGGGGGGGGGAGGGGGCTTGGGCTAAAAGGTGGGCAGTGGGAGGGGGTGAGAAAGGGGTGGGGGTGAGGGGTGTGAGTGAGGGGTGGGAAAAGGGGTGGGGGGGCAGGGTCAAGTTGTTGCAGCTATTTTAATGTTAAAAAAAATTGTCCAAGAAAATAGGCACGTTTTCTCTTGCTCTACAAGCAAACAAATACGCATAACGCTAAGTTGAGAAGTGGCTGCCAGAACCGTAGGAATCGACAACCCTGCAAAGTGTTTAATAATAACATAAAAAAAAGCAACGCGAAAGCTCTTTACAACTTGTGTGTTAAAGTCTCCCTAGAAAAGGAGTGGGTACAATGGAATGACTAAATCTTACTTGGAGTGGTCTATCAGTCATTGACACGGACTCCATCCATCACAGATAACACAGCACAATGGAACGTTGGAACGTGTGTAGGCCTAGCGTGCTACCCCGTTATCACTACACACAGGGTGGAATACTAGGGTCAAACGGAGTCTTCAAAAGACAATAATTATAGTTGAAGCACTTTGTTTCTGTAGATTCTTTAACCCTTTCAACGCTAGCCATTCCTCAGCCAAAAAATTTACTATTTTACACTTACCTGGGTAGAGAAAAAAATGTGTCTGGAATACTGGGGATTCCTCTGTGACATGCATAAAATAGGGTCTATCCTTACCTCCCAAATTAAGAACATAAGGTCACTGGATGCCAGGCCCTCATTTGATGCCTTTCAGTGACATGGGTGTTCAATCATTGTGGTGCCAAGAGGCGACAGTGGCGATGAAAGACTCACCAGATCACGTGTCAAAATCACGTGTTTCGCGTGATTTCCCTCTTATAGCTGGAAATAAATCTTGTTTTGACCACGTCTGATGCCCATACAAATGCCCCCAAATTCAAACCGAAACATCATTTTAAAGAGCAGCCTCAGTTTGAAGTTGGGGACATTTGTATGTGGGCCACATCTACCCAGTGTCTTTAAAGGTGTGCCGAATACAGGGTGTTATACCAAAGCTTCACAAAGAAAAACTCAATAACGTTTTAGTGATGTTGACTGACCAGTAAATTATTTTGTTGAAATTATTCTCTTGTCAAACAACTAACCCTACCTTCTTCGAGTCTAATGTACCGTAAAGACTAAACAGTTTTTAAAGACACACTGACGCACCACGGTTAAGTCCCATGTTTTTTTTCATTTTGTCCAGCTATAAGAGGGAAACCACGTGAAACCCGTGATTTGGACACGTGATCTGGTGGGTCTTTAAGCAGACAACGTGCAAGGGTCATAGACTGAGAACAAAAAGATTACAACCAGGCGTCGATGAATGATACCTGTTATGAATGCTTTTTGTGAAGACTATAAAATGATTGAATTGAATTGAATTAATTGGGACCAGCGTCGATTCTGAACGACTGGTTGTAATTTTTTTTTTTTAAAAGGTAAAGGTAAAGATGTGCCCCCCCCCCCCCCCCCTGCATTTCTCGGTTAATTGTATTTTTCAGTTTTTGCCTTTCTTACCATACATAAAGCTGTATTTTAGGAACATTTTTAGCTAATAACCTTTTTGGAATACTAACCCTATCCCTAACCCTAGCCCTAAACCTAACCCTACCCCCCACTATATATTGTTTGTTTCCTGTTGTAGTGCTATTTTGTTTTTTAAATCTACCATGTTGTACAATAACAACAATCAGCACGGTACCCATCACCTAACCTGCTTAAAGACCCACCAGATCACGTGTCAAAATCACGGGTTTCACGTGATTTCCCTGCTATAGCTGGTAGGAAATCTTGTTTTGACCAGGTTTAGACTCCCATACAAATGCCCCCCAAATTCAAAACGAAACATCATTTTAAAGAGCAGCCTCAATTTGAAGTTGGGGGGGAATTTGTATGTGGGTCACAGCTACCCAGAGAAAAAACCAAGGGACTTAATCGTGGTGGGTCAGTGTGTCTTTAAAAAGAAGCTTAACATTTCCCATAAACCTCGACGGACCATTACGACTTTCAAACTAGATGCTTTCCTTTTTTTAGTGCAGAACATTTTTTGGTATTGCATACAACGGCTTCTGGTGAATGGCAAACATTGTTTGTTCCCTGTGTTTGTTAAATATATACTGACCCACCACGATTAAGTCCCTTGGTTTTTTCTGGGTAGCTGTGACCAATATACAAGTGCCCCCAACTTGAAATTGAGGCTCTTTAAAATGATGTTTCGTTTTCAATTTGGGGGCTTTTGTATGGGAGTAAAACCTGGTCAAAACAAGATTTCCTACCAGCTATAAGAGGGAAAACACGTGCAACCCGTGATTTTGACACGTGATCTGGTGGATCTTTAACGAGTGCAATGCCATTAAAAAAACAAAGGAGTATAATACTATTTTCCACTTGCATGTTAAAACTTCCATTCAAAAGTAATAGCCAGTCAATCACTATCAAGGGTTAGAAACCTTCAGCAAAAAGCTATTTGCGCTCTTTAACAAACTTTAAAAATGTGAAATCTTAAGCTAAGTCGACCCAAACGAATTATTAGGTCTAATAAACGAACGAATAAGAATGACAGTTAATTAAAAAAACCAATCTACCAGAAGTGTACGTTTGACAATTAACAACGGATGTTCAGCTTGGCCACACTTTTTAAATTAAAAACATCT
>CM065691.1:16110552-16135552 GCA_017654935.2 Phymorhynchus buccinoides
TCATGCAGCGACATATTTCAATCACACCCCTTTTCCCTTTTCGACACATTTCTGACCACCCTATACTTAAACTCAATTTGGTAGTAAAAATGATTCCAAGATATTTGTACGAGTTTGTAACTGCAATTTCATTAGCTCCGTACCACCATTTCTCACGTGCAGACAAATAGCCACCCTTCCTAAAAAACATTACATTTGTTTTTTCTAAATTAACTTTTAGGTCTAATCTATCTGCTTCCTGTTTCAATAGATTTATCTGATGTTGCAATCCCACCACAGAATCAGAAAAAAGGATAACGTCGTCAGCAAAAATCAGTAGAAAGAACTCAATAGCACCCGAAATAAATTGCACCCCATGTTTCCCCTTTTTAGATATCTCTATGGCTAGTTCATTTATAAAGAAAGAAAATAGTTGGGGACTGAGAATGCATCCTTGTTTTACACCCCTTGGACACTCAAAGTATTCTGAATATAAGCCTTTATCACGTACACTTGCTGTTACAGTATCATATACTGCTCTCAAAGATTTATACAATTTTCCACTTACACCAGATCGTCTTAGAACATCCCATAATTTATTTCTGTTGACCGAGTCAAAAGCCTTCTTAAAGTCTACAAAGGCTACATAGAATTTTGAATGGTTTAATAAATGCTTCTGAACCATAGTAAATAGTGTATAAATGTGGTCCACAGTACTATAATCCTTTCTAAACCCTGCCTGCTCTTCTATTATCTTTTCTTCTTTATTAGCCCATGCCACTAGTCGTTTATTCAGAATGTTAGTGTATACTTTTCCTAATATACTAGTTAAGGATACCCCCCGATAATTATCCGGATTGTTCGCATCCCCCTTCTTGTGAATAGCACTATTATTGATTTGGACCATTCCTCTGGAAAAATCCCTTTACTAAACAGCTCATTAAAAAGGTTTACCAAAAAATAACTAATAACATCCTTAGCTTGTACAAGCATTTCGGCTATAATTCTATCGGGTCCACTGCTTTTACCCAATTTTAGCTTTTTAATACTATCTAAAACTTCATCTAGAGAGAGAGAGAGAGAGAGAGAGAGGAAGAGAGAGAGAGAGAGAGAGAGAGAGAGAGAGAGAGAGAAACGATTTTTTTTCTTCCACAGAAAGAGAGAGACAGAGACAGAGAGAGAAAGAGATAGATAGATAGATAGATAGCAGAGAGAGAGAGAGAGAGAGAGAGAGAGAGAGAGAGAGAGAGAGAGAGAGAGAGAGAGAGAGAGAGAGAGACAGACAGACAGATAGACAGAACCGTGAAAATTAAAAAAAACACGGGTTTTAACTGTCAAAACTAAAATGTCGTTATTCAAAAAGTTCATTATCATGTTTAGAAAGTAAAACTGAACCTACCCACCAATTTTCATCAAGATCACTGCAAAAATAGAAAATAACGGTTTTCAACTGTCAAAAGTTAAATGTCGTTTATGAAAAGGTCACTATAATTTCCAGAATGAAAAGCTGAACCTACCCACCAATTTTCATTACGATCACTGCAAAACTAAAAAATAACGGTTTTCAACTGTCAAAAGTTAAGTGTCGTTTATGAAGAGAGTACTATAATTTTCAGAATGGAAACATGAACCTACCCACCAATTTCCATTACGATCACTGCAAAACTAAAAAATAACCGTTTTTAACCGACAAAATGTTAAGTCACACTTTCCAAACTTGGCGGTTATGTTTGTTAAGAAAAAAAAGTATCTACTTCAAAATTCTACGACATTCTGTGAAATAGTTTGGATGAAATTGGCGGAAAGGTGTTAAAAACAGAAAATAACTGCCATTCAACGGTTATTTTGTTACGTTTTATTTCTGCAAAATAGTCTAAAACCATCACGGTGACGCAACGGACCTAACATCCAAATATCATTAAAATCGGTTAAGGCTTTCTTGACTTTAACGTGGGACGGACTGACAGACAGACACGGTCCTTCTTTGGCTCACTGTGCTGTGGGATACCAAGTCGCTTCGCTCCTGATAAATAAATATGCGAGTGCTGTGGTTGTACAATAAATATCCGCGTATGTTTACCACACCTTACGTTATCATTCTGAGTGTTTAATGTAATCCATACTGAAAACATTTTTAAAAAACACCATCATAATTGCCTTACTTTGTTTCTTATAATTATTTTTGTTTAGGATTTTACCACCAGTAGGCTATTACCGAAAGACAAGTGACATAAAAGGAAGACTGTTAAGCGTAAATATGTATCACTAGGTATACAGTGTCTGTTATCACAGCATTATGGTAATGTTGAAAAGGACATCGAGCTTATTGGTAACTCAAAATGTTTTTTTAAATTTTAACATTACGCCTTTTTGTTTGTAGTGTAGCTAAAATATACAGAGTAACCAAAAACCGCTTATAACTTACCTGCAACTTTAAGAAATCCGATAACAAAAATCGCAAAACGAACAAAGAATTCCTCGCAAGACGAGAAGTCCCACCCCGGTTGCAACGCCGGTCACATTTTGTTTCAGCGTTATCTCAGCGTCACCGGTTTGACCTGGAAGGATTTAAACTGTCGGGTCACCCGGCTGTTGTTGAGTCATGGAGGACAGGTGATCTGCAACATTGCCATTACCTGGAATACTGTCACAGTGACGACTAATTAAAATGCATGTAAATTTCCCACTAGGTATAAGAGTGTCTGTTATCACAGCATATCTCATGGTAATGTTGTCAAATTTGCCCATGAAAATGCTAGACATTAACGACATTGTCTTATTGGTAACTCAAAATGCTTTTTTAAATTTTAACTTCTTACGCCTTTTTGTTTGTATTGACAACAACTAAAATATACAAGTTCTTTCTCACTAATCCCAAAAACCTTATTAAAACATACCTGCAACTGTAATGAAATCCGATAACAAAAATCTGCAAATTGGAACAAAGAATTCGGCTCGCAAGACGAGAAGTCCCACCCCGGTTGCAACGCCAAATCAGCCATTTTGAATGTTCAGCGTTATCTCAGCGTCACCGGTTTGACCTAGAAGAAGGATTTAAACTGTCTGTGGTCACCCGGCTGTTGTTGAGTCATGGAGGACAGGTGATATACGCAATGCATTGCGCCTTACCTGTGAATATTTTGGCTCAAGCCACAAACGACTAATTAAAATGGTCGGACTAAGTTTCCCGTCTGAGTCGGTCTGTCGTTCCGACAATTGACAACAACATTTTGAATGAGTCGTCAAATCGAAATAAGAGTTCTTTTACGTCACTAAAAAAAAGACAATCCCAAACAAATTTAAATACAAAACATAAATACTGGAGGCAAAACAGTAAAGTGAATTATGCGATCTAGAACGTAGCGGAGGTGTTGGCTCATCGCTATGGTACCGACTACATATTTTTGATCAGCGTCAGGGAGCAAATCGAGGCTACACTTCAAATTGAGGCGGCTCTTTAAAATGATGTATAGAAAAGCGTACAAAATAATAAACATAAGTAATACAGAACTAACAGACACGACGAGTATCAGGTGCTTGGGCTATAAGTAGGATACATAGTTTTGTTTTCCAAAAGATATAAAAAGTTACGAAATGGTGCATTAGATAACATTCTGGTTTACAGATTAAAATTATTGAAAAGCCATGCGTCACATGATGATTGGAGTGGTAAAAATAGACCGCGTGCCACAAACTATTGCGATTTCGCGCTTGTTTAGCTAAAACTTTCCATCAAATTTACCCGGGCAGAGAAAAGATTATATGTGCAATATTGGGGGTTCCTCTGTGACATGCATAAAATAGGGCCTATCCTTACCTCCCAAAATTAAGAACGTATTAGGTCACTGAATACCAGACCCTCATGTGATGCCTTTCAGTGACATGGGTGTTAAATCATTGTGGTGCCAAGAGGCGACAGTGGCGATGAAAGGGATTTAATTAAAGAAAACCGCAAGATGGATTTTAACTCAATTTGGTAAAGATAAAGATATAAAAAAATTAAATGTTCATTGCACTTTTTATTACCTTCTTAACTTTGGCCACATTTTCTTCTGAAAACGTTAGTTCGTTGAAGTAATGTCTTCCTCATCTTTGGCGTTACAGTCTTCAACTTTGATAAGGGGGGTACATTAGCTTAAAGTGCTTCATAATACTTAATACATAATTACTTCGTTGACCTTATTTTCGACCCTGAACATGCCAAGCTGTTATCTTGGCCACATCTTTCACATTTTTGCTGTTATAGCCCTCAAGTTTGGTAAGTTGATACATTTCATCAAGGTCATCATGATGCAATTATTAACGGCCTTGCTTTTTGAACTTGTTTATTTGTCGCGATATCTTTTAAACCGTTGCATACAGTCACTTCAAACTTTGTGGGGTATGATAGTGCCCTAAGTCGATGTTACCCATGTCTTACTAACCTTGACCTTGACCTTTGTCCTTGAATGCATCGAATTTAGTGCGCAGTACTTCTTGGATTTCTGTCATATCCTTTACATCTTTGCAGTAACAGTTTTCGTGCGTGTAGGAAGAGGAAATACGAATACGAATACGAAATCTGTTTTTTCAGGGTCAAACTGATAAGAGCATGTGAGGGAGGAGGAGAGGCAGGGAAAGAATTCTGAGTCTAACGAAGAGCCACAGGAATGGAAACTTGGACCGCGGGCATGTCTGCCGCTCGGCGACACCTAGCTTCATTCGATCTTTTTTTAAATATTTTTTTCAATTTCTTAAATAGTGCTCATCTGCATTATTGGACCAAAAAAAAAGCAAGCTTGAATGTCAGTCACCCCCCTGATAGGTCTGTTTACGACCCTCAATCTCAAAGTCTGCTTCTTTCAGGTTTATTTTTAATGAAAATAATCTTAGGCTAATCCTAGCCCGACCCCTTTCTCCCATAATTAGTAGAATGTTATTCTCAGTGAAAATGTTCCATGCGACAATTTGAAGGAGGGGTGGGGGTGATGGTGGTGGTGGGGGGGACTAAGGTACACGATAGCCTCATAATATATGGGGCAGGAAGAATTTGAAGACACCAACATTACTATACCCACTCCCCCGCAATCCATTGGCTCATCCATCTGCTTTCAGTTGCGAGCCACCCACCACTACCACCACCATATTGTGAACATTTGTGGCGCGCGCGCGCGCGCGCGTGTGTGTGTGTGTGTGTGTGTGTGTGTGTGTGTGTGTGTGTGTGTGTGTGTGTGTCTCTCTCTCTCTCTCTCTCTCTCTCTCTCTCTCTCTCTCTGTCTGTGTGTGTGTGTGTGTGTGCGTGCGTGTGTGCGTGTGCGTGCGCGTGTGTGTATGTGTGTATGTGCGTGTGTGTGTGTGTGTGTGTGTGTGTGTGTGTGTGTGTGTGTGTGTGTGTGTGTGTGAGAGAGAGAGAGAGAGAGAGAGAGAGAGAGAGAGAGAGAGAGAGAGAGAGAGAGAGAGAGAGAGAGAGAGAGAGAGAGAGAGAGAGAGAGAGAGAGAGAGCTCTAGTTCTAGATAAGCTGCTTGGTGACAAAGGCAGGCGCTCGTTCTCTCTGTTGACTAAAATAAACTGACTTGTTTGCTTGCTCGTGTGCTTGTTTGATATAAGACGTGTGTACATTTCTCTGTTCGTGCGTATTATTGCCGCAGAGATTGGCTTCTTTAATGTATCGTTGTAAGCCGAATATTATTACATCAATGTTTTGGTTTGAACAAATCTTTATTCATTTGAAAACATAGTCAAACAAAAAGACAATTAGAGTAACAACAAGCTCGAATCTTATACCGTGCTCCTTACATTTACATTGCACAATTGATTGAACGGATGGAGACTGCATTTAAACCAAGTAATGTAATGATGAACAAAATTAAAGTTATTATTAACTATTTTGCATTATTGTAGTAAACTTTGTTGTGACAGCATATTGCTCGATCTGTTTTCCACTGAGAGGGAGAGATTCTTTCCTAAACTGTTTGTCTCTCATGAACTCAGGTTTGAAACCATGTTAGCAACATAATACAGATTCAATTCGGTTTTTTAATTAAACCAAGAATCAAAGCAGAACCGCGTGGGAAGAACGCCACTGTAGGCTACAACCCAGAAGATGAAACGGAAAAAACCCAGAGCAGACAAAGCAAAAGAGCTGCACTCCACAAATTTGTCAAGAAATGGAAAACGGAGTTGATTTTTGGACACAAAACAATGTTTATTTTGTTTGATCTTTATTATAGAGCGGCTCTCAGAACAAAGCTAAAGTTTTACGTCTTCTCGGCCGAAGCCGTATGGGACATTAGTATTAATTTAGATATTGGGAAGAAGGGGAAGGGAGAAGACAAAAATAGTTTTGTTTAAAAATGTAGTTATTTTATTAAGTATTTATTTATAAATTTTTGTTTGAAACTGAATTTTATCTTGAATAATAGGTCAAGATTTTGTTAGGTGCCATGGCTCGCACAAAGACAGCCTACTCTAAGCTATAAATGTATCGATCTTAGACCGAGTTGTAAGCGCTTTAAACTGATTAGGTAAAGGCACTGATTATTATTATGATGTTTACACATCATCTGGCACGCCTGAAATACTCATCAGAGTTATCTCATTATATTCTTTGGAATTTTGCATTTATACTATGAATGCATGTTGATTGTGTGTTGTTATTTAAAAGAAATAAATGTTGACAATTGATAATCCCCACCCTCCCCCGTGGGGATACTGGGGGGCTCTTTTATATAAATAGTTCCCCCACCTTCTGGAAGTTCTGTGCTTGTAACTTCCTCTAATCTGTCACTCTCTTTGACTCTGCCTTTTCCCTTTGCTAGCTGTCATCTACTATCTTTCTGCCTTTCCGGTCCATTCACCTGCCTTTTTTCTTCTTCAAGAAATACTATAAAAAGATGTCCTCCAGCCGACGTCGGACATGCTGGGACTAATTATTTCTTACTTAGGCGCATAACGGTAGCATGACGCATCTGCGCTCATAATTGACAGGAAACTGTCTGAGCGATCGAAGAAGAAGATAAATTCTTTGTCGCCACTTGGTTCCTTAAAGACACACTAACCCACCACGATTAAGTCCCTTGTTTTCTTCTGGGTAGCTGTGACCCACATACAAATATCCCCAACTTCAAATTGAGGCTGCTCTTTAAAATGATGTTTCGTTTTCAATTTGGGGACATTTGTATGGGAGCCAAACCTGGTCAAAACAAGATTTCTTACCAGCTATAAGAGGGAAAACACGCGAAACCCGTGATTTTGACACATGATCTGGTGGGTCTTTAACTCGCACAAAATGTATGCAACGGACGGGACTTTGGTTTTATGGTATAAAAACTCAACTCAACTCAACAATACGTTATTATCTAGAGTAACATTATACAGGTGAGAAGAAAAAAAAAGATGAAGAGAAAGGCTTTAGAGATCGCAATTATCACTTGCAAAATGCACACTCGTTATCTCAATGATCTGGGTTTTCCCACATTCGTTTCTTCGCATAGCCAGTTGATTGATAAAACCATCCGTATTGTTTGCTACTGTAATGATCTCGCCAAGCGCAACCTTAAAGACACACTGACCCACCGCGATTAAGTCCCTTGGTCAGTTTTTTTCTGGGTAGCTGTGACCCACATACAAATGTCCCCAACTTCAAATTGAGGCTGCTCTTTAAAATGGTGTTTGGGTTTGAATTTGGGGGCATTTGTATGGGAGTGAGACCTGGTCAAAACAAGATTTCTTTCCAGCTATAAGAGGGAAAACACGTGAAACCCGTGATTTTGACACGTGACCTGGTGGGTCAAAACGAGATTTCTTTCCAGCTGTAATATTAAGAGGGAAAACCCGTGAAAAACGTGATTTTGACACGTGATCTGGTGAGTCTTTAAAATACTTGGAGGTCACAAAGATAGCAGAAGGCGAAAACATAGTCAGGTCACTGTACTGGTACACTACATAGACATTTTTAAAACATTGACTAATGAAAGAATGCGCGGTCCATAGACTAAAAGTGACTCATTCATCTAACAAAGTAAGCCCCACCTTTCTTTGTACACACAGCGCCCACATTTAACCCTAGAGAGAAAATGGAGTTTTACGTCCTCTTGGTCTGAATCAAAATACAAATATGGTGGGAACAATAATGGAGGCAGTACCAAACCGGTAAAGTCCCGATTTTTAAAAATTAATACAGATAGCTGTAGCGGTGACCACGCCTCGGTTAAACCTCATCGGCTATGATACCGCCACAAGTATGTTATAAAAATTATGTATTTAACCCTTTCACCGCCAAAGTCGCATTTTAGCACCACAGTGATTTAACACCCATGTCACTAAAAGGCATCAAATTGGGGTCTATTATCCAAAGATCCTATTGTCGTAGTTTGGGGAAGTAAGGATAGACCTTATTTTATATATGTCACAGAAGAATCCCCAATACTGCAGATGGATTTTGTTCTCTACTCAGGTAAATTTAATGGAAGTTTTTGGCTGAAATATGGTTGGCGGTGAAAGGGTTAATCCTCCTCCGCCATGGAAGTGATATATTTGCATTAATTTTGTCTGTGTTTCCTCCTTTCTTTGTATCGATGTGCAACCCAGTGTAGTTGAAGCTGAAGTTGAATAGGAATGGTTCGGAAATAATTAAGGGGAGTGATTTCATGGTGTGTGTGTGTGGGAGTGATCTTGCCTAATTCAATCGGTCAAACAGGGGAAGCTACTCTACCATCAGGTAGATCCCCGGCTCTCGCTCTCCGCGTGTGTGTGAGTAGACTTACATCGCTTCGAACACCGTGCGTCATTCTAAATTTGATGTCATTTATATTTTTACGTCGCATGTCGCAAGTTCTATCAGTTTATGGGTACTGGCCAACCCTCATTTTTTCAAAATAAAAATGTTTGAAAGTCTCTGACTCGCATCCTGCGGGTTTAAGCCTCGACGCCATTCCGTCATTGTTGCTATGGTTTTGACCGAGTAAATCGAGGCAATTAGCTCTAATTTTCACGAAGTGCTCTCCCCTAGATTTTTCAGAAAATCGTCTACATGTATTGAAGACGTGACTGATGAACCAACTGATGCCTGTTCACCATTCAATGTGGTAGACTTAGTCGTCGTGCGAGCTTGTGTAATCTTGTGAAGACTACTGGGATAGGGCTTGTAAATTACTCTTGCCCTCAAACAAAGTTCAATGAAATCTCTTCATAAGCTTCGACCAGTTGTGTTCACAGACAGACAGACAAATGAAGATATAACATAACCACCAGAGAGAGAGAGAGAGAGAGAGAGAGAGAGAGAGAGAGAGAGAGAGAGAGAGAGAGAGAGAGAGAGAGAGAGAGAGAGAGAGAGAGAGAGCGTTCAAGGGAAACAATCATTATTTAACTGATTTTTGCTGCAGTCGCCTCCCCTACACAAAGGAAAAGGACAAGGACGACCAGCGGCATTAAAGCACGCAACCAAACGCAAGACAGTGTAATGTTAGATACATGTATATTTATATGTATTTTGTTTCCCTTAATGGTTAACCTAGCTCGCCAATTTGACCGCCAGGTGGCATAACGCTCGAGTGGGGCTAATCCTCTTTTTATTCTTAGTTGGGGATAAAGAGAGAGAGACGAGACACTGGACACTGGAAAACTTTATTTGAGAGAGAGAGAGAGAGAGAGAGAGAGAGAGAGAGAGAGAGAGAGAGAGAGAGAGAGAGAGAGAGAGAGACAGACAGACACACAGTGACACGCACACATACAGAGAGACAGAGAGAGGGAGATAGAGAGGGAGAGAGAGAGAGATCATTTTACAGCATGATTATGATTATGATTTTTTTCTTATTATTTTTCTTTTTTCTTTTTTCTTTTTCTTCATATATCCCGATACGCTATATTGCTAATTATCATGTATTCACATCACTCTGTTAGTTTACTATTCTCTAACAATGTGCTAAAATCAATGTTTAAATTGTCTGCACTTTATTGCTAATTGCTACCGGTTTCATACCATAGGCTGCATTAGTTTGCCCTGTTCTAAAATGTATAGTTCTTTTATACGTGCTTCAACATATATCTGTGCCTGTGCATGTATTCTTGCGTGTGCCGCGCGCACGTGCAGGTGTGTGCGTGTATGGTTACACGCATGTATGCCCGCACAAGTATTAACAATTATACATGTGCGTAATATAAAAAATAAACTATGTAATTCTATAAATTCGTATTTCAACCTGTCTTTATCATAATACCTGCTCTGCTACCTTTATGTTCAATTATGTATATGTAGTTTTATGCCTTGCCATGTTTGTATTCTATGTTGGTATATGTACCAAGGTGCTACCTTTATGTTCAAATCTGTATGTGTAATATCATGCCTTGCCAGGTTTGTATTCTATGTTCGCATATGTACCAAGGACAGATTGGAAGACTAGGCGTTGCCTAAAATCTTTATCCTTGAAAAATAAAGTTAAAGTTTTCAAAGTTTTCAAAAATTTCTCTCTCTCTCACACACACACTACGCCCAACTAAGAATATTGCGCCCTAAGCCCCTACTGGTTTGACTGCCCCCTGGCGGTAAAATGCTGTCCTAAGTTGCTCATTGGACAACAATTTATTCCAACTATTTCAATACCCCCCTCCCCCTTTTAATCTATAAAATATTGTTTAATAATTAATCATCTAATACAGAAAAACACTCGGTTGTCAACTCTTTTAGTAATCAATCAGAGCTGAGTCACATTTATATCTAAATGGGAAATGTTTCCAGCTGCCTTTGCCATTTCAATTTGTTTTCACTCGAGCTGATATATCACAAAAGACAGAAGTCAAAAACTAGAAAAGCACTGAGACAGTGCGAACCTCTGATAAAATACGTTAGCCACAAGGTCAAGCCTATGTAAATTGTCACAAGGGGTTAGGCGGTTTCCCTTTACACACATGTTGTATACATTGTCCTGAGCAAGGACAGCGTGGGAAACACCATCTACACGATGGAGGGTAGATGCAGTGGTCATTTAAAGTCCGGCAGATTTCAGATTTCATTACTTTTGACGCTTTTATGCTTTCCTACTGTAGCTGCTTATCTCCTTCCCTGCCACGTCATTGCACGCGCATATAATGACGCACACGCATTGCATTAATTTTTTTAGCCTTATAAAAAATGTATGGTGGCTGGTTTATGTCAAAACTGTAGGTGTCTGAATTTGCCATTGATTTTATCCCATTAACGGACGGACTACGTGTCTCAGTTTAAATCTATAAAGCTCTGTAGTGGCAAACAACCAGGCCAAAAGGTATGTAATGTTCCATTGCTCGAATTCTATGAATGAAAGGAAAGGATAAAACAATACAAAGCTCACTGTATTGAAACGACACCTGGATGTTGTATGACGTTGTTTACAGGTTAACTCCAACAAGTTCCATGACAATTATGTTTTGTTGATGCTGCTTACAGCAAGTTGTTTTTCTTCTTAATTAAATGTCCACCCCAAACAACCAATTAAAACAAGTAAAATAATCGAGTGTATGGGAATGATAACTGATATTTCGACTATTTCAAGTAAAGAACATTATTTCTATGAAAAAAAGAGGAAAAGCCCACCCAAGTTGTCAACAACAAAATAATCAAAATAAGTCTTTGTCCACAATTTTTGCAATAAATTCGGTAGGACTCAATGGCCAACACACACATACACACGCGCGTGCGCACACACACATTTAGATGTCACAAAAACACACCGATGACACTCAAGACACAGCCACCCCCCCCCCCCACCCCAGAGAGAGAGAGAGAGAGAGAGAGAGAGAGAGAGAGAGAGAGAGAGAGAGAGAGAGAGAGAGAGAGAGAGAGAGAGAGAGAGAGAGAGAGAGAGAGAGAGAGAGAGACGAGATGAGAGAGAGAGAGAGAGGAGAGAGAGAGAGAGAGAGAGAGAGAGAGAGAGCATTCACGCACAGTTCAAGCAGTGAGTGACACCCTGAATTCTACTCTGTTTATTACGATCCACGAGACAGAATACGAAAACTACTGCAGTGGAAACAGGCTATACATCATCAAGAGCTGTATGTACAGGAGACGTACATGCTCTCACACACACACACACACAAATGGAAACCTGTATGCCGAACAACGGGTAGTGTGTTTGGAGTCACACAGCAAAAGGGATCGTCGTCACACTGATAGATCCAAGCACCTATAGACCCCCGCTACTGTCTGTACATTTCTGACATCTTTCAGAAACATATAGAGTACCAACAGGTCTGCGCGTTGGAGGGGTACGCGCGTACCCCCTTGAAATAGTAGATACTGTAGAGAAACACGTCATGCTTGCGTCATTTTGAGGGGTACGCAACCCCCCTTTCTACTCTATAATGTCTATGAGATGTCGCTGAGCGGCAGACATGTCCTTGGTTCACGTCCCCTCTCCTGCAGTTTCCGAGGATCAAAGGTCACGGTGACCAAGGTCATTGATGTTTTGCATCCCAGTATGAGTCACTGAGATAATCGACCAACTTACCAAATCTGGGGGCCGTAGAAGCGTAAGTGTGAAAGATAAGGCGAAGACAACGTATTGACAAGTTCAAGGTCAAATACCAAGCTCAAGGTCAAACATTAGACATTCCAAATTATCTGTAGCCAATGTACCCATTTACCAAAGTTGGAGTCTGTGACTCCAAAAGACTTGAAAAATATGACTACGTAAACAATGTATGTTTTCAAGGTCAAACTTCAAGGTCAAGGTCAGAAAGGTTATATAAAAACTAAACGAACATTCGGAAATGAAATCTCGACCCTCTTCCAAATTTGATGAGTCTATCCATTAATTGCTTTAGAAACAAATCGTGTGATACCCTCTCACACAGAGACAAACAGA
The DNA here is from genome assembly GCA_017654935.2 of Phymorhynchus buccinoides. Taxonomy (NCBI): domain Eukaryota; kingdom Metazoa; phylum Mollusca; class Gastropoda; order Neogastropoda; family Raphitomidae; genus Phymorhynchus; species Phymorhynchus buccinoides. The sequence goes on from CM065691.1 coordinate 16,123,351, forward strand.
ACCAAAAGCATTCTCCTCGTTACCCAATAACTAATTGTGGACTGAGGAATGTAAGAACAAACTCTTTGTTTTTACTTACAAATTTAGGCTTTGTGGGTATCAGTAAACCTTTATCTGACAATGGCACGCCAAGCTTTGAAAAACACTGGTGAATTTGGATGCTCTCTCCATATGTATAGCGAGGATGTATCGGTGCAGGTACCTATCAGCACGACCCCAAAACGATGGATCTGATGCCTACAATACTGCATCAGACTAGTGCTCCATCTACATTTAATACATAATGCTATCACGATAACTACTATAGATAAGAATGCTGAAATAGAATACCGAGTCCGTTTAACAATGAATACTGAAATGTATTCAGAATATCAGGTTCATTTTCTCCCTAACAAAGTGCAAAAAATGAACAGATCATGGCGATGACAAATGAGCAGTTCTTCCCTATCAGAAACACAAGCTAATACAACCTGGTCCTCACCTCCACGTTCTAGACAACACAGTTTTCGTTGCGATTATGATTGTCACAACCAACGATCTACAACAATGTACATGATGATTTTTTGAACAAGACAAGGAGTTGATGGCTAATTATGAATGCCAAATATAAAATGAATTGGGATGGTTTCATTTTGCTGATCTACCGACAGCGCCCCTTCGGGCTAAGCAACGCAACAAAAAATACAAAAATACAAAAGGAGTGTATGTACAAGAGGACTCAGCTGGGGGTGGGGTATGGGGTGTTGGCCACTGTGGGTGAGTGGGGGTGGGGTGGGGGGTAGAAATGGGGGATGACATGCAGGCATGACGTTTTGGATTTCTTCAAGCATATGCCAATCAATACCGAAGTCAAGACATCCGAAGTCATGCAAAATGAGATGTCGTGATCAAGGACATTTCCTACTCGGCTATAAGAAAAAGAGTGCTTTCTCCAGGGTCTAAAAAGGGAGCATTGATATTTAGGCATGAGATCTATTCTGGTTCAAACTACGTTCTTCGTTCTCGTATTAGCTATAGTTTGTGTGACGATATATTGATTATTTTACCAGTTATTGCTTTTCTACCACGAACAATGCCTTTCAAAGGGATTAAAACACAACATGTATGATCGAACCCAATTTCATGCTTGATCCAATAGAAATGACTTTTGAACACATACAATTTACAACTGTCCATACATGCTCAACGATTGCAGAACCAACAAGCCATTCAGATAATAGCGATATACATGATTCAATTACCAATTAGGGAACGAAAATACATTAGCTCTTTGCTTTCAAGGATAAAAGGTTCAAGCTGTTATGAATATTGTGAAGTCTTCGAGTGATTGACGAAAAACAATCTCCCGAATCGAAATGTCTAAAAGACGTAGAGGAAATCTCCCGGATCAAGATGTATAAAAGATGATACAAAAAACCCTTCATGCATCACAATGCTGCACGTTTATCAATTCTGCAAACAAACCGCCTAAATGCAGACCTATAAACAAATTCTATAAATGTGTTGTTTTTCTTACAAATTGTGAAACACTACATAATTTGAGATGATTAAAACACATAACATGGTGATGACAACTTTGTACAATAATGTCACAATGGAAAACGTTGCGTATAGAGGGTGCAGGATCTATCAATTCTCCATGACGCTTAGGACGAGAGGGGCATGAAGCAGAGGCTATGTACAGCAGTGGGAGGGTACGTGTTTTCTGATACTTGGCGACAATGTGGGGTGAACGTCTTGAGGTCCTTCTTCATCAACTAGACTATTCTCAACAAACATCTAGTCCTTGGACATGGAACCAAATCCTGGGCCTACTTTCTGGACACAATGTTTTGTGCAGCTCCCATGCAGACTATTGTACTCAAATGGCTTTTACAGACCCAGTCATCTTTCAGTCGTCCTTACACTTGTTAGTGAACGCATTGTAAACGTGTCCAAGTGGAAACAAAGTAGTAACTGTCAATAGAGCATTTGCCATGCGCCGGTGACCTTGAATTTCACTGAGGTGAATTTAGAGAGGTCAGCGCAACTCGGGCAGAACGAGCTCGGGCACATTAGTAGTCTAGTATAGTGAACGAACACTCGTGGCAAACGCCCTATTGGGTTGAGTTAAGTGTTTTGTCTGGTGTTTGTTTGCTGTTGTGTTTGTCTTTATTCAAATATTGAATTGGATGATGGTCCAGATGCTTTGATCGAGCTCGGCATAAAGAAACCGGGACAGTCAAACAATAAAGCTTAATGTACCCCAGTAGGAAAGCTAAATCAGTGATGCATTATAAACAAAGTTTTGGATCCCCCAAAATGTTTAGATGCCCTATGGTGTCCTTAAAATAGTTTTTAAGTCAAGCAACATCATGTCATATTATTCATGCTGTTTAGTATAGTTGAAACGGATTCACCCTATTTTGAACAATCCATTCTGGAAAAAAGAAACATACATCATATTATGATCAGCGATCAACCTTCTACATTAACTCACTAAATTGCCTGATATTACGTACACAAATTTCAAATTGTGCGGGTATAAAGTGGTTAACACTGATATATTTCATATAAATGTCAAATATAAGAGTTTTTATCTCCCATAAACTGCAATTTATGTATCAGCTGTGCAAAAATCATACTGTGAGACAACTGAATGACAAGCCAATCATCATAAATTGACGTAGAGAAATTAGAGAGAGAGTGAGCGACATTAGAAGAGAGGGGATGAGAATATAACAAATCATTTAAAAAGCATGTCTTCTTTATACAAAGCTTACAATTATGTACTCAAACTGAGTTGATTAGAAGCAAACACACCTCGTTTTAAATTTCTGTTTAAGGTATTTTTACGTCTTTTTTGTTAAGCACGCACGTGTATGTGTATGCATGAGTGTGTGCGTGCGTGTGTCTATGTGCCAAATTTATTATTGTTCTTATAATTCCTGTTTAAGCTGTCGTTGCAGTTAAGTAAAAGGATACAATTTGTCATGTTTCTGGGCCGCAATTAAAGCTGATAGTAGTATTATTCCAAACGTACTCCTCTTCCACCAAACATTCACATTACTCATCGCACGCCAGAATCCAGCACCGTTGACTTTCTCAGCTCAGTACTCAACCCATCATCCGATCCTGAGAGCTTCAATGCATCAATACAAACGAACAAACAAACAAAAACAGCAAACCAACAAACAAAAACCCAGTCCAACTCCTCAGCTATTGCCAACCCAGGAACCTAACAGAGAATTCTCGTTCTCAAAGAACACAACAAAGATGATACTAGAACTGATCCTTTCAACGAAATCAAGATTCTTTTTTTTTCTTAAATCAATCCTTCTTTGTGACATTGGATTGTTAAGCGCTTCGAGCTTTTTCCGGGACTGAGAATCACCGCTGTATAGGTGTCCATGAAAAAAACATAGCTCACACCCATGACAAGCGTCTCGCTTCAGACTGGTTACCAGTCCAATTCCTCCATCCAAATACAAACACATACTAAAAGAACCACCCTCTGTAAAACGTCAGCAATGACACGTGCTCCTCGACCGCGCGCAAGGCCCGTGCTCTTCCCATTATACCTGGTGGGGCGGGGTGACGTCAGATCCGCAGGAAGCGGCGGTATGCGCGGCGCCGCCATCGCGGACAATCATCTTTCCCATCTCGGAGGAGTCGTTGTTCTGCAGAACCTTGGTCTCCATGCTGCGGTTGCGCTGGCACTGACGGATGATCCGCAGCACCTCCTCGGCGGGCGGGGCGATGATGACGATGAGGGCCATGATCACGGCCCATGTCTGGTTGAAGTAGAGCCATCCGGAGAACTGGGTTTCGTTCATGACGGGGAAGGAGGCCATGATGCCCGGGATGACCACGGCGAACAGCCCGATGGCGCTCGCCCCGCCGATGTATGCCGTCAGCTTGGCTGACCGGAACGCAGAGTTCATCTGGGCGATGCTCGGCCGCCCTTCGTACTCGTAGCCTGAAAAGGGAGGAAGGAGAATTCAACAGATGAACAGATTTCTTAACAAATACGCGGTATACACATCTGTATTGTTAAACATTCGGGACTTTCCTGGTGTTGCACTGCCTCCTGGATCGTTCCCACCATCTTTGTATCTAATAATGTCCCATATGTGTCTGTTCCAGACCAGAGTACGTTAAGCAGAATGTCATCAACAGATGAACACTTTTCTGTTATCCTCCTATATGTTTCCATTTGTTACCATATTTTTTTTACCATATAATTATTTGATATTGGTTGTCCATCCATGTGCATGCCATCGCTGTTGCTGGATTGCGTGTTTGTGCAAAACCAAAATGATTTTCTTTGTACGCTGATGCATTGGCTAATTAAAGAATCTTGATCTTGATCTTGAAGGCCAAGCGCCTACAGCGGCTCATCTGACCGATTGTCGGCCTGCCTTCGTACTCGTAGCCTGAAAGGGAAGACAGGTACAGCTTAGTCTTTTGTGGTTAGAGCTGTGGACTAGTGACTGGGAGGTCGTGGGTTCGAATCCCATCAGATTCTTGTGGGTTTTTCGGCCCAGGCCGGCTCCTACCCAGAGTGAGTGTGCTGTGGGCTCAATGGGAAGACTGGGACCACACAGTCGAGCTTCATCCACTTTACGGATGTGTATTTGAGAGTGTTGCTCTAATTTCTTGACCAACACTGCAGGTGTCTGTTCCTCCCGGGCCTGGTTGACGCCAGGATAAATTTGATAAGGAGCATGGAGGACAGCCCTGTCATGTTGTCTCCAAGCCCTAATGGATACCACAGCATCATCTTCATTAGGACTTATCATCAATCATCGAAAAAAAGAAAAGAAAAAAAAGTAAAAGGAAAATGAAACGAGAAAAAGAAAAAGAAATAAATGATGAAGAAACAAAAAAAAGAGACTAAGAAAAAACAACAATACTACAAACAAGAATACAGAAAAAAAAGAAGGAAAGAAAAATAAGAATAAGGAAAGGAAAAATAAAAAGAGAAAAAAAGGACAGGAAAGAAAGAAAGATGGAAAATGAAAAGAAAATGAAAAGAAAGAAATAAAAAAGGGGAAAGAGGAGGAGAGAGAGGGAGAGACAGAATGAGAAGGGAAAGCCAGGAACAAATGAAAAATGAAAAATAGACAAGGTGAAGATGAAGAAGAAACAAAGGAAGCTGGAGGAGAGAACAACAGCGGCGACGGAGGACGGGAACGACAGCAGCGGCAACAAACAATAACGGATGGAGAGTGAGAGAGAGAGAGAGAAAAGAGTGTGCAAGATGGAAAAAAAAAAAAAGATAAAAAAAAAAGATTCGCCACTTTCGGAAGAGAGTGGTGATTCTCTTAAAGAAAGAAGAAGGGGAAAAAAAAGTCTTTTGTGGAAGACTACCGCTCTGTAACAAGGGGGCATTTGCGTTGGCATTTTAGTGATGCAGCCAAAGGGATTGGTTGGCCTTTGGGGATTTTCCAAAATGCCCCGAATACGTTTGTCCGAGCAAGTGGGGAAGTACTTGGGCAAGGCATAAATAAATGTTAGCCCAGCTATCCAGAATAGCAGCTTCACCCTTTGCTACCTGGTAGTCATATACCGAAACAACGGACTGGTGTACTTCACATACAGAAAGAAAAATTCAACAAATTAGTATTTACCTACGTATTTCGCGTACACAAAGAAGAATTCAACAGATTAGTATTTACCTATGTATTTCGCGTACACAAAGAAGAATTCAACAGATTAGTATTTACCTATGTACTTCACGTACACAAAGAAGAATTCAACAGATTAGTAGAAGAATTCAACAGATTAGTATTTAGCTATTTACTTCATGTACACAAATAATTCAACAGATTTGTATTTACCTATGTACTTCACGTACACAAAGAAGAATTCAACAGATTAGTATGTACTTCACGTACACAAAGAAGAATTCAACAGATTTGTATTTACCTATGTATTTCACGTACACAAAGAAGAATTCAACAGATTAATATTTACCTATGTACTTCATGCACAAACAGAAGAATTCAACAGATTAATATTTACCTATGTACTTCATGCACAAACAGAAGAATTGAACAGATTAGTATTTACCTGTGTATTTCACGTACAAATAGAAGAATTCAACAGACTAGTATGTATTTCACGTACACAAAGAATAATTCAACAGATTAGTATTTACATATGTACGTCATGTACAATTAATAGAAGAATTCAACAGATTAGTATTTACCTATTTACTTCATGTACACAAACAATTCAACAGATTAGTATTTAGCTATATACTTCACGTACAAAAAGAAGAATTCAACAGATTAGTATGTACTTCACGTACACAAAGAAGAATTCAACAGATTAGTATTTACATATGTACGTCATAACCAATTAATAGAAGAATTCAACAGATTAGTATTTACCTATGTACTTCACGTACAAATAGAATAATCCAACAGATTAGTATTTACCTATTTACTTAATGTACAAACAGAAGAATTCAACCGATTAGCATTTACCTATGTATTTCACATACAAAAAGAAGACTTGAACAGATTAGTATTTACCTATGTACGTCACGTACAAAAAGAAGAATTCAACAGATTAGTATTTACCTATTAAGAAGGAAAACACAGTCGAAATTCAACCCCAAACAAAATTGTCCAATTCATAAAACAAAACAAATTTCGGGTTCAACTCGTTTTGAGGTCATCTTGAAAAGTAATTGTTCAAGTTTTACTAGCTCTCAACATTAAAAAAAACCCATATCCTCCTTTCAAGGCAAATTGTACTGGTGCAAGTTTTTCAACCACTCTCCTTAATTAAAACGTTTTCAATCTGGTATCGCGATACACAGACAAAGCCCTGTGTTGTTTCACCTTTGAGATCTTCACGGAAGTTGACCTCCCAGGGATGCAGGGGGTTGTCGATGTCGTACATCTTCATCCACTCGCTGTGCTCGTCTTCAGGGGTCCTGAGATTGATTATGACGACGATAAGAAAAACATATGATTATGCATTTAGCCCACACGGCATTCTCAAAACATCCCCCCAAATACACATATTCTTCATGTAATACGCCTGTTGCACACAGCCCAAACCCGCTCTTGACACGAAGAGAGACGATGATTGTTCAGCTCTTGGTGGCTACCGTATGGTTTTGTTAGTAAGGAAGTTTGTGCTGGCCTTAATTATTTCTTTCCTTGTTCGTTCGTGTACGGGGCATTTTAGGAGCACATCATGCTCCGTCCGCAATCTGGTCTTCCTGTCGGTTCGCAAGGACGGATGTACAAATACACATAACACACAATACATGCATGCTCACACGCACGCACACGCACTTACACTCTCGCACACGCACGCACACACACACACACACACACACACACACACACACACACACACACACTCGCGCGCACAGACACACACACACAGACACACATGCACCCCTCCCCCCACCCACCCACACATGTACGCACACCTTCCACTAGAGACACCCTGCCCCACCCCATCCCCACGAGCACACCCAACTTTAATCTCTTTACATCCCTCCCTTCATCCCCACTGTAGGTAGTGTGCTGACTATGAACCCACGAACAATAACTCTTCCAATCATTATAAGACTGATCTCCCTTGATCAACAAGCCATCATCAAATCAATCAAATCAAATCAAATCATCTTTATTTTCTCAAATCAAATCATCTTTATTAGCTCATAACAGAGAAATTGCAGCCAGGTGCACATAAGAAAATCAACAACAATAAACACATTTATCAACAAAAACAACAACAATAAACACATTTATCAACAACAATTAAATAATATAAACTAATAACTAATAACACTGCAATATTGTAATTAACAAACTGGACGAATACGAATACAAATTCAATCCCAAGGAGATGGCTGCTCAGCAAAACAATCACTCAATGCAGTGCATTAAGAGTTCAACAGATGAATTGATGTTGGTAAGAAAGTGTTCTGTGCTCTTATTTTCAGTTTTAGAGTTCTGTATCGACGGCCCGATGGTAACACTTCATAGAATTTTACCAGAACATGACTGTTATCATTAAGAATTTTCCTGGCTTTCTTGACTACTTGTCTGTCATACAACTCTTGCATACCACTCTGCCTTGCACCCACAACCTTACTGCACACATTCACCATATCACTCAACACGCGCGTAATTTTTACACTCAAGCTTCCATACCAACAGATAAATGGCACAGTAAGAACAGATTCAATGCAACATCGGTAGTAGGCTTGAAGAATATCTGAACAGACACCAATATCTAGAGCTTAACCGTTATCAACCAGCAAACAAACAACACCACACCCACCTATTTTGGTGTGTCAGCACAGAGCCAATATTACAGCCGGCCACACTGACACCATGGTTCTCTCACCAACCCTGCTCATTCACATTCCTTCTTCCCCATCCCCTCCTCCACCCCAACTCCTTTTGTTCTCCTTCATCTACCTGATTTGATGGGTGAGCAGGGACCCGATGATACAGCCTGCCAGGCTGAAGCTGACATTGAACCGGCACCTTGACACCGGCACCTCTCCCATCCCTCCCACTCGCACACATTATTCCCCCACCCCTAACCACAGAGAGAGAGAGAGAGAGAGAGAGAGAGAGAGAGAGAGAGAGAGAGAGAGAGAGAGAGAGAGAGAGAGAGAGAGAGAGAGAGAGAGAGAGAAGACAGAGACATACAGACAGAGGATAGAGTGAGAGAGAGAGAGAGAGGAGACAGAGACAGAAGAGAGAGAGAGAGAGAGAGAGAGAGAGAGAGAGAGAGAGAGAGAGAGAGAGAGAGAGAGAGATAGAGAGAGAGAGAGAGATAGAGAGAGAGAGAGAGAGAGAGAGAGAGAGAGAGAGAGAGAGAGAGAGAGAGAGAGAGAGAGAGAGAGAGAGAGAGACTGGACACTGAAAACTTTATTTGACAAGGATACATATTTTAGTCGAGAGAGAGAGAGAGAGAGAGAGAGAGAGAGAGAGAGAGAGAGAGAGAGAGAGAGAGAGAGAGAGAGAGAGAGAGAGAGAGAGAGAGAGACCTGATCTGGTGGGTGAGCAGGGACCCGATGATGCAGCCTCCCAGGCTGAAGCCGAAGCTGCTGCAGGTGCCTGCCAGGATGGCGTAGTCCTGCACCGTGTTGATGAGGAAGTTGCCCAGGCCTCCGTCATACATGGTGGCCGCACTCAGCGTGGCCGTGATGCCCGCCACCAGGCCGCTCAGACTCCCTGAAAATATAAATATATAAATAAATAAATTAATTGACAAATAAACAACTTACATATATACGGATTTCCACACACAGACAAGCACAGGATAATAATATTCCAACTGAAAATAGAAATAAATAAATAAACAAACAAATAAATAAATGAATATATAAATAAATAAATAATATACACAGGGTGGTAATGATTCCAACTGACAGGCAGCTCCCTAAAATTGAAACAAATATGTAAACGAAAGGCACTACACATACATTCCAGATGTCCACACATAGACGAACACAGGGCGATATACGATTCAAACTGACAGGCAGTTCAGACTTCCAGAAAATAGAAAAGAAAAATAAATAAATAAACGATTGACAAATAGCACACACAAACTGGTAATTTATACAGACACACACAGACACAGTGGCCACCATCAGTCCGCTGACAGACCGCTCAGACTCCCTGAAAATAGCAATTAACAAGGGAGACTATCAATCTCCATGCAGAGTACCTTATCCATGTGAATACAAAGCTCCATGAGCAGAAGTGACGTCAAACACTTGTCCATATGACGGAAGTTAACCCAATGCCATAAATGTCTCGCCCTCCTGGGCTCGACAATAAATAAATAGACCCAAACAAAAATACACACATTACTTTATACAGACGTACACACATAGAGACACAGACACAGAGATATATAATAACCGCGCCCAGCGCGGCGATGATTCTCACGGACAGACCGCTCAGATTTACTGAAACAAAAATCATACATTCAAGTACTAGGTAGTCTCCGTGGATAGAGTTCTGACTCAATTTGTAATTTCTTCTTTCTTTATTTGTGTAGGCTTATACTGAGTCGATGCCAAAGACGATTAAATTTGTTTGATGTGCCAGTAAAAACCACAATACAGTTCCAGCCCAAGTAGTCTCCCTGGACAGATTTCTGCACTCAACCTGTATTTAAAAAAATAAAAAGTAGGCTTATAAGCACTGATCGATGCGAAAGACGATACAATTTGCTTCATGCGTCAGCAAAAACCACAATACAGTTCACCTCAGGTGATTGGTCGGATTCATAATGATAAATAATTGATAATGCTTATATAGCGCATAATCTTGCTAAGCAACTCAATGCGCTTTTCACTCACCATTCGAACAAACATTTCTAACAGACTGGTTCACGTATCCTCACCATACATCTCTATGAAAATGAATACATTAGAGAATGCATTGCATATAATCATAACACAACACACTAACACCCACCTCCCTTCAACCCCCCCACCCCACCCCAACCATCCCCCCATCAGGTGACTAAACCCATCATTGGCGGGAATGAAGGCAGCCACCGTTGTTGACGAGTTAGCAGACCAGAGGGGTCCAGGGAAAGGGAGACCGGACGTCAAGTGCGGTGTGCTGTCAGCTTAAGGGGCTTAATTGCCACCAAGTCTTCCCCATTGTAGAGTAGAGACCTACACGTCATTGTTGTGCATACTGCAGGCCTACTGCCATGTTGTGTGCCCGATTTCTTTCCCTCTCTCTTCATGTCAGATTCGTGTTTTCCTGTCCCGCCCTCTTTCACATAGAAAACATCGCACATAGGAAATCCCTATCAGGGCTATGGCGCACAGACAAACACACACACAAAGATACAAGTGCGCAAACGCGCAGAGAGAGAGAGAGAGAGAGAGAGAGAGAGAGAGAGAGAGAGAGAGAGAGAGAGAGAGAGAGAGAGAGAGAGAGAGAGAGAGAGAGAGAGAGATTCAAACAATTTTAATGACTAGGCCTTCTGCCCGTATCATAGGGAGGCTGGGGGAGGGGGTTATAAAGACACATAACATTTGTATCGAAAACTAGAAAATAACACAAATGTTTGTGGATTTAAACATTTAAGCAAAAATAAACAAATTAGTAAGTAAATAAATGAACAGATATATAAATAAATAGGTACATTAAAGCGAAAAACAACAACAATAATCCAATATGATATTGAGTCGATGAAACAGATGCTTAAACAATTAGCCAGAGCAAGTCGATTGCAAATATACCAAACTATTGAACTACCAAACAACCAATCATCCATTATTAATTAATAAATAATCAGAACAAGTAAGCAGTCCCACATCAATCAGTCAGAGAGAGAGAGAGAGAGAGAGAGAGAGAGAGAGAGAGAGAGAGAGAGAGAGAGAGAGAGAGAGAGAGAGAGTACCATTGTTTGTCATCGTTTTCTACAGTGATGAGCCTAATCTCTTGCATGTGGTTTTTTTTATCATGTTGACCTCGGCCTACTTTTCTCTTCCATTCCCTTCACTTTCCCAATGTCAAACTCTCGACGAAACGTCACAGTGTAATTTGTCAATGACGATGTCATCGTCTTTCGGATGAGACGATAAACCAATGTCCCATGTGCCCATGCACTTAGCACACGTTTAAACCCAGTGGCAACGAAAAAGTTGTCATTTAGTCAAAATTTACCCCCCCCCCCCTCTTTCCTTGCTCATCAGTCACACCAACAATCGCATGCAAACTAAAAAAATGGGTGGCGCGCCTCTGGCTGCGACGCACTCTCCAGGTGGGAGCAACCCGAATTTCACAGAGACGACTGGGGAAAACAATAAGAATTGGAAGATACACAATTGTGGCCTCGTTAAGAAAGCGCCATCGCCGTTACCTCATTATGACTTCCGTGGTTGCAGTTGCCATTGGTATTTGGTATTTGGTACTTTATAGTCACACAGGCGTCTCTGTGAAATTCGGGTTGCTCCCACATTGCATACGATTTGTCTGTGAGGCAAGAAGCCTCAAGGGTTTAACTATATAGGGAAGGTTCGGATAATTTGCCTCACCAATTCTTACTGTGAGATAAACCAGGCAGATGATGAGTTTTGATCGGAGATGATATGACGTCCTAAAGCCAGGAAACGACGTGAGGAGATTATTTGGGTCATTGAAACCAGGAAATGACGTCAGGAGAGTCGTTGACGACGTCACTTCCGCAGTCATCGTAATGCCAA
>CM065691.1:16138052-16160552 GCA_017654935.2 Phymorhynchus buccinoides
ACACGGTGACCATGACGATGCACCAGTTCTTGAACTCGAACAGAAAGTCCATGTAGTGGCGGAACCGGCCGTGGGTGGGGCACATGTAAGGGGTGGTCTGGTGGAAATCCACCTGTAGGGAGGTGGAAGGGCATAGTATTAGTTTTATTGAGAGAATAAATATGTCTCTCTCTATATATACACACATAGAGAGAGAGAGAGGGGAGAGAGAGAGAGAGAGAGAGAGAGAGAGAGAGAGAGAGAGAGAGAGAGAGAGAGAGAGAGAGAGAGAGAGAGAGAGAGAGAGAGAGAGAGAGAGAGAGAGAGAGAGAGAGAGAGAGAGAGAGAGAGAGAGAGAATTTAAAATCACAGAGAGACAGAGGAAGGGAGACAGTGGTGGAGGGGGAGGTCGAAAGATAAGGAGATGGAGAGAGGGAGTGATGGTTAAGAGACAGAGAGAAGGAGAGACAGAGATAGATAGATAGATAGATAGAGAGAGAATACGAATACGAATACGAATGCTTAATGAGGGTAAACGGATAATCTCAAGCTAGAGAGGGAGAGAGAGAGAGAGAGAGAGAGAGAGAGAGAGAGAGAGAGAGAGAGAGAGAGAGAGAGAGAGAGAGAGAGAGAGAGAGAGAGAGAGAGAGAGAGAGAGAGAGAGGAGGGAGGGTGGGTGGGAAGTAAAAGGGACGACAGAGGGAATGAGGGAGAGTGAGGCAGGAAAACAGCAAAGGTCATCTCACTAGGGCGAAGGACTAAAATAGTCACTTCATGACATACGTTGCTGCTGGCAATAGACTTTGGGCTATGGCGAACGACTAACGCAGTCATTTGCTGCCGAAAATAGACGTGTGCATTTTGCGAAGGACTACTAACACGGTGACTTCAGGACATACCTTGGCGTTGCTCTGGAAATGGTGTTTTGCTTTTGTATGTACCTTAGCGGCGCTACTGGCAATGCTCTTCTCGCTATGGCCAAGGACTAACATTGTAGGCTCTACCTATCAAGGCTACTATGCTCAGTGATGCACCGAGGAAGGAACAGTGAGAGGACAAAGTGTCCTGATATGAAGCGAGAAAATCAAAACGACAAAATAATAATCCGGACTCTTGCAGAAATCCTTTGGTCGAATGAATGAATGAAAGTTAAAGCGTCACGTCCTCTCGGTCCCAGAAGGGCACACGTGGGACATTTCTTTCCAATTTCGATGTGGAAATCCTTGGTCAAAGTCCGCCAGTGTTAAATTTCAACAGGATATTTGCCGTGATAGGCGGGAAGTTGTTACTTTTTTTTTTAGAGTTAATAGGTCTATGTCCTATGACTGGGGCCTCGGGACAAACATTGAGAAACTAAGGCTACATCAGCTGGTACTACTGCTACCCAAGTTAACCTATTCCGAGCTTACCTTAGCGTTGCTGCTGGCAAAGGTCTTCTCGCTATGGCCAAGGACTAACACAGTAGGGTCTCCTTCAAGGCTACAAATACAGTACTGCTACCACAGCTGGTACCCAAGTTATCCTATTTCGAGCTTACCTCAGCGTTGCTGCTGGTAATGGCCTTCTAGCTACGGCGAAGGATCAGTCATTTTATGACGTACCTTAGCATTGCTGCTGGCAATGGTCTTTCAGCAATAGCGAAGGGTCAGTCATTTTATGGCATACCTTAACATTGCTGCTGGCAATGGTCTTCCAGCTATAGCGAAGGGTCAGTCATTTTATGACACACCTTAGCATTGCTGCTGGCAATGGTCTTCCAGCTATAGCAAAGGATCAGTCATTTTATGACACACCTTAGCATTGCTGCTGGCAATGGACTTCCAGCTATAGCGAAGGATCAGTCATTTTATGACACACCTTAGCATTGCTGCTGGCAATGGTCTTCCAGCTATAGCGAAGGATCAGTCATTTTATGACACACCTTAGCATTGCTGCTGGCAATGGTCTTCCAGCTATAGCGAAGGATCAGTCATTTTATGACACACCTTAGCATTGCTGCTGGCAATTGTCTTCCAGCTATAGCGAAGGGTCAGTCATTTTATGACACACCTTAGCATTGCTGCTGGCAATGGTCTTCCAGCTATAGCGAAGGATCAGTCATTTTATGACACACCTTAGCATTGCTGCTGGCAATGGTCTTCCAGCTATAGTGAAGGGTCAGTCATGGCATGACACACCTTGGCATTCCTGCTGGCAATGGTCTTCCAGCTATAGCGAAGGCATCAGTCATTTTATGACACACCTTAGCATTGCTGCTGGCAATTGTCTTCCAGCTATAGCGAAGGGTCAGTCATTTTATGACACACCTTAGCATTGCTGCTGGCAATGGTCACGCAGCTGTGCGAAGGATCAGTCATTTTATGACACACCTTAGCATTGCTGCTGGCAATGAACTTCCAGCTATAGCTAAGGATCAGTCATTTTATGACACACCTTAGCATTGCTGCTGGCAATGGTCACCAGCTATAGCGAAGGATCAGTCATTTTATGACACACCTTAGCATTGCTGCTGGCAATGGCACTTCCAGCTATAGCGAATGCTCAGTCATTTTATGAGACAACTTAGCATTGCTAGGGCAGGGAAAAACGCAGCTAAACAGCATATGGTCAGTCATTTTAAAAAGCACCTTAGCTATTACTGCTGCTTATTTAATAGACAACATATGCTAGGGTAGGTCATGGCATGACTAAACTACCAACTAATGCTTATTCAATAAACAACATATGGTAGGGTGGGGAAAACGCCCTAAACTACCAACTAATGCTTATTCAATAAACAACATAATATTTTGGTAAGATGGGCCAAAACGCCATAACTACCAACTAATGCTTATTTAATAAACAACATCATATTTTGGTACGGTGGGGCAAAACGCCCTAAACTACCAACTAATGCTTATTCAATAGACAACATATGGTAGGGTGGGGAAAAACGCCCTAAACTACCAACTAATGCTTTTTCAATAAACAACATATGGTAGGGTGGGGAAAAGCCCTAAACTAGGGGAAGACGGGGTAAAAATGCATAGGCGGGTAATAAGCCCAACCCATATTATGGTCATGAAATAAAAAAATTTCAGTCAAATTTGCCTTAGACGAATGCTAGACATTAACGCTGGTACGGTGGGGCAAAATGAGAAAACTTCATTTCATGAGATAATTGGGGTGGGCTTCTTACCCGCCCATGCGCTGTTTACCCCGTCTTCCCCTAATGCTTATTCAATAAACAACATATGGTAGGGTGGGGCAAAACGCCCTAAGCTACCAACTAATGCTTATTCAATAAACAACACAATAGTAAGGTGGGGCAAAACGCCATAAACTACCAACTAATACTTATTCAATAGACAACATATGGTAGGGTGGGGAAAAACGCCCTAAACTACCAACTAATGCTTATTCAATAAACAACATAATATTTTGGTACGGTGGGGTAAAACTCCCTAAACTACAAACTAATACTTATTCAATAGACAACATATGGTAGGGTGGGGCAAAACGCCCTAAGCTACCAATTAATACGTATTCAATAAACAACATATGGCAAGGTGGGGCAAAACGCCCTAAGCTACCAACTAATGCTTATTCAATAGACAACATATGGTAGGGTGGGGCAAAACGCCCTAAGCTACCAACTAATGCTTATTCAATAAACAACATATGGCATGGTGGGGCAAAACGCCCTAAGCTACCAACTAATACTTATTCAATAAACAACATATGGCAGGGTGGGGCAAAACGCCCTAAGCTACCAACTAATACTTATTCAATAAACAACATATGGCAAGGTGGGGCAAAACACCCCAAGCTACAAACTAATACTTATTCAATAAACAACATATGGCAAGGTGGGGCAAAACGCCCCAAACTACAAACTAATACTTATTCAATAGACAACATATGGCAAGGTGGGGCAAAACGCCCCAAACTACAAACTAATACTTATTCAATAAACAACATATGGCAAGGTGGGGCAAAACGCCCCAAACTACAAACTAATACTTATTCAATAAACAACAAAATAGTAACGTGGGGGAAAAACGCCCTCCCTATGGAAGAAATCTTTGTTCTCCTCTCTTTGAATCTACAGACATTTTGTATTAAATGTAAACGATAGAGGCCTAGCCACACTACAACTCACCATAATCGTTCAAAATTGGAAATAATCATTCTCACGCAAGAGGAAATAAATACCCCCCCAAAAAACATGCTGCCTTTTATAATGAACAAGGGGACTTTGAAAATATTAGATAAATGTCATTATTATAATAGATTAAATAGGCGGTACTTTACGCATATTGTTTTGTGAATGCATTTTGCCTCTTCTCAGAAACACCCCTGTCTGTTTCATATTCCTTTTTTTTTCAGAAGTAAAGAGTGTTTATGTTGAATAAAGCATCAACAGACAATGAAGCGTTCTATATCAAAACAAAAAGTACATTCAAAGCTGTTTACATTTATTACGAAAATAAATTAACATTGTAGATCAGTGAAAAGAAAACAAGAAAAAGGCACGTGCCTGTGTGAAAGGAAAGAGCTTGAAAAAAGGTGCATGGTCTAAACTACAATTAGCTCTCTGAAGAAAGAAGACTATAAGCAGTCAGAATGTGGGGAAATTGTGTACTATGAACGACAAAACTTTCCCCAAACCTCAGACAACTCGATTGCCTAATACAGTGGAACCTCCCTTATAAGACCCCCCCATTATAAGACTCCCTCCCATATACGACCTGCTTCTCTGAGACATTGCCCTTCTTTTTAAGTATTAAAATTACCTCCCTTACAAGACCCCTCCCTTAAAGACCTCATTTTGGATGATTTGTGAAGGTCTTATAAGGGAGGTTCCACTGTAGTTTACGCGTCCGTACCTGAATGGTCTGATGTAGGTCTGGTAGATGTCGTAGACGATGATGGAGGACAGCGCCATCACCTCCCCAGAGCCCGTGGACATCAGGGCCATGGCGCCCATCGTCAGCACCAGGATGCCTCCAGCTGACCCCAGAACCTTCTCCGCTATCAGGGGAGTCACCAGACCTGAAGCACATACAATGCAGTGTACAACACACAGATAGTATAGAATGCTGTATAATATCTCTGTAAGTGTGGTGAGTGGCTGTGGCATCAGAGCCATGGCGCCCATCGTCAGCATCAGGATGCCTCCAGCTGACCCCAGAACCTTCTCCGCTATCAGGGGAGTCACCAGACCTGAAGCACATACAATGCAGTGTACAACACACATCGTCGTAGAATGCTGTATAATATCTCTGTAAGTGTGGTGAGTGGCTGTGGCATCAGAGCCATGGCGCCCATCGTCAGCATCAGGATGCCTCCAGCTGACCCCAGAACCTTCTCCGCTATCAGGGGAGTCACCAGACCTGAAGCACATACAATGCAGTGTACAACAACAGATAGTATGAATGCTGTATAATATTAATGATAAGTGTGCAGAGTGGCTGTGGCATCAGGGCCATGGCGCCCATCGTCAGCACCAGAATGCCTCCAGCTGACCCCAGAACCTTCTCCGCTATCAGGGGAGTCACCAGACCTGAGATAGTCCGAAACATGTAGATATTATACGATTGGGTCTTTACAATGGCTGTAGCATCAGAGCTACAGCACCAGGATGCCTCCAGCTGACCCCAAACTCTTCTCCGCTATCAGGGGAGTGACCAGACCTGAGATATCCGAAACATGTAGATATTATACGATTCATCTTTACAATGGCTGTAGCATCAGAGCTACAGCACCAGGATGCCTCCAGCTGACCCCAGAACCTTCCCCGCTATCAGGGGAGTCGCCAGACCTGAAGCATATACAATGCAGTGTGCAACGTACAGATAGTATAGAATGCTGTATAATATCTTTGTAAGTGTGGTGAGTGGCTGTGGAATCAGGGCCACAGTGCCCCCATCGTCAGCACCAGGATGCCTCCAGCTGACCACAGAACCTTCTCCGCTATCAGGGGAGTCACCAGACCGGTTTCAAATCATCATCATCATCATCATCGTCGTCGTCGTTGTCACCACTAAAATGCCCACAAGTGACCTTATCACCTTTTCTGCCATCAGGGACATCACCAGACCTGAGATTTATAACACAGCACATAATGTATGCATAATGTAGGGTGTGGTGTGATATATTAATGATTAGTGTGCAGAGTGGCTGTAGCATCAGATTCATGGCGTCTATCGTCAGCACCAGAATGCCTCCGGTAAACCTCAGCACCTTCTCCGCCATCAGGGGCGTCACCAGACCTGAGATAGTCCGAAACATGTAGATATTATACGATTGGGTCTTTACAATGGCTGTAGCATCAGAGCTACAGCACCAGGATGCCTCCAGCTAACCCCAAAATCTTCTCCGCTATCAGGGGAGTCACCAGACCTGAAATCATCGTCATCGTCATCATCATCATCGTCGTCGTCGTCAACCTTCATCGATCTCTGCCCAGGCATCAGCAACTGACTGCCAGTGTTGGAGCTGAGGGCTAGGTAAGTCATGCCGATTTATAACACAGCACATAATCCCTGCATAATGTAGGGTGTGGTGTGATCCCTTCCTGATTAGTGTGCAGAGTGGCTGTAGCATCAGATTCATGGCGTCCATCGTCAGCACCATCGATGCCTCCAGCATGACCCCAGAACCTTCTCCGCTGATCTAGGTAAGTCATGCCGGACCTAAAAATCATATTCATCGTCATCATATCATCCTCGTCTTCCTTCCTTCAACTTCAAAATGCCCACAAAAGACCTTAGCACCTTTTCTGCCATCAGGGACATCAGAAATATTACACGACTGGGTACTGTATAATAATGTAAAGTCTTCGCAGTGGCCGTGAACGTTAGCACCATTACGTCCATCAGGATGCCCCCTTCTCCGCTATCAGACCTAAAATATAGCACATCGTTGTCGTCTTCATCATCGTCATCATCATTGTCGTCATCATCATCAACACCGGTTTCATCATCATCATCACCACAACGTCGTCATCTTCGTTGTCACCACTAGAATGCCTTCAGCACACTCAATCACATCCTCCGTTTTCAGGGAAGTCGCCAGGCCTGAGATATGACACATCATCATTGTAATCATAATAGTCATCGTCGTTGTCGTCACCGTATTTGCCGTCAACGTAATCGTCGTCATCATGGTCGTCATATATGAACAGAATTGAAATGGACACGATATAAATGCACTCTTCATGATCTTCGTTGATCTCTCCAGGTATGAGTAGCTGTCTTCCGTTGCTGGAGCTGAGGGCTAGGTAAGTCATGCCGGTGGTAAAAACCATATTCCCTCCCATTCATATACCCTTCCCTCCTCCCTTCCTTCCTTCCTTCCTTCCTTACTCTCTCTCTCTCTTCCTTCCTTCCTTCTTTACCTTCATCGATCTCTCCAGGCATCAGCAGCTGACTGCCAGTGTTGGAGCTGAGGGCTATGTAAGTCATGCCGGTGGTAAAAACCATATTCCCTCCTATTCATATACCCTTCCCTCCTCCCTTCCTTCCTTCTTTCCTTCCTTACTCTCTCTCTTCCTTCTTCCTTCCTTCCTTCTTTACCTTCATCGATCTCTCCAGGCATCAGCAACTGACTGCCAGTGTTGGAGCTGAGGGCTATGTAAGTCATGCCGGTGGTAAAAACCATATTCCCTCCCATTCATATACCCTTCCCTCCTCCCTTCCTTCCTTCTTTTCCTTCCTTCTCTCTCTCTCTCTTCCTTCCTTCCTTCCTTCTTTACCTTCATCGATCTCTCCAGGCATCAGCAGCTGACTGCCAGTGTTGGAGCTGAGGGCTATGTAAGTCATGCCGGTGGTAAAAACCATATTCCCTCCCATTCATATACCCTCCCCTTCTCCTTCCCTTCCTTCCTTCTTCTTTCCTTCCTTCCTCTCTCTCTTCTTCTTCCTTCCTTCCTTCTGTACCTTCATCGATCTCTCCAGGCATCAGCAGCTGACTGCCATTGTTGGAGCTGAGGGCTATGTAAGTCATGCCGGTGATAACAACCATATTTCCTCCCATTCATATACCCTCCCCTTCTCCCTTCCTGTCTCCCTTCCTTCTTTCTTTCCTTCCTTCCTCTCTCTCTTCCTTCCTTCCTTCCTTCCCTCTTTACATTCATTGGTCTCTCCAGGCATCAGCAGCTGACCGCCATTGTTGGAGCTGAGGGCGAGGTAAGCCATGGCAGTAGTGACAACCTTCCTTCCTTTTCCCTTCCTTTCACATATTTCCCCTTTTCCCCCCTCCATCCCTTCCTGTACCTTCGTCGATCTCTCCAGGCATCAGCAGCTGACTGCCATTGTTGGAGCCGAGGGCTATGTAAGTCATGCCGGTGGTAACAACCATATTTCCTCCCATTCATATACCCTTCCCTCCTCCCTTCCTGTCCCCCTTCCTTCCTTCCTCTCTCCCTTCCTTCCCTTCATCCCTATTTACCTTCATCGATCTCTCCAGGCATCAGCAGGTGACTTCCAGAGGACGAGGCAAACCATGCCAGTAGTGACAATCTTCCTTCCTTCCTCTTTGTCAAATTCTCTCCCTTTCCCTCTCTCTCTCTCTCTCTCTCTCTCTCTCTCTCTCTCTCTCTCTCTCTCTCTCTCTCTCTCTCTCTCTCTCTCTCTCTCTCTCTCTCTCTCTCTCTCTCTCTCTCTCTCTCTCTCTCCACATAAGTACATTTTAATGATGAGTATAATAAAATATGATTAGGGTTGATTGTGTCATTATGTTTGTGCACTTCTCAATCTGTGAATGTTAAAGATGAGTGTGAAAAGTAGGATTGGGTTTTATTTTCCCGAGTGTATGCTCTTACTTCCCAATTTTTGAATGTTAAAAATGAGTACAGTCAATAATATTAGGTTTGATTTTGTCATTGATGTGTTACGATATAGGGTTGTATTTTGCATGCTTTATATTGGTTTGTCTGTGCTTATTTTCCGTTTCCATTTTCTACTTTTATATAGGTATTTTTTTCCAGAGGGCTGGATGTAAAAAAGCATGTTATTGCTTACTCTATTACCTCTATACATAAAATGCATTCATTCATTCATTCTCTCTCTCTCCTTCTCTCTCTCTCTCTCTCTCTCTCTCTCTCTCTCTCTCTCTCTCTCTCTCTCTCTCTCTCTCTCTCTCTCTCTCTCTCTCTCTCTCTCTCTCTCTCTCTCTCTCTTTCGTCCTTCTTTACCTTCGACAATCTCTTCAGGCAAGAGCAGCTGACTTACATTGTTGGGGCTGAGGGCGAGGTAAGCCTTTGCAGTGGTATAAAAACCATTCTCCCTTCCTGTCAAATTCCCTCCTTTTCTCCCTCTCTTCCTTCCGTCTTTCCTTTATTCTTTCCTTCTATACCTTCATCAGTCTCTCAAGACATGAGCAGCTGACTTACATTGTTGGAGCTGAGGGCGAGGTAAGTCATTGCAGTGGTAAGAACCATTCTCCCTTCCTGTCAAATCCCCTCTTTTTCTCCCTCTCTTCCTTCCGTCTTTCCTTTATTATTTCCTTCTTTCCTTCTATACCTTCATCAATCTCTCCAGGCAGCAGCAGGTGACTGCCGTTGTTGGAGCTGAGGGCGAGGTAGGCCATGCCGGTGGTGACGGCCATGACGTTGGGGATGGAGAACCAGATGAAGCCTGCCAGCAGGAAGCCCCACACGCCCTGCACGGGCTTGGCGGCGATCCTGGACTGCCACGAGGCCTGGTCACAGTAGGTCACTGCCGACGACACGAAGATCTCGATGATCCCGTACAAGAAGGCGCCCCACGACCTGAATAGTGACCACAAAAAAATATCCACCTAAAACATTAGGGGCTGTGCTCATTACACGAGGAAACCTCATGCGCTTATAATTCCGGAAATAAGTAAAAGAAAGTAAGAAAAATAAGCAGATTGGATTCTTACTTTTCTTTCACTTATTTGGGGATGAGCGCATGAGGTTTCAGCGTGTAGTGTGCACAGCCTCTAACTCTTAAATTGGAGTATTTGGGACGCTGTGAAACAAACAAGTAAACAATGAAAAATAAACCGAAACAAGAGACAAACAAAAACAAACAAGCAAGCAAAAAAACAAACAAAAGTCACACAAACGGATTGTCACATATTTCCTACAAATGTACAGTAAAATATGCATACACATACATTACAATCATGCATCTACTAACACACACAGACAAACATATACACTTGTCTTGATTACGATATTCGTAGCCTCAGACTTATGCACTCATATACACATATACATATACACAGAAGTTGTGACTTGTGACTTGACTTGTGACATATATGCATATACATGCACTTCCGCCGATACACGGACCACATACATGTAGACAAACACAGACACACATTTCATATATGAAATAAAAACAAACATTAACAATGACAATGTTGTTAAAGAAGTGGCAAAAATTTTACGACTATCGTAAACTTTGCCACAACAACGTTGTACGAAAAGAAAACAAAAAGACCACACACACACACACACACACACACGCACGCGCGCGCACGCACGCACGCACACGCACGCGCACACGCGCACACGCACACACACACACGCACGCGCACACACACACACACACACACACACACACACACACACACACACACACACACACACGTAAATGATAAACAAAGGCTTTGTCAACTTACTCTTTAACCCTAAATAAAGATCATTTTGACTTGACTAATTCGCCTAACCACCCACCCACCCACTACATACTCACCCCCCACTACACCCCCACCACCCACTACACCCCCACCCAACCCACTACACCCACACCCACCCACTACACCCCCACCCACCCACCCACCCAACACCAACCCCGTACCTGAACGTAATGTAGCTGTTGTTCAAATTGTCCTCCGGGCCCTCGATGCACGAGATGCTCTGGTACATGCGACTGGTGTCCCCGATGTTCTCCCACTGGTCGTCGGTGTTGTGGAGGATCTTCACCACGAACACGATGAGCAGGATGAACACCAGGCAAGCGTTGAAGTAGGACACGTAGAAGGTGGTCCCCAGACCCCCGATCAGGGAGTAGGACCCGAAGAGGGTGGCCATGATGAGCACGGAGTACTCGTCGGAGGCGTTCTTGGTCAGGGACTGGATGGTGGCCTTACCCGCCAGCAGCACCCCGATGGTGATCACCACGTTGGTCAGGATGGCGAAGAAGGAGAACACGATGTGAGCTCGCTTGCCGAACCGGGCGTGGATGATCTGATGGGGGAGGGAGAGAGAGTTAGAGAGAAATAGAGAGAGAGAGGTGGTTGAGTGTTGAGGGAGGGAAGAAGAAAGAGAGAGGGAGGAAGAGAGGGACAAAGAGAGAGAGAGAGAGTTGGAATAGAAAGAGAGGAGAGAGGGAGACGAAAGGAAGAGAGCGAGAGAGAGAGAGAGGCTAAAACATCAGCGAACATAAAAAAACTTTATTTAAAAAGACAAAGAAGCAAACGCATCACCACCATCAACAAAGACCATGAGAAACACAGCAACTGATACAACAGCAGCAACAACATTTTGTAGTTTGAGCTAATTGTAGGCCATGGGTAGCTATGTATCGATTAAAGAAGTGATCGATGAGAGGCACAAATGAAATGCTGAGAGGATCAACAGAAAATAACTGATAATAAATGAAAACCAAACGAATCTCACATGATAACAAAAAGATACAAAGACAATTAACGAAGGGTGACAAAATCAATTAGATTAAAGCATCTGATTCCACGTGTTTTGTTTTCTAAATTATTGATTGACGACTTATAATTTCAAGCAAATGAAATCGTGAATGGGAGATTATTGACTATGCTGTGCCGCCGATTGCAAACAGAGTTATCGGTACCAACCTGTAGCCTACATTAATAACAAAACAAACACAGCAAAACAAAACAAACACGCAAAACAACAACAACAAGAGCAACAACAACGACAAAAACGAATAATAAATGGTGTGCTGGTTGGGGGTTAACTGTACCGGTATGCCCAAAGTCAACGAATACCAAAATCAGGTAAACCACCTCAACGGGGGTTGACCCTTTGCATGAAGATTTTGTAAAGCGGTTAACGGTCGGTATGGGACACAATTGTACAAATAGGAAAGATTGGACCAGGGTTTATTAAGGGTTTAAAAGATCCCCCGCCTTGGCATGAGGCTGTGTCAGACCAGTTGACATAAGCTAAGGCCAAGGCTACATCAAAATGTTCTTATGTTCTGCATGGTTGTGCGGGGATTGTCTTAAGCCATGACAAGCTCCTGGCATAACATCATCATTCTAAAATCCTCCGAAGTCGGAGTGCAGCTGCCCACGTGGCGGGATAATAAAACGGCCACACACGTAATGTTCTCATCCCTAGCTGGTGCATTTGTACGAAAGTGTTCAAGTGCATCGGCTGTTGGGATGATCCCTGGAGTCGTTAAGCCAGGGAACAATAACAACAACAACAACAAAAGATCCCAGATACGCAGCGCGTGGTAGTGACCTAAAGCCACCTGCATCAACCCAGATTTCTTAAATTATCGAACAATATTTGGTGTCGTGATTTGATGCCAGTTTTCGAAAGGGAAGGGTTCATCCAATGGTGACTGACGTTTAATCTACAGCAAGAACCAGAGTTTGTACATACTGAGAAATATTTGCAAAGGGGTTACGCTCGTGATGTGTTGCAATTCTACCCCAAAAGGAAGGCTAACCCAGGGGTTATAACTATATGCTAGTCTGTCGTTTCCGACTATGACTGCCCGATAGCAGAGGAGGCAGATGCTATTCTGTAGGCTGGGCTAGAATCTTTTTACAATAAAAAAACCCTTGCCCAGGGTACATCCTCATTCTCTTGGCCAAAAGGATATGAAGACGGTGTTGAAGAAGGTCCCCAAAGGCCAACCAGTCCCTTTGGCTACAGCACTAAGAGCCAGAGCAATTACCTGGCCCCTAGTTTGAGAGTCATAGTCTTCCAGAAACGACTAAGCTGTGCCATGATTTCCCATTATAGTGGAAAGTGTATGCAGGTCTGTTGTTTTCCACTATGACTGCAGATAGCAGAAGACGTAGCTGCTAATCTGGATGACTGGGCTAAAACCGCTTTATATATAATAGTGGAAATGCCTGTAGCCTACTATCGGTCCCCACTACAGGTTATTATTGATCAAACAACAATGGCTTGTACCCACGTGTCGTCATATCCGGCCACAAGGAGCGCCATATTATGGGAGACCGCCATCTTAGTCAGTAACTTTGTTTGAAAAATGCCAGATCGATGCTGCGTATTTGGCTGTTCCAATTCGAAACTTATCTAAACTGTATTTATAACATCTGGATGTTTTTGTTACACATTTAGATAACATTTTCACTTTGTTTACACACAAATAAGGACTAAGATGGCGACACTTCCGTTGGAAGGGTTGAGATGCGCACGCAGGTGGGGGGGGGGGGACACTGGACAGCCATGATAAGAGTCATTTCGTTTGAGCAAAGAGCCCATCGTTTAAAACGAAAGCAGATTTTCAACTTATCAAGCAGTGTTTGTCCAAGGGTAGCGTGAGGTCTGAAGGAAGAGGTGGGCTGGGGAAGGATGGCGGTGAAGCAGGAACAGGAGGGATTCTCTTGTATCATAAACCTCCAACAAACCGACACGGCGGATGATGGAAGACTCGACCGTAATGAAACCACGTTTCTGTCGTCTGCCACCACTACACGAGGGTGGCCCCCCTTGGCCCCTGCGCACTCCGTCATGCGCAAAAAGGCGACCATAAACCATCAGGCTTCAGGTCGGTTTCCGCCAAATCTTCAATTTGCTGCCTGCTTCAAAATCGTATCAATGGGGATTTTTTAGTGCCAGGGCTGCGAACAGGGGATTTAGGCGTTTTTGTTAGGGATCACTAAGCTTTGTGTGGCTTCGCACGTGTGATAGGGTAAGACGGGGTAAAACGCCCATGGGCGGGGAAGAAGCCCATGCCCATTATCTCATGAATTGAAGCAAATTTCAGTTACATTTTGCCCATGAGACGAGTGTTAATGTTTAGCGTTGGTCTCATGCGCAAAATGTGACTGAAATTGGCTTCATTTCATGAGATAATTGGCATGGGCTTCTTACCCGCCCATGGGTTTTTACCCCGTCTTCCCCTACGTCTGGATTGGAGGTTGCTATCGCATCATGTAGGAATCATTTCTTCCCTTCCTTTCTTTCCTCTTAATATCATCGTAATAACCATTAAAACTATTACCATGTTATCGTTTGAGGCACATTAGTAAAAACATCAAGACTCATGACAGGATGGCCAGCAGTAGGGGAAGACGGGGTAAAAAGCGCATGGGCGGGTAAGAAGCCCATCCCAATTATCTCATGACATAAAGAAAATTTCAGTCAAATTTGCCCATGAGACGAATGCTAAACATTAACGCTCGTCTCATGGGCAAAATTAGACTGAAATTTGCTTAATTTCATGAGATAATTGGGGTGGGCTTCTTACCCGCCCATGCGCTTTTTACCCCGTCTTCCCCTATGTAAAACTAGAGTTAGACAACCAACACAAACAAACTGCTGTTATCGCATTTTATTTCGTCTATAATTTAGTTCAATATTTCGCGGATTTATGCGGCTCCCTAATCATATGGTCAAAAGCAATCAGTGTGGTTTTGTATTGATGTTTGCCTCCGCTATGGAGGTTGCTGTTGTTGTTGTTGTTGTTGTTGTCGTACCCTGGCTAAAAGACTCCAGGGATCGTGCCAACAGCTGAAGCACTTGAACACTATGTTACAAAAGCACCAGTTAGGGATGAGATCATTGCGTGCGTGACCGTTTTTTTTATTACCCCGCCACGTGCGCATCCACGCTCCGACTTGGAGGATTTTGGAGAGTGATTGGGGTTAATTTCTTTTTTTGTCTTTGATTGGCGCTGCACTAGCAAGGACCTGCTCTCCGAGTTAGGGGGTCCGAAATGCGCAGGGAAAGATCCATTGTGACGAGAAAGCTAATAAAACACACTGGCACAGGATACAACAAATTGGCCTACGACATAAAACTTCTGTCATGATTAACCCTTTCACCGCCAATGTCGCATTTTAGCACCACAGTGATTTAACTTCTATGTCACTAAAAGGCATCAAATTGGGGTCTGTTATCCAAAGAGCCTATTGTTTTAGTTTTGGGAAGTAAGGATAGACCTTATTTTATATATGTCACAGAAGAATCCCCAATACTGCAGATGGATTTTGTTCTCTACCCAGGTAAATTTAATGGACATTTTTGGCTGAAATATCGCTGGCGGTGAAAGGGTTAATATTACTGTTGCTGCTGCAGTCGCTAATGACATGGCCGAGTGAATGATGATAATGATGCTGATGCTGATGGTATAATAATAAGATGATGATGACGAAGACGACGACGACGAAACCAGCAACAAAACAATGACAAAAACCAAACACCAACATTTCATCAACTCATACACAAACCACCCCCCTCCAAGAACCAAAATCAAAAACAAAACAAATCAACAACACGGACAATTTCTACTGCCCTCCCCCACCCCCCTACCTTTCCCACAAAGCTAGACTTCATTACGATGATGATGACGATGGTGATTAGTATTCTTGTCCTATCTTTTCCACCGAAACAAAACTCCGGGCAAAATTGCACTTTAGACATTCCTCTCATGCCTACGACCCTCAATCTCAACGTCTGCCTCTTTCAGTTTTATTACAATAATCCTAGGCTGATCCTAACCCAATCCCTTTCCCAAGAACTGCAGAATGTCCTTTTCAGTGGAAAAAAAATCAATGCGAATGTTTGAGGGGGGTGACTAAAATACAAGATAACCAAATTCTGGCCCCCCACCCCCACCCCCAAGAAAGAAGAAACGGGACTCTGGTGTTTGTGCCACTCATGACCTCCTCTCAGCCTCAGTGATAGTAATCTGGTGTCGTCCGCCGTCATATTGGGGAGGGGTTCAAAGGAATCTGATTTCGATATCTGTCATCTTTCCCAGGGCCCAGCAAGCGGCTTTTGGACAGAGGAGCCAGAGCGTCCCTGTCAGTGCTGTCTGTATGTCAGCTCTGTCACCTTCGCTGCCCAGTCTATAATTATAGATGGGTAATATAATCTCGTTTGGTCTTTTTTTCTAAATACTCTTTTGTCGTTTCACCCTTTCCTGATTCTCCCTTTTCAGTTGTTCCTATTTTGCCATAGCTGTTATTACCATTTTCACTTGGTGTCTTTTGACCGATTTTCCCCATTGGATAGGGAGTGTACGTCTTTTGTGCAATGCGTACGCGATGCGCTCGTGTACGAGCGCGTGCGCGCGTATGTATGTGTGTGCGCGTATGTATCTGTGTGTCTGTGTATGTGCGCCCACCTGTGGGTTTGCGCGCGTGTTACATGTGTCAAGTTGTTGCTTGTGATAGAGTAACATTTAAGTGCGTAAATACGTATATGCATGCACGCGCGTGCGCGCAAGAGTATACGGCCTATGTGTAAGAGAGAGACAAGGAGAGCAAGAGGGAGAAAGAGACAGAGAGGGAGGGAAGGAGATAGGCAGACAGGTAAACAGACAGAGACAGACAGACAGATAAACAGAGAGATGGATGCAACAAGGACACCGCTTCTTTTGTATGAAGAAGATCACTAAAATAAGGTAAAATGACGTTGCCTGAATGCAGTTGAATTGATACCCTCAGTCCAAAATGGTATGCTACAGCTCTAAAACAGGTGTTCCTGCTAAAAGCGAAACGAGAACAGGCCAATCGGTATGACAATGTCGATCTTCCGAAGAACAGTAGGACTTCAAAGTTAGAACCGCCAGCCTTCGGTTCCAGTCTACACAGAAGAGGATGAAGACATTAATTAAAGCGAATGCATCCCGTTTGGTAGTGATAGGCAGAGAGGGGGGGGGGGGGAGAGAGAGAGAGAGAGAGAGAGAGAGAGAGAGAGAGAGAGAGAGAGAGAGAGAGAGAGAGAGAGAGAGAGAGAGAGAGAGAGAGAGAGAGAGAGAGAGAGAGAGAGAGAGAGAGAGAGAGAGAGAGAGAGAGAGAGAGAGAGAGAGAGAGAGAGAGAGAGAGAGAGAGAGAGAGAGAGAGAAAGAGCGTTTTTAAAAATTATACAATCATGCTATTGTGTGATGAAAGTCAGTTTAACGTCCTCCGATCTGAAACCGGTACACGTGGGACATTTCTATCTATAAAGATAGAGGGGTGATCCTGGAGGTATTGCAATACCTGGAAAGTCCCCATGTTTAAAAAAAAAAGAAAAAAAAATGATCACCTAGTAGAGTTAATCACGCTATTGCCCCGTTGTTATACTCAACACTCAAGATAGTCCTTTGCATCAAAATAAATTGATGTGATTACACGATGAATGATATAGATAGTGAAAACAAGCAAACGAGCAAACGAAAAGACAAAAACAGAAAAAAACAAAAACACAGAACATAACAAACAAACAAAGCATTAAAAAACGAAAACGAAACACAAATATACAAAGAATATAAAGTACAGAACAGTCATTAGTGAACCAAAACAAACTACATCAAAATTCACTTAGACGTACACATAAAATAAGTAAATTACCACACTTACAATTAACCCTTTCACCGCTAGCCATATTTCAGCCCAAAATGTCCATTACATTTACCTGGATAGAGAACAAAATCCATCTGCAGTATTGAGGATTCTTCTGTGACAGATATAAAATAAGGTCTATCCTTACTTCCCAAAATTAAGACAATAGGGTCTTTGGATAATAGACCCCAGTTTGATGCCTTTTAGTGACATAGGTGTTAAATCAGTGTGGTGCTAAAATGCAACTTGGGCGACGAAAGGGTTAAAGTATGACTATTGTAAAGAATTAAAGGTTTTCCTACAAACAGACCACACCATAGAACGCACCAATCAATCGAGTTTTCAATGGTGCGCATCTTCTGTCAAACAGATTCTCTGGCAAGAGATTGATTTTAGCACACAGCAGGCAAACATTAGCAGATAACATCTCCAATCAAACTTTTCCGATCCAATAAACTTTGACACTGGATAAAAACGGTCGTCCAATATGAGAGAGAAACACACACATGCAGAGAGAGAGAGAGAGAGAGAGAGAGAGAGAGAGAGAGAGAGAGAGAGAGAGAGAGAGAGAGAGAGAGAGAGAGAGAGAGAGAGAGAGAGAGAGAGAGAGAGAGAGAGAGAGAGAGAGAGAGAGAGAGAGAGAGAGAGAGAGAGAGTTATGTCAAGTGTTGTTTCTCAAAATAGCTGGACCCCCGTGGGGATACCAGGGGGCTTTTGTATAAACCCCCCCCCCCTCCTTCTGGCAGTTCTGTGCTTGTAACTTCCTCTAATCTGTCACTCTCTTTGACTCTGCCTTTTCCCTTTGCTTACTGTCATCTACTATCTTTCTGCCTTACCGGTCCATTCTCCTGCCTTTTTTTTTCTCCAAGTAGCACTGTCAAAATGATTTCCTCCAGCCGACGTCGGACTTGCTGGGCCTAACTATTTCGTAGTTAGGCGCATAACGGCAGCATGACGCATCTGCGCTCATAACCGACAGGAAACTGTCTGAGCGATCGAAGAAGAAGAAGAAAACTAGCTGGAATATTAAGCAGACTCTACTTTTCTTGCTCCTTTTTTTTATACAATCTTGCACAAGTGTTCAACCAATCCATATGATCGGTTGTTGTGATGCAAGCTACTCCTCTTGCATTGTGCATAATGGCTTTTAACCCTTTCGCCGCCAGCCATTTTTCTGCCAAAAAGTATCATTAAACTTACCTGGGTAGAGAAAAAACACACTGCAATATTGCGAATTCCTCTGTGACATGTATAACGTTAGGCCTATCCTTACCTCCCAAAATGAAGAAAAGAAGGTCTTTGGATAACAAACCCTGATTTTGATGCCTTTTACTGTGACGTGGGTGTTAAACCATTGTGATGCTAAAATGCGACATTGGCGGTGAAAGGGTTAATATACGAGTGAGCCAATATCCAACATATACGCAAATGGTGTCATTTAGTTTTATTTCAGATGAACTCACCCCACCCCTCTTGCTTTCTATCAAAATACTGGGCAAAAGTTTGCGTTCCCCCCCCCACTTTTTATTTTAATTGACTAAGTTGACAAACGCACTTCCGCCGATCGACGTGTTGTCTGTTTAATTGTTTCCTTTCTTAACACATCATAAGCGATTGCTTTACTTTGCTCCTTCAGTAAAACGTTTCAACAGTGTATATTTTTTTATTTAGAGGAATATGGGATAGGATACACACACACACACACACACACACACACACACACACACACACACACACACACACACACACACACACACACACACACACACAGAGGTTTACCTGCAGGTAGGTCTTGGCCCCGGGTGCCTTGGTCTTGAACTGCACGGAGAAGATGGGGAAGATGAAGATGTTGGCGATGATGCCCACCGCGTACCAGAAGGGCCCCGCTATCCCGTTCTGAAACCAAATGGTGCATAGTGAAATGAATAAGGGGAAGGAACTTCTCGTAAATTAACTCCCTTTTTTATACCAAAGTTATCAATGCACTTTGAAACAGTCAGTAATGTGTGTTTTTTGGTGTGTTTTCTGTCTGTCCCAAGGATATCTACCGAACCGCTTAACCGAATCGCTTCACATTTTGTGTGGTGATGTGTCACCATGAGAGGAAGGCATCCGCGCCAACAAATCAGTAATGTGTACTGACTGTTCCAAAGTGCATTGATTCTGAGTGTGACTTTTCAAGAGGAGGGGGAAGTTGTTGAAAGGGGCATTTTGTTGAATGAACTCGTTTTGATTAATGATTTTTTGGAACTTAATGTTAAAAGAATAAATTCAGTTTTGTTATGAGCTGGGTGCGTTGTATTGAGTTCTTGAGTTTTCGGAGATGATTGTCTTTCTGGGCCTTAACTTTTGGTCGCTAGTGTAGTAAAGTGTGATGAGAATGGTCGTAGTTGGTCGTTCCTTTTCGTAGTAATAGTAAAGTGTGTTGAGAATGGTCGTAGGTGGTCGTTGCTTTTTCTAGTCATAGTAAAGTGTGTTGAGAATGGTCACTGTTCGTTTTTCGTTTTCCCCAGTAACAGCTGTTGAAGATGTTGGTGCTCAATCGTCGTTCATGCTTTCAATCAATCAAGGAAGGCATCGACCTTGAAGACCGTGAACGTTTACTTGGATCACCATGACAAACAAAATCTGTTTTGCAGTGACAATAATATATTGACATATTTGTAGTATTATTTTGGTATTTGATATTGGTATTTAGTATATTCTAGTCACAGAGACTTATCTCTGTGAAATTCGGGCTGCTCTCCCCCGGGGAGAGCGTCGTCGCAAGTGCAGCGCCTTACCCAATTTTTTATTTTTTTGGGGGGGGGGGCACAGGGTGAGGAGGGGGTGTGGGCACACTTTGAAAACCTAGCTATCAATTTGGCCATACCAGGCAGCGGGATTTCTCCATGCTCTTACCGACTTTCAACTGCCGTGGGATTTTTACGTGCGTAAAGCGCACGGGTCAGACTAGCTTTAAGTCCCCATCCGAAGGACTGGACATTCAGTTCGATGTTCCTGTCAAACTAGAAAGAAAGGGTGAGGCCGGGATTCGAACCCGGGTCACTCACGCTGCAGTCACGCATTACATTTGGCAGGCGAACGTCTTAACCACTCTGCCACCTTTCTCCCTTTTCGGATATTGACTAAGCGTAATACTGTAACAATAATGAAGTGTGTTGAAAATGGTCACTGTTTGTTGTTCTTTTTCAAGTAATAGTAAACTATGCTGAGAACGTTTCTTGTTTTCTAGCAATAGTGAATACATTATACAATGTGTTGAGAATGGCCTTCCATGGTTGTTCCTTGTTCTAGGAATAGTAAATTGTGTTGAGGACAATCACTGCTTGTTGTTCTCTTTTTCTATTAACAGTAAAGTGTGTAGAGAAAGTTGAAACGTTTGTTCTTTCTCAAATGACATCAACTCAACGAAAACGACAAGGGGGGAGAAAGAAAGAGAGAGAGAGAGAGAGAGAGAGAGAGAGAGAGAGAGAGAGAGAGAGAGAGAGAGAGAGAGAGAGAGAGAGAGAGAGAGAGAGAGAGAGAGAGAGAGAGAGAGAGAGAGAGAGAGAAGAAAATAAAGAAAAATCTGAAGATAAATAACAAACAACACTTGTGAAAGAACAACAAATGAATAGAAAGGTCTGTGCAAATGTTATATGAAATACAACATGCCTCCACAATTTTAGATGTTATCACAACAGTTTATATTTAGACAAGTTTTGTCATTATGACCACTCTTCAGCGACAGCTTGGTGGACATACTGGAGCCGACAAGAACAGTCCTCACCCACTTGCAAAGCCACTCTACGATGATCGAGACCGACCCCCCCCCCCCCCTCTCTCTCTCTCTCTCTCTCTGCGTCTCTGCCTTCCTCGCTCTCTGCGTTTTTGTCTCTCTCTCTCCCTGTGCGTCTCTGTCTCTCTCGCTCTCTGTCTTTCTTTCACGGGAACGAATATCAACTGACTTCAGACAAACCAACCTTCTACTGATGTAGAATCAGCGCACTAGAAAGTCATGTGCATGATTTAACCCTTTCACCGCCAAAGTCGCATTTTAGCACCACATTGATTTAACACATATGTCACTAAAAGGCATCAAATTGGGGTCTATTATCCAAAGACCCTATTGTCATAGTTTTGGGAAGTAAGGATAGACCTTATATTGTATATGTCACGGAAGAATCCCCAATACTGCAGATGGATTTTGTTCTCTACCAAGGTAAATTTAATGGAAAGTTTTGGCTGAAATATGGCTGGCGGTGAAAGGGTTAAAACTGAGAATAAAAATTGATTGTTTTGGCATAGCACGTCACATCGACATTGTTAGCGAATCCTATGCATTTCAAGAAGCCTAAACTCCATTGCTTGAAAACCAAGTTTGCATAAACGTTATGCCTGACTCTCTCATTGTCTGTCTGTCTGCTGCTCCCTTTATTTACCTTGATGTATATATCTATGTATGCACACGCGCGCATACGCGAAGCTGCATCATTCTAGCGCTTGTTCTAACGCAAATGTCTTTTTGTTTTATCAATTATGAAAAGCAGGAAAGAACAATTTGGATTCAACCAAGTGCCTCACCCCAACCCTTCCCCGAAATGCCCAATTTTAATATAACCGAATATCCCTAGAACTGAGTCAGGAACATACTATATTCACACACTAATTGTTGAACAGATAATTTTGGATGACAAAAAAATAGCAAGAACAACGACAAACAAGAAAGCAACAACAAAACACTCCACACACAAACTAAACATCACTTCATATCACTTAGCATGCATTATTACGCAGACGTGAAAAAGCTGTCGTTTTACAATGGATCATGACGAAAATGTAATGTGGAGCCAAAGACAGCCTCTATTTAGGAGTGTCTGCTTTCAATCGCTAAACAGCCTAGAAATGGTTGTTGAGCATCGTGGCACTTCCCCCTCCCCCCTTTCTCTCTACTTGAGGAGAGCAAGATTGCTTCTAAAGTGTTTGCTTGACGTCATACACGTTATAAAA
>CM065691.1:16165552-16183052 GCA_017654935.2 Phymorhynchus buccinoides
TGCGCGTGTGTGTATGTGTGTGTGTGTGAAGAGAGAGAGAGAGAGAGAGAGAGAGAGAGAGAGAGAGAGAGAGAGAGAGAGAGAGAGAGAGAGAGAGAGAGAGAGAGAGAGAGAGAGAGAGAGAGAGAGAGACAGACAGACAGACAGACAGACAGACAGACAGACAGACAGAGAAAACTTGAGCATGTGTCTTATGCTGGATGGATAACAAGATTAGTAGTTGTGTCGTTCAAAATTTAAACCATAAGCTTCCGCTATCAACACAGCGACGGAAATGCTCCTTGTAAATAGCGAATCCGCCCAGCAAGAGAAGGCGAAAGCACGCAACAATGAGAACCGTAATTAAGGCTAATTATAGTCACACACAAAAAAGAAAACAAAATAAGACACGACCAGAATTGGTAGAACGATCAATACCATTTGAGGAACAGGGCGAAACTTCTTTCCGCGTGTGACTTGCTAAATAATGGTAGGGGAAGACGGGGTAAAAAGCGCATGGGCGGGTAAGAAGCCCACCCCAATTATCTCATGAAATGAAGCAAATTTCAGTCTCATTTTGCCCATGAGACGAGCGTTAATGTCTAGCATTCGTCTCATGGGCAAATTTGACTGAAATTTTCTTTATTTCATGAGATAATTGGGGTGGGCTTCTTACCCGCCCATGCGCTTTTTACCCCGTCTTCGCCTACTCTTTTAAGGCGGCGACAGACTATGTGGCTGCCTCATGTGACTCGATCAGGTCGTGACGTTTCACCTCATTTGTATACCATCTAACTCGATCAGTCTGACTCAGTCGGGCCCAGTCAGGTGACAGGGCCGAATAGGGCGGGTTCTAAATTTCACTGATCGAGTCTGATCGAGTCAGATGGCTTGTGACGTCTTCTGTGCGGGAAACAAAATTTGATCTACGTCACGACGTGATTGCGTCATATGAGGCAGTCACATAGTCTGTCGCCGGCTTAAGACTATGGAAGCAGTAGCAACGCGACCATCTTTGGCTATACTAGGATTATTGCTTTTTTTCTCTCCCATTTTATAAACAGTGAACTGTCTTCATAAGATTGAACCTAAGAGTGTGGCACACACAGCCTGATTTTAATTTAGTCCATGATTGGGTTTGATAAAGGGAAATACATTTCCGAAATATTACCAGCGACAACGTGGGCGTTCGGTCTTTTGTGTTCATCACGTCTTTGACCAGGAAACAGACACTACTGACAAAAATGCGTAAACTTTAGCGAAGTCAGCATAACATAAAAGTAAGAAGCACTTTTAAAATACAATATTTTGGATGTATTTAATGAATCCTTCGACGGGCCTAACGTATTTGCGAAGGAAGATTATTCAGGCTTGTAGGTGAATACAAGGCTTCTAGAATATGGCCGTGTACACACATAAGCGGAGATTCCGTGCGGAGTCCATAACAAAGTGAAACAAAGAAGGGAAACGATTTGCGGACGTGTCCGAATTTCCCCTATAAGCGTAAACCTTTATCCTTTTTTCTTCCACTTATTTAGGTTGTACGGAACTTACTCGTGTAATGTGAACCCGGCCTTAACGTGTATGGCTTCTTGTCTTACAAAAGAAGAAGCTAAAGTTTGTTGTTGTTTTTTCTCAAAGAAACAGAAAGCCATGTATCACCACCCAACCCCCTCTATTTCCTACTAAGCTTGGGACAAGGTTCTTGGCTTTACTTGCACAGAGGAAACTCCTCTTAATTGCAAAAGTGCAGTATAGACCAAAACAAATACATACATTACACAGCAATCAAACTCATTTTGAAGCGAGCATGACACTACCGTTTCACCAATGTACTGTGGGTGAAACATGCATTTAGGTAAATTCATAATATTATGATAAAACGAATTTTATAACAGTTTGATTCAGCAAAAGTATAGGCTCACCTCGGAGCTTTCGTAATATTGTTTTTAGCTCTAAAAGCTGCCTCACACTATTCAACCAAGTCGGGTGAAAATGGTTGTGACCTTTTCACATTTTCCCTTTTTTTTGGACAGAGTGAGTAGAAATCACAAATACACAATTTGGTCGGATGAAACCTTTCCAACCAGGTCGGAAGGAATTGGGCGACTGCACCATTTACTTCCATTTACTCACTCAGGTAGTTATGGGAATGCAACCAATGCTTGCTGATAGTGAAGACGGCACACGGCCACAAGTAGTTGAACAGAGTTCACAACCGAATTTCTTCCAAACAATAAAAGGTTGAATAGTGCGAGACGGTTTAAATCCCCACCAAGGGGGGGGCTATGCAGTGCTGCTAATGTCTACAGGACGAATTCCCCCAATTAATTGCCGACATCTTGCCGATTGATCCGGTGACTGCCTCTGGCCCCGCCCCCCCCCCCCCCCAGTGAATTGTGACCCCGGACAAAAGAGGAAACACGATAAGCGAAGAAAGGCCCTAGAGTAGTAGCGAGTTTCAGGGAGAAATGGATCCAACTCCTGATTCGGTGCACTAACCCAATTTTGGTTTGTTTGTAGCTCTGCGTGTAAAGAAAACAAACAAAGAAACAATTAAAACAAAGACACTAACCAACAACTTCCTGTTCTTCTCCCTTTGTCCCCTTCGGAAAAAAGCAAGCAAAGTACATACACATACATTTACACTTACACCAAAAAAGCCACACCCCCCCCCCCCAAAAGCCACACCAACCCCCCCCCAAAAACACCAAAAAAACACCCACAAAAACAACCCCACCAGAGGCTGTTTCTCCAAATTGTCGTCTTTAATTATACTTCTTCCTGGGACTGACAAGGACAATACGTCACACTTACACACACACACACACACACACACACACACACACACACACACACACACACACACACACACACACACACACACACACACACACACACACACACACACACACACACACACACACACACACACACACACACGTACACACACAAGCCCGCACGCACACACACACACACACACACACACACACACACACACACACACACACACACACACACACACACACAACAAGCCCGTATGCACGCACGCACGCATACACACACGCACACATACACACATACGCGCGCGCGCGCACACACACACACACACACACACACATATATATATATATATATATATATATGTACACGCACAGACACACACATACATCAACAACACCAACACCACCCCCACCTCACCACCACCAACAGGAATACCAATAACAAACAAAAGAAAACCATAATTGTCTTTGTTTCTGAATGTTTTAAAAATGTTTGTTATTTCGTACATTTTGCAATGTTTATTTTCCATGAGTGTTAGTTTTGTTGTTGTTGTTAAACATTCAGTTGTCCTCCTTTAGCCAGACACGAGGAGGAAGCATTTTCATGTATTTGTTTCTTATAATTTGATTTTACTTTTTTAAACATAAAAATCAATGCAATGTTGTTGTTTTTTTACGCTGTATTATGGATACTTAAAGAGCAAAAAAGCAAATGTTATGTATACTTTTAGTTTGTTATTTTTCGTAGCTGTGTCCTTGTTCCGACTTCCTTGTTCCAAAGCATAACTTTAAAAAAAACTTCTGTGTACGATACAGATTTGAAAAATGCAAAATCTTGTTTCCTTTCTGTCCGATATCTCTTTGCCTCTTCTCTGTGTACGAGAGAGAGAGAGAGAGAGAGAGAGAGAGAGAGAGAGAGAGAGAGAGAGAGAGAGAGAGAGAGAGAGAGAGAGAGAGAGAGAGAGAGAGAGAGAGAGAGAGAGAGAGAGAGAGAGAGAGAGAGAGAGAGAGAGAGAGAGAGAGAGAGAGAGAGAGAGAGAGAGAGAGAGAGAGAGAGAGAGAGAGAGAGTACAAATACGAATATTTAATCAGATAAAGGCCAAGGCCCCAGAGACAGACAGAGAGAGAGAGAGAGGGAGAGGGAGGGAGAGAGAGAAGGGGGAGGGAGGGAGAGAGAGAGAGAGAGAGAGAGAGAGAGAGAGAGAGAGAGAGAGAGAGAGAGAGAGAGAGAGAGAGAGAGAGAGAGAGAGAGAGAGACAGAGAGAGAGAGAGAGAGAGAGAGAGAGAGAGAGAGAGAGAGAGAGAGAGAGAGAGAGAGAGAGAGAGAGAGAGAGAGAGACAGAGAGAGAGACACAGAGAGAGAGAGACTCACCTGTGCCTTTGTGTTATAGGTTTTGCGTGCACGCGCGCGCCTATGCGATCTTGCGTGTTTTTGTGACATGATACACAACTTTCTTTTTACCCATAGGGCCTACATGCGTTTACGATATTCTATCTAGTTGATGGAACATGAAAAGAAAATCTCTTAAAGCTGGAGTTGTGATAACTGAAGGATTGATCCTATCTTTCCCGTGTTCTGCTTGTTGACCCTTGTTCAATATTCCATTAACATTTCTTTGACAGAATGGTACGCATAACACACACAACCCATTCCCTTATTTTCGTATTGTTCATGTGCAAGAGCCAGCATGTTGTATTGAAAAGATACTAGATGATCCAATTTGTAGAAAAACACACCTAATTCTGTTGTTGAGAAAAACAACAACCAAAAGTTTATTTTAAAATATTCAGAAACAAACACGTCATACAGCAACAACAAATACACAATTGTGAGAGCACAACAAGCTATTAGCTTACACGAGATGTTCAAATCATACGTCTACTTAAAGAAACAAACATACAACAACAACAACAACAACAACATACAGTATTCATACGGCGCTGAATCTTGATATAAATCAAATCAAAGCGCACACACACGTTAGCATCCATAACGCATTCAAACAAAAATGCAATACAAAGCAAACACACACACGTATGACATAAATGGTATACAGCAGAAACAGACCTAAAGGCAAGAGAGAGAAGAGAAAGAGAGTGGAGCCTCAATGACGGGGGGAACAGGCGGGTTTTGAGGTTAGATTTGAAAGCAGAGAGGGTCGGGCGATGACGGAGGGAAAGAGGAAGTTTGTTCCAAGATGTCGATCCTGAGACAGCAAAAGAGCGCCGACAAGAACAACAACGAAAAAATCCACTGATAACAGAAGGAGCAACAACAGCAGGAACAGTAACAACAACAACAACAACAACAACAACAAAACAACTTTGTCTTTGCACATACAATATGATGTAACTTTGCATTTACTCTGAACTGTTGCTTTTTAACTGCAATGGTCAACAATGGCGACGAGTGGGCCGATATGTAATATACCTGCATTTTCTTTCCGCTCCATGCCTCAATGTCAATACCTTCTGTTGCTATAAAACATGATCTGCATTATAACAAAAATAAGTGATTGCCAGCTTTGCACATAAGGCAAGCCCCCCATCCACCCCTGAACATTCACATACCTATCACTGACAGGACAGGACCCATTAAACCCCAACACATCTTTTATGATTTGTGATTAAACAGAAACATTTCAATAAGAAATTTGAAGAAAAGGATGGGTGACGAAAAGTGTCAGAAAAGGATGGGTGACGAAAAGTGTCAGAAAAGGATGGGTGACGTAAAGTGTCAGAAAAGGATGGGTGACGAAAAGTGTCAGAAAAGGATGGGTGACGTAAAGTGTCAGAAAAGGATGGGTGACGAAAAGTGTCAGAAAAGGATGGGTGACGTAAAGTGTCAGAAAAGGATGGGTGACGGAAAGTGTCAGAAAAGGATGGGTGACGAAATGTGTCAGAAAAGGATGGGTGACGAAATGTGTCAGAAAAGGATGGGTGACGTAAAGTGTCAGAAAAGGATGGGTGACGAAAAGTGTCAGAAAAGGATGGGTGACGAAAAGTGTCAGAAAAGGATGGGTGACGAAAAGTGTCAGAAAAGGATGGGTGACGAAAAGTGTCAGAAAAGGATGGGTGACGAAAAGTGTCAGAAAAGGATGGGTGACGAAAAGTGTCAGAAAAGGATGGGTGACGAAAAGTGTCAGAAAAGGATGGGTGACGAAAAGTGTCAGAAAAGGATGGGTGACGAAAAGTGTCAGAAAAGGATGGGTGACGAAAAGTGTCAGAAAAGGATGGGTGACGAAAAGTGTCAGAAAAGGATGGGTGACGAAAAGTGTCAGAAAA
Source organism: Phymorhynchus buccinoides (assembly GCA_017654935.2). Taxonomy (NCBI): domain Eukaryota; kingdom Metazoa; phylum Mollusca; class Gastropoda; order Neogastropoda; family Raphitomidae; genus Phymorhynchus; species Phymorhynchus buccinoides. The sequence continues at coordinate 16,171,600 of CM065691.1, forward strand.
GGATGGGTGACGAAAAGTGTCAGAAAAGGATGGGTGACGAAAAGTGTCAGAAAAGGATGGGTGACGAAAAGTGTCAGAAAAGGATGGGTGACGAAAAGTGTCAGAAAAGGATGGGTGACGAAAAGTGTCAGAAAAGGATGGGTGACGAAAAGTGTCAGAAAAGGATGGGTGACGAAAAGTGTCAGAAAAGGATGGGTGACGAAAAGTGTCAGAAAAGGATGGGTGACGTAAAGTGTCAGAAAAGGATGGGTGACGAAAAGTGTCAGAAAAGGATGGGTGACGAAAAGTGTCAGAAAAGGATGGGTGACGAAAAGTGTCAGAAAAGGATGGGTGACGAAAAGTGTCAGAAAAGGATGGGTGACGAAAAGTGTCAGAAAAGGATGGGTGACGAAAAGTGTCAGAAAAGGATGGGTGACGAAAAGTGTCAGAAAAGGATGGGTGACGAAAAGTGTCAGAAAAGGATGGGTGACGAAAAGTGTCAGAAAAGGATGGGTGACGAAAAGTGTCAGAAAAGGATGGGTGACGAAAAGTGTCAGAAAAGGATGGGTGACGAAAAGTGTCAGAAAAGGATGGGTGACGAAAAGTGTCAGAAAAGGATGGGTGACGAAAAGTGTCAGAAAAGGATGGGTGACGAAAAGTGTCAGAAAAGGATGGGTGACGAAAAGTGTCAGAAAAGGATGGGTGACGAAAAGTGTCAGAAAAGGATGGGTGACGAAAAGTGTCAGAAAAGGATGGGTGACGAAAAGTGTCAGAAAAGGATGGGTGACGAAAAGTGTCAGAAAAGGATGGGTGACGAAAAGTGTCAGAAAAGGATGGGTGACGAAAAGTGTCAGAAAAGGATGGGTGACGAAAAGTGTCAGAAAAGGATGGGTGACGAAAAGTGTCAGAAAAGGATGGGTGACGAAAAGTGTCAGAAAAGGATGGGTGACGAAAAGTGTCAGAAAAGGATGGGTGACGAAAAGTGTCAGAAAAGGATGGGTGACGAAAAGTGTCAGAAAAGGATGGGTGACGAAAAGTGTCAGAAAAGGATGGGTGACGAAAAGTGTCAGAAAAGGATGGGTGACGAAAAGTGTCAGAAAAGGATGGGTGACGAAAAGTGTCAGAAAAGGATGGGTGACGAAAAGTGTCAGAAAAGGATGGGTGACGAAAAGTGTCAGAAAAGGATGGGTGACGAAAAGTGTCAGAAAAGGATGGGTGACGAAAAGTGTCAGAAAAGGATGGGTGACGAAAAGTGTCAGAAAAGGATGGGTGACGAAAAGTGTCAGAAAAGGATGGGTGACGAAAAGTGTCAGAAAAGGATGGGTGACGAAAAGTGTCAGAAAAGGATGGGTGACGAAAAGTGTCAGAAAAGGATGGGTGACGAAAAGTGTCAGAAAAGGATGGGTGACGAAAAGTGTCAGAAAAGGATGGGTGACGAAAAGTGTCAGAAAAGGATGGGTGACGAAAAGTGTCAGAAAAGGATGGGTGACGAAAAGTGTCAGAAAAGGATGGGTGACGAAAAGTGTCAGAAAAGGATGGGTGACGAAAAGTGTCAGAAAAGGATGGGTGACGAAAAGTGTCAGAAAAGGATGGGTGACGAAAAGTGTCAGAAAAGGATGGGTGACGAAAAGTGTCAGAAAAGGATGGGTGACGAAAAGTGTCAGAAAAGGATGGGTGACGAAAAGTGTCAGAAAAGGATGGGTGACGAAAAGTGTCAGAAAAGGATGGGTGACGAAAAGTGTCAGAAAAGGATGGGTGACGAAAAGTGTCAGAAAAGGATGGGTGACGAAATGTGTCAGAAAAGGATGGGTGACGAAAAGTGTCAGAAAAGGATGGGTGACGAAAAGTGTCAGAAAAGGATGGGTGACGAAAAGTGTCAGAAAAGGATGGGTGACGAAAAGTGTCAGAAAAGGATGGGTGACGAAAAGTGTCAGAAAAGGATGGGTGACGAAAAGTGTCAGAAAATTGTCAAGAGAATAGAAAGGATAACCCAAAAAGCTCAATGAAATTAAAAACAAAATGGTGCCCTCATCATTGTGAGCATTAAATTCGGAAACTTGACTAGAGAAGTGTCATAATACAGTGGAACCTCCCTCATAAGACCTCCCATTATAAGACTCTCCCACATAAGACCTACTTCTCTGAGACATTGCCCTTCTTTGTAAGTATTAAAATTACCTCCCTTACAAGACCTCCCATTATAAGACTCCCTCCCACATAAGATCTACTTCTCTGAGACATTGCCCTTCTTTGTAAGTATTAAAATTCCCTCCCTTATAAGACCCCTCCCTTATAAGACCTCATTTTGGGTGATTTGTGAAGGTCTTATAAAGGAGGTTCCACTTGTACAAAACAAAATATAGGCAAGTATTGAATAATGGAACAAATATTAATTTCAGCCAATCGTCCCCAAAAGAATCGGGTACAAAAAATCAATAGGGAGCATCTGGACAGAACTGCATTGGATCTGAGAAGACGTGGATCAAACGGCAACGACAAGGGAGAAAGTGAAGAAAAAAACCAGAACGGAAGGAGCGGAACAGAGAAGGGAGTGTTAGAAAAAACAAAAGATAAACGAAAGACATTTGAAGCGAAAGACTAACTACGGTTTTGTTCTCTTGCGTTTCCGCAGCAACGCTATATTAGAAAGACAAGCAAGTCTTAAACGCAAAGCTTGCCATCATCTGCAGTGAAGCAACAGCCTTTTCAAGGATCGGAACACTCACTTTGCTCTGGTTTCTTAGAAATTAAGCCGTCAAAACGGCGATTCCTCCTTGACGGATATGCCGGAGAGTAGCCATTTTGGACAGGGTGGTTGGAGGTCAGTCATTGTGGTTGAAGCGTTTTCTTATTTTTGCAGTGCAGTAAAAAAAAGAAAAAAGGATCTATTTCCTTTGTTGTGAGCGAAACTCCTTTAGATAAACTGCATACAATTTAAAAGCAAATAAATAAAAAGGCTTGTATTGCGAAACGTTCGTGCAAACGATTTGGTCTAAACGCAGGCGGCCATTAGAAAAGAGACAGCACACTCCTCTTTGGGTGAAATAATTTGACTTCCAGCACCTCCGCCAAGGAGGAATAGCCGATTTGACGGTTTGATTTATAGTAAACCAGAGCAAAGTGAGTGTTGCGATCTCTGTAAAGGGTGTTTTCCTGGTGATCTCGACGTGTCTCTTGCAAAAACTCATCCGTCAGGGTGCCCCTTTATGTTGCAATGCTCACACACCGCTCTTCTTGAGAATGCCCAGGTGCTTTGGTCGCTCGCTGCGTGGAAAGTCATCAGTAGGGGGACAAACCCGACATCAACTGTCCTCAACTCTCCCTTGGACAAGACATTTGGGATATATCACGTGCAAGTTCTTAACACTATGAATACATTTTAACCCACATTTCCGGAACACGCGAGGGAAACGTGAGAGGAGCTGACAAAGGCAAGTTCCGTGCCAAAAGATGACAAGTTGCAATGCTCCTGTCAACAATAAAACAAGAGGCAAAGCCTTCAAGGCTCACTCGGGGTGAGTGGGGGTTGGTGGGTGTCTACGTACAAGATTGCCAACACATAATGACTTTGAAATTGAGGGTCGTAAGCATGAGGGGTGGGTGGGTGCTTAAGTACAATATTGCCAGCAAAAAATGACTTTGAGATTGAGGGTCGTAAACATGAGGGGAGTGTTTAAAGTACAAGATTGCCAACAAATAATGACTTTGAGATTGAGGGTCGTAAACATGATGGGGGTGTTTAAAATACAAGATGCCAACACATAATGACTTTGAGATTGAGGGTAGTAACTGTGAGGGGGGTGTTTGTAAGTACAAGATTGCCAAACAATAATGACTTTGAGATGGAGGGTCGTAAGCATGAGGGGGGTGTTTAAAGTACAAATGAAACTATCGTTAGTGGATACAACTAATCATACGCAGATATACATACTACATGAGCCGATGAAGTTTAACCGAGGCGTGGTTACTGCTACACATATCTGTATTGCTAAAACAAATCGGGACTTTACTGGTGTTGCACTGCCTCCGGGCATTGCCTCCAGTATTTTTCCCACCATCTTTGTATTTAAAAATGCCCCACATGGTCGAAAGACCGCAGAGGGCGTAAAATCCTATTTTCTCTCGGATACAACTAAAAAAAAAGAAAGAAAAAAAAGTGCCTTTGCCGAGAATCGAACCCTGAACCATTGGCATGAGAGACAGACGCTCTACCAATGAGCATGAGCAAGGGGACTGGAAGAGAACGGAGAAAAGAGCAAAGCTGAGACAGAAATGAAATAATGAGGACGGAGGAAGAAAAATAGATATCACGATGCGCCCCTAAAGAAAAACAAAAACAAAACAAAACAAACAAAGCTGTCAGACTATCAAAACCACACACAGATGCAAGGAAAGAAACTAACAAGCGCGAAATCGCAATAGTTTGTGGCACGCGGTCTATTTTTACCACTCCAATCATGAGTTACCTCCCCTGGCTTTTCAATAATTTTAATCTGTAAACCAGGGACGGTATTCACGTTGAGATAGCATGAGACTTAGCATGATGCTAACTTAGAAGCTCTTCCAAAAGTCCTATTAAATCCTATAGGACATTGGAAGAGCTTCTAAGTTAGCATCATGCTAAGTCTCATGCTATCTCAACGTGAATACAGGCCCAGAATGTTATCTCTGCACCATTTCGTAACTTTTTATATCTTTTGGAAAACATTTAAAACTATGTATCCTACTTATACTCATTGAAAGAAGCACCGCATACTCGTCGTGTCTGTTGTAGTGTCTGTATTACATATGTTTATTATTTTGTACGCTTTTAAAATACATCATTTTAAAGAGCGGCCTCAATTATTTTGAAGTGTAGCCTCGATTTGAAGTGCGACAATTTTGTCAAAATGTGCGACAATTTTGGAACGACAGACCGACCGACCGACAGACTGACCGACCGACAAAGTGAGTTATAGGTTTGTGGCTTGAGCCACAAACAAAAACAGGAAAAGGAAACAGCAGATCTACAAATAAAGTTTTCAGAAACCCAAGTTAAACAGAGTTCAAGGATGAAAAAAGAAAAAATGAAGAAAAAAACGGAGGAATATCGACAAAAAAGGGCGAACGTCGAAGAAAAAAAGAAGGAAGATAAATAATAAAATGAAAAAAGCAAACTAAAAAAGCAAAACTAATGTAATAGAAAATGTAACTCAAAAGTAAAAAGCTGAATCGTGACACACAAGAATGACCAAAGAAGAAGAAATCAGATGAATTGCGCACAAAAGGAGAAAGAGCGATTTAAGGAAACAATGACCACAGGAAGCAGAATGAGATCAACCACGGAGAGTGTTGGAACTGGGGTGAATTACAACGAAAACACGACAATCAAGAACATAAAAACAAACTGGGTACATTGCAAAGAAACACACACACACACACACACACACACACACACACACACACACATTTTGTGTGTTTGTTCGTGTCTTTGTGATTGTTTGTGTCTGTTTACCGTTTTATTTGTGTTTTCTTTTCTGAATGAAAATCTGTTTAACGTCCTCCGGTCTGGAACAGACACATACGGGGCATTAGTAGATATAAAGATGGTGGGAACGACCCTAGAGGCAATGCCCGGAGGCAGTGCAACACCAGGAATGTCCCGAATTTTTAACAATACAGATGTGAATACCGAGTATCCAACCGCTTGTGTTTTCTTTTCTCTTTTGTCTTTTCTTCTCCTTTTCTATCTCCGCTCCACATTGTATGAAGGATGAATGGGTTCGTGTCGATAGTGTTTTGTTTGTCTGACTGTCCAGGGTATATGTTGTGAACCCCTGCACAAAACGCTTCAAGTTTTGTACGTTGGTGTCCTGCCTGAAGCTCGATGGGTCCCCGTCCAGCAACTATTATGACAGTTGGCTCGCTGCCGTACTCAACGCCTTTTAATTGTTTGTCCACGTCGCAAAAGGGTTAATGGGCTCTACATATAAAATGCTAACCAGTCAGTGTTTGTTTACTCTTTCATTTTCCCCTCTACGTAACCGCCATTTGAACAACAACTCCCGGCCCCCCGTGGGGATGCCGGGGGGTCTTTTGCATAAATAGTTCCCCCACCTTCTGGAAGTTCTATGCTTGTAACTTCCTTTAATCTGTCACTCTCTTTGACTCTGCCTTTTCCCTTTGCTTACTGTCATCTACTATCTTTCTGCCTTACCACTGGTCCATTCTCCCTGCCTTTTTTCAAGAAACACTTTCAAAAACATTTCCTCCAGCCGAAGTCGGACTTGCTGGGCCTAACTATTTCTTTGTTAGGTGCATCATAACGGCAGCATGACGCATCTACGCTCATAATTGACAGGAAACTGTCTGAGCGATTGAAGAAGAAGAAGAAGAACAACAACAAAACGATCACAACAAAAACGGTCATTTGAGCGAAACGCGCTAAAGAAGAAACCTATTATATCAGCGCTTTATGGTTGGTCGAGTGCAAGAACCCGATTCCACCACAGTCGGAATCCCCTAAACGAGCGGGGTTTAAAGGACCATTTGTATGCAGTGCTGAGAGTTCAGGATGTCTTGGGTCCTGTCTGGCGTGTCTGTGGGATCGCAGATCTATGAAGGGCGTAAGGAGACAGGACGGGTCTGAAGTGTCAAATAAAACGTTGAAATTCCGATTAACTAGATTCTCTCCACGCCCGTCTCTCCGTGAGTCTCTTTCTCTCTTCTTCGTTGTTTTCTGTTTATCCGTCCTTTCCTCTCTTACTTTATCTCTCTTTCTCTCTCCCTGACTCTCGTTGTCTGTGTTGTCTCTATCTCTTTGTTTTTCCGATACACTTTAGCCCAGAAAATGGGAACCAAAAGAACTGGAATTTCTTCTACACGGCTTTACTTGGAATGGGAAGAGAAGAGTTAAGGCTAAGCACAACGAGCGAAGGCTAAAGACGACGGAACACGTGGGTTGAGAGAGAGAGAGAGAGAGAGAGAGAGAGAGAGAGAGAGAGAGAGAGAGAGAGAGAGAGAGAGAGAGAGAGAGAGAGAGAGAGAGAGAGAGAGAGAGAGAGAGAGAGAGAGAGAGAGAGAGAGAGAGAGAGAGAGAGAGAGAGAGAGAGAGAGAGAGAGAGAGAGAGAGAGAGAGAGAGAGAGAGAGAGAGAGAGAGAGAGAGAGAGAGAGAGAGAGAGAGAGAGAGAGAGAGAGAGAGAGAGAGACAGTGAGAGACAGACAGAGATACAGACAGACAGAGACACACAGAGAGACAGAGAAAGAAATCAACCCAAGTTTATTTGTTAGAGGAGAGGGCGAGAGGGAGAGAGGGTGGGTGGGTGGGAGAAAGAGATAGATAGAAAAGGAGAGAGAAAGAGAGAAACACGCATACACATAGAGAGAGAGAGAAAAAGAGAAAAGAGAGAGAGAGAGAGAGAGAGAGAGAGAGAGAGAGAGAGAGAGAGAGAGAGAGAGAGAGAGAGAGAGAGAGAGAGAGAGAGAGAAAGAGAGAGAGAAAGAGTGAGAGAGAGAGAGAGAGAGAGAGAGAGAGAGAGAGAGAGAGAGAGAAAGAGATAGAGAGAGAGACAAAGAGAGGGAGAGAGAAAGAGAGAGAGAGAACGAGCGAGAGATTCAGAGAGACAGAAGAAAAAAAAAGGACCAATCAATCCACGTTTGTTTGTTGAGAATGATGCTAATCCAACGCGTACCACTCAGTCCCCTTCTTTCAGACTCCACATGCCTGCAATGTGTACCAAGTCAATAGGATTGGTTTCATACTTTAATTATCAAACAAACTCGGGACCAACGAACGAACGAAAACTGGCGTTTTACGTCCTCTCGGTCTGGAACAGACACATGTGAGACATTTGTAGATACAAAGATGGTGGGAACAATACTGGAGGCAATACCCGGAGGCAGTGCAACTCCATACAGATAGGTGTAGCGGTAACCACGCCTCGGTTAAACCTCATCGGCTATGGTACCGCCACAAGTTTACTCGGGACCACCTCCTTGCGGACAAGTTTGATTATTCGCGTCAGTATTCATATAATATCCTGGTTTCCACTAGGTTAGGTTAGGTACTTTATAGTCACAGAGGCGTCTCTATTAAAATTTCGACCAAATGACAACTTTTTCGTTGCCACTGGGTTTAACGTATGCTAAGTGCATGGGCACACGGGACCTCGGTTTATCGTCTCATCCGAAAGACTCCACGTTCAGACCGTTAAGGCCTAGTGCAGAATGAGAGGAAAAAAATCCCCTGTACCCAGGTTCGAACTCGGGTTTACTTGACACGAAGCGAACGCGATACCACTGTGCCACTCTACACTCTACAGAGTGGCGCTATAACAGATGTAAAAACATATAGACAAAGTATTATGTGTGTTTAGAATTATTTCTTTACGACTACATGAGCCATATGGACTCTGTGATGCCAACATTTTCTTTTTTCCCTACAATGAATCGGCTTTCGTCCTAACCCTTTCACCGCCAAAGTCGCATTTTAGCACCACAGTGATTTAACAATGCAGATGAATTTTGTTCTCTTACCCAGGGACGGTATTCATGTCGAGATAGCATGAGACTTAGCATGATGCTAACTTAGAAGCTCTTCCAAAAGTCCTATTAAATCCTATAGGACATTGGAAGAGCTTCTAAGTTAGCATCATGCTAAGTCTCATGCTATCTCGACATGAATACCGTCCCAGGTCAATTTGATGGAATGTTTTTGCTGTAAATATGACTGGCGGTGAAAGAGTTTTAAACACATTGAATGACATTATGGTTTATGTTCCCAGTAAATCTTCACAATACGTACTGTTATATTTGTAACCATCCTAACGAAGTCAAGCTCAAGTTCAAGTACACCTTAAAGATACACTGACCCACCACGATTAAGGCCCTTGGATTTTTTCTGGGTAGCTGTGATCCATATACAAATGCCCCCAACTTGAAATTGAGGCTGCTCTTTAAAATGATGTTTCGTTTTCAAGTTGGGGGCGTTTCTATGGGAGTGAAACCTGGTCAAAACAAGATTTCTTACCAGCTATAAGAGGGACAACACGTGAAACCTTGACACGTGATCAGGTGGGTCTTTAATATATCCCCAAGAGAAATTCGGGTTAGGTGCAAGAACACGACACAAATGCAACGTTCATGCGCATAGTCTAACCGGAGCCTGTGTATGCGATCCATGTGCAATTAATACATGGTCCGTATCAACGCTTAACGAGTGCTCAAAGATTAGCATCACAGAATCTTAGGTGCATGTTTACGTGCACATTTTACAATAGGTATCTTGTATGATTGTGTTGTCAAGAGTGTGATCTGCTTGGAAGCAATCAGTGAAGTCATTCGATTCGTCTGAATCTTCTTTTATGATGGAGCGTAACTGTCATTTTGTTCTCGCGATACACAATCTGTGCCCGACGGCTATGATTGAGGCAAATGGTACGTCATTATTATCTCGTCCGGATTCTTGCTCGTTAGAAGTGAATGAGTGAAAGAGTGAATGGGTTTGTAAATGAGTGAGTGAATGAGTGATCGTGTGTGTGTGTGATGGTGTGTGTGTGTGTGTGTGTGTGTGTGTGTGTGTGTGTGTGTGTGTGTGTGTGTGCGTGCGCGCGCGCGTGTGCGTGTGCGTGTGCGTGTGTGCGCGTGTGTGCGTGTGTGCGTGTGTGCGTGTGTGCGTCTCTCTCTCTCTCTCTCTCTCTCTCTCTCTCTCTCTCTCTCTCTCCACCCCCCCCTCTCTCTCTCTCTCTCTCTCTCTCTCTCTCTCTCTCTCTCTCTCTCTCTCTCTCTCTCTCTCTCTCTCTGTGTATGACAGAAAAGATGCAAAACAGAGTCAGGGATAAACACTAACAGCGAAAAGAGTGGCGCTGTGCAGAATATATTCCCAGGCCTAAACAACTGGATGACACAACTACAAGCAGTCATGGACAGAGAACCTTTCATGACATAGAAAGTCATAACGAGACAGGGAAAAACCACAAACAACTAAACGATACATTAGTGATGATAATAGCACTGTGCAGATTATCCAGGTGGGAGCAACCCGAATATCACAGAGACGCCTCTGTGACTATAACGTACCAAATACCAAATACTTAAAATTAATACCAAATCCCCAGTCCAGAACAGCTGGAAAGCCACAGTGACAGCGGCCAGTGACAGACAAAAGATATAACGCAGAGCCAGTGACATACACTAACAAAGCATCAACCATCACCCACCTTAGTAGTAAGAGTACCACTGTGCTGGATTAGTATTAGTATTAGGGTACTTTATGGTCACAGAAGCGTCTCTGTGAAATTCGGGTTGCTCCCACATGGAGAGCGCGTCGCAGCCAGAGGCGCGCCACCCTTTTTTTGCATGCGATTTTGTGTGATTGATGAGGAAGGAAGGGTGGTGGTGGGTGAGTGTTAAATTTTGACCAAATGACAACTTTTTCGTTGCCACTGGGTTTAACGTGTGCTAAGTGCATGGGCACATGAGACCTCGGTTTATCGTCTTATCCGAAAGACTCCACGTTCAGACCGTTAAGGCCTAGCGTAAAGTGAGAGGAAAAATCCCCACTTCCAGAACGATTGGCAGGCGACAGGGACAGAGAAACCATACACGACATAAAGAGCTATATTACAGACAAACAAATCATTTAAAGCGACAAATAATAGTGGTGAGCGTAGTACTGTGCAGGATGTCCCCAGGCCAGAACAGTTGGGAGGCCACAGTGACTGACACAGATTCATATTAAAGAGTGGCAAAACACGTCAACGTTACCTTAGTGGTGAGCGTAGCACTGTGCAGAATATCCCCAGGCCGGAAGAGCTGGGAGGCCACAGTGACTGCAGTCAGGGACATCTATGACGCAGATTCATATTAAAGAGTGGCAAAACACGTCAACTTGACCTTTGTGGTGAGCTGAGCAGTGTGCAGAATGTCCCCAGGCCAGAACAGCTGGGAGGCCACAGTGACTGCAGTCAGGGACATCTACGACACAGATTCATATTACAGAGTGGCAAAACACGTCAACGTTACCTTAGTGGTGAGCGTAGCGCTGTGCAGGATGTCCCCAGGCCAGAACAGTTGGGAGGCCACAGTGACTGCAGTCAGGGACATCTATGACACAGATTCACAAAACACGTCAACGTTACCTTAGTGGTGAGCGTAGCACTGTGCAGGATGTCCCCAGGCCAGAACAGCTGGGAGGCCACAGTGACTGCAGTCAGGGACAGCTTCAACACAGATTCATATTACAGAGTGGCAAAACACGTCAACGTTACCTTAGTGGTGAGCGTAGCGCTGTGCAGGATGTCCCCAGGCCAGAAGAGCTGGGAGGCCACAGTGACAGCAGTCAGGGACAGGCTGACGTTGCCTCCGGCGTCGAAGGTGGTGTCCAGGTTGTGCTCGTCGTGGAACACGTACTTCCTGACGGCGTTGTGGATGAGGGCCAGGATGATGGAGAAGCCCCCGAACCCCAGCAGCATCAGCAGGGCCGTCTCGTGCTTCT
>CM065691.1:16190552-16200552 GCA_017654935.2 Phymorhynchus buccinoides
CCATAATGGGTAAGGTACATATGGGTAAGGTACATATGTGTCCGGTGTTCAGTTTTCACTGGTCTCCCCGTTGCGTACAGCCGATACGTTCCGATTTCTGAGGAGCTCAAAGGAGAAACATTATTTGGAAGATGGTTTTTATTTAAAAAGGCAGGAGAATGGGCCAATAAGTCAGAAAGATAGTAGATAACAGAAAGCAAAGGAAAAAGGCAGAATCAAAGCGAGTGGCAGATTAGAGGAAGTTACAAGCACAGAACTTCCAGAAGGTGGGGGAACTATTTTTACGAAAGCCCCCCCCCCCCCCGGTATCCCCACGGGGAGATACAGAAATAATATGGTTATTCTGGTCTGGTATATTTTGTGATTCATGATTTGGAATCTTCTACAGCAATGGGGCTTCAGTGAGATAGATAGATACTCGTTCACTCGTTGGCACTCGTAAAGGCAGGGTGAGTGCTGGTGATGATGAAAATGATGTTTTACGTCCTCTCGGTCATAGACACATATGGGACATTTGCAAATACAAAGATGGTGGGAACAATACTGGCTGCAATGCCCGGAGGCAGTGCAACACCAGTAAAGTCCCGAGTTTTTAACAATATAGATAGGTGTAGCGGTTACCACGCCTCGGTTAAACCTCATCGGCTATGGTACCGCCACATTGAGTTGAGTTAGGGTGAGTGCTGGTTTCAGTTGGCCATTATTTATAGCTGTGAAATCTTTAGCAATTACAGTAATATGGATTTGCACCAGAAGGCTTGATCTCAAATTCACACGTCCTTCCTTGTAGGTAATGAAACTACGGCATCTGTGATCGTGCACTGGGTGAAGGGAGAAATAAAGCCAAGAAATATGTTTGTTTGTCCGTGAGTTAAAACAAAATTATGTGTTGGTTTGTGATGCCTTCGGTGAACGACTTTACTCACATAAATAACGAACATATTCAAATCATTTTTCTTTAAAAGTCAAGTATTTATGCTAGAAAATAACCTGTTAAATTGTAGAGTTGATCAAGGTTATCAGTGAAAAAACCCAATTGGTTAAGATTTTCATTTTGGGGAATAAAAGTGGTACTGGCGGTAAGGGTGGGGGCATGGCGGAGGAATGTTGTTGTTGGCTTACCCTGGCTAAAAGACTCCAGGGATCATCCCAACAGCGGAAGCACTTGAACACCATGGTACAAGTGCATCCGCTAAGGGTGAGAGCATTACGTGCGTGGCCGTTTTTGATTACCCCGCCACGTGGGCAGCCACACTCCGTCTTCGGGAGAATGGCGGAGGAATAACAATTAACATCGCCCTTTATATTTAAAGCTAGCTGTACACGTAATGTCACAGGAATGAACAGTATGAATGTCACAGCTGCAATGTACTCGTCTTTCTTCTTCTTTGGTCAATTATGAGCGCAGATGCGTCATGCTGCCGTTATGCGCCTAAGTAAGAAATAATTAGGCCCAGTATGTCCGACTTCGGAGGATATTTGCGTTATGTTAGTGTTTCAATTGACTACGTGGAGAGCTTAGTGCAAGCTATAGTTTTTGAAGAAACACACCTAGGTAGCATTTAAAAGAAAAATTAAAAGTGTAATTCAAATCATGTAATTAATGGCCTTTCCGGCAAATCAATGTTCTAAAAAGAAACAGGTTATGAATTTAATTCAACCGAAAGTTTGCTAAAATATTAATTCAAAGTTCAGTTGATGAAAATGTGCAACCTGGTGTTTTTTTCTGAGCCCCATTTGAATAGTCTCCAAGGGCCTCTGGCCACGAACCGTTTTACTAGGCTGGAAAGCACAAGTTATAGACAGCAGTATTTCAATGAAGTTGGGCCTAAACTGCACATAGCCATTTCGAGGTAAACGGATATCATTACAACATGTATATGGTATAACGTTACATGACAAAATAATATAACATGTATATAACACGATACATCAATGTCTTTACGCACATGCGTTTGATTTTAATGGTTTGAAAATGATGTGTACCTACATGCGTGTACGTGTGTGCATACGTGAGCGAGTGTATGTGTGTGTGTGTGTGTGTGCGTGCGTGCGTGTGTGTGTGTGTGTGTGTGTGTGTGTGTGTGTGTGTGTGTGTGTGTGTGTGTGTGTGTGTGTGTGTTGTGTGTGTGTGTGTGTGTGTGTGTGTGTGTGTGTGTGTGTGTGTGTGTGTGTGTGTGTGTGTGTGTGTGTGTGTGTGCGTGTGTGCGTGCGTGCGTGCGCGTGCGCGCGTGTGTGTGTGTGTGTGTGTGTGTGTGTGTGTGTGTGTGTGTGTGTGCGTGCGTGCGTGTGCGTGCGTGTGTGTGTGCGTGCGTGTGCGTGCGTGTGTGCGTGTGCGTGTGTGTGCGTGCGTGCGTGTGCGTGTGTGTGTGCGTGTGTGTGTGTGTGTGTGTGTGTGTGTGTGTGTGTGCGTGTGCGTGCGTGCGTGTGTGTGCGCGCGCATGCAAAACATTCCAAAAAAGTATAGTGGCTTTCCCTCGTTGGTAAACAGGTGTTTTTCCATTTATAATAAAGATGCAACGATAGATGACAGCACCACAAGCATTTGCACACAACTAGTTTTTGCACCATGTGTCGATATTTTTTCCCTCACGAAATTAGCGGCCTCAGGCACAACAAAACGTTTGTTGGAACAGCTTGTAGCATTATACGATGCACACCCTTAATGGAGGATAACAAAGTAAGAACATATTAATAAGACAAGGGATCGCTAATGAAATAGAGAGAAAGAATAAAGCTGAGAAATACACAAAATGAGGGGCACGTATAATAGCCCGTGAGAGAGAGAGAAATAGAGAGAGAGAGAGAGAGAGAGAGAGAGAGAGAGAGAGAGAGAGAGAGAGAGAGAGAGAGAGAGAGAGAGAGAGAGAGAGAGAGAGAGAGAGAGAGAGAGAGAGAGAGAGAGAGAGAGAGAGAGAGAGAGAGAGAGAGAGGGAGCTGATTGTTTTTCTTCCAGAGAGAGAGAAAGATTTTAGGCGAAGAGAGAGAGATTCTGAGAGAGTCCTTGGTTGAAGAGAGAGAGAGAGAGAGAGAGAGAGAGAGAGAGAGAGAGAGAGTGAGAGAGAGAGGGAGCATTTGTTTTCTTCCAAGAGATACAGAGCGAAGACCATTAATTCAGTCTGTCCTTGGTTAAAGGGGGAGAGAGAGAGAGAGAGAGAGAGAGAGAGAGAGAGAGAGAGAGAGAGAGAGAGAGAGAGAGAGAGAGAGAGAGAGAGAGAGAGAGAGAGAGAGAGAGAGAGAGAGAGAGAGAGAGAGAGAACGCTGAACGCTGAACGCTTAACATTTATTGTCATTACCTCAAGGGTCTGGTGACAAGGGGGGTGAAAGGAATAACAAAGTTCGGCCAATCACACAATCATCATGCAATAGAAAATATATAATAGAAAATAGAAAACAAATAGAAAATAACGTGAATTGGTACAATCATAATCATTAGTTTATGTATATTCACTATTAAGAGTTATTCCGCTTCTTTCAGACGCACCCTCTGCGCCTCAGCTATGAATTTAGCCACAGATTTCAATAATTCTTCGTCATTAGACGTTAAGAGGGAAGCAACATCCTTTCTCTCAATTATTTGAAAATTAGAAAACTTACATTTCACTCGTACATCATTATATGTTTTACAGTAAAAGAGAAAATGACATTCATTATCCACACCTGATTTGATAAAGGACATAGCGTTATTTCACTCGTATGTGGTTCGAACCATCTTTTATTAGCCATAAATCCAAGTGTACGTAACCTAAACCTAATAAAGCTTACCCTATGCCAATTGTCTGTAATGATTTCAAAATATTTTTCTGGCTGAAATACACTTTTAAATGAAAGAACCATTTATATTTTTCCTTAGATTCCATAAGCATGCCAGTTCTGCTTGAAACAACAAATGAGTCTGTCTTTAAATTCTTTTATAAAATGTTGGTCATTTCCGACTCCCTGGGACAACCATACTATACCAAATCCATGTTCTGACAAAACCTTTTTAACTCTATATGCCCAATTCTCTTTATTTAAGAGGAGAAGGAGAGAGAGAGAGAGAGAGAGAGAGAGAGAGAGAGAGAGAAGAGAGAGAGAGAGAGAGAGAGAGAGAGAGAGAGAGAGAGAGAGAGAGAGAGAGAGAGTAATCAATTCCTATTTTACAGTATTTTTTTAAAAAATCTTCTTTTCTTACATTTCATAATAACAAATCAAAAGTATACATAAACACACACACACGCACACACACACATATAGGCAGAAACGTTTATGCAACAATATACTAATCTTAAGCCACAAAGGTACTATAATACAGCAATTCTGTTCATACAAAACTGGCCATGAGACAAAGACCAGACCAGAACGAAGAGAGTGAAGATGACAGTAAAATGGAAAGAGAGAAGGGAAGGACATGAAACAGTAGGCAAAAAAACAGAAGGTAGAGGAAACGAAAATGAGGGGGAAACAGAAGAAGGAAGAGGAAGAGGAGAAGGAGAAGAAAATCAAGAAGAAGAAGAAGAAGAAGAAGAAGAAGAAGAAGAAGAAGAAGAAGAAGAAGAAGAAGAAGAAGAAGAAGAAGAGAAGAAGAAGAAGAAGAAGAAGAAGAAGAAGAAGAAGAAGAAGAAGAAGAAGAAGAAGAAGAAGAAGAAGAAGAAGAAGAAAGAAGAAGAAGAAGAAGAAGAAGAAGAAGAAGAAGAAGAAGAAGAAGAAGAAGAAGAAGAAGAAGAAGAAGAAGAAGACGAAGAAAGAAGAAGAAGAAGAATAAGAAGAAGAAGAAGAAGAAGAAGAAGAAGAAGAAGAAGAAGAAGAAGAAGAAGAAGAAGAAGAAGAAGAAGAAGAAGAAGAAGAAGAAGAAGAAGAAGAAGAAGAAGAAGAAGAAGAAGAAGAAGAACAAGAAGAAGAAGAAGAAGAAGAAGATGGTGATGAATGATGAAGAAGAAGAAGAAGAAGAAGAAGAAGAAAGAAGAAGAAGAAGAAGAAGAAGAAGAAGAAGAAGAAGAAGAAGAAGAAGAAGAAGAAGAAGAAGAAGAAGAAGAAGAAGAAGAAGAAGAAGAAGAAGAAGAAGAAGAAGAAGAAGAAGAAGAAAGAAGAAGAAGAAAGAAGAAGAAGAAGAAGAAGAAGAAGAAGAAGAAGAAGAAGAAGAAGAAGGAAGAAGAAGATGATGATGAAGAAGAAGAAGAAGAAGAAGAAGAAGAAGAAGAAGAAGAAGAAGAAGAAGAAGAAGAAGAAGAAGAAGAAAAGAAGAAGAAGAAGAAGAAGAAGAAGAGAAGATGAAGAAGAAGAAGAAGAAGAAGAAGAAGAAGAAGAAGAAGAAGAAGAAGAAGAAGAAGAAGAAGAAGAAGAAGAAAGAAGAAGAAGAAGAAGAAGAAGAAGAAGAAGAAGAAGAAGAAGAAGAAGAAGAAGAAGAAGAAGAAGAAGAAGAAGAAGAAAGAAGAAGAAGAAGAAGAAAGAAGAAGAAGAAGAAGAAGAAGAAGAAGAAGAAGAAGAAGAAGAAGAAGAAGAAGAAGAAGAAGAAGAAGAAGAAGAAGAAGAAGAAGAAGAAGAAGAAGAAGAAGAAGAAGAAGAAGAAGAAGAAGAAGAGAGAAGAAGAAGAAGAAGAAGAAGAAGAAGAAGAAGAAGAAGAAGAAGAAGAAGAAGAAAGAAGAAGAAGAAAGAAGAAAGAAGAAGAAGAAGAAAGAAGAAGAAGAAGAAGAAGAGAAGAAGAAGAAGAAGAAGAAGAAGAAGAAGAAGAAGAAGAAGAAGAAGAAGAAGAAGAAGAAGAAGAAGAAGAAGAAGAAGAAATACGCCAAATGTCAGTAAAAGCAAAACACAAAGTAGACACTAGCCATAAGACGTCCGAGTGTCTACAAAATGTACTTGAAAATAATTAAATGACCACTATGACTAGGACCACTAGGACCAATCGTAGACTCATGAAACACAAGACATTCAGGCAGTATTTGGTCCTTGTCTGTTGAGACTTAATAAAAGGACCAAATATTACCTGAATGTCTTGTTTTTCATGTGTCTACAAAACTATGCATCCCCTTGTGCAAAACTATACCTGAAGGAAATTTTGGAAATGTTTTTTACATCATCATAATTATTATCATTAAAATGTCAAAGCAGCATTTTTCTCTCTCTCCCCTTCGGGACTAAAGTAACCAGTAGGTAAAGTAGACGCTTGTATCTGGCATATCATGTTTTCCCTCTCATTTGGTGACGTGTTTGTCTGGTTTTCTAGTTATTTAGATTGACTTGCGACATTAAAAATGGAAGAGAGAGAGTGAAAGAGACAGAGAGAGAGAGAGAGAGAGAGAGAGAGAGAGAGAGAGAGAGAGAGAGAGAGAGAGAGAGAGAGAGAGAGAGAGAGAGAGAGAGAGAGAGAGAGAGAGAGAGAGAGAGAGAGAGAGAGAGAGAGAGAGAGAGAGTCAGTCAAACAGATATTCAGACAGAGAGACATGATGAAATTCTGCTTGACGTCCTCCGGTCTGGAACAGACACATATGGGACATTAGTAGATATAAAGATGGTGGGAACGATCCTGGAGGCAATGCCCGTAGGCAGTGCAACACCAGTAAAGTCCCGAATTCTTAGCAATACAGATATGTACCAGTATAAATCATAACTGAAAATTGTTAATAGACAGAGAGACAGAGAACGTCGTTATATACTTATGACTGTAGCTCAGGTATATCATTTGCTTCATTTCGGGTACCTATTCAGTATACTCATTAAAAACAAGAAACGATCAAGTAGTCAAAGCCTAAGGCCGTGTACTCACATAAGCAGATATTCCATGCGGAAACCCGTGCGCAATCCAAAAATAAGTGAAACAAAGAAGGGAAAAGATATACGCACGCGTCCGAATTTCTCCTATATGCGTAAACTTTTATCCTTCTTTCTTCCACTTATTTAGGGTTTTCCGTAGGGAACGTACGCGTCTAATGTGAACCCGGCCTTAGTCAGCTATCCAAAGATAAACTATTTCATCTTAAAGTGAATTGCTTTATTCAATAACAGCGTGATCATCTAGTTTCCGCACAAAACAGGAAAATAGTAGAGAGAAAAAAGAAAGAAAGGACCACAAAACAGGGCAGACAAATCAATTCCAATTTCTTCTTGCTCAGACCAGGAGTTGTCTTCTCTTTCCCCATCAGGGCTAATGCTCTCCCCTTATCAGAGGGCGCCACTTGACGTCTGCTATGACGGGTTGTGATGCCTCCATCTTGGCCTCTCGCAGTCTGAGACTTTCCCCACCAGAAGACAACTGACAGACAAATGGCCCTAATAGGATCAAACAGACCCCATGGATTATGCAAAACAGGTGAAAGGATGACTGGAGAGTGTGTGTGTGTGTGTGTGTGTGTGTGTGTGTGTGTGTGTGTGTGAGAGAGAGAGAGAGAGAGAGAGAGAGAGAGAGAGAGAGAGAGAGAGAGAGAGAGAGAGAATGTATATATATATGTGTGTGTGTGTGTGTGTGTGTGTGTGTGTGTGTGTGTGTGTGTGTGTGTGTGTGTGTGTGTGTGTGTGTGTGAGAGAGAGAGAGAGAGAGAGAGAGAGAGAGAGAGAGAGAGATTCTGAAAATCAAAAGAGAAAATGCGTGTACGCGCTTTTGTGTGTGTGTGTGTGTGTGTGTGTGTGTGTGTGTGTGTGTGTGTGTGTGTGTGTGTGTGTGTGTGTGTGTGTGTGTGTGTGTGTGTGTGTGTGTGTGTGTGTGTGTGTGTGTGTGTGTGAGAGAGAGAGAGAGAGAGAGAGAGAGAGAGAGAGAGAGAGAGAGAGAGAGAGAGAGAGAGAGAGAGAGAGAGAGAGAGAGAGAGAGAGAGAGAGAGGCAGCAAGCAGAGTGAGGAGGGGGAGGGGTCGGGGGCAGATTTCTCATCCTTCCACCAGGATTTACCACCACCCTCGGAAGTTTTGTTGCCCTCACTTACGCCTGGCACGGTTCGCTGTACTTTCTATACGGGGTTTTCCGGAAACTGCTGTCACGGCCTACCTTTCCTTCTAACACTCAAACACACTATTCGCAGGGCGCTATTATTAACCCCCAAATCGAGTCATTTGTGTACTTTTTACCCTTCTATAAGGTACATCTTGGAGTACACAGGGGTTCCTCTTTTCTCTTTTTTTTTGCCGGTGTGGGTGGGGTTCTGGACCCCCTGGACCCCCCCTCCCGCCAGATCCGTCACTGCTTTTCCAGGATCTGTTGGGTCTTTGCTGTCTTTCCAGCACTTTTCAATCCCTTGAAAATGCCCTGTCAATTGTTCAGGACTTTTCAAGGTTTCCATGACCCGTGCGAACCCTGAGTCACTCAGCCACGTCAGCTTGCACGAAAAAGCCGGTAGACACCATTGAAATCAAAGTAAAATGCTCATTGGGGAAAATGACAGAAAGGTTTCTGGAGAACAAATTGTTCACCGGGTTATATTTGATCAGGTAATTCGTTTGTGAATGATCTGAATCAAGTTATTTGCGATCCGTTCGATAGTGTGTCCCCACCAACCCAGCCCATTCCTTCCCTCTGTGGTGGAATGTTTGGATGGAATACTAGCTCTGACAGCAGCAATGATAACATGAAACTCCAAGACGCTACAAAAGCTCTTGTTGTGGTGTATTATGATTGTTATTCAACCTGCGACTGAAACGTTGCACATTAAAACTCAAAACGCCAGCTGTGTTCAAACAAATCAGGACATGATGATATTATGTGTCATAATAATACTGACTAATACCAACCTATCATTCAACCAACCAACCAATCAACCAACCAACCAAGGTGCGGAGGAATAAGAAACCAACTAATTAACCAACTGACCTTACCAGTCAAGAAGCAGACAACGCAAGTTAACGGATAACTTCCACGACCTTACTACAGCGAACAATGATAGAGGACATTTTGCTTAGTGTTGCTTAGTAAGCTTGTTTTGCTTAAATAAGTGAAGATTGTGTGCAAACACAAACATACCTGGGGAGGGAGAGAGAGAGAGAGAGAGAGAGAGAGAGAGAGAGAGAGAGAGAGAGAGAGAGAGAGAGAGAGAGAGAGAGAGAGAGAGAGAGAGAGAGAGAGAGAGAGAGAGAGAGAGAGAGAGAGAGAGAGAGAGAGAGAGAGAGAGAGAGAGAGAGAGAGAGAGAGAGAGAGAGAGAGAGAGAGAGAGAGAGAGAGAGAGAGAGAGAGAGAGAGAGAGAGAGAGAGAGAGAGAGAGAGAGAGAGAGAGAGAGAGAGAGAGAGATGAGCCGGAGGAGAGAGAGAGAGAGAGAGAGAGAGACGTGAGAGAGAGAGAGAGAGAGAGAGAGAGACGTGTCAAATTCTTGAATTAGCATACTGTGATATTCGTTTCTCCAAGTAAAGCACCATTAGCATGGGATCCATAAGGTGACAGAATCAATGGTTTTTGTCACGTTTTTAAGAGTATGACAAAAATAGGTGGGTTATATTGCATGACGTGTCTTGCTTCCAGACGAGGAAATATGCCAACAGCATCACAAAACAACGCAATAACAGGTACATATTCGCCAGTGCTCTGCTTTTATTGCCCATGACTTCTCTTTCTGCCTCCCTGTTTCGGTCTCTTTTCTGTCTGCGTGTGTATCTCTATGTCTCTCTCTCTCTGTGTCTCTGAATAATATTGCTCTCTGTTCTGACTCAGAGCTGCATTACTATTCAAGGCAAACACATACAATAAAACACAGTACGCGTAGCAAAACAAGACTTTTTCCTCCTGCTTTGAGGAGGATGTAAAAGACGAAAACTGTACAAGGAACATTGATTAGGCGAATGCTGTATGATCATATCACAACCCATCGCGTGCATAACTGGATCAGATCCCTTTTAATCTTTATTGACGCCACCAAGTCTTCTTCTTCTTCCTCTGCGTTCCCAGGCTATATGGCCATAATGGGTAAGGTACATCATTATTATGTGTCCGGTTTTCACTTTTCACTGGTCTCCCCGCTGCGCACAGCTGAGACATTCCGATTTCGGAGGAGCTCAAAAGAGAAAAAACAATATGTGGAAGATTGTTTTTAAAAGGCAGGAGAATGTGC
>CM065691.1:16205552-16210552 GCA_017654935.2 Phymorhynchus buccinoides
CGTACGCAAACAATTACTGAAAATAGTACGTAAAACTAGTGTGGTAATGACATCCTGGCAAAAAGCAACGTAGGGTCTATAATATGTCTATATAACTGCAAGGGATAGAGTATCTCAGTAATGATGCTGACACACGTCAGGCGTAATAAACTGCTGACAACTAATTGTTACACTGACCTTCACTAATTTATATAGAAAGGAATGCACACACACACACACTCTCTCTCTCTCTCTCTCTCTCTCTCTCTCTCTCTCTCTCTCTCTCTCTCTCTCTCTCTCTCTCTCTCTCTCTCTCTCTCTCTCCCCTTTTGCGCGAGCGTTTGTGTGAATAGGCCCATGTGCATGCGAGTGCGGTTGTGCATGCGTGTCCGTGTACGTCCGTGTTTGTACGTGCGTTTGTGGATGTGTGCGCATGTAGGCCTACGCATACTCCACTCGTAATGAGGTTGTCACACAACAGGCATTCATTACTGACAAAAGCAAAGACAAATAGTGGGTTACGCTCGCACACAATAATGTACACTTTATTCATCTATAACTAGGTAAATTGTCTCTGTGTAAGACGGAGAGAGAGAGACAGAGAGAGAGAGAGAGAGAGAGAGAGAGAGAGAGAGAGAGAGAGAGAGAGAGAGAGACAGACAGAGAGAGAGACATAGAGGCAGAGACAGAGAGAGAGAGAGACAGAGAGAGAGAGAGAGAGAGAGAGAGAGAGAGAGAGAGAGAGAGACAGAGACAGACAGAGACAGACAGAGGGAGAGACACATAGAGGCATAGACACAGAGAGACAGAGACAGAGAGAGAGAGAGAGAGAGAGAGAGAGAGAGAGAGAGAGAGAGAGAGAGAGAGAGAGAGAGAGAGAGAGAGAGAGGGAGGGAGATAGAGAGAGCGGGGGGGGGGGGGGGGGGGGGGGGGGGTCATAGGATCTAGGAAGATTCGCTTAACCTAATTCCAAGAAAACAATTCATACGAGTGTTCTCTCTCATCACAATCGACATAATAATGAATGGAGGATTATGTCCATACTCATGTGCGTAACAACGGAAGACAATGGCTATAATTTGTATCTGAGACGACTGGACAGGACCAGGATCATATCTTTCTCTCTACATGCTGCATAGGGACACATCCAGAAGAACATTATTTTGTTTACGACAGATTGCCTGAATATTCGTAAATGCTTGTGATTTGAGCTGTCTGGTTTTTGTTAGAATGTTTCGTTTGCTCTATTTTAGTACTTCCAGTTTAAAGGTTTTACTGTATGATTGAAAAGAAGCGCTTATGTTTGTGCTCATTCAATAACTTCGTTCTTGACCTTCGTGTAAACTTAAATATACGTATAGATATACGTATTCATTTCGATGTATATCTTTGACGCATCCCCCTTTTGTGAAAAGAATGCAAGGCTTTTGGCAAACACAATAAAGAAAGATACCGTTTGTTTCATTGAAAATGAGAATTTGGGTATGTAACTTAAAATTTGTTTTTAAAAGCTGGCTTTCTAAATTATAAATAATGGAATAGTAACCTGCGAGAAATAATGTTAGTTATGAAATCATCCCAAAGACACCCGGAGTTGCTCCCCTTGACTTGCTTAGGCAGCCATATTGAAAACTGAAGGTAGAGACAAGAACCAATGTCGTTATTGAGCAGTAAAATGCAGACAAGCGCAATCAAATAGTTAATTAAAAGCATCTGGACATTCCTCTAGCGAACGTACATCATAATTACCAACAGTTTGAAGGCAGATGAAAGTACTGACGTGATGCAATGCACTGGGTGAGCCGAAATTAGAGACAACGTGACCTTGGGTGACGGGGTTAGTTGATTTGTTGTGGACTGATACAGAGTTGTAGTTACTTTACATTTTTATTAGCACAAAGGAGACAATAACATGTGCTATTTAAATACATCATTTGGAGAGAGATTTGATGGCAATGAATACGCACAATTTGACAAAATGACGTCACCACTGCTATGTAATGTGCGGAAATATAAACTATATTTGTTAGTGTGTAGCCCCTAAAAATGCAGCCCACTAGAATGTGATTTTCTCTGGTGGAAGTAGACCTACTCAAAATATGGTAAGCTCTCAGCAAAACACCAATGGAAACTAACGTATCCACAGCCCAAACGCTGCCCACATTTGTATAAAAGTGTGGCGTGTCGCTAGGGAAATCATCACTCCTGTCTTTACATTAATAAACAGTTTGATAAAAAACAAACAATGTATGAATGATCAAATCCCTCCTCTTTACAACATATTATACTTACTACCTAAACATCTGGATTTTACTGTAGAACAACAGCCCTCAACACACAATTTGACACACAAATATTGGTTTGATGGCCAAACGTAATGGTTTCTGATTGGTCACGCTATTAACCAGCTCAAAATTTGATTTTTTTAAAGTGGGCTCTTCTACTTAATCCTTTGGGAGGTGCCCGCTAAGTCCCAGGCCCTCTAAGCCCCAGGCCCGCTAAGTCCCAGGCCCTCTAAGCCCCAGGCCCGCTATGTCCTGCTCCCTCTAAGTGGTTACATGTTTATGTCCACGTGTGTATGTTCATGTGTCGATGTGACATGACTGTTCTGGTCATTTTGGTACCTTGTACCGTGTAGATGACCTATGGTCAGTGACAATGACCAGTGGTCACTTTGACTTAAAAATCAAATTTTGATTCTTGACAGTTTAAGAAGATTATTTTGTGCACGTGTATAATGCAGATGACCAATGGTCACTGCTACTGACCCAGTGGTCACTGCTACTGACCAGTGGTCACTGCTACTGACCAGTGGTCACTGCTACTGACCAGTGGTCACTGCTACTGACCCAGTGGTCACTGCTACTGACCAGTGGTCACTTTGGCGCAGGGGTCACTTTGACTTTAAAATCATATAGACACGTGGTCATAGACATGTAACCACTTAGAGGGAGTGGGACATAGCGGTCCTGGGACTTAGAGGGCCTGGGACTCAGCGGTATGGACCCAATCACTTAATGCAGACTAGAGTAAGAAATATTGAAAAACCACAGAGATGCACAATAAAATTCTATATACCCAAGACGACGAATTGCTACAAAGATTTCAGAGAAGTCCACTTAAATGCCTCGAAGCCCGTATGTAGAGTAACAGAGAGATGATAATTTATTGACATTATAGTGAAAATAAAGAAAAGGGATTGCTTTTGACGTTCCATTTTGTAAAACACTTTTTGATAACATTCTTAATGCCAGAATACGAGACAAGAAGATTCTCATTTTGAGTGGAAATATACAGTAGGCTACATAATCTGACCCGGACATCATTATTTGTGTTTATGTCTTGCCCTTTGTACAAAGCCATTCGCTGAATCGGGTTACACGTTTCTTTTCTCTGAGTGCGTAAGTTAATCAGTCTTTTTGATGTAATATCAGACTCTACATCGGGCTTTGCTGGAGTAGGTTTTTGTCTTATCCGGATAATTGGGCGACAGTTGTAACAAACTATACGGCGAACATAAAGCACAGATACTTACAGGACGAATGAATGAATGGATCAATGAATGAATGTGTGTGTGTGTGTGTGTGTGTGTGTGTGTGTGTGTGTGTGTGTGTGTGTGTGTGCGTGTGCGTGTGCGTGTGCGTGCGTGCGTGCGTGTGTGTGTGTGTGCGTGTGTGCGAGCGTGAGTGCACACGTGCGTGCTCGCCGGTGTGTGTGTACGGGAGAGAGTAAGGGCGAGAGCGAGAGAGAGAGAGAGACGAGAGAGAGAGAGAGAGAGAGAGAGAGAAGAGTGAGAGAGAGGAGAGAGAGAGAGAGAGAGGAGAGAGAGAGAGAGAGAGAGAGCGAGGAGTGTGCGAGAGAGGTGAGAGAGAGAAGCAGAGAGATAGAGAGACACGAACTGCGTGTACTCGCGATTTTCATCAGGTCCTGTGTAAACAACCACACAAATAAACTACAATCAAAACAGACAAAAGAAATCAGAAACATGAAGAAAAACACGCAAGAAAAAAATACAATAAAAAAAGAGAGAGCGCAAACAAGCACGCACGCACGGCCCGCACACGCCGCACGACGCGCGCACGACGCCACACACACACACACCACACACACACTACAGACAGAGAGCACACAACGCACACGCACACGCACACCGACGACACGCAGAGAGAGAGAGAGAGAAGAGAGAGATAGAGAGACGAGAGAGAGAGAGAGAGAGAGAGAGAGAGAGAGACAGAGAGAGAGAGAGAGAGAGAGAGAGAGAGAGAGAGAGAGAGAGAGAGACTTTGGATTTTTGATGATCATGCTTATCCTCGAGATTTGTCCCGCTCTTGTCCTGCACAGAGAGACAGAGGAGACAGGCACTTTTGTTCTATTTCTATGCCTTTCTTTTTTAAGCAGATGTGACACACGCACATACTTGTATAATACCAACTTGATGACGCTTTAGACAAAGTGTGCGTAGTAATTGACAACGATGATGAGATGATAGAGTTGATAGTGTGTTAATTAATAACCAAGTTGACATTACGTGCATAATTGTTTTATGTTTGCACATACACACAGACGCACGCACATACACACACGCACGCACGAACACACACACAAGACACACAACACACACACACACACACACACGCACGAACAACACACACACCACGCACACGCACACACACACACGCAACGCAGCACGCACACGCACGCACGCACGCACACACACACACACACACACACCACACACACACACACACACACACACACACACACACACACACGAGTATGGATGTCAGTTATAACCCCGAACTCCAAGTCAGACCCAGACACTTATGTATCAGACTAAAACACTAAACTATGCCGAAGAAAAATTTCCATCTTAGCTCACCACACAGACAAATGTATGAGAGAAGTGAGGGGGGAAAAGGGGAAATAAAATTTTGTTAAAACAAAGATGTGCCGCCTCAAAAAGAAAGGAAAGAAAAAAGAAAAAGAAAAGAACACCAAAAAGAGAGACAAAAAAAAATGAA
>CM065691.1:16215552-16225552 GCA_017654935.2 Phymorhynchus buccinoides
TTTCTCCCAACTGTGGAGTGGCAGACTCAAGAATATTATATTAAGTCAGCCAGACTCTAAAGACATTGAAAACAGTTGTGTGGTGTGTGTTTTCAGGTCCCCACCCCCCATTGCATTGTGTCAATTATTTATCATTTTGTTCGTCTTCTTTTTTTCCGTCAGTTATTATTCTTGTTTTTCTCCTTGTTCTCTTTCAAATAATAAAACCATTGCTTCTGTGTATGTGTGTGTTTGTGCGCACGCGCGAGTGTGTGTGTGTGTGTGTGTGTGTGTGTGTGTGTGTGTGTGTGTGTGTGTGTGTGTGTGTGTGTGTGTGTGTGTGTGTGTGTGTGTGTGTGTGTGTGTGTGTGTGTGTGTGTGTGTGTGTGTGTGTGTGTGTGTGTGTGTGTGTGTGTGTGTGTGTGTGTGTGTGTGTGTGTGTGTGTGGTGTGTGTGTGTGTGTGTGTGTGTGTGTGCAATTGTGTGTGTGTGTGTGCGT
The DNA here is from genome assembly GCA_017654935.2 of Phymorhynchus buccinoides. Classification (NCBI taxonomy): domain Eukaryota; kingdom Metazoa; phylum Mollusca; class Gastropoda; order Neogastropoda; family Raphitomidae; genus Phymorhynchus; species Phymorhynchus buccinoides. Next base: position 16,216,031 of record CM065691.1, read on the forward strand.
GTGTGTGTGCGTGTGTGCGTGCGCGTGTGTGTACGCTCAGGCGTGGGTGTTTATGTCGCTGTCGTGTGAGTGTGTGTGCGCGTGCGTGTGTGCGTGCGTGTGTGTGTGTGTGTGTGCGTGTGTGCGTGTGTGTGTGTGTGTGTGTGTGTGTGTGTGTGAATGCGCGCGTGTGTGTTTCTGCATAGGTAGGTGTGTATATATGAGTATCTGGCGTGTGTCTATTTTGTGTGTGCGCGCAACTGTGTATGTGTACGTGCACGCGTGTGCATAGTACGCTCATGCGCGGACCGGTGTTTATGTCAGCTGTATGTAGTTTGATGACGTCTTTCTCCAAGGAGCCTGTCCCCAAATAACTACTTCCATGTAACGCAAGGACCTACCACAAGTCGCTATAGACAGTTTATGCATCACGTTTCAACAGACCTGTCCTTAGTCATTCTTTGAAGGCAGATAGCGTAGCACGTTATTTGCTCAATTTGACTTCAAATCTATTAGAACTCAAGGTGTACTCTTCGGTCCTTTAATACACTTGGGCGATTTCCGGTTGTTTGGGGAACTTCGGATGTCCCTGTTTACAAACCCCATAGTCATAGAAGACAAGTTTCTTTTCGTTGTTTTATGAATCCGTCGCATGCAATGGTCTGGATACTGTTTACTAGTTCAGCTTGTTGGTCATTTATTCGCAAGGGCTATATTTGGTAGTCTCGATGCATGGCTATTTTTGATGTTATTTGCTTTGGAGTTTTGTTCTTCTGTGTTCTTTAAAGATTTGTCTTAACTTTTCTCCACTGACGGATGCATGTTCTTTGTGATTGATGCATGTTCTTTGTGATTGATGTATGTTCTTTGTGATTGATGTATGTTCTTTGTGGTTGATGTATGTTCTTTGTGATTGATGTGTGTTCTTTGTGATTGATGTATGTTCTTTGTGATTGATGCATGTTCTTTGTGATTGATGTATGTTCTTTGTGGTTGATGTATGTTCTTTGTGATTGATGTATGTTCTTTGTGATTGATGTGTGTTCTTTGTGATTGATGCATGTTCTTTGTGATTGATGCATGTTCTTTGTGATTGATGTGTGTTCTTTGTGATTGATGCATGTTCTTTGTGATTGATGCATGTTCTTTGTGATTGATGTATGTTCTTTGTGATTGATGCATGTTCTTTGTGATTGATGTATGTTCTTTGTGATTGATGTATGTTCTTTGTGATTGATGTGTGTTCTTTGTGATTGATGCATGTTCTTTGTGATTGATGCATGTTCTTTGTGATTGATGTATGTTCTTTGTGGTTGATGTATGTTCTTTGTGGTTGATGTATGTTCTTTGTGATTGATGTATGTTCTTTGTGATTGATGCATGTTCTTTGTGGTTGATGTATGTTCTTTGTGGTTGATGTATGTTCTTTGTGATTGATGTATGTTCTTTGTGATTGATGCATGTTCTTTGTGATTGATGTATGTTCTTTGTGATTGATGTATGTTCTTTGTGATTGATGTATGTTCTTTGTGATTGATGTGTGTTCTTTGTGATTGATGTATGTTCTTTGTGATTGATGTATGTTCTTTGTGATTGATGTATGTTCTTTGTGATTGATGTGTGTTCTTTGTGATTGATGCATGTTCTTTGTGATTGATGCATGTTCTTTGTGATTGATGTATGTTCTTTGTGATTGATGTATGTTCTTTGTGACTGATGTATGTTCTTTGTGATTGATGCATGTTCTTTGTGGTTGATGTATGTTCTTTGTGATTGATGTTTGTGATTGATGTATGTTTTTTGTGATTGATGCATGTTCTTTGTGATTGATGTATGTTCTTTGTGATTGATGTATGTTCTTTGTGATTGATGTATGTTCTTTGTGATTGATGCATGTTCTTTGTGGTTGATGTATGTTCTTTGTGGTTGATGTATGTTCTTTGTGATTGATGCATGTTCTTTGTGGTTGATGTATGTTCTTTGTGATTGATGTTTGTGATTGATGTATGTTTTTTGTGATTGATGCATGTTCTTTGTGATTAATGTGTGTTCTTTGTGACTGATGCATGTTCTGTGTGATTGATGTATGTTCTTTGTGATTGATGTGTGTTCTTTGTGATTGATGTATGTTCTTTGTGATTGATGTATGTTCTTTGTGATTGATGTATGTTCTTTGTGATTGATGTATGTTCTTTGTGATTGATGTATGTTCTTTGTGATTGATGTATGTTCTTTGTGATTGATGTATGTTCTTTGTGATTGATGCATGTTCTTTGTGATTAATGTGTGTTCTTTGTGACTGATGCATGTTCTGTGTGATTGATGTATGTTCTTTGTGATTGATGTGTGTTCTTTGTGATTGATGTATGTTCTTTGTGATTGATGTATGTTCTTTGTGATTGATGTATGTTCTTTGTGATTGATGTATGTTCTTTGTGATTGATGTATGTTCTTTGTGATTGGTGTATGTTCTTTGTGATTGATGTATGTTCTTTGTGATTGATGTATGTTCTTTGTGGTTGATGCATGTTCTTTGTGATTGATGTATGTTCTTTGTGATTGATGTATGTTCTTTGTGATTGATGTATGTTCTTTGTGGTTGATGTATGTTCTTTGTGATTGATGCATGTTCTTTGTGATTGATGTATGTTCTTTGTGATTGATGTATGTTCTTTGTGATTGATGTATGTTCTTTGTGATTGATGTATGTTCTTTGTGGTTGATGCATGTTCTTTGTGATTGATGTATGTTCTTTGTGGTTGATGCATGTTCTTTGTGATTGATGTATGTTCTTTGTGATTGATGTATGTTCTTTGTGATTGATGTATGTTCTTTGTGATTGATGTATGTTCTTTGTGATTGATGTGTGTTCTTTGTGGTTGATGTATGTTCTTTGTGGTTGATGCATGTTCTTTGTGATTGATGTATGTTCTTTGTGGTTGATGTGTGTTCTTTGTGATTGATGTATCTTCTTTGTTCCCTGTGTTCTTTAAAGATTTGTCTTTATTTTCCCCACAGATTGATTGATGTAAAAAAAATGCGTTAAAGGTTAATGCATTCCGTTCCTTAAAGACCCAATGACTCACCACGATTAAGTCCCTTGTTTTTGTCTGTGACCCACATACAAACCTCCCCAACTTGAAAGTGAGGCTGCTCTTTAAACTGATGTGTCGGTTTCAATTTGGGGCCATTTATATGGGAGTCAGACTTGGTCAAAACAAGATTTATTTCCAGTTATGATGGAGAACACGTGAAACCCGTGATTTTGACACGTGATCTGCTGGATCTTTAAGAGCTCTTTGCGAAATTGAATGGAGGCTCATATTTGTTTACGCTTTCAGAATGTGCAGTAGGATTATTTTATGTACACAGTTTGGATGCCATGTGGAAGACACTTCCCATTTTCGACGACTACTGATGTTTGTCTTGCTTACGATGCACTAACATCGGGCACCATTTACACATGTTGTTAACACATGTTGTGACATATATATATATGTTTGTGTTTAATTCAGCTATAAACTTGTGTGCTTTTCACTGAAATAAAGCTAACAAATGGTTCCTGATCTGCTAAACGAAAAGAGTTGTTTGTTGTCTATGAAATTCGACTGTCCATAGTCGACACTGCTGAGCTGAGGAGCTGACTTTCAAAACTTTTCTTTTTTAAAGAAACAATTTCAACATTAACTGATAATAATAAAATATTTGATAATCATAGATATTGAAGAACACGTGGAAACCACTGCTGGTTTGGTGGAAGAAACAAAGAGAGAGAGAGAGAGAGAGAGAGAGAGAGAGAGAGAGAGAGAGAGAGAGAGAGAGAGAGAGAGAGAGAGAGAGAGAGAGAGAGAGAGAGAGAGAGAGAGAGAGAGAGAGAGAGAGAGAGAGAGAGAGAGAAGAGAGAGACAGAGAGAGAGAGAACAGACAGAGAGAGACAGAGACAGACAGGCACAGAGACACACACGCGCGTGGAGAGAGAGAGAGAGAGAGAGAGAGAGAGAGAGAGAGAGAGAGAGAGAGAGAGAGAGAGAGAGAGAGAGAGAGAGATACAGATAAATACAGAGAGACAGAGAGAAACGAACAGACAGAGAGAGACAGAGACAGACAGGCACAGAGACACACACGCGCGTGGAGAGAGAGAGAGAGAGAGAGAGAGAGAGAGAGAGAGAGAGAGAGAGAGAGAGAGAGAGAGAGAGAGAGAGAGAGAGAGAGAGAGAGAGAGAGAGAGAGAGAGAGTATTATTAGGAACACTAAGTAAATTAAGCACTTCCACAGAAAGTGCTCTCTTTTGTCATGCTTTAACTAAGTTGGTTCGTTGATCAACTTTTATCATCACTGCCGGTTAGAACTTCTCTTTGCCTTTCGATCTAGATCTCTGTGACTATGCTGAGGCAAGCAGACGCAGACTGAGAAAAAACCAACAACAAGATTGTAACTGTCCCCTCTCACCCCCCAAAAAACAACAACACAAACAACAAACAAACAAACACACACACACAAAACAAAACAAAACAACAACAAAACTTTGAGAAAGAGAGGAGGTGCGCGTCTCAGTCTTGCCCCTGCAGCTCAAAGGCACACTTTGATTAGAGAGTTGTATGTGATTATAATACGTTTCTAATCTGTTGTTTTGATTCATGTTTCTGTTGGTAAGTTATTGTTTTATTTGTTTTTCTTCCCATTGTACACTAATATTGATGTTGTGCTGTTTATTTCCATTCTTGTGGCAGCCAATACTGTGTAACTGAAAAATGTTGGAGTGCCATGTATAAGCTCTAAGCTTGTTGTGCTCTACTTATTTAAATTATGTGCTGCTGTATGTGCTTTATTTGAATAAATCTTGTTTAACCCTTTCGCCGCCATGCATTATTCAGCCAAAATATACATTAAACTTAACTTGGTAGAGAAAAAAAAAGTATCTGCAGTGTTGGGGATTCTTCTGTGACATATATAAAATTAGGTCTATCCTTACTTCTCAAAGCTGGTAAGTCTTTGGATAATAGACCCCAATGTGATGCCTTTTAGTGACATGGGTGTTAAATCACTGTGGTGCTAAAATGCGACTTTGGCGGTGAAAGGGTTAAACCAAAGAGTGGAGGTTTGGGAAGAGGCACACAGAAGAGTTAAGAGAGTGAAAAGTACTGAAAGTAGCAGACATGCCAAAATATCACATTGAGGAAATAGGCCTACCTTCTCTTTGTCTTACTTTAATAATAATAATAATAATTTTGTTTCATACAGCGCTAAAAGCCATACAGAATGTTGCTCGATGCGCTTTGCAAAAGCAACATTAAAATCAACATTAAAAACATACATTAGAATCAACAAGATAGTCATACTACCAGCATTCCAGTGCAAGAGGAAGAGGTAGAGGGAGAAAGAGAGGGAGGGGTGGGGGGCGCAAGTATGCCATTCCACTAATACAAATTAAGAAGAATGAACTTTATCTGTCCTCAGTGTTATCAAGGTTTAAAACTCCGAATTGCTTTCTATATGTCACAGTCTCTGTATGTTCCCGTCAATATCTCTATCCGTCTGTATGGGACACACACAAAAACCCTAACCCTAACTTTAATCCAAACATTAAACCTAATCTCTAAACCTTATCCCTGACCCTAACCAGAAACCCAAATTATATCCCTAACCTTATTCATAATCCGAGGTGACATAATAATAGAGACGGGGTCCACGTAAGGACGGGCATATAACGGGGACGTGGAGTCGGGGGCACAATGAGGGGGACACACAGAAACAGGGACACTTAAAAGACCCACCACATCACGTGTCAAAATCACGCGTTTCACGTGTTCTCCCTGTTATGGCTGGTAAGAAATCTTATTTTGACCAGGAATGATTCCCATACAAAATACCCCCAAATTCAAAACGAAACATCACTTTAATTAAAGAGCAGCCTCAATTTGAAGATGGGGGAATTTGTATGTGGGTCACAGTTACCCAGAAAAAACAACAACCAAGGGACTTAATCGCGGTGGATTCAGTGGGTCTTTAAAGACAGGGGTCACATGGAATCGATCCCGCGTCCGTGCCCATACAGACTATCATCGGGGGAATTTGTATGTGGGTCACAGTTACCCAGAAAAAACAACAACCAAGGGACTTAATCGCGGTGGATTCAGTGGGTCTTTAAAGACAGGGGTCACATCGAGTCGATCCCGTGTCCGTGCCCATGCAAACTATTTACTTAGTGGCTAGTTGCTGATGAAGTTCTCCGATGTCCACACCTAAAACCACTTCCAACGGTGTCCAATGCCTAAAGCCACACGCTGCAGACGACTTTACTGGCAGTTTTTGTTCTCTCCGCACTTTTAATGAAGAGCGGAAACCAGCTTCCTTAGTCTTTCCATTACCAGTCTTCGCTCTTCTTTCCCGTGTGGATCCCCCCCCCCGTGCCCTTAAGTCGTTATTCTGTGTAGGTAATTGAAAAGGTTAGTTGTTGCAGCTTTGTGCTCCCTTTCCTCGTTCAATCTTTCTTGGGTGAGATTATTAGTTCCTTGACAACAGTAGCGAGTTCACTAGCTGTTGCTCTTCCTTGGTATTTCCTGTCTTTACCGTTGGTTTTCTTGTGTTTGTTATGAATAGAGTGAATGGATTTTTTTTTTTTTTTTTGGGGGGGTCATACTTTGTGACAATGCTTATGCGCTTGTGTTTGGATAACTCCATATGACATTGGTAGAGAGAGAGAGAGAGAGAGAGAGAGAGAGAGAGAGAGAGAGAGAGAGAGAGAGAGAGAGAGAGAGAGAGAGAGAGAGAGAGGAGAGAGAGAGAGAGCGAGAGAGAGAGAGAGAGAGAGAGAGAGAGAGAGAGAGAGAGAGAGAGAGAGGGAGAGAGAGAGAGAGAGAGAGAGAGAGAGAGAGAGAGAGAGAGAGAGAGAGAGAGAGAGAGAGAGAGAGAGAGAGAGAGTTGTGGTCGAAGGGGTATTTCTTTTGAAACAAAACAGCACATAACACAAAACGGCACTAAGTAAATTAAGCACTTCCACAGAAAGTGTTTTCTTCTGTCATGCTTTAACTAAGTTGGTTCGTTGGTCAACTTTTATCATCACTGCCGGTGACTGCTGTCCCCGTTTCTACATCCTTAGAACTTCTCTTTGCCTTTCCATTTACATTTTTGTGACTATGCTGGGGCAAGCAGACGCAGACTGAACAAGGGCGTCGCCGAGCGGCAGACATGTCCGTCACCAGCAATGCCACGCACTTGCGATACCCCGTAGAGTGTCACATCCTGACACAAAATTGGAAGGGATTCTGTCTTCTAGTTCACGAGATACAGCTTGAAGAAGAAACATATAGCGCAAAGAAGGAAATTTCGGTTTTCAAGGTCACACTTCAAGGTCAAGGTCAGCATGGTGATAATTTATGCTCGGATGTTTTCTTCTCTAGGGTATACAGTACCACACACAATCTGAAGCGTTTCTGTCAAGTACGAATGTGGAAAATATGGCTTAAAACCCAATATGTAGACCCCTACCACTTTCAAGGCCTACTGATCGCCCGGACCGTGACCTTGACCTTGATCGGTATGCCACCATCCGAACGGGCATAAGCCAAAGTACCTTCATGCCAAATTTGAAGACTCTAACACTAACGGTGTGGGAGTTATGGCCCCTGATAAGATTTTTTCCTGAAAGATTTTCGGTTTTCAAGGTCGTACACCAAGGTCAAGGTCACGACGGCAATATGGTTTGCGCAGATGCCTTTCTCTCATGGTGACACACCAGCACACAAAATTTGACGTGATTCTGTCAACCCGTTCGAAAGATATCCTTGGGACAGACAGAAGGAGAAAAAAATGACCCTCCGATTTTCAGGCTCCAGCGATCTTTTTGACCTTGACCTTGACCTTGATCGGTATGCCATCATCAGAACGGGCATAAGCCAAACCACCTTCATACCAAGTTTCAATATCCTATGTTGATCGGTGCCCGAGATATGGCTAAAAATAGATTTTCGGTTTTCAAGGTCGTACGTCAAGGTGAAGGTCACGACGGCAAAATGGTTTGCGCCGATCTCTTCCTATTAAGGAGGCACACCTTCACACAAAATTTGACGCGATTCGGTCAAGCGGTTCGGGAGATATCCTTGGGACAGACAGAAAACCCCCCCCAAAAACCCCCAACAAAAACAAACAAAAAACAAACAAACAAACAAAAATACAAACCAGCCCATCGCAAAGTCCGTTACCTTCGGTGACGGACAAAACCCCCCAACAACAACCATATATTAACTGTGCCCCTCCCCATCCCAAAACAACCCGCACAAACAAACACACACACACAACCATGGGTGCAACTACATAAAATGACAAAACCCCTGAAAGGATGGTGTCTAGGGGTAATGTCCCCTTGCAGCTGAAGAAAAAAATTATTGATGATATTTTTTCCACAATTTATACAAATGCTTGTCTTAAAGTGTTTGAGAAATACAGTAGACACACAAAGATCTTGCTTGACAAATTAAGAAAAAGGAACTTCCTTTTCTGGTAAAATTCCAAAACAGGAAATCCTTGCATACCAGGAAAAGTTGCACCCATGCAAAAGAACAACAAAACTTTGAGAAGGCGTGGAGGTTTGGGAAGAGGCAGACAGAGGCGTTAAGAGAGGGAAAAGTACTGACAGTAGCAGACAGGCCAAAATATCACATCGAGGAAATACATTCTCTTCGTCTTACGTTGTCTCACTCAATTCCAACATTGACACATATAGACGCGCGCGCACACACGTACACACATACACACCGGCGCACAGAGAGAGAGAGAGAGAGAGAGAGAGAGAGAGAGAGAGAGAGAGAGAGAGAGAGAGAGAGAGAGAGAGAGAGAGAGAGAGAGAGACACAATCTCTAAACCATATCCCTGACTCTAACCAGAAACCCAAATTATATCCCTAACCTTATCATAACCCGAGGTGACATAATTATAGAGACGGGTGTCATGTAAGGACGGACATATGCATATAACGGGGGATGTGGAGTCGGGGGCACAATGAGGGGGACACATAGAGACAGGGACACTTACAGACCCACAAGAGTTGTTACATTTTGGGCAAAATCAATATTATTTTTATAACAGCCCCAAATGTAGCAATTGCCCCAAATGTAACAATTGGCACTGACCACCGGTAACACCTGTTACATTTTGGGCTTTAAAGATCCACCCGATCACGTGTCAAAATCACGGGTTTCACGCGTTTCCTCTCTTATAACTGGAAATAAATCTTGTTTTGACCAAGTCTGACTCCCATATAAATGGCCCCAAATTGAAACCGACACATCAGTTTAAAGAGAAGCCTCAATTTGAATATGGGGAAATTTGTTTGTGGGTCACAGCAACCCAGAAAAAACCAAGGGACTTAATCGTGGCGCGTCACTGGGTCTTTAAAAGTGCCCTTCAAAATCTGGAACCCTTATCTAATTTCCTCAGTCTTTGTAATATCGGCCCGGAGTGTCTTATCTGTCGTGCAATGAAGGCTTTCCTTATTCTGTGGGTCATTTCGGCTTCTTCTATTTCAACAGGTAATAGTCATGAAGT
>CM065691.1:16233052-16235552 GCA_017654935.2 Phymorhynchus buccinoides
CACATGCTTGTGCGCACGCATCGTGTAAAAAATAGGCATGCCAATCCACGAATAATACACATCTACACATACGTGCGTGCTTAGGCGCATGGATCGTGTAAACATAGGCATGTCAATCCACAGGTAGGCTTACACACGCACACACATACTTGTGCGCAGGCATAGTGTAGAAATAGGCATGCCAGTCCACCAATACACACATTTACATATATGTGCGCGCTTAAGAGCGCATACACGCGCACACATTACACATGCATCTCACACACACACACACACACACACACACACACACACACACACACACACATACACACACACCAATGCGCGCAAGCGCTCGCGCAAATGATAATCATTCATTCTGTGAACCAACCAACTAAGTAACTAACCAGCCAATAAACCAGTTAACCACATTATCAGTAAATCAATCACTCACTCACTCACTCACTCACTTACTCACTCACTCACTCACTCAAATCTAAATGTTCAAAATCCCTTCTTGTTGCCAACCAAGTCATCGTAATTGTGGCGAGTGTGCAAGTGTTTGGGGTGTGGGTGTACGTGTGCGCGCGCGTGTGTGTATGTATGTTATCTTGGGTTTAAATGATTTTCTTGGCCTTATTCAATATCTTTGGTTTTATGTATTTATTGTTATTTAATGTGTTTGCTTTATCGGCGCTGTTTCAAAGAACTGTGTAGGCCTACCTTCTTGACACGAAGGCTTAATAGACGATTTTCGGAAAACAAAACTAGGGGAGAACACTTCGTGAAAATTAGAGTTGCTTCCTCCATTACTCCGTCAAATACCATAGCAACAATGCAACAATGGCGTCGAAACTTGAAACCGCAGGATGCGAGTCAGCGACTTGCAAACATTTTGTAGAAAAATATGGGGTTGCTACAAATTGATGGAAGTTGCAAACTGTGACGTAAAAATATAAATTACATCAATGTCACTATGACGCACTGCGTTCTACATGCTGTGTGTCTCCTCAAACACAAGAAGCGAGGGCTGGGGATTTACCTGATGGCCGAGTAACTTCCCCTGTTTGACCGATTGAATTAGGCAAGATAACTCCTACACACCATGAAATTACTCCCCTTAATTATTTTCGAACAATTCATATTAGGCCACTGTCAATGAAAAGTTTTCTGAAGTGTCTGAAGCGTCACACACTCACTCACTCACTCACTCACTCAAGCACTCGCTCACTCACTCAATCAATCAATCATTCCAAAAGTACCCTAGTTGTTTTCGGAAGATAAGGCCCCTAGTAGGGGTCCAGGGGGTAACGCGGAAGCTTTTGGGGCAATTGAGGCCCTAAAACAGCATTAGAATGCCTAAATGTAGTTAACCCTTTCACCGCCAATGTTGCATTTATGCACCACAATGGTTTAACACCCATGTTACTAAAAGGCATCAAAGCAGGGCCTGTTATTTCAAGATCTTATTTTCTTAATTTTGGGAGATAAGAATAGGCCTAATGTTATGCATATCACAGATGAATTCCCAATATTGCAGATATATTATTTTCTCTGCCCTTTTAAGTTTAATGGTATTTTTTGGCTGAAATATGTCTGGCGGCGAAAGGGTTAATGTGTTTAATTTTGTCGGCGGACAGACCTTATTTTTCGACGGAAAAGGAATGTCATTTCGGCTGAAATTGTTTGACGGACAATTCCCATCCCTGAACATTACACCTGTGCAATAATGACGTACTTTGCAGTGGCTTTTACCGTACAGTTCTCTCACGACAATTCCGACCACGGCAACGCTCTAGGTCCCCAGGGTGTGTTGAAGTTCGACAACGTCGTGACCAACATGGGCAACGGCTACCACGCCAACACGGGCATTTTCACCGCTCCAACGCCAGGCCTCTACGTCCTCTACCTTCGCATGATGTCCCCTAACCTCCACGGGAACGTAGAACTGGCCATTGACCGCGAGGGTCAGCAAGTCTTGGGCATGGTCTGGGCTCAAGGATCGTCTGACATCGATGACCAGGGGTCAACTATGGTCAACTTGCACCTATCGGCCGGAGAGAAGGTGTGGGTCCGGCAAGTAGTAGGGGACGCTATACGGGGCGGTTATTACACCGTGTTCAGTGGGTTCCTCGTGCAGGCCGATTGACGGGAGTAGACCCGAATTAGGGAGGCACAATGTTCACCAAAATGTTTGCTAAAACTTCAGTCCGTTTTGGCAAATTATGTGAAGTACATCATTCAATTCAACTTAACCTGTTTGTTCGATGTTGGAATGAATATATCAATTATTATATTCCATGTCTGCACAACCTTACGACTTGTAACAGAAACCTGTCACCCGCTGTTTAAAGATACACTGACGCACCAAGATTAAGTCCCCATGTTCGAATTGAGGCTGCTCTTTAAAATGATGTTTCGCTTTGAATTTGGGGGCATTTGTATTGTAGTGAGACCAGGTCAAAACAAGATTTATTTCCAGCTATAAGAGGGAAAACACTTGAAACCCGTGATTTTGACA
>CM065691.1:16245552-16248052 GCA_017654935.2 Phymorhynchus buccinoides
AGCATTCTGTATTCGCTTCGTGACAGTACTTTCTGGCTTCAACCCATGGCTGAGCGGTCTTTCTCCGTGGTGTGGCTCTCCTGTTGTAAGACACCCTACAAAGCGTGGGTTTGTTAGCTTTAACCCTTTCACCGTCAGAGAGAGACAGCAAAAAACAAGCGCGAAATCGCAATAGTTTGTGGCACGCAGTCTATTTTTACCACTCCAATCATGAGTCACCTCCCCTGGCTTTTCAATAATTTTAATCTGTAAACCAGAATGTTATCTCTGCACCATTTCGTAACTTTTTATATCTTTTGGAAAACATTTAAAACTATGTATCCTACTTATGCTCATTGAAAGAAGCACCGCATACTCGTCGTGTCTGTTGTAGTGTCTCTATTACGTATGTTTATTATTTTGTACGCTTTTAAAATACATCATTTTAAAGAGCGGCCTCAATTTGAAGTGTAGCCTCGATTTGAAGTGCAACAATTTTGTCAAAATGTGCGACAATTTTGGACCGACAGACAGACAGACAGACAGACAGACCGACCGACAAAGTGAGTTATAGGTTTGTGGCTTGAGCCACAAACAATAAGGTCTATCCTTATTTCCCCAAACTATCTTTGGATAATAGACCCCTAAAGTGCGACTTTGGCGGTGAAAAGGGTTCATGTACGCTTCCATCTCTGGCGAATTTGCAGATCGCGGTGAACATAAAATCGAAGTAACATTCAGTCGTATCGAACATAACACTGATGCTATTAAACCGTTAGTTGTTTTTTTAAAGGCACGCACAATACCAGCTCAGTAGGAACTGATATTCGCTTAGAACTATTCGAATTTCAATAGTCTACACTTGCTCTGTAGTAGGCTTTAAAAACCCGTTAAACAGTGTTTTTTAAAAAAGTTATTGAAAGTTAAACAACGTATTTACAGTACACTGGTGACGTCAATCACGATGTAGGTATAGGTGATGTGCGCAATACCTCGAATAGGAAAAGAAAATAAGGTAGCGCAAGTGACGCAAGTAACGCAAGTAACGCAAGTGACGCAACCGTCATTATATCAAAATCTATACAAGCATGCAAGTAAAATCGCAACGTTTTGTTAAATACATGTACTGTATGTTATACACTGGAACCTCCCTTATAAGACCTCATTTTGGATGATTTTTGAAGGTCTTACAAGGGAGGTTCAATTGTATAACATACAGTACATGTATTTAACAAAACGTTGCGATTTTACTTGCATGCTTGTATAGATTTTGATATAATGACGGTTGCGTCACTTATAAGGGAGGTAATTTTCATACTTACAAAGAAGAGCAATGTCTAAGAGAAGTAGGTCTTATGTGGGAGGGTGTCTTATAATGGGAGGTCTTATAAGGGAGGTTCCACTGTACCCTCCATCACATTCGATTTCAATGCTATACACACAAATATAATGCGTTTTTAATAAGGGTCCACAATTATATGTGTCTTCCCTCCAAAATGAGACTGCATCGTTAGAAGCATTGGAAGAATCGGAGAATAGGCCTTATACCAGGAGAATCTTATTGGATCGATATCATAAGATTTGTTGTCAACTTTCACCACATTTTCCGTGACGAGGTCTACGCTCAAAGGCTTTTGAAACACTTGCGTTACCCTAAGTGTTCAAAGAGCTTCACAAGGGCAAGAGCAAACAATCCTTCGCTCCACATCAAAGGAAAAATCTGACTGAAAAAAAGAAAGGGGGTGGGGGGTGGGGGTGGCGGGCGTAATTGTGTTCTCACGGACACGCGCTTTTGATCCATCAGAAAACCCCCACCATAATTATTTATAAAAAAATTAAAGGTAAGTTAGATAAGAAAACAAAACATGATTATAGGCAATAAGTTCAATGAAAAGAAGAGATATTGAAACAAATTAATTATCCACAATAACAGTGTGTATAAGCAATTTGTTTCAGTGAAAAAAAACCTACTTTACTTCTGATGCTGCAAACATTATTCCAAAAGATAGTGAGGTCAGGAGAGAGGATAATAGTAAAATAAAGAAAGGTAACTCTCTTTGTAATTAACTCCCTTCACCAAAGTTATTTTCGGCACCAAGTCGCCTAGCAAAGCATAAGCAACAGCCGCATTGAGACAGACCCAGGTTCACCCACTTATGTCTCAATGTGGCTGTTGATTATACTTTGCTAGGCGACTCCGTGTCGAAAATATCTTCGGTGGAGGGAGTTTGTTGCAAAGAGAGTTACCTTTCTTTATTTCACTACTGTTCCAAAAAACTACTAAACCCTACTGTTGTTGTCCGTTCGTCCGTTCGTCCCGAGGGATGATGACCATGCTTCAACAGTTCGTCCTTGTGGGAATCTAGGATGCTGGATGAGTTCGCATAATGGCTAGTGAGAGGCCAATACGAGCCAGGAAGGATCTCTGACAGTGAGGACAGGAGAAAGAGTTGGGGGGGGGGGGGGGGGGGTATGTCGGGGTTGCAGAGCTGCGACTGTTTAGGCGAATTCAACCCTACTA
>CM065691.1:16255552-16265552 GCA_017654935.2 Phymorhynchus buccinoides
GTGTGTGTGTGTGTGTGCATCTTCATATCAAGCAACGTGATGAAAGAGAAAACCAAATAATGACGTCCACTAAAAACTATATTATATTATGGTCTTTGGAAACAGGTATGGACAAATCTACCAGGTTTATGCATTTTGTTTAGTTTGGTTCCATTAGCTGCAAAACGCCACGTCTTGTTTTGTTTTAAACATTATATATGCCAGTCCGTTGTCAGAGGAAATCAGGTTCCTTTGGGCTATAATAGATCATCTCTGATTCACGCTCCAGCCTTTTATCCTCTATAATTTCCAAAGAAGAGGTTGATGGCGCCACTCTTTGAGTTGGGTTGTTCATTTTTTGTATCATTTGAAGTGCCTCTTAATTGAAGTGCACGTTAATTTGTTTTTAAAGTAGATAAAAGCCATTCATCTTTCACATAATGCAGTATATATTACATCCGTATTGTTATCTTTATTTACTGTATTGTTAAACATTCGGGACTGTCCTGGTGTTGCACTGCCTCCGGGCATTGCCTCCAGGATCGTTCCCACCATCTTTATATCTACTAATGTCCCTTATGTGTCTGTTCTAGACCGGAGGACGTTCGTTAAGCAGATTTTCATTCATCTGTATTGTTTTAAAAAATGTGACTTTACTGGTGTTGCACTGACTCCGGGCATTGCCTCCGGGATCGTTCCCTCCATCTTTATATCTACTAATGTCCCATATGTGTCTGTTCCAGACCGGAGGACGTTAAGCAGAATTTCACACACCAAAAACGTTGAGCGTTTGTTTTGTTATGCATTGCCCAATTCCGCACAACCAAATGTAAAGACCATGGTAGTCTCTTTGTCCGTTAAGCTTTCCGATATCTGCACGTTCTTTATCAATGCTTTATGTATCAAGATAACCGTATATATCGTTTACTATTCGGTCCCCTTGTAATTTTTTTGTCTACAGGGAAACATCCGATAAGTTACTGTTTTGTCACCCTTTGCCGAAACATCTACTAAGTATAGTATGATGAGTTAGATATACAAAAGACATAATAAAATGACTACATATTACTGAATTTAAACCAAAATATGCAAATTAGTCTTACACATAATGACTGAATTTATTAAAGATAATTCTTCGTGATTCCTGTCTTGTTGGTTTTAATGTTTAAAATTTTATTTGTTGCCTTTATTTGGAGTTTCTTCGACCCCCACCCCCAAACCACCCCGCCCTCACCCTTGCAAGTTAAAAGCGGTACCTCAGAGGCAAAACTGACTACCTTCAGGTTATCCATTGACTTATTATGGAACTTATTGTGAAAAACTTGTATTAGGTAAATAAGACTTATAAAAAATAAAAAAGGGGGATAATGCTCTTTGTGCTATTTCAGTCTTTTAAAAAAATAAAAATACAAGTTATTAATTTTCGCAATAAGTTCCATAATAAGTCAACGGACCATAATTATGAAGAGAGTCCGTTTTGACTCTAAGGCACCGTAATGTAAACTGTCAACATATGTGTATACTAGCTGTGCAACCCTTGGCACATGAGACATAGCTTTAATGACTCAACGCTTCGCGCTTCGAGTCCTCGCGCTTCGCGCTCGGTCCGACCCCATTGCGCTTCGCCCCCTTGGCGGAGGTTTCCGAAAAGTAAGGACCTTCGGAGGGTGCCCCCCCCCCCCACCCGTGGGGATACCGGGGAGTCTTTTGCATAAATAGTTCCCCCACCTTCTGGAAGTTCTGTGCTTGTAACTTCCTCTAATCTGTCACTCTCTTTGACTCTGCCTTTTGCCTTTGCTTACTGTCATCTACAGTTTTTCTGCCTTACCCGGTCCATTCTCCTGCCTTTTTTCTAGAAACACTTTCAAAATCATTTCCTCCAGCCGAAGTCGGACTTGCTGGACCTAACTATTTCTTAGTTAGGTGCATAACGGCAGCATGACGCATCTACGCTCATACTTGACAGGAAACTGTCTGAGCGATCGAAGAAGAAGAAGAAGGAGGGTGCCAAGGATGCTTGATACCAAATTTGGTGTCGATCGGTTGAGAACTGTGGCCGTTCGAAAATATATATAAGATAAAAGCAACATCAAGAACACAGAGACAGAAACAGAGGCACACCCAGAGACAGATGTCATTTCGCTACCAGCACACGACAGTTAGGAAAGTACGCGTTCACGGCAGTCTTGCACTGTAGACATCCCCTTCATGTTTCTCACCCTCAATCTCAAAGTCTGCTTCTGTCAGCTTCATGACAATAATCCTAGGCTGATCCTAAACCCCATCCCCTATCCATTTCGCGAGATAGTAATAATAATAATGGGAATTTATATAGCGCTCTTTCTCACATGAGCTCAGTGCGCTTTACATTGATAACAAGAACATTAAAGAACATCAAAAAAATAGGCAGAATGTTGTTTCTCAGTGAACATGTTCAATGCCACGAGTTGATGGGGGTGAGAGGTTGCCTAAAGTACACGATATTCGTTTTCGCTAGGGACAAGGAGTTTATCATTCCCTGAAGAGCAGTGTTGACTTAGCTCCACAGATGCCGCAGCAGAATCTTCTCTATGAGGCAACTCCGTCAACAGACCTCCATTTATGGGGTTTGTGTAATATTGCGTGTCCCCGTTTCCCTCTCCACTGTCTCCTTCTGCAACTCTTTTTCCTTTCAATTCCACATCCCCGTTGTGTCAGTAAACAAGTTGTAAATGCTGTTTGGAAATTAACGTGAGCTGCTTCTGGAAACAACCCCCCCCCCCCCCCCCCCACCCAACACACACACACACACACACACACACACACACACACACACACACACACACACACACACACACACACACACTCCATGCCACACACACCACGTCCATTCTCTGAAATCACAGGGATACGCACTCCTATAAGTGTCCTCTCTGTCTGTCTGTTTTGTGTGTCTGTCTGTCTCTCTCCCTCCATTCTCCTCCCCCCCCACCTCAACACACACACACCCTTCATGCCACACACCACGTCCATTCTCTGAAAATCACAGGGATACGCACTCCTATAAAGTGTCCTCTCTGTCTGTCTGTTTGTGTGTCTGTCTGTCTCACCCACCTCTCTCTCTCTCTCTCTCTCTCTCTCTCTCTCTCCTCTCTCTCTCTCTCTCTCTCTCTCTCTCTCTCTCTCTCTCTCTCTCTCTCTCTCTCTCTCTCTCTCTCTCTCTCTCTCTCTCATGCTTAGAAGAACCAAGGACAGAATGGAAGACTAGGCCCAGCCTAAATTCTTATCCTTGTAAAATAAAGTATTTGAAGTTTGGGTTTGAAGTCTCTCTCTCTCTCTCTCTCTCTCTCTCTCTCTCTCTCTCTCTCTCTCTCTCTCTCTCTCTCTCTCTCTCTCTCTCTCTCTCTCTCTCTCTCTCTCTCTCATCCATGTCATTGTATTGTGGCCAATGGCCGATGTACAATTAAAATCTTTCAGTCTTCAGTGCTCTCTCTTCTCTCTCTCTCTCTCTCTCTCTCTCTCTCTCTCTCTCTCTCTCTCTCTCTCTCTCTCTCTCTCTCTCTCTCTCTCTCTCTCTCTCTCTCTCTCTCTCTCTCTCTCACTTTCTCTGTCCATTATAATTGAAATGAATACAACAGGCATGACATGATTTTGCTCTTTCTTTTAAACATGCTGTATGCTAATTCAGTATTTGGATGCCTTTGCATGATATGTTTTTCTGCTTTGGCTCATTTGGTTATGTGTCTACATAACGTTTGATGTTGAAAACCTTTACAAAGTAAGACGTTCAAATAAATAAACCATGGATATCTCCCTCCCCCCCCCTCTCTCTCTCCCTCTCTCTCTCTCTCTCTCTTCTCTCTCTCTCTCTCTCTCTCTCTCTCTCTCTCTCTCTCTCTCTCAAAATCTCTCTCTCTCTCTCTCTCTCTCTCCCCTCTCTCTCCTTCCTACGTTGCAACTCATTTGCTTGGATATATTTGGTATTTTTTTGTATTTGGTACATTCCCAGAGATGTCTCGATGAAATTCGGGTTGCTCCCACCTGGAGAGCGCGTCGCACCCAGAGGCGCGCCACCCACGGATACCCATATGATAGTTTGACATATATTACATAATTGTTATTGACATGCTCATGGTTCGTTTGTTTTCGTGTTGTTTTTCCCTCCACAATCATTGATTTCATTGAAATATAGAATTTTTCTTCTCTGTCCTCGAGCTGGTTTTTTTTAAAGTCCTTTTTCAATAAAGTTCATGCCAGTTATTCTTTCTACTTATTTGTCATTGTAAAATTCAGTTGAAATCCAATTACAACCTTCTGCAGTCACGCACGAGCTTCCACGTGTACTATACTAGCACGCGCACGCACACTGAAACAAAACAAAAAGTGAAAGCTTAAACCCTTTCACCGCCAAAGTCGCATTTTAGCACCACAGTGATTTAACACCTATGTCACTAAAAGGCATCAAATCGGGGTCTATTATCCAAAGACCCAGTTGTCTTAGTTTTGGGGAAGTAAGGATAGACCTTGTTTTATATATGTCACAGAACAATCCCCAATACTGCAGATGGATTTTGGTCTCTACCCAGGTAAAGTTGATGGAATGTTTGGCTGAAATATGGCTGGCGGTGAAAGGGTTAATGTCTTATTTCTTCTTCAAGCATTGGATGCTTTCATGTATAGCGGTAGCCAAACTGTCTTATACTCCTACAATGTCAATTGAAAAAACACCTAAACTCCATTTATGATTTAATACACAACAATAAAGGAAACTAGCAAGCAACAACAAGCATAGATTATAGGTATTAGATATTTAGGTATTAGGTACGTTATAGTCACAGAGGCCGTCTCTGTGAAATTCGGGTTGCTCCCACCTGAAGAGTGTGTCGCATGCGATTTTTGTGTGACTGATGAAGAAGGAAAAGATGGGTGGGTAAATTTTGACCAAATGACAACTTTTTCGTTGCCACTGGGATTAACGTGTGCTGAGTGCATGGGCACACGGGACCTCGGTTTATCGTCTCATCCGATCTATAGACTCCACGTTCAGACCGTAAGGCCTAGTGCAAAGTGAGAGGAAAAATCCCCTGTACCCAGGTTCGAACTCGGGTTTACTTGACACAGGGCGAACGCGTGACCTCTGTGCCACTCTTTGTCTTTATTAGCTAAGGTGTCAAGCAATGAGCGCTTCCGCCTGGCCGGCTGGACACACACACACACACACACACACACACACACACACACACACACACACGCACACGCACGCACACGCACACACACACACACACACACACACACACGACACATTTAAGTTTTGGCAAATTTGCATGCAATCTATAATGAAAGCAACGTCAATCGCAGGATGTTTTTATTCCTCACAAGTAACAATTTGCTTACTATCCCCAGAAGTAAAGGCACATTAGTGCGCAGACAATTAGTAAAACATCTACTATATTTTGATGATATAGTGAGAAAGGCCACACAAAACACTTTTGCATTTTATACCTATTTGGTAATACTTTTTGCTGTCCCATGTTCTGGGCTGTATAGTTGCTCTCACGCCGCTCATCCAGAGTCCCAACTCGCAGCCACACCCTGCTTTGTCAGGCTGCAAACATTGACCAAATGTATCCAGAGAATGTTCGTGATTGAAAACAAGAATTCTTCTTCTAATAAATGAAAACAGCAACTTTGGCTGTAGTTCTGAGATTTCAACTTGCACGTGATTGTACGCCGTGCATAAGGCTCTCCTGGTGCTGTTAACCGCCGTTTTGTCCAAATTCCGCCGTTTTGTCTATAGACAAAACGGCGGGGCTAGAACCGCCGTTTTGTCCAAATTTTCTATTATGATTTTGAACCGCCGTTTTGTCCAAATGAAAATTGGAGTTATAAAAACTAATTCTTGACAAGTTCTCATTAAAAAAAAAAGAAGGTTAAATCAAATGAATAACAAGCTGATCACTGACACTGGTCACTTTGGCCTAATTTTACCGTTTGAATGCTAATTAGTGTATTAGGAGATGAACAATTGTTGATGTGGTTGACCAGTGGTCAGTGTCACTGACCAGTGGTCACTTTGGCCTATTTTCACTCTGTTTGACTGCAAATTAGTGTATTAGGAGTTCAAATGAACAATTGTTGATGTGGTTGACCAGTGGTCAATGTCACTGACCAGTGGTCACTATGGCCTATTTTCACTGTTTGACTGCAAATTAGTGTATTAGGAGTTCAAATGAACAAATTTTGATGTCGTTGACCAGTGGTCAGTGTCACGAACCAGTGGTCACTTTGGCCTATTTTCACTGTTTGACTGCAAATTAGTGTATTAGGAGTTCAAATGAACAAATTTTGATGTCATTGACCAGTGGTCAGTGTCACCGACCAGTGGTCACTTGGCCTATTTTTTTATGTGGTTGACCATTGGTCAGTGTCACTGACCACTGGTCAACCACATCAAACCTTGTTCATTTGAACTCCTAATACACTCATTTGCAGTCAAACAGTGAAAATAGGCCAAAGTGACCACTGGTCAGTGACACTGACCGACCACTGGTCAACCACATCAACAATTGTTCATTTGAACTCCTCAAACAGTGAAAATAGGCCAAAGTGACCACTGGTCAGTGACACTGACCACTGGTCAACCACATCAAAAATTGTTCATATGATCTCCTAATACACTAATTAGCATTCAAACGGTAAAATTAGGCCAAAGTGACCAGTGTCAGTGGTCAGCTTGTTATTCATTTTATTTAACAAAGATTTTTTTAAAAATAAGAACTTGTCAAGAATGAGTTTTTATAACTCCAACTTTTATTTGGACAAAACGGCGGTTCAAAATCGGGCGCCGTTTTGTCCAAACCGCCGTTTTGTCTATAGACAAAACGGCGGATTGTTGAACCGCCGTTTTGTCCAAATCATAATAGAAAATTTGGACAAAACGGCGGTTCTAGCCCCGCCGTTTTGTCTATAGACAAAACGGCGGAATTTGGACAAAACGGCGGTTAACAGTGGCAGCAACTCGAATTTCACAGATACGCCTCTGTGACTATAAAGTACCAAATACCAAATACCAAATACCAAAACACGTTATGTAGCGCTGCAAACCTTTGTTTTAGTTAACAAAAAGTAAGCGTTGAAAACTGCATTCACAATCGCACGCTGTAGTACGACAAGCATTCCACACTCACGCTAAGACATGAAGAAACCCAGACACTTCATCACCTTCGTGAAAAATTAACTTGATTCTAAACCAATGTCCAGAATTACAAATACAAAACTTGCAATATGGAAATAGGTCAACCAATATCGGAATAAAAAACATTAAAAAAAATAAAAAAATAAAAAATAAGCGTCTCATACGCTTTGCTGTCAAAATGTACAAACGTTTTGAAGCGCCCTCTGCGAAGGAAGACTACCTGTGTGACAATGGCAGGGGAAAGATAATCAATCAATCAATCTTTATCACAACCATCAAAAATGATCAAGGACATTTTGCTTGCTGTCACATTACAAAGGTACACAATATAGCACAATGTTCACGAGATTTTATATTTAAAAAAAGAAAAAAAGATGATAAATAAAGGGTAGTGAGGGAATGGCGAAGATAAAGATAAATTATGTACATAGTGTGTGTGTGTGCGCGGCGCGCGTGTTTGTTTTTTCTTTCTTCTTCTTAATAATTGATTTAATGTACATGTTTTAGTTCAATCTGCTGCACATGTTGTGAAGAAAATTATCCATTTTAAACTTGTTTCCTTTTAATGGATAATAAAGATTTTTGAATTTGAATTTGAATTTGAATAAAGAAATTGTAAGGGGTGAGGATGGGGAAAGGGTTGTGGGGTTGGAAATTGAAGTGGCCTCTGTAGTCTGCTGGACCTAAGTGAGTGAAGTCAGTGGAGAGAGAAAGGCTTATCGTTTTTATCAAGCCTGAAGTGGTCCTAACATGGCGATGATAGTATTTATCAGTTACTTCGTCTTCTGTTTGTTGTAAGCAAGCATTCCCTCTATACTCTATCTTCCACCCCCCCCCCCCCCCCCCCCCCCCCTCAGACACACAGAGAGGAGAGAGAGAGAGAGAGAGAGAGAGAGAGAGAGAGAGAGAGAGAGAGAGAGAGAGAGAGAGAGAGAGAGAGAGAGAGAGAGAGAGAGAGAGAGAGAGTACCCAAACCCACACAGAGAGAGAGAGAGAGAGAGAGAGAGAGAGAGAGAGAGAGAGAGAGAGAGAGAGAGAGAGAGAGAGAGAGAGAGAGAGAGAGAGAGAGAGAGAGAGAGAGAGAGAGAGTGAGGGAGAGAGAGTACCCAGACCCACACAGAAAGAGGGCACACACACACACACTCTCTCTCTCTCTCTCTCTCTCTCTCTCTCTCTCTCTCTCTCTCTCTCTCTCTCTCTCTCTCTCTCTCTCTCTCTCTCTCTCTCAACTTTAATTTTTTCCCATCTTTTTGTTTTCTCGATCTCAAATTTAATTCGCTTTTGTGCTTTGTTTTGGAAGCCCGTGGTACAAGGAGTAGACGGGCGTTTGTGATTTTCTTGATGTTCAATGTTGTTATAATTGTTTTGTAATTATTTGATTTGTCTTTGATTTGAACGAACACAAATGATATAATATGCTATTGCCCCCCCCCCCCTTCCATTGTCAAAAGACCCCCGGGGAATGACAATAAACCTGTGTCGGTGTCAGTCTCTCTCTCTCTCTCTCTCTCTCTCTCTCTCTCTCTCTCTCTCTCTCTCTCTCTCTCTCTCTCTCTCTCTCTCTCTCTCTCTCTCTCTTTCCCTCTCTCTCTCTGTCCCACTCTCTCTCTCTCTCATCCAAAAGACATTAACAGAGAGTTACCCCTTCCTTCCACCTGAAGCAGTGATTACTGATTGCTCTTTCATCTCTCCAGACCTTCAGCATTACACCTATGATAAGGGGAGGGGGAGAGAGAGAGAGAGAGAGAGAGAGAGAGAGAGAGAGAGAGAGAGAGAGAGAGAGAGAGAGAGAGAGAGAGAGAGAGAGAGAGAGAGAGAGAGAGAGAGAGAGAGAGAGAGAGAGAGAGAGAGAGAGAGAGAGAGAGAGAGAGAGAGAGAGAGAGAGAGAGAGAGAGAGAGAGAGAGAGAGAGAGAGAGAGAGAGAGAGAGAGAGTTGAATATTCCATCTAGACATAACATTGTTGATTTGCCTGAACATGGACATCTTTGAATTCAGCCCGATACGCCAGAAATAATCGACTTTGCGTTTGCGTATGATGAAACGACCGTTTGTGGGATGAAAAGAAGATACCAGACTGCTCTTCAATTTCCAAAGTCCGTATTCAAGTAATAAGACACTGAGTTTTGTTACAAAAAAGACGTTTGGTTTCGACCAGACATGCATTCTTATATATAATGAACCATTCTGTTATGATACCCCCTTCGCTTGCGGGAGTGGAATTGAGAAATCGATAGATCTCTTGGCACAGAATATTATTGTGTGCGTGTCATTTGCAGCGAATGTGCATCAAAAACCAATAACTGCATTCATGAAAGGGGTGTTGTTGTTGTTTTTTTACATTCCCTCCCGCTCAAACCTTGGATGGCCAGCGTTCGGTTCAAAGACAAAAACCAAACTGACAGTTAGTTAGTTACCTGACGGGGGTTGGTTTCTATGAATTCAGCTGGAGAAGAACGGTATCTATTTATGGGTCGTAACTTGTTTGTTTTGATACATGAAATGCGCGCACGTGTATGTGTGTGCATGCATGTGTGTGTGTGTGTGTGTGTGTGTGTGTGTGTGTGTGTGTGTGTGTGTGTGTGTGTGTGTGTGTGTGTGTGTGTATGTGTGTATGTGTATATGTGTGGGAGAGAGCATGTGTGTACGGATATGAGCGTGTATGCATATAGTGTGTGTAGGGGTACCTTAAGCCTACATGTGTGTTTGCGCGCTAGTGTGTGTAATTATGCGTACGCCGATTGACTGAATGTGATTATGCGTACGATTGACTGCGCACGATTATCTGAAAACACCAAAGGTGCGCTTAAGTTCACAGTCAAACTTGCCAAACTGTTAACAAATAAATC
>CM065691.1:16275552-16285552 GCA_017654935.2 Phymorhynchus buccinoides
TTCCGATTTCGGAGTACCTCGGCGATGCTGCGAGGGGACTTTGCAGCCGCTCGGCGTTGCACTTGTTTTCTCTGTCTTCACCCTTCTGTCCCACCTTGTGTCTTCCTGTCTATGTCTCTTTGTGTGTGTGCATCTCTATTTTCCGTAAACTGCTTGGATTGGTAGGCTATTTATTTTCAGTATAACGTCAGATTTGGTTTATGTGTAGGAATACACCGTAAGGTATTAGGCTATGTTTAAACGTTTCTTAAGGTCACTGCCCAAACAAAATATAATCCATTATGTTAATGTTATTGTCTCTGTATGTCTTTGTCAGGCTGCCCCCTCTCTCTCTCTCTCTCTCTCTCTCTCTCTCTCTCTCTCTCTCTCTCTTTCGTGTCCGACATAAACGGACCAAACTCCATCACCTTGAAATCTCGCTCAGCCACGGTGATGTATGCCCATCCATGCACACGCCCGTGTCAATGTGTTCACCTAATTTATGTGCAATTAGTTGTCTGGCTACTTATTTCCCCCACCCCACCCCCCGTTATCTCCTTTCGCCACCCACCTTCACCCAAAGAAACAGATTTGATAGGAAGGGTACGAAATAGGCTACTTCCTTCCTAACCCTGTCTGTAAACGCCCCATTAGTGGGGTATTATGTATTGCAGTTCATTGTATAGGTCAGACAACGTATTGCCTTTCTTTCCAAGCGGAGCACAGTAACCCATTTCTGCCCCCCCCCCCCCCCCCTCCTCTCCCCTTCTTTGTTTCATGCTCATAATTATTTATAGAAAACTTGGAGAGTTCTTACAATCGAAATGACGTTCCTTCAATTTCAATTTCAACCAAAACGTCTTTAATAATGTATAATAATTATCATGTTGATTGCAAAAACAAATTTCGGTTCTAGAAACGAACACACGTTATTTTTTTATTTTATAGGATTAACCTGTGGTCGTTGTTTATGCTTTGCTAGGCGAATTGGTGCCGAAAATAACTTTGATGAGGGGAGTTAATTACAGAGAGAGAGAGAGAGTTACCTTTCCTTACTTCACTATCATCCTCTCTCTCTCTCTCTCTCTCTCTCTCTCTCTATCTACTCTCTCTCTCTCTCTCTCTCTCTCTCTCTCTCTCTCTCTCTGCTCTCTCTCTCTCTCTCTCCTCTCTCTCTCTCTCTCTCTCTCTCTCTCTCTCTCTCTCTCTCTCTCTCTCTCTCTCTCTCTCTCTCTCTCTCTCTCTCTCTCTCTCTCTCGTGTCCGACATAAACGGACCAAACTCCATCACCTTGAAATCTCGCTCAGCCACGGTGATGTATGCCCATCCATATGACACACCCGTGTCTCACTATTTCTATCTTTGTTTAACACATTCTTTTTTAACTTATTTCTTTCTTAATGTTCTTTCCTTTTGCTGAAAAGCATGTGTTAAATATTGATTTTGGTTGGTATCGGACGTTGCGAATTTGATTTTGTGTAGGTGTAGTTGGGGAGGAGTGAGTTAAATTAAACACTTGGTTGCAATGGAAGTTGCATTACGTTACAGCGCCACTCATATTATGTCTATTAATGTTAAAGATAACAGAGCGTTTCATGCCATATAAACGTATACGAGCGTCCTCGTCCTACACATTTTGTTTACAGCTAACGATAATAGGCCTATTTGCCAACTTCTAAATCTAATCAATTAAGAAACATTTCCATTTGCGTTGTACTACTTTTAAAACAGCCACTTCGCCATTTACGATAACAACATGATTTGACCGCCTCCCCGTGGGGACACCGAGGGGTCTTTCGTAAAAATAGTCCCCCCACCTTCTGGAAGTTCTGTGCCTCTAATCGGCCACTCTCTTTGACTCTGCCTTTTTCCTTTGCTTTCTGTCATCTACTATCTTTCTGACTTATTGGCCATTTCTCCTGCCTTTTTTTCAAAAGAATTCTTCCATATAATTGCTCTCCTTTGAACTCCTCCGAAATCGGAATGTGCCGGCTGTACGCAGCGGGGAGATATGTGAAAACTGAAAACCGGACACATATGTGCCTTATCCATTATGGCCATATGGCCTGGGAACGCAGAAGAAGAAGATTTGACCGCATTGACACGTGTCTTTGTTCGAAGAAATGTGGGTTGAGAAAAGTGGGAAGAAACATAGACAAGATAGCATTGAGATTGTGCCGGTCTCCACCAAGGGATAATTCAGTTTCAATGTGCAACACACGTGCTCTATATAATAGGCCTACACCGCTACAAGTTCATCCTAGAATACGAAGGTTACATAATGTACTCCAGCAAGACAAGATAGGCAGACAGTCAGGCAGACATCACATGGACAGTCAGAAACAGAGACAAAAGCAGGGATGAATCGCCTGTGATGACAATGTGCATCCGACGGTGCTGAAACATTGCGTTTCAAACAGGAAAATGAAGCCAGAATCAACGAAAATGTACAATATAAACCCAGATGAACGAGCCCACAGACAACTCAAACATTCAAACATTTGATAAACACATAATGTGGCTTTTCTTTTAACATGAACGCCTAATAGAAAGTACACAATAAATGACACATAGGCAAATATACCTAAGCACGAAGGCAACAGATTCAAATATTATAGATCCCTCCACTAATTGTTATCTGCTCTGGACAAGTACACATTTATTGTAACACTAAGTGTATGAGGAAAAATAAAATCCAGTGCAAGCGTCATAAAAAAACCACATCCACAATCTTTGCGGCTTGTCTCTACACCCTCCCTCCTCCCCCTCCCCCTCCTTCCAGCACTGTTCCGCTTAGAAGCCAAGTAACTGTTATTCCATCGCAACCACTGCCATATCATAATTGCAGCCGACAGCCATTATAGAGAGTTAAATGCCAGAAGATAGTATCCTTCTTCTGAGGTAAAAACCAAAAGGCGTCATAAGGCGTTACAAAGGCTTTATTCTAGTTATAACATTCGATGGCCTGGAGTCAAAACGGACTATCTTTAGATAGTCCATTGACGTATTATTGAACTTATTACGAAAACTAATAACTTGTATTAAAAAAAAGACTGCTGAAATATAAAAAGCAAAACCCCCTTTTTATATTTCTGCAGTCATTGTTTGATACAAGTTATTAGTTTTTGTAATAAATCCAATAATATGTCAATGGACTATCCAAACGTCCGTTTTGACTCCAAGCCATCAAATGAGAGCATGATGACTTTGCATTGTTATCTTAGCTTAGTGTTTTCTTTTTCTTATTTCAATGTAACTGATCCTTGACTGCCAGAGAAAATTAAAGAAAAAATCATTGGGCAAATCATGACATGAAAAAGACAACCGATAGAGCCAATCTGGCAAAATGGTCTGGGGATATTACTCTCTTGATTATGTTAGAGAAAAAGCCAGCATATCAGGGTTATTCCTCTTCATCTGATGACATCATCAGTGATGTCATCAGGTCAGTACGTAATACGTTGGTGGCAGTCAAGGGGTTTTAAGATAGTCAAGTAAATTCACGACGCAGCCTTATGTTTGTAACTGAAACGTTTTTGAGTCCGCTTATGAGCTTATGGCTTGTTGTGCTCATGAAATAATGTGTGTACACTGCTATGTATTATGTTAATAAACTTTGTTTAAAACAAAAGGCACTATCACACAAAAGACTAAATAAGATTGATGCTACTTCCTGGCTTTTACCCCAGAAGATTGATAGTACCTTCAGGCATTTTATCCCTCGTAATGTCTTATATACCAGCATCACTAGCACCTGTTAATAAAGTTTGCTGTGCAAAAGAGGGAACGAGATGACAGCAGAAAGTCTGTACAAAGGCATTCTCTCGCAAACAATGTCTGACAAGGTATGACACCCATTCCAGACTAATTAAAAGTTCATTAGATGTTTGTCTGACAGCTTTTGTCTCACAGCTTTTGTCTGACATTTTGGTGCTATCCGTACTACTAATGAAATATCAAGGACTTAAAGCAAAAGATGTGTAAAATAGGTGTCAGATCAGACGATATTCAACCGTAGAGGAATATCTTTTTTTTTCTCAAATAGGCAAGTCCGCGAAAGAAGCGTCAGACAATAAAACTGTAGTCTTTATAGTAAAAGATCTAAAATTGAACAGAACAAATTATTCAAAGTCAAAGTCAAAAATACTTTATTATCACTTTAGATGAAATTACAGTGTGGTCTCATACAAGCACAATACAAGCAAGGAAACACATTTGCATGCATTAAAATGGAAACAAAACTAAGGAAAAGTGGACAGCAAATCATGCTTCGCATGGTTATTAAGGTTTATTCGGTGCTCTTAATCATAAATAGAAAATGAAGGAGCATAGAGTTAGGATTGAAGCAGTTGCAAAATACACATGTTTTTTTAATATTTTATGACAAGACAGACTTTGAGCTCAAACAAACAAAAAAGGCGCCCGTGACATGATGAAATAATATATTCTAAACATACAGCGCATGACAATTCAACCATACCGAAAAGATCAAATCAAAACTTAATTGACATCTTGTCTGACAGCTAATTGTTTTACCTGTACTACTGGTTATGCATTACAGCCAAATATTATTTTGATCATAGGATACTCCAATACAGAGGTATACTTAGAAACCGCCATTTATTAGCGTCCAGATTTAAGTGAGAAAGAACTGATATATTATTGTATATTAGAATAAAAGCAACCCCTGAGGAAGCTGGAGCACCAGTGAAATATTGGGAGAAAACAAATTCCAGTTTATTTGTGGTTTTTTTTTATGTTTGTGCTTATATATAAACATATAGACTATAAACATGTTAATACAAAAAGTTTTTTGGGCATTGAAACCAAGGATGACAGAACATTGCCACCCAGAGTGGTTGCAAGAATACAACTGTTTTTCCATACACTTAACTTTAAGTAAAATTCAGAGTTATCAAAAACTAGAAGGAAACTAGAAATTTGTTGATTTGCTTTAAACATCACAAACATTGGGTCCAGATGACAACAAAATAGAGCTAGACATTACAGAATGTGTCCAGAGACACAATCGGACATTGCCACTCCATGGTGGGCTATTGCCTATAATCATGGCAAGCAATAAGTCCAAAGATTAGCACATTATACTGTGTCGAAACATTTATAGACGTGCTAAAATGATAAATGATACGTCCAGTGGAAAACAAAAGCAATTAGTGTATCAATGTGCGAAATTTGACGGTTGAAGAGAATCTATTCACTGTCTTCAATCATTATACATTTTTTATGGGGTTGATCATTTTGCAGCTCTTTTGTCACAACAATAACACCACCACCACCCCACACACCCACACACACACTCTCTCTCTCTCTCTCTCTCTCTCTCTCTCTCTCTCTCTCTCTCTCTCTCTCTCTCTCTCTCTCTCTTCTCAAATAGCACGTTGCATGCTGATGACATTAAAATATTTTCATTTGTCATTGTCATTTCTCTCTCTCTCTCTCTCTCTCTCTCTCTCTCTCTCTCTCTCTCTCTCTCTCTCTCTCTCTCTCTCTCTCTCTCTCTCTCTCAGCTATAAATATCTTGGTTTCACGCTCAAGTACTAGAATGGCTTTTGACACTGCATTAGATGAATTTGCTTGACGAGCAAAAACAAAGTTACGGACATCTTTAGAACAATGTGGGCTTTAGGAAATATGGATATGTCAATATTTTTTAAACTGTTCGATTGTCAGGTCAAGCCAATGTTATTGTATGCTGGTGAGCTTTGGGGATTAACGAAATTTCAATCTATAGAAGCAGTCCATTTGTTTGAATGCAAACGTTTATTAGCTGTGAGTCCCAAAAGTCTCAACACAATGATTTATGGCGAAACCGGGCGATACCCTTTGTGTATTGACAGCACCCTCAAGTCTATTAAATACTGGGTTAAGCTTCAAAATATGTCTACTGAGAGATTCCCAAAACAGGCTCACATAATGATTTTGAACAAGATAACCCGAGTTCTCACGTGGTCATTTCAATTATCATAACTGGTCGTGTTTTGATGTTTTTGCTTTTTCAGGGGTTTGGATAAATGGAGGGGTTGGAAATGAATGTATGTTTTTGAAAGAACTAAAGCAACGAATGCTGGATTGCTGTATACACGATTGGAATGCTAAACTGTATGAAAGTGATCGATTTAATACGGATAGATCTTTTAAATCTGTATTTCAAACAGAAAAGTATCTTTCAGTTATAGGGTATAACAATTAGTAAATTTCGTTATGCTCTTTCAAGGTTTCGTTTAGGACTATGTGATTTAAATGTTAATAACAGGTACAACGAAAAACAAAACAAATGTCCATTTTGTAAACGAATTTCATTTGTTTGTATACCAAAAATTCTCAAGTTTACGTGAAAAATATATACGAAGATACTCTTCATATTTACATAAGGAATGTCTGGTTCATATGTTGCAGTCTGAAAACGGACACCACACAGAAGCAACTTGAAGAATGCCTGCAAACTGTCTGGCAATAAACGGCCATGGGACCTTTAAAGACCCACCAGGTCACGTGTCAAAATCACGGGTTTCACGTGTTTTCCCTCTTATAGCTGGCAAGAAATCTTGTTTTGACCAGGCTTGACTCCCATACAAATGTCCCAAAATTGAAAACGAAACATCATTTTAAAGAGCAGCCTCAGTTTGAAGTTTGGGACATTTGTATGTGGGTCACAGCTACCTAGAAAAAAACCCACCAAGGGACTTAATCGTGGTGCGTCAGTGTGTGTTTAAACCTTTTAAACAAAGACTGTACACATTTTGTTTTTACAAAAAAACGTTTGCACGGAAGCCTATCCGCAATCCGTAAAAAAGCAACTCTCGATGAAAGAACACATTACACGCGGAAACAAAGTCAAAGTCATTTATTTTTCATACCCCCCCAAATCCAGGGGGTGCATGAAAAGAAACCCATGTGCATATCCCGTCCACTTATTTCTTACCTCCTTTCACTTTGTGGATTGCGGATGGGTTTCCGCGTGTAATGTGTACACTCCTTATTTCTGACTTTCTTTTACTTTATTTGCGGATTGGCGATGGGTTTCCGTACGGAAGTCTTCGTAAATGTGCACAGACCCTTACCGTTGTCTCAATTATATTTTGTTAACAAAAAATTAGAAAACAAGCAGGCAAACAAACAAAAGCGTTATTATTATCTTTCCTTTACAAGAAAGAAAAAAACGTTCTCATTCAATTAGAGGCGCCACAGTGGAGCGCTATGCGTAAGCTGAGCAAACGTTCTCATTCAATTAGAGGCGCCACAGTGGAGCGCTATGCGTAAGCTAAGCAAACGTTCTCATTCAATTAGAGGCGCCACAGTGGAGCGCTATGCGTAAGCTGAGCAAACGTTCTCATTCAATTAGAAGCGCCACAGTGGAGCGTTATGCGTAAGCTAAGCAAACGTTCTCATTCAATTAGAGGCGCCACAGTGGAGCGCTATGCGTAAGCTAAGCAAACGTTCTCATTCAATTAGAGGCGCCACAGTGGAGCGCTATGCGTAAGCTGAGCAAACGTTCTCATTCAATTAGAGGCGCCACAGTGGAGCGCTATGCGTAAGCTGAGCAAACGTTCTCATTCAATTAGAGGCGCCACAGTGGAGCGTTATGCGTAAGCTAAGCAAACGTTCTTTTTCAATTAGAGGCGCCATAGTGGAGCGCTATGCGTAAGCTAAGCAAACGTTCTCATTCAATTAGAGGCGCTACATTGGAGCGTTATGCGTAAGCTAAGCAAACGTTCTTTTTCAATTAGAGGCGCCACAGTGGAGCGTTATGCGTAAGCTGAGCAAACGTTCTCATTCAATCATTTTAATTGACAGGAAACTGTCTGAGCGATCAAAGAAGAAGAAGAAGAAGAAGAAGAAGAAGAAGAAGAAGAAGAAGAAGAAATTAGAGGCGCTACAATGGAGCGTTACGCGTTAGCAAACCCCCCACCCCCAGGACGGACACAGGTGGCTCGGGACAGGAAGAACAACTTGTCTCCCCGGGTCCCCTCGGGGACAGTGGGACCTGTCCCCCGGAACCGCTGGCGTCCTGCCGCCACGACCACGGTGGTCACGAGCAACTGACTACCACTGTCGAGGTCACTCGCAAACTGGTGGGGGCTTAAGTCTAGGTCTGAAGGATCTTGGTTGTCGCTTCCCTCTGCGAGTCTGTCTTCTGTGATGGATGGATGAAAATTAATGGGATACTTGGTGATCGACAACGTAAGTCGCTTACTCACTCTCTGTCCATGCAGTTTTGCATAGAGGTTTGTGTGTGTGTGTGTGTGTGTGTGTGTGTGTGTGTGTGTGTGTGTGTGTGTGTGTGTGTGTGTGCGCGTGTGCGTGCGCGTGTGCGCGCGTGTGTGCGTGCGTGTGCGTGCGTGCGCTCGTATGTGTGCTTGCGTGCGTGCGTACGTGTGTGCGTATGCGTGTGTAGTGCGTGTGTAGTGCGCGTATGCGTGTGTGGTGTGTGTGTGTGTGTGTGTGTGTGTGTGTGTGTGTGTGTGTGTGTGTGTGTGTGTGTGTTTGTGTGTGTGTGTGTGTGATTATGAGATAATGAAGTATTCTTGAGTCTTGAGTCTTGAGTGTGTGTGTCTGCGTGAGTGTGTCTGCTTGCGAGAGAGAGAGAGAGAGAGAGAGAGAGAGAGAGAGAGAGAGAGAGAGAGAGAGAGAGAGAGAGGAGAGAGAGAGAGAGAGAGAGAGAGAGAGAGAGAGAGAGAGAGAGAGAGAGAGAGAGAGAGAGAGAGAGAGAAAGAGACATATACATAGAGAGAACCGCGCGTGATTGTGTGTATGTGTGCGTGCGTGCGTGTGTGATTGCGTGTGTGCGTACGTGTGTGTGTGTGTGCGTGAGTGTGCGCGAGATGGAAGAGGGGACGTCATGCAGACAGACAAACAAATACACATAGAAGAGGCAAGACAAACAAGGCAAGAGAATCGGTGTGCTAAGAGCAATGGGGAGTAACATTGTTTGCGTTAGCAGGCCTTTTTGTTAAATACTAGCGCAACGTCGAGTACCGGTAACGCCTAGTACCAGTAACGCCAAGTACCGGTAATGCTGAGTACTGGTTTCGCCGGGTCCGCAAAATATTATATTATTACTTTTGTCTCTCTCCCTCCTTCCATCTTCTTCTCTCATCCCGCTCCACCCCCACCGCACCCCCACCCCACCCCAACCATCACCCGCACCCCCCACCCCATCCATCCCCACCCCTACCGCCCCCCTACCCCCCACCCCCACCCCATACACACACGCGCACGCGTTAACCTCATACTCAACGTCAATGAGCTGGAAGACAATAGCGGAGAATAGCGCGATATCGTACGTCGCTAAAGCAATCCTCGCTAAAGTAATCTCCGCTGTCCAACCGTTTTCTTGCTGGTGCGCAGTTGTTTCTGTGTATAGTGTTGAAATTTGGGTCCGTTTTGGGTCAGCACAAATGTAAATTGACTCATATTGTGCGCGTTTATGAATGGATGCCGTTGAAATTTTGCACCAAGATAGTCACTATCCCTGGGCATGGACTTTCCAACTTTCGAGTCAATTTCGGGTCTTGTTTCGCCGCGGATTGTGAAAAGTTGAAGCGGCGCATATCGCGCTTGTTTATAAATTGATTCGCTTCCCGTTTGGCACACATATAGTCACTGTCACCGGTCATCCACCGTCCAAATCTGAAGGCAATCCGTCCAGAAATACCGGAGATACGGGCACCAAGAGGCCGGTGGATACGCGTTTCGCGCATTTGCCAAACCGTGCAAATGACACGGCTGCCTTGGTTGCCGTTGCCATCGCCCCATTAGGGCTCATAGCAAATTTGAGGCGATTCGGTCGAAAAACGGCGGATTTTAAGGCCCGTTTTGTGTTTCACACACACACACGGACACACACACGCACAGACACACACTTGCCTTTTTATTATATGATGAATACAAAAAGAAAACAAAGAAACATACGTAGACACCAATACAAACAGACAGACAGAGACACATAAACAGACTGATGAATAGCAAGACATTTAGCCATGGAGAATACACGAGGCGG
>CM065691.1:16300552-16305552 GCA_017654935.2 Phymorhynchus buccinoides
TTAATTGTTAGGCCTCTGGCACATAACAATAGAGTAAGCGAGAGAGAGAGAGAGAGAGAGAGAGAGAGAGAGAGAGAGAGAGAGAGAGAGAGAGAGAGAGAGAGAGAGAGAGAGAGAGAGAGCAACAATGAACAACAATATTTTACTGAACTGGGCCATCTGCCCATGTCAAAGGGGACAATGGGGTAGAGTCATCAGCAAATATTAAAATAAATAGAAAATACAATAAACTAGATTGAAAAGTTATCGAATGTAGCATTCGAGAATCACCCGCGGAGTTACGCAGCCACACCCCGACTTCGGAGGATGACTGTGATTATCTTGCTGCTGCTGCATACTGTCACTATCTTACTGTTTCTGCTGCTGACTGTCCCTATCTTGCTGAGTAGATTTCCCATAAAAGCATCCGAGAATCACCCGCGTTGCTAGTTTTCAAGGTCACACGTCAAGGTCATTAGCTTGACCTTGACCCCAAAAGGCACATTTACAATACCCAGCCAACATTCCCACCTGATTTCATCTTAGGAACTCCATTTTTCCGACCCCCTCGATTTTCAGGGTCCAGCGATCTCCTTGACCTTGACCTTGATTGGTCAACAATATTCGGAAGGAGCATAAGCCAAACCACCTTCATACCAAGTTTCAACATCCTATGTCGACTGGTGCCTGAGATATGGCATTTTTTTTAAAACTTCCGTTTTCAAGGCCATACGTCAAGGTCATGACCTTGACCTTGACACCAAAAGGCACATCTACATTACCTAACCTACATGCACATCAATTTTCATCTTCCTATCCTTATTCCTTCATGGTGTTCTCTTGGGAACTCCATTTTTCCGACCCCCCGATTTTCAGGGTCCAGAGATCTCCTTGACCTTGACCTTGACCTTGATTGGTCAACAATATTCGGAAGGAGCATAAGCCAAACCACCTTCATACCAAGTTCCAACATCATATATTGACTGGTGCCCGAGATATGGCTAAAAATAGATTTTCAGTTTTCAAGGTCATACGTCAAGGTCATGACCTTGACCTTGACACCAAAAGGCACATCTACAATACCTAGCCTACATGCACATCATGTTTCATCTTCCTATCTTTATTCCTTCATGGTGACATGCTGTTAACAAACCCACATACATACATACATACATACATACATACATACACACACACACACACACACACACACACACACACACACACACACACACACACACACACACACACACACACACACACACACACACACACACACACACACACATACACAGCCACTTACATAACAAAAACAATATCACCTTCGCTCCGTAAACTCCGCGGGTGATAACAAGTACATGTAATTCAAGCTTTCAAAAAAGTACACAAGATAGAAAAGAAAAGAAATCCATCAGGATCTGTCAAGAAAAAAGCAGATAAT
This sequence comes from Phymorhynchus buccinoides, assembly GCA_017654935.2. NCBI lineage: Eukaryota > Metazoa > Mollusca > Gastropoda > Neogastropoda > Raphitomidae > Phymorhynchus > Phymorhynchus buccinoides. The sequence goes on from CM065691.1 coordinate 16,301,973, forward strand.
TTTTATATCCAAGATTTACTTATACCAACAAGTACACCACCATCAGTGCATCCACCTCCATCACCGTCATACTCTCTCTCTCTCTCTCTCTCTCTCTCTCTCTCTCTCTCTCTCTCTCTCGGTACGCTCTCTCTCTCTCTCTCTCTCTCTTCCGTCTCTCTCTCTCTCTCTCTCTCTCTCTCTTCTCTCTCTCTCTCTCTGTCTCTCTCTCTCACATACACACACACACACACACACACACACACAACACACACACACACACACACACACACACACACACACACACACACACACACACACGGCACATGAGTACCAGAACAATGAATGATTGAACGCGTGTTTACACAACTTATACAAAGAAAGGCTAAAGTTTATTATCTTATCTAAGGTGAGCACTTTTTGTTTTATAGAACACATCATAGCTAAAACTTATTTCTACACAACCCACAACACGTTCAAGTAACTGTCAATTATAAGACTACCCCTCCTACCCCCCCCCCCCCCACCCCCCCCCCTCCACCCCCCCCCCCCCACTCACAGACTCAGTAAACAAGATTATGGGTTTCTGATGTTAAGCATACATGCAGATTACAAAACAAACAAGGGCATCGCCGAGCGGCAGCAACGCATTGTGACAATGCAAACCCGGCCAGAGTTATGTCCTGTCCCCCCCACCCCCCCCCCCAATAAACACACCACTTTCCACCCTTACAGAACGCATAAAATACATAGCCCAAAATTTGAAGCGATTCTGTTCAGTAGTTCACGAGATACAGCTGAACTTTTATACAAACTTCCTTGCACCGAGTGATGTCCTCCCCCCCCCCCCCACCCCCCAATAAACACACCACTTTCCACCCTTACAGAACGCATAAAATACATAGCCCAAAATTTGAAGCGATTCTGTTCAGTAGTTCACGAGATACAGCTGAACTTTTATACAAACTTCCTTGCACCATGGTACACCACCACACACAATTTGAAGCGATTCTGTTCACTAGTTCACGAAATAAAGCTGGGGGGAAATTACATAGCCCAAAGAAGGAAATTTCGGTTTTCAAGGTCAAACTTCAAGGTCAAGGTCAGCACGGTGTTGATTAACGAAAGGAAGCTTCCTTTTCAAGCTGTCTACCCCTCTGCCAATTTTAATCAAAATCCAAACAGTAGTTTTTAAGATAATCGATACACAGGACAGACACACACACAGACAGACACACAGAGAAAATGAGGGTAATAGGAGACGGGAGGTGGGAGATGGGGGGGGGGGGGTATACTAAGGCACACACATAATCATAGAATTATGATGAGAGAGAGAGAGAGAGAGAGAGAAGAGATGAGAGAGAGAGAGAGAGAGAGAGAGAGAGAGAGAGAGAGAGAGAGAGAGAGAGAGAGAGAGAGAGAGAGAGAGAGAGAGAGAGAGAGAGAGAGAGAGAGATGAATCTGATGATATAAAAGGAAAAGAAGATCCACAAAGATGTTGTTTTCCATGCTTCCACCCTATGACGGTGAAGAATTTGTACTATGCTTTGCTTATTTACGACAGAAAGACGTTTGTACGCAATTAACGCTGGTGATCTAAAATCAAATTAATTGATATGGCATCACAATCTGTGAAGAGACCATTCAAAACGTTTCTTCAGTCCTAAGTCTTTCACTCCAATCAACATATAAAATACAGCATACAATAACACAGCATACATTTTCTAAGTGTCCGTGGGCGTTCTTATTTTCGTTCTTTTTCTAGTTCAGTACAACTCGCATCTGAAGTGAAATGAAACGGACCCAGGGAAAATAATAATTCACCAAATGAGACTGGCCAAGTCTGCCCCTGAATGATGCCCCCTGACAACCGTGAGGTTTGGTAGGGGGCGCTGATTGGAGCGGGACAAAAGCCAACTAATTTACGGTCGTTTACATTGAGACCACACGCAGAGAGATTTGTGAGGGAGGAGAGAGAGAGAGAGAGACTGAGAGAGAGAGAGAGAGAGAGATCGAGAGAGAGAGAGAGAGAGAGAGAGAGAGAGAGAGAGAGAGAGAGAGAGAGAGAGAGAGAGAGAGAGAGAGAGAGAGAGAGAGAGAGAGAGAGAGAGAGAGAGAGAGAGAGAGAGAGAGAGAGACAGAAAAAGGGGGGTACAAACACGGACAGAAAAATAATTACAGCCCAACACAAGACCTGCCAGAGAGAGAGAGAGAGAGAGAGAGAGAGAGAGAGAGAGAGAGAGAGAGAGAGAGAGAGAGAGAGAGAGAGAGAGAGAGAGAGAGAGAGAGAGAGAGAGAGAGAGAGAGAGAGAGAGAGAGAGAGAGAGAGAGAGAGAGAGAGAGAGAGAGAGAGAGAGAGAGAGAGAGAGAGAGAGATGCAGAAATTTTGATTATTTGTCACGGCAACACCCCACACACCCCCACACCCATTTTTGTATTGTCAATTCTCACTGAGAAGCAACATTCTGCCATTTGGGGGAATAGGATTAGGATTAGCCTAAGATTACTTTCATTAAAAAAGCAAGCTTTGAGATCGAAGGCTGTAAACATGAAGGGGTTGAATAAAGTACAATGTTGCCGAAATAGCAATTTACAAAAAGATCATTTTGTTTGAAGATTAATTGGCATATTTCTCACTGGCGTTGACATTTGAACTAAAAACTCTTAATGACAGTTCGAGTTTTCTGTGCAGAGTTTACAACGAAGCCGCCAATGAATATTTGATTGTGTGACTGTGGTTTTTTTGGTCTGAAATAATCTTCTTCTTCTTCGATCGGTCAGACAGTTTCCTGTCAATAATGAGCGCAGATGCGTCATGCTGCCGTTATACGCCTAACTAAGAAATAGTTAGGCCAAGCAAGTCCGACTTCGGCTGGAGGAAATATTTTTGAAAGTGTTTCGTGAAAAAAGGCTGGAGAATGGACCGGGTAAAGGCAGAAAGATAGTAGATGACAGTAAGCAAAGGGAAAAGGCAGAGTCAAAGATAGTGACAGATTAGAGGAAGTTACAAGCACAGAACTTCCAGAAGGTGGGGGAACTATTTTTTACAAAAGACCCCCCGGTATCCCCACGGGGTGTGTGAAATAATTAAAACAGTGTGAAATAATTAAAACAGTCTCTGCTTGGATCAACCACTGTCACTTATGACAGATGCGTATCAGGCGATGTGTTTTTCTCACGTTCTCATATAATGAGCTTGGCAGACACCTTCCATTCGTTTACGAGTTTTATTCTTCATCAGGCGACTGATTCGTTGTAAAATGCTTAGGATTACTTCCCACAGTTTGCGACAGACGTGATTAGGAATGTTGTATTAAAAATGTCGTTTGAATGGTGTGCTGCGTGTGTGTTTTGCAGCCCGCTGGCTCTTAATGAATGCTCTAGTTGTTTTTGTGTTTTTTAGCATTCAGGACTATTTTGTATCTACTCATCTTATTTGTGACCCAGCACCACGAAAGGGACATTAAGTCGCTGGGCTAGTTTCTCAAAACAGGCTTGAAAGTCAAAAATCTTATTTTTGAGCAATTTTGAGTTATGTGTATTTTTGTGCTCTCTAACATCTCATCTTTCATATTTATAAAGGACAATCTTTGTTATGGTC
>CM065691.1:16310552-16333052 GCA_017654935.2 Phymorhynchus buccinoides
CGTACCATGTATCAAGCTCGAGTCAGAGAGAGAGAGAGAGAGAGAGAGAGGGTGGGGTGGGGCGGACAGACAGACAGACAGAAAGACAGAGGGAACATAAAGCAGTACAATATGCACACTTCTATATCACCCAAACATCAAACAAAACCAAGCAAGAAATCACCGTCAGAGTGCAAACTTCCCCCAAGTGACGAATCATAGTGGGTGTTTTTGTATCGATTTGATTGTGTTTCAAAGTAACCAATCACACGGGCTCTACATCTACAAACAAAACAATACGGAATGAGACTACGTATATTGAGAAGATTTATGTAACGGGGCTAAAGGATAGATAGATAGAGACTGGCAAAGTTTTAATGCCCAAGGCACAGTTTTTTTTCAAATGGAAAGTAAAGAAAAACAAGAAAGCAGACATGTGTTTGAATATACCCGTTTATTGAACCAAAAGTTGTCTATGAGGATTCTGTCTGAAATCACGCGTGGAAACCTGTTGGATTAATAGCAGTCCCATAGCTTTACTTAACCACTGAGCCACCGGCCACATCGCTTGCTAATTTACCATTGTATAGTTATGAATCGGTATAACTGATATAGATGTGATTTGAAGGACATAGTCAAACTCTGATTGAAATAGATATGTTTCTTTCCAGATTGACAACAACATCTTAAAGTTAACCCCTAAGACCCCATAAAATTATTTCACTAAAACCCATTCATTAACCCTTTTACCGCCAATGTCGCATTTTTGCAACACAATGTTAACATCCATGTCACTAAAAAGCATAAAATCAGGGCCTGTTATCTGAAGACACTATTTTCGTGATTTTGGGAGGTAAGGATATGCCTAATGTTATGCATGTCACAGAGGAATTCGCAATATTGCAGATTTTGTGTTCTCTACCCAAGTAAGTTTAACCCTTTCGCCGCCAGCAATTTCTAAGCAAAATTATCCAATAAACTTACAAAGGTAAAGAAAATATTTTGTCTGAAATATTGGGGATTCCTTTACTACATGTTTAAAAAAAGGCCTATCCTTAACACCCAAAATCAAGAACACAAAAATAATTGGATAATAGACCCTGAATTCAAGGTTTTTAATGACATGGGTGTTAAACCATAGTGGTGCAAAAATGCGACGTTGGCGGCGAAAGGGTTAATGGTATTTGTTTGGCTAAAACATGGCAGGCGGCGAAATGGTTAATGTTGGAGTTATTATTGTGTGGACTGACGGACAACCGAAGAGACAAAAACAACACCATCATGACGGAGGGAGATGACAAAACCCACCAAAACAAGCAAACAAGAACGTCATCAAGTACATCTGCAATGAGAGACTTAGTGCGATTTTTTTCACGCCAGAGGGCATGACGCTCGTGTGGGGCTAATCCTCTCTATATTCTTAGTTGGGGATAAAGAAAATGAGAGAGAGAGAGAGTGAGTAGTCCTACCATCTCTCTCTCTCTTACTACGCCCAAGTAAGAAAATCGCGTGATAAGCCCCTAGTGCATTGACTGCCCTCTGGTGTGAAAAATATCGCCATAGGTCGACCATTCGACCCCCGTAATTGTCACAGTTACTAGACGCCACACATCGGAATCATGCAATATTTCACTGAAAACAATCTGAAGTGAGTTTGTGCAGCATTTCACAACATATTGCGCAGAACAGACAAAACGACATTGAAAGAAACAATTTAAAAAAACACCCAACAAGTGCAACTCCGAGCGGCTGCAAAGTCCCCTCGCAGCATCGCCGAGCTACTCCGAAATCGGAATGTGTCGGCTGTACACATACATAAAAACGCATCAAAGCACGTAACTACATAAAAACGCATAAAAACAGCACGTAACTGAATAGTTTTTTTTATATATAGCCTTGGGGTTCGGACCCGTGATTTGAGCGCGCGCGATCATGCGCACACGAGCGCACAGAAAAATTCATGACAACTGTGTTATAGACCATTCATCAAGAAATGTTGTGAAAAAAACTGCATTGAAATACATGCAAAACTTCGCGAGATATTAGCGATTATGTGTTTCGGGGTTTGAACCCCGTAACTGGGGCGACCTTGACATTAATGTAAAACTAAATACATCAGTGGATAGCTTGCATCTTGGCAAACTAGTATACCAAATTTGATGATGATAGACTGAATAGTTTTTGAGAAAAACGGACGAATAGCCGGACGGACGGAGGTACGCCGGACGCCGGACACCGGACGAACGGACGGACGGACGGACGGTCCAGACAAAAACAATAGCTCCCCGAACCTTCGGCTCGGGGACTAAAAACAACAACTTCAACGGAAACAAACCCAGACGCAAATGATCGCATCAACCCTCCGGTCAAAGAGAAGCGGAGGACTAAAATTCGATGGCTTGGAGTCAAAACGGACTGTCCAAGATGGCGGATAGGTAAACATCGCGGTTTGTGGTCTCTCTACAAAACTTCAAATTGTGGCAATGTTGTGTTACTTTCAGTCATGAATGTTGAGCAAGTGGTTTATTAAGAACGACTGCTGTGTTTCGTAACTAAGAGTGTCTTCGAGTAATGACTTTTGAACTTAAATTCCTTTGAAACCATTTGGTGACTATCGAGCATGAAAGCAAAATAGGTACCTGAAAAATGAAATGAAATGAAATATTCTTGATGCTACGTTCTTCGTGTGTTATTACTTTTTTCCTTCTTCAATACACTGTGACAATTGTAGCGGACGATAAACAAAACATAGAGATACAAAGAGATAGAGACACAAAAAAGAACGGACAGTAGTGATGTATTAAACGGTGGTAGAAACAAAGAACTCGTCGAACTATGAAAGGGAAAATAGATGAGAGATTGTGTACAAATTGAGATTGTGTACTGAGTAGTAATCTGCAAGCTTCAGTGTGCGACTGTGACTGTGTGCGACTCAGCGCAGCCGTTCTGTGTATCCGTGTTGTTCACGTGCAGTTCATGTTGACATTCTAGCTGTGCTGTTTGCACACGTCTCTAGCACGCATGTCCCAAGATAATCCGAAGCGCCCCGCTTCTTCCCCGCCGACTGTTACAAACGAAAACGAAAGTAAGAGGCTGTGCGCTGAAACGTCTTTCTCTGAGGACGATACAGTTATTTACCAAGCAGACTTGTTATCTAGTACTTTGCTGGACTCGTCGCAGCAAGAAACACCTTCCAAATCCACTATGGATTCCGCTAGCGAGGAGATGAGAAAGTTAATGGATGAGGTGGTGAGAAGGGCGCTGTGTGATCCGAACATGTTGGGGATGATTGCAAATGCAGTTTCTGACCAAGTGACCAGCGTATTCCAGAAGGAAATTTCCCAGATAAAACAACAGTTGGATGACAAAGACAAGGAAATCGCAACCCTCCATGAACGGTTAGACGATCTTGAACAGTACGGTCGTAGAAACAACGTGCGCGTTACACCCGTGCCAGGAGTGGCAGGAGAGAACACTGACGAGATAGTCCAAGCAGTGACCAAATCTGTAGGTGTCGAAATACCCAGCCACGCTATCGATCGCAGGCATAGGATCGGTCGTCAGACTCCAGGAGCCCAGAGAGCCATCATAGTAAAGTTCACTTCTTACAGATTCAAACTAGAATTAATGAAAGCTCGAAGTGGGCTTAGTAAGGTGGATGGCAGGAAAGCATTCGCGTCACTCCAGTGGCCCTCTCTTCCTGGTTCCCAGGCCTCCCGGAGCGGTCCACCTGCCAGGATCTACGTCAATGAAGACCTAACCCGCGCCCGATCTGATCTGGCAAGGAGGACCAGAGCCCTGAATAAGGCAGGCAAACTCACCGACACCTGGACCAGAGACGGAGTGATCTTCGTCAAGAAAGACAATGACGTGACCAGGGTGACCTGCCCCAGGGAGTTCAAGTCTTTCCAGTGAAAGTGTTGTGTGCGTGCTCCTTTCCTTCTTTTGCAAACTCTACTTCATACATTCCCTTTATCATTTTATAAACCTCCATCATGACATACTGATCACAAATTGGAATGCTTCTTTATAATGGTAACATACTCGTTCTCTGAATAACAAGACAATAACGTATCACCAAGCAACTTGCGTGTTGACTGTTTATTGACTGTTATTAGTTAACTGTGCTGACTGTTATTAGTTAAAATGGCACGCACTTTGATGCCTGCCAAAGAAAGGAATGTGGACAAAGGAAAGAAGACAGAGATACGAAAATGTGCATACAAATTCCTATTATGTTCCTATAAAAACAAAGCAAAAGAAAAAGAAAAGAAAAAAAGAGTGAAAGGGGAAAAAGCTCTCAAAAGCGTCAAGCAGAGAGAGAGAGGGGGGGGGGGGGGGGAGAGGAGGGGGAGAGAGAGAGAGGAGAGAGAGAGAGAGAGAGAGAGAGAGAGAGAGAGAGAGAGAGAGAGAGAGAGAGAGAGAGAGAGAGGGGAGCAAAAAACAACACCACCACTCTCATACTAATGATCATTCACCATTACACAATTATCTACCTTTCTGTGACTCAGTGGTTTTCACCATTCCCGCGGTGCCTGTGTGCATGTGTGACATTTATTTAAACGACAAACGTTGCGCTGAATTCGTAACGTGTGAGGCAATGGATAAAGGAAGAGAACACACAGGGTTGAGGAAATGAGGGGCAGCAATTATGGCAGTGGATACTGTGACCCTCTGAGCTTAGGTCGAGGTTGGGGGGTGGGGGGGGGTGGGGGGTGGGGTGGGGGGAAGGCGATGTTGCGATGTGACATTCCAGATGAAACAAGTCCAAGACCTGTTACCGTCTCATGGACTCTACAAGAAATGCTTGTCTACTGCCCTTATGTATCCGATACCATCGATTTTGATTGTTGATGCCGTATATTATTACTTTGTGCTATTCTTACTTGCAACGAGCCTTATTGCTCTGTAACCTTTTCTTAAGTACTTTATTGGTTTCCATTTACTAGAGTTGAGAACCGGTTCAAAAATCCGAACCGGTTTTTAACCGGTTTCCCCTCTTCGAACCGGTTTTGCCGAACCGGTTTTTTTAGCAGTACTCGCATCTCTAGTTTCACGTACGCAAACACATATTTATTTGTCAGAATATTCACACACACGCACGCACGCACGCACGCACACACACACACACACACACACACACACACACACACACACACACACACACACACACACACACACACACACACACACACACACACACACACACAATAAAGAAACTTATGACTTACGACACACACACACTCAACTCTCAAAGTCAAAGCCATACACCACCACAAACTAGAAACAGCTACTCTTGGTTTACAAACACCCAATCGGCATTGAGAATCAGTGTTGTTTTTCGAAAAGAATGCGTTATTCTAAGAAAAACTTACTTTCAGTTTGCAGTTACAAAAAAACGGTTAACAGCAACTCGAACAAGTTTTTCGAACCGCGAAAGTTTAGCACCGGTTTTTTGGTTCAAACCGGTTTTTCCCCCCACCTCTACCATTTACACCCGGACCAACTGAAAGCATGTAAAATCATAAACTGTTATTGTTTTGATCATAAAGTGTCTGTTGCCACTAGTTATAAACCACAGGCCTGTCATGTTTATTTTATATTCGACCTCTTTTGTCCCCCCCCCCTCCCTCTGTGTTCTACCCTTTCACATTCCCTCTTCCGATTATGCAATGTGTGTGTGTGTGTGTGTGTGTGTGTGTGTGTATGTGTGTGTGTGTGTGTGTGTGTGTGTGTGTGTGTGTGTGTGTGTGCGTGCGTGCGTGCGTGCGTGCGTGTGCGTGTGCGTGCGCGCGTGCGTGTGTGTGTATGCGTGAGTGTGAAATATCATGGGGCTATCTCTAGTGTATCGTGCTTGCTAGTTATGGATAACATTATATGAAAATAATGTTGTCTTGAAAATGCCAAAATTGGTAATGAAAACTCGCCATTTCATAATAACTAATGTTTATAAGAAAACGATATAATTTTAAAATCGTAAAATCTCACGACGAAGTTAATAGCGTTGGCTTAAATGTTATTTGATTGATGGTTTTGTACATTACTAATGGTTAATTGTTTGGCGAACGCGTGTGCAGCATGTTTGTATGTACCTATGTGGACCCCATATGCTTATGAGTGAAAATACTGTGCTTTATTTTGAAACAACAATGTAAAACCAGGTGTGTGTGTGTGTGTGTGTGTGTGTGTGTGTGTGTGTGTGTGTGTATGCGTGTGCGTGCGCGTGCGTGTGTGTTTGTGTGTGTGCGAGCGTGTATGTGTGTGTATGTGTGTGTGTGTGGTTATGCGTACACGAGTCACACAATTTATGTAACCTTCGAGCTGAACACTTGTGTGTGAATGTTACGGTCTGTGTGCGCGTTGGCGCTGTTCGCGGGGTGGTTTGTTTCCCTGTGGAGACAGTGTTAGGGCCTAGCCCTCTCATGAGATGACTGGCGGCTCGCTGTGTTGCCGTGGGGAGATGGAGATGTCGAGTGGGTGGTGTTAGTGGGGACCGAGATCTTTATGGAATGATCTTTGAAATTTGCCATTCTTGTTTCTAACTTCTACCAGTCTACTGATATGGAATTGTAATTTGATACATTTGGACATTTGATAACGAAAACCCCATAACATAGCAACGGGATACTGTCTTTATATACTATAACGTAATAACAAGCTTCATGTGGTGTTTACTTATGCATGTGTGTGCGTTTTGTGTGTGTGTGTGTGTGTGTGTGTGTGTGTGTGTGTGTGTGTGTGTGTGTGTGTGTGTGTGTGTGTGTGTGTGTGTGTGTGTGTGTGTGTGTGTGTGTGTGTGTGTGTGTGTGTGTGTGTGTGTGTGTGTGTGTGTGTGTGTGTGTGTGTGTGTGTGTGTGTGTGTGTGTGTGTGTTCGTTTAGCCCTGAATACATTACAACTAACATTTTGACCCACTAACGAAAAAGACGTGTGTATGTGCCTTCATGCGTGTGTGTGAGTATGTGCCGTGTATGCGCACGTGTGTGTGCGTGTTTGTGTGCGCGCGTGCGCCTGCGAGTGTTCGTACATGCACAGGTGGGTGTGCGCGCAGACACACGATTAGGTATGTGTACATATACACATATATATATATATATAGTTTGCTTTGATAAAGCTTTTCTATGTCACAGCGCTTGTCATGTCAATAAATAATGTGTATGTGGGCATTGGCGATTACACATGTGGACACAGTGTGCGTGGGTGGGCGTGGGCGCGTGCGTGCGTGTGTGCGTACGCGCATTGTACATTGCTGCAAGCACGCGCATACTTTGATACTTTGATTTGCAATGAATTTAAGATCTCGTATTAGTTGAATACTTGAACTCAATTAAACTCCTGAAAAACTCGTGAAAGCTTTTAGTTCAACGTATTGATATTTCCCATTGTAACCTAACGTGCAAAGATTGCTATTAATTTTATTTTGCTTTGTATTTTTCTTCGTCTTTCGACATACTTACATCGATCTTTTGGCGGTGTGTAGAGACTGCTACGTTTATCCTGTCATTCGAATGTATTAATCTCTTTGGTCGTGTTTAGAGATTGTAAGAGTATTCTACCATTCATTACCAGTCGCGAAGCGAGACTGGTATTGTTTTCACTTTGTCCGTCCGTCCGTCCGTGTTCACATTTGCTCAAAATGCATATTTCGGTGTAAAATGGCCTCACATAGAGCTATCAGTGTGTTTCAACAACAAAAAACAAAGGTTTGTTTGTCTGTCTGTCTGTCTGTCTGTTTGTCTGTTTGTCTGGGACAGCGATAACTCGAGAACGCTTGGATATATCAACATGCAAATTTACAGGTGGATACTAGGGGTCAAAAGCTTGGACCAGTTCGAATTTGGGCACAATCGGGTTAGCGGTTAAGGGTTTGGGTTGAGATTAGGGTTAGGGTTAGGGGTGCAAGCGTGTGTCGCGACTGGGTCAGTGTACGCAAGTACTCTAGTTATGCATTGAACTCATTTGCTCTGATGGTGTGTAGAAATTGCTAATGTTTGTTGCTTGTAGTGCATTGATTTGTTCCTTGGATACGATGAGAGATGGGCACAATGTCTGTATTAAATATGAATGTGTATTCTTCTTTATTATTTGTGCAAAAGCATAATGCATAGCTTGCTATCATTTTGCTCATTTGGCAATTTCCTTTTTTCTTACTTTCTAAGCAAAGATTACTGGTAAGTTGTCAGCACTTTGTTCTAGTTGTGTGCAGTGACTGCTGATGCTCTTTCCACAGTTTTTGACATTGTTCCTTTGGCACTGTGGAGACATTACGTTCATATGACACAACACTGATACTTTTACTTTGGTATTATGATAAGATTCGTGCATTTTTGTATTTGTTAAATACTGAAAAAAAATCCTTTGTTTTGACAGTGTGAAATGCCCATTCCTATTGCTTATCTGACATGGGTTATTTATTTGATGATTTCATCTCAGTACTGCTATTGTTTCAGTTATTGGGTAACTTGGTTTTGATGATTTATTTTTTGGACATGTAAAAAGCTGTTAATGCTCCAGTTGACATACCTCTCTGGCGTTTTCTTTTCACAATTGCTTATTATCATTATGTTGTTGTTCTTGGTTGCAGTGCAAAGTTGTTGTTTTTTCCTACTATTCCATGCCACATCTTTGCGTACTGTAAGACCAGTTATGTATGTCTGAAACCATGCTCACTTATTCATATTGTGTGAGGAGCCCAAATTGCCTTCATGGTTATCTTGCTTTCTTTTTGTGTGTGTTTGCGGAACAGCAACTTAAGGGATCCAGCAAAGTATGTTGGTTTTCCCTTTGTTGGTTCAGTTTTGCTTTCTGTTTTTTCTAAAGTTGTGTTCTTTTTCTTTGCTTTTAGTCTAAGCGTGGTGATCTTTTACTGGAGAATGGAACCAACATACATCAGCTTACTGTTACTTACAATCGAATATGTTACATCGAATGTCATCCCCATCGTGGCCAGCTTCTTATTCCTTGTTCTGATCAGCTCAGTCACTTAGATGGGTGTTGATATTCGTTCATACCGAGTCACGATTGGGATTTTTCAAAGAATAGCCGGGATGTTAGTCAGAAAATTGCATTTCCTAATGAAGTATACTGCTATCTCATTCTTCCTCCTAGTTTACGCCAAAAACATGGAACATGTGACTGTATCTTTTTCATTGTTTTATATTTCTGTCTATTTCAATATTGATGTGTTCTCCCCACCTGTAAAACGCCAGATGCCCCCAAACAGTACTAAAGCCTCTACGTTAGATTATTATAATAATCAAGCATATTCCAAATGTCACAATAACTTACTCATGAAGTCAGGTGACATCGAAAATAATCCTGGTCCAAATGATTATGGTGAGCTCTGTGCCATGCATGTCAATGCTCGTAGTTTGAAAAAACAAAATTGACTTATTTGAAGCTGAATCTCATCAGTTTGATATCATAACTATCTCCGAAAGTTGGCTAAGTCCCGCAGATTTTAATAACTCTCTACTTATAAAGAACTTTCACCCTCCCGTTCGTCTAGATAGAGCTAATGATCCCCATGGTGGAGTAGCAATATTTGTTAAAGACACCTTTTGTTGTAAACCACGCACTGACTTACAGGTTGATGGCCTGGAGGCGGTGTGGGTTGAAACAAAGATAAACCAAGAAAGTCTTCTTGTTGGGTCTTTTTATCGACCACCTAGTGCAACAGTTGGCTATTGGAATTTAGTGAATGAAAGTATCAATAAAGTTGATAGAACAATGACTAAAGTTTTGATATTAGGAGATTTCAATGTTGATTTCCTCTCTAACCCAACTAAGCATTCAACAGACATCCTAAATTTACATAACCTTAAACAAGTAATAAATATTCCCACAAGAATCACTCATACATCCAGAACATGCCTTGATTTAATTATTACACAAAGTCCTGCCATTATTAAGTCTTTTGATGTCTTGCCGCCCTTCTGCAGTGATCACAGTGTTCATTGTGTTGTGTTGAAACCACTGGTGTACAAACAAGGTTCTTTCAAAAGAACCATTTATAATTATGACAAATTAGACTCAGCTAAATTTTGTGAACTACTAAGCAATGAAGATTGGAATAACATCTTTGACAATGGTTCAGTTGACAGAGCTTGTGAATTGTTCACTGATGGTTTTGTGTCAATAGCTAAACAATGCATGCCTTTTAAACTAGTAACAGTAAGACCAAAAGATGCTCCTTGGTTTAACAATGAACAGAAGAGACTAATAAAAAAGAGAAACTTCACAAAAAGGCTAAGAGAACAGATTTTCAGGCGGACTGGGAAACTTTTCATAACATGAGAAACGAAGTAACCGACAAAATAAGAAAAAGGAAAGTAGACTACTACAGCGAGTTAAATTACAAGGTACTTGATCCTATTAAGTTTGGTTAAAGGGACTGGTGGAAAATAGTGCGACAATTTATGAACAAAAAGGGCATTGATACAGATAACATACCACCATTCCATGCAAATGGTAGGACATATTACTCCAACACAGATAAAGCTAACATACTTAGATATATAAGAGTTTGTTTCCTTGTAATCAGAGACTGATCTCCACTTCTCACCACATTTGTTTAATATTCATTAATATAATTTAATATATATATTTTTTTTATTTTTTTTTTTTAAATTCAATACTGTTACCTTTTTATGTTATTCTCACTGTTTGTTTGGGTTTTTCTTTGTTTTGTTTTTTCGAATGTTTATGTAATATAAAACATGTTTGGAAATTAAGATAGCACTTTATTATTTTAATTGGCCGTCCGTCACTATTATCGTCTGTGCACTTTTTTCTCTTTAAGATAGGGCTTTATATAAGTTTTCTTGTTGCCCTATCTAATGATCATTGTTGTTTTTCATTTGTGACTTTCAGAAATAAAAATGCTATTTAAACCAAAACGAACTATCTTCAGATAGCCATTGACGTATTATTGAACTTATTGCTAAAACTAATAACTTGCATAGAAACAATACTGTAGAAAAATAGAAAGCATAATCCCCATTTAATATTATTTATAGTCTTTTTTAATACAAGTTCTTAGTTTTTGCAATATCATCAATAATAAGTAAATGGACTACCTAAAGATAGTCCGTTTTTACTCGAAGCCATCGAAATGTATTCACAGTGGGGGAAAAAGGCCTAGTAATTATCACACTTGGCGAGGAGGAGAAATTTAAGACAAACAATCTGATGCATGGAAATCAATTTCGACCGATTAACAGTGACGAACCAAGGATGGGAAAAGTGACAGAACAATCTGTCCTGAAACAAAACAACCAATAGAACAATCTGTCCTGAAACAAAACAACCAATAGAACAACCTGTCCTGAAACAAAACAACCAATAGAACAACCTGTCCTGAAACAAAACAACCAATAGAACAACCTGTCCTGAAACAAAACAACCAATAGAACAACCTGTCCTGAAACAAAACAACCAATAGAACAACCTGTCCTGAAACAAAACAACCAATAGAACAACATGTCCTGAAACAAAACAACCAATAGAACAACCTGTCCTGAAACAAAACAACCAATAGAACAACATGTCCTGAAACAAAACAACCAATAGAACAACATGTCCTGAAACAAAACAACCAATAGAACAACCTGTCCTGAAACAAAACAACCAATAGAACAACATGTCCTGAAACAAAACAACCAATAGAACAACATGTCCT
Source organism: Phymorhynchus buccinoides (assembly GCA_017654935.2). Classification (NCBI taxonomy): domain Eukaryota; kingdom Metazoa; phylum Mollusca; class Gastropoda; order Neogastropoda; family Raphitomidae; genus Phymorhynchus; species Phymorhynchus buccinoides. The sequence continues at coordinate 16,322,211 of CM065691.1, forward strand.
GAAACAAAACAACCAATAGAACAACCTGTCCTGAAACAAAACAACCAATAGAACAACATGTCCTGAAACAAAACAACCAATAGAACAATCTGTCCTGAAACAAAACAACCAATAGAACAACATGTCCTGAAACAAAACAACCAATAGAACAACATGTCCTGGTTCTGGCCAAACTCAACTGGGTTAATGTCTACCAGTGGTTAATTTCGATACGACATGTTCCACACAGGGGAAAACGACAGGATATTTCCAGTTTTAATAGGACTATGTCCAGCAGGTCATCGCTGCTGGTAGGTATTGCATTTAACGAAAAGGACGTCAAATAGACGAATTTCTGAGAGAAAAACTAGGGGAGAGCACTTCGTAAAAATTAGAGTTGTTTACCTCCATTACTCGGTCAAATTCCATAGCAACACTGCAACAATGGCGTCGAAGCTTGAAACGGCAGGATGCGAGTCAGCGACTTGCAAGCTTTTTATAAAAGAAAAGTTAAGGGTGGCCAGTGGCCATAAACTGACAAAAACTTGCAAAATGTGACGTAAAAATAAAAATGACAATTTTTTTAGAATGACGCACGGTGTTCTAAGTGCTGTATGTCTGCTCAAACACACGAGTCGATAGGCTACAAGAGCTGATGGTAGAGTGACGTCCCCTGTTTGACCGATTGAATTAGGCAAGATGACTCCCACACACCATGAAACTAGTCCCCTTAATTATTTCCGAATCATTCCAATTACAAACGATCTGACGCCTCACTTACCCCCGTTGTCGCGAGGGGGAGGCCGGCTTCAGCTTCACGGGGCAGGACCTGGTCTGCTGGGACACGTTCAGGTTGGACATCAGGGAACCCCCTCCTCCTCCGCCAGCTCCTCCTCCGTCCCGGGTCATCGCGCTGCCCTGGGCAAAGGTCCAGCACACCACCACCACCACTACCGTCACCACCAGAACATCACTCCGAAACTTCATCGTGTTTCGTTGTTGTTGCTGGTGTGGGTTTTTTGTCACACTTACTGCTTTCACACGGTCACACCTTGTCTTGACCCGCTCCCCGAATCTGTGCACAGATGAACAGTATATTTTCAACTGCCTGTTACTATTAATACGCACTCTCGTAGTCCCGATGACTATCTGTGACTTTTTTTAAAAGTCGTAGTTTTCTCTGTATGCTCTCTGGTTCTGTTGGTGAAGATTATCAATGAGTGGTTTATTTCTACGTCTGTATCTTGTTCTTGTTCTAGGTCTTTTTCCAGTGCAGATAAACAATCAGTGGGTTGGTTTCTAATGTTTTTCGTTCATGTTCTTCAGTGAATAATAAAGCTATTTTACTTGTGTTATCATTGTTTAGGACTGATAAGTCTTAGAAACGTTTTTATCGGCAAGTAATCCTTATGTTAACTCCTTGAAATGGTGAAACGTTTTTTTAACCACACGTACAATCGCGATAGTGGCATGCAAATAAAAACAACCCACAAAAACAGAAACTAGACCTGCAATTAAAAGAATAAGACTTAAAAGCGTCTATTAGCGCCCCTTTTTTTTCGTCAGTTCACAAACATAGTTTAATTCTACGTCGTTCGTTGCAATACAATGTTTCGAAAGTACTCAGCAACACACAATATATCCTCACAACAATATAGGCCCGATGCGTATTATTCGCTCCAACAAAACGTTTGTGTCGTAGCGAACCTTTTGAAACCTATAATTTGTATAAACACCTGTCTTTTTGACAAGGGATATAAAGTTCTCAATCCCCCCAGAAATATACCGTGTTAAGCGAAACCACCCAATTCTAAAAGTACATACAATCGAGGGTATAAAAAAACCCCAGCCATAAATTGATAACAACAGTGAGAAAGGTGGCGGTTGCCCAGAAGCCACCACTCTGGTTAACCGTTATCAGCTGATAACCACCCTGTTTCAAGGTCAGCACATTTTTTCCCCAAAAAAAAACCCCACACGGTGTGGCGAGCGTGAATGAGGGTGAATGAATGATGCAGGAGGGTCTGTCAGCCGAACACAAGACACGTGGAGCCCCCCCTCACCTGCTGTCCCTGCACGACAGCCTTCCTTCCGGACAATGCCTATCACAACACTCCACTGCTAGGAGAGAGAGAGAGAGAGAGAGAGAGAGAGAGAGAGAGAGAGAGAGAGAGAGAGAGAGAGAGAGAGAGAGAGAGAGAGAGAGGTGAGGGGATCACACGCACACTGCTGCTGAATATAGTATTAACAAATGTTCAAATTGCAGGTTTGGGTAGTTATATGAATAATTACGCGGGCTTGGGTAGTAACAATTCAACTTGCAGGTTTGGATAATTAGAAATCAGTCTGTACGATCTGATGGAATGACTGAAGTTGACGTTAATTAAGATTCAATTGTCAGACTTGGGGAGTTCAAATAAACAATGTAGACTTGGGAAATTTAGTTCAATTTAAAAAAATTAAAATAATTGGATGGCTTGGAGTCAAAAGATAGTCCATTGACATATTATTGAACATATTACGAAAACTAATAACTTGTATCAAAAGGAGACTGCAGAAATATAAAAAGCATAACCACCTTTTTTATTACTGCAGTCATTGTTTGATACAAGTTATTAGTTTTTGTAATAAGTCCAATAATACGTCAATGGACTATCTAAATATAGTCCGTTTTGACTCCAAGCCATCGTAATTTCAGGTTTGGGTATTTTAAAATTCAATCTGAATGACCTTGCAGCAACGACTGAAGATTGCATCAATTACAATTCAACCTCCGGCTCGGGTACATACATTTAATTCCATTGGTTTGGATAATTACAATTCAATCTGCAAGCTTGGTTGATTAAACCAAAGATTCTAAAAGGGTAAGATGGACTACTTAAGAGTTACAGCGAACCGGGCTGATAGAGTTATCGTTAGTGGGGTAGTTATACGCCATTCACAGCGGCGGCTATCCAAAAACTCAGACTGGAACTTGAACGGAGAATTCAACTGGCCTATCGACGTGTAAATGTGTCACGTTTAAAAGGGACACAACCAGTGTTTCTGTCCCACTACTCATATAGGGAAAAGAGACCGGATGCTTGTCTTCCCCTATACAGTCTTTGATTAAACCCCATCTGCTGCTGGGTAATTAGCAATACATTCTAAGCAGCTGTACAGTAATTATAAATCAGTTCGCAGTGACACATTTAATTCGCAGGCTCGGTTGCAATGTAGTTTGTCATTACCGACAGAATTTAAACTGATTAATTACTCATTTTTGCTTAGAATACTAATCGACGTTTATTTTTTTATAAGATGGAGCAAGAATACAGGGGATTTTTCCTCTCACTCTGCACTAGGCCTTACGGTCTACTGAACGTGGAGTCTTTCGGATGAGACGATAAACCGAGGTCCCGTGTGCCCATGCACTTAGCACACGTTAAACCCAGTGGCAACGAAAAAGTTGTCATTCGGTCAAAATTTATTCCCCCCCCCCTTTCCTTCCTCATCAGTCACACAAAAATCGCATGCAAAAAAACAACAACAATTGGGTGGCGCGCCTCTGGCTGCGACGCGCTCTCCAGATGGGAGCAACCCGAATTTCACAGCCTCTGTGACTATAAAGTACCTAATAATAATAATAATAATAATACCTAATACAGTGGGTATGCAAAAGGGGTATTTGTGCTCCTTTGAATATATTTTGCAATTGAAAACGAAGAATTTAGAAACTTAAACGTTAGAGAAAAAACACGCGCAAGTTTTCTACTCAGAACAACTGTTTAGACAGGCTTTAATAAAATAAAAAAAGCTTCTCTTTTGATTTGTGTTGATTGCCAACTCGAGTTCCTACAACTACGTGTAAATAAACAAAACAAAACAAAAAACAGAAGAAAAGATTTTTTTTTAAATAAGGAAAAGAAATAAAATACAAACGATATTTCTGAAGAAAAAAAAAATTCTTCCTCTCTCTCTTGTCAAAACGTTATCCCGGAACTTGTTTTCTTCTTTTTCTTTCTTTCTCTCTCCCTCTCTCTCCTTTCTTTCTTCTTTCTTTCTCTCCCCTGTTTTTTCACTTCTTCTTTTTCTCTGTTTTCTTTCTTCTTTTTTCTTGTCTTTCCTTTTTCACCCAAAACAGCGAACAAACAATCAAAGTTCCCAGAGTACCAGGTCAGGAGGAAACGTTGGGACAGACTTGACTGGTTGTATCCGATACGCAGTGGCTGCTGTTGTGAGTTATGCGGTGAAGGCTACTGGAGAGGCAAGGCAAAGGCGAGGCATGGCTGTGAGGTGGCATAGCATTATAGTAGTAGCGAGCACGCTGCTAGTAGGCTTTGTCTCAAGCCTGGGACCCAGCGTGAGCCCTTGCACGATTGCTAGTAGGGGAAGACGGTGACGGGCGGTTGGAGAGAGAGAGAGAGAGAGAGAGAGAGAGAGAGAGAGAGAGAGAGAGAGAGAGAGAGAGAGAGAGAGAGAGAGAGAGAGAGAGAGTACTCGAACTTTACTGTAATTAGCTAACAAGCTCTAGTGACAGGGGGGAGAGAGAGAGAGAGAGAGAGAGAGACGGATGGACGGACGGACGCAGTCGTGCGATTGCCACTGTGTGTGTGTGTGTGTGTGTGTGTGTGTGTGTGTGTGTGTGTGTGTGTGTGTGTGTGTGTGTGTGTGCGTGCGTGCGTGCATGTGTATGTGTGTGTGTATCTGCGCGCGCATATAGTGCGTTTTTATAAGCAATTAAGGAAGAGAGAGAGAGAGAGAGAGAGAGAGAGAGAGAGAGAGAGAGAGAGAGAGAGAGAGAGAGAGAGAGAGAGAGAGAGAGAGAGAGAGAGTACGCGTACACTTTATCCTTAATTGCTTATACCAAATTGTATGCACATCTATAAAACTTCTCGGCCTAAAAACATTCACAATACTAGAATGCGAGCACGCTACAGGAGTTCCAAAAACAGGCAGAAACCAATGCAAACTGGGGCAATGCGCAAACAGACAGACACATACAAGTCTATAATTCCATTAATTAAATATGCATAATAATGGAAACACCAAAAACACGCGCAAACACACATACAAGCACCCTCAATGACATAGCCGCACACACACAACACACGCACACTCATCATACATTTGCCGATACCATTTGCCTTATTCGATCATGTTTCAAGTTATCGTCATACGAAGAGTTCCCATATATAGGCCTATATATATAAAACGCACTGCAGTCATGAATAATTATAGCGGGCGTGGTACACTTTTCTACAAGTGCAAGAACCGAATTATACGAATAGACTGCATTTACATACGAACTGAACATACTTCATAGAAATTGTACGTTCAATGTGCATCCACAAAGGCGTTAGCTTTCATACGCACACACATATTCCTAACCATACGCTACACATGCATGGAATACAAAAACACAAGTCCGCAGACACATACTTATATGCGCTCATAAGATACGTGGCAGAAGTAGAACACGCACTGTTAATTAGGTATCCAAGCCAAACCCATTAAGCCAATGCATCTGCCAAGTCTTGTAAGCATAATGGGTCTCTCTTTCCTCCATAGTGTGACCCAATTATTTTGTTTTTAGGCTGTCCTAACTAGTCACTGCGTCCTGTGTGGTCCCAAAATATAGTTGAATTAGAAAAGAAAAAAACCCTAACCTAGCCTACTTAAGTCAGGGCCGGATCACAGACTTTTGAAGGGGGGGGGGGGGCCTGAAACTTTTTTTTAGCCCGGGGTCCAGGGGCCCCGGTGGGGTCCAGGGGCAAAGCCCTGATGGGGGGTCCAGGGGGGCGAAAGCCCCCCACACCGAAAACGAGTTTTCAACATTTTAAAACTGTTTTGTGGCATCTCCTGTGAGCTCAGAACAGAACTTCTTAAGAGCGTTTTTATCAGTTTTGCACCTTGCTTAGCTTGCAGTCATAACACACAAAAGACAATCAAACATTATCACCTTATTGCAAGAGCATCTCCTTTTTTTATGACAGCTGAGGGGGGGGGGGGGGGTGCTGCAGCACCCAAAGCACCCCCACCCCCCCTAGATCCGGCCCTGTAAAGTGTGGAAGTTTTAAATAGAAATGATTGCAGGGAGTAGCGATACTAGTACTACTACACCTTTCCATTTTGATTTTCTGCTCTGATATATTTTTAAGTTTAAGCCAGAGAGAAGGCAAAATCTGGGTGGACTTGGTTTAAATGATTTTTTTCTATTGACAAGCAAAACATATACACCAAATAAAATGAACATGAATGACGGCAGCAACAAGCTTAAAGCTTATAGTGTGCCTACTCAAAATGTCACAGATATGGCGGCTGGCAATCACAGACTGAAAAATCACACATTTAAGAACAATAAACAAAGGTTAATTTTGAACATTAGAAGCATAACAAACTGGGTGGACTTCGTATAAATGTTGGAGTCTTTTTTGTGATGTAGGATTGAACTGGGCAAAGATGCTGATTAACACCCTCCCCTCCAATGGTCAACCTATGGCGATATTGTTCACGCCAGAGGGTAGTCAATGCACTAGGGGCTTATCACGCGATTTTCTTACTTGGGCGTAGTGAGAGAGAGAGAGAGTGATGGTAGGACCACTCACTGTCTCTCTCTCTTTCTTTATCCCCAACTAATAATATAGAGAGGATTAGCCCCACACGAGCGTGATGCCCTCTGGTGTGAGAAAAATCGCACTAAGTCTCTCATTTCTCCACCACCACCCCCTTTTTTGTTTGTGTCACAAGCCACAAACCTATAACTCACTTTGTCGGTCGGTCGGTCCAAAATTGTCGCACATATTGTAAAAGAGAAAGAAAAGTACAGACAGAAAAACAATAGTTGGGCATAAAGTAACATTTCAGTTGTCATATCTACAGTCCTTAGGTATGGAAATAATTGTATACTGAACAGATGGAAGTTCAGTTTAACGTCGTGTATCGGCTTTCGCCATGTACGACGGGCTGAACAAACCAACCAGGTATAAACAAAAATTTATGTTCCTGAATCACTGTCCCAGCCAAAAGGCTGAGAAGCGATCAGTTGTTTGAACATGTGATTTACTGAACAGAGCACATGAATCTTCATTTTAAAGCGTACGAAATAATAAACATACGTAATACAGACACTGCAACATACACGACGAGTATGCGGTGCTTCTTTCGACGAGTATAAGTAGGATAAGTAGTTTTTAATGTTTTCCAAAAGATATAAAAAGTTACGAAATGGTGCAGAGATAACATTCTGGGACGGTATTCACGTTGAGATAGCATGAGACTTGGCATGATGCTAACTTAGAAGCTCTTCCAATGTCCTATAGGATTTAATAGGACTTTTGGAAGAGCTTCTAAGTTAGCATCATGCTAAGTCTCATGCTATCTCGACATGAATACCGTCCCAGGTTTACAGATTAAAATGATTGAAAAGCCAGGGGAGGCGACTCAGTGTATGTAATGATTGGAGTGGTAAAAATAGACCGCTGGGCTGCAGTCTTGTGGAGTGAAAGTGTTTGATCAAAAATTGTGTGTGTGAAGAGAATAATGTAAATGCGCAACATTTCTCTTTCAAATTGTATTCAAAGAATTCTGCTGCTCAGCTATGCCCTTGTTTGTAGTTGAAATAGTCGCGTGCCACAAACGATTGCGAATCCGCGCTTGTTTCATTGTTGCCTTTCTTACTGCAGTTTGACCACTTAGATCTAAACCTCTATGGCTTGTACCCACGTGTCGTCATATCGGCCACAAGGAGCGTGCCATATTATGGGAGACCGCCATCTTAGTCAGTAACTTTGTTTGAAAAAGGCACCCGCTTAATGAGTCACAAGAATCGATGGTTACACACAAATCGGACTAAGATGGCGACACTTCCGTTGGAAGGGTCGAGATGCGCACGCAGGTGGGGGGGAGCCATAGTTTTCTACATTTAACGTTAATTTTCATCCATTTAAACAATTAAAAAACCCATGCATTTGCTAACAAGTTATCGTCATACGAAGAGTTCCCATATATAGGCCTATATATATAAAACGCACTGCAGTCATGAATAATTATAGCGGGCGTGGTACACTTTTCTACAAGTGCAAGAACCGAATTATACGAATAGACTGCATTTACATACGAACTGAACATACTTCATAGAAATTGTACGTTCAATGTGCATCCACAAAGGCGTTAGCTTTCATACGCACACACATATTCCTAACCATACGCTACACATGCATGGAATACAAAAACACAAGTCCGCAGACACATACTTATATGCGCTCATAAGATACGTGGCAGAAGTAGAACACGTAGAAAAAGCAAGACTAAAAAAACCCGCTAAGAACCAAGACATTGAGGGGGGTGCTAATCTGCATTTTAGCCCATAACTTCAGTTAAAGACCCACCAGATCACGTGTCAAAATCACGGGTTTCACGTGTTTTCCCTCTTATAGCTGGTAAGAAATCTTGTTTTGACCATGTTTGACTCCCATACAAATACCCCCAAATTTCGAACGAAACATCATTTTAAATAGCAGCCTCTATTTGAAGCTGGGGAATTTGTATGTGGGTCACAGCTACCCAGAAAAAAACAAGGGACTTAATCGTGGTGGGTCAGTGGGTCTTTAAAGGCTCAGATGCGGGTGAACACCCCCTCACCCCTTAGCGTTACTTCAGTTCCGTTCTAGCCTAAATTATTTGGTAGGCGGCCTTTGAAATAATTAAAACGCACATACATGTTTCGTTGTTCATTTTCTTTTCCTTCCAGTGATCGTTAACGGCACATGACGTGAGCAACAACATGAAAAGAACTGCACCGGTTTGGGGGCAGACGACAACGTTGTAGCAAACTGGAAGCAAAATCAAAATCCCCGGATGAAACTGAAGCGGAAAAACTCGATAATCCAATCACAAGTGTCGGATCAGCCGTCTGCAGTAGTCAGTTTCTTGACAGCATAGACGGGTCACGGCAAATTCAATGAAAGGTTTTTTCTTCTTTCTTGTTGCCTTTGTTTGAGATAGGGTTTGGTTTTTAGTAACAAGAGATACAGGGAAAAGCGGCATACGCTCTTTGTTTTTGTGTAAACAACAACTAGAAATAAGGGAAAGGAGGCCAAGTCTCAACTGAGACCTAGGGTATGACTTGCCCCCTATCTACAATCCCCTCCTGAACAGTACTCACCCCACAAATGACAGCTCAGTGGACAACACCAACAGCTCCCACCACAGCCAGTCAGACAAGGTTGAAAAAGACAAGCAGTAGCTTGTTGAAAATTACCAGAGGTATCTTTATTTTATTTTTGTTTCTTTTTCTTTATTTAAATGACTGAGCAAGAACACAAAACAATAAAACAACTAGAAACATCAGTGTGTATTGACGAACTATTTGTTAGTCGTGCTTAACATAGCAGGTACTGTGGTCATGGTGGATCTCATGATTGCTTTACTGAGGTATAAGTTAATTGATTGGACCTTAATTTAAGCCTAATTAATAACAAACTTTTTTTATGTTTTCTGTTTGATTCCATAAGTAAACCTGAATGCATGGAGAGTCTTTGAACGCCAGCATTGGACTCTCTCTCTCTCTCTCTCTCTCTCTCTCTCTCTCTCTCTCTCTCTCTCTCTCTCTCTCTCTCTCTCTCTCTCTCTCTCTCTCTCTCTCTCTCTCTCTCTCTCTCTCTCTCTCTCTCTGAGCGCGCGCATGTGTGTGTGTGTGTGTGTGTGTGTGTGTGTGTGTTTTTGTGTGTGTAAATCAAAATCCAGTGTGGAACCAAAAGTGTATTTACCTTCAAAATCGAGCCCCCCAAAAAGTGCGAAAATGTTTTCCAACGTAACTATGTTGATTCTTCATTGAGACGGCGTAATGAATTACAAGCCCATCATAATCATGATTGACGGCGAGCGTTTATTGAAAACATGACCAAGAAGAAGAAAACTAGCCAGATAAACAAAACACGGCGTAATTAAAAGCCGTCTGTTAAGTCCTCTCGCGGCCATTTGTCCTCTCACGACCATTTGTCCTCTCGCGGATACCATGATCTACAATAAGCCTAGGGTCTCCCATAACTATATTCTTGATCAGCATGTCACAACCTATTCAGATCCTGCATTTTCAACCGCCAGTGCAAACCTCCGCCAAGGAAGACTCGCAAAACCGAAATTTCCTTCTCCTTCATGTCCGAGCTGTATCTCATGAACCAGTGGGTAGAATGACTTCAAAGTTTGTGTGGTAATGTAACATGGAGACTAATGACATAAATACTTGCAATAAATACCAAAAAAGTAGAAACAGGGTCATTTTAGACTTATTGCACATAAGGATAAAAAGTCAGCGAGAGGACTTAACATGTGTCATTTTGAAGAATAAGATCAAATTAATATCTGATTAATGTTATTTAGTGAATGCCCGTCTGAAAGCTCGAAATAGGAAAGACGGGACAAGAGAAGGCTTGTGGGCAACTTGATGCAGAATATTTTATGTCTTATGTCTATCTGTTCCGCCTTGGCTTAAGGCTATGCCAGACCAATCAACATAGGCTAGAACACCAAGGCTACATTAAAGTGTTGTTATGCTATGAATATACGGGGATTGTCTTTAGCCATGACAACGTCCTAGCATAACATCACCACCAGTCGCCAAAATCTCCCGAAGACGGAGTGTGGCTGCTCACGTGGCGGAGTAATCAAAGATGGACACACACGTAATGTTCTCATCCCTACCGGATGCACTTGTACCATAGTGTTCAAGTGCATCGGTTGTTGGGATGGACTCTGGAGTCTTTTAGCCAGGATACGTGAACAACAACACATTCCCAACTGGGAGTCCGTGGTGTCGACTATACTGACTCTCTCATCATGTGATGATTCCGAGGCAAAGTGGCAGATTGCTTTCGACGTCCT
>CM065691.1:16340552-16345552 GCA_017654935.2 Phymorhynchus buccinoides
GAAAAGTGACTGTTCATTGTCAATGTTACCAGCAAAATGATAAACATGATACTCGTTGATGCTCGCGTTTGGTCACGACACACAACCTTAGGAAAGAAGTGCATATCAGTATTGATATTGAAGTGTCGTGATCGACTGCCATCACAGTTCTAAGTTGAATAGTGTATGCTTTTCTTAGTTCTTTTTTCGCCTCATAAGATCTATATAAAGTGTTCCAAGAAAAGTGACTGTTCATTGTCAATGTTACCAGCAACATAATAAACATGATACTCGTTGATGCTCGCGTTTGCTCACGACACACAACCTTAGGAAAGAAGTGCATTGTAGAATTTTAACCAACGTTTTGCAGCATTGATATTCAAGTGTCGTGATCGACTGCCATTACAGTTCTAAGTGGAACAGTTAACAAATGGCCAAGGAAAGCTGACAGTGCGCAGAATTTACAAAGCAACTTGAGTTAGTTTCAGACCTCGATTGAAAGTGTATGCTTGGAGACAATAAATTATTGAAGAAAGTAACCATCGATCCACTGAATTATGTCAACTAAACCTCATAAATCGCGACAGACATAATACAGAAGCAGTCTTCTTACGCACACAGCGATAAACCTTTCGAAGCGCCATTTTGTTCTGATCTTGGAAGAAGAAAAAAGCCATAGATTGTCCGTGATATTGTGTAGGCCTAGGGAACGGTTGAGAAACGTTTTGCCTTTCAATCAATTCTCCATGAATTCACCGTGAGTGAGAGAAATCTATTAGCTTTTGATTGCCTCATCATCTTCCCTGGCCTTCTCCGTCAAAGGATAATGGGGCTTATCAACCAGAGGGCAGTATGCCGGGCCCGAGGAGACACCTGATAGTTCGTTATTTGAACTCCCTTTACCGTTTTGTTTTCCTGAATTTCCTTTGATTTCCTAGCTCGAATTCATTATCATTAGCTTATTGACAGAGAATGTTCCTGTTTCTTTTTGTTACATGTAATATATGTGACAGTGCATGGGAAAAACAGACATAATTGAATTTTGGTATAAATTGAGATTATACTTTTCCATGGTGGAGCAAAGATTTCTTGTTAATACACAGAAAACCGAATTGAGTTATCTTGTCTAGTTTTTATTTTATAATTATTTGAAGTTTAGTATTCGAAATAGATCACTTGCAGAAATCAGGCATAGAAGATACAATTTTGCCTCTTTGTTTCTATTGATTTGATTTAGAAAACAATCAAATAAACAAAGAAATCAATCACAATTACCCTTCATGTTGTGGATATTGGTAGAATACATAAAAGTAGACATAAATATGCCCTAAACAGAAAATTTATATTTTCGGGGTTGTTGACTATTTCTGGCTTTTGCTCAAAAACATTCTGAGCGACTTATGAAGCTTTTTCCCATGCACCATCACAATCATATCTTCAATGTAATAATGTCTTTTTTATAAATATTATTTTGTCATCCTTTAATCGTTAAAATTGTCCCTTGATCTCACAACCTTCTTTTACTTACACATCTTACACAGGTTGGTCTGCCAGGTCTGAAGAGGTGAAGATGCGATCTGCGCCTTTTGTTAGTGCAGTTTACGCGCGTGGTATTCCACGTCATAGTATTTTTATTTTGTGAAACTAACAACGCATAACACACATTTAACCCTTTCACCGCCAGCCATTTTTCAGCAAAAAAATACCATTAAACTTAACTGGGTAGAGAAGGAAAAAAATCTGCATTATTGGGAATTCCTCTGTGACATGCATAACATTAAGCCTATCCTTAACCTCCCAAAATTAAAAAAAATTGGGTCTTCAGATAACAGGCCCTGATGTGATGCCTTTTAGTGACATAGGTGTTAAACCATTGTGGTGCTAAAATGCGACATTGGCGGTGAAAGGGTTAAAGACTTTATCGAAGGCATACGTAGATTTTGAAAAATAATACATAAAAAATATAAAATACACGTTATTAATAAAGACCTAACAATGTCACTGAAGCATGTAAAATTGTCCAACATTGTTCACTAGACATTATCCTATATTGTGCGGCAGTCACAACGAACCTAACATTTCCTACCGTCCTGAAATGCTCTTCAGACAGCTAAGGGGACCGCAGATAAGACCATTTTCCTCTTGCTGTTTAGTTCTCTATTTGTTTTCTTGAGCAAGGCGTGGCGATGAATATTGCCTTAGGCCATGACGTGTTTGTTTGCTTGTTTGTTTTCAACAAATCCCAAATCTATTCACTGTCACAGACACCAATCCGTTTATCTCATAATTGCCTCGTGGGGTTGTACGCTTTTTTGACGCAAGGTAATGTGGCGTGCTATACCTGAAGGGAATATGCTAGAAGCAAAATGGAAGGTGGCATTTGTTTTAATATTTATTTATTTTTCTTAGTTTTTACATTCTACATTCTAGCGTCTTCGTTTCGTCCAGTTTACTTTTTATTGAAAGATTTTCTGTCGATATGTTTTTGATGTTTTTTGGTTTTGTTTTTAAATCATATTTGCGTATTTTTATATAAATACATTTTTAGCCATCACCCTCCCCCCACCCCCCACCGTCCTTCTTTGTTTATTTGTTTTTGCACTTGGAAAAGACGATGTGAACCTCTCAACACGAAATAGATGTAAGAATCGTTCGTCTGTGTATTTAACATTTGTTGAGTTTGTTGTGCACACGCGCGCACACGCACACGCGCATGCATGCATGCACACACGCACGCACGCACGCACGCACGCACGCACGCACGCACGCACGCACACGCACACACGCACACGCACACACACACACACACACACACACACACACACACACACACACACACTTCTATTATATTTGATTTTAGCTTAGAGATTTCTGAACAGTTGTGCGATTACCAGTTATTCTCGGACATAATTAATTTTGGAATCATAGACTGCATCATTGTCATATTAGCGTCTGTGATTAGTGCTTCTGGTGGCTTTAAGGGGATCGCTCTATTGGCTTATTTTACATCCGTGTCAAAGAGAGAGAGAGAGAGAGAGAGAGAGAGAGAGAGAGAGAGAGAGAGAGACAGAGAGAGAGACAGAGAGAGAGACAGAGAGAGACAGAGAGAGAGAGAGAGAGAGTCACAGTCAAAGTAAAAATACTTTCATGTTTAGGCCTATGGCCCATAACAATAATAACAAACAAAAGATTGTTAAAGAAACACATCGTGCAAAGCTAAAAGCACTGCAAGTTTTTAAACAAGGGGGGAGATAGAGAGAGAGAGAGAGAGAGAGAGACGAGAGAGAGAAGAGAGAGAGAGAGATAGAGAGAGAGAGAGAGAGAGAGAGAGAGAGAGAGGGAGAGAGAGAGAGAGAGAGAGAGAGAGAGAGAGAGAGAGAGAGAGAGAGAGAGAGAGAGAGAGAGAGAGAGAGAGAGAGAGAGAGAGAGATAGAGAGAGAGAGAGAGAGAGAGAGACTTTGGCGTTGCTAGGAAACTGCCTTAAAAAGAAAAGCCATCTGGTTTGATCATAGCAATGTCCCACATGTCTCGTGACAAACAGGACATAAAACATACAGTTTTGGTAAAGGTAAAGATGTGCCACCTCCCCCCCCCCCTGCATTTCTCGGTTAACTATTTTTCCGTTTTTGCCTTTCTTACCGTAAAGCTGTATTTTAGGAAATTTTGCTAATAACCTTTTTGGAATACTAACCCTATCCCTAACCCTAGCCCTAAACCTAACCACCTACCCCCCACTATGTACTGCAGTACACCGCGATTTGTCACAGTTGTGGCAATGTCCGTCTTATAGGGTGGGGGGTAGGGTTAGGTTTAGGGTTAGGGTTATAGGGTTAGTATTCCAAAAAGGTTATTAGCTAAAAATGTTCCTAAAATACAGCTTTATGTATGGTAAGAAAGGCAATAACGGAAAAATGGAATTAACCGAGATAGGTAGGGGGGGTGGCACATCTTGACCTTTACAATATTTGTCTTGCTTGCTTCTTTAAAACAAAACCGATTTTAGCATCTGGAACAATCATGTTTCCAGGACCCATAACTCCTTGGTAAAGTCGCACTATACTAGCTAAAGTTAAGCAACATCGACCTTGGCCGGTACTTAGATGGGCGACTTCTTCTCTGAAGACCCTCTGTTGTCCGGTTCTCCGTAGAGTTTCTTTCCACTGTTTCCCGAACCACCAGATAATTGTGTGAATCCGTTGATTAATTGATTGATTTTTTCTTTAATTATTAGGATTCTATACTATTGTTATTGTAAGAATTCCTCTTCTTCTTTTTTCTTTTTCTCCTCCCTTATTTTTTGGTCCAATTTGGCTGAAATTTCCAGGAAAGTGGCAGGGTACTAATAAGGGATAGCAAAATTTGCAATATTAAATTATTTGGCCGAATTGTCGGCGAAATAGGGCCGAAAAACCGCTAATTCAGCGAAATTTCAATCTTGAATATCTAAAAAAAAAACCGGCTGACAGAATTTGTTCATATTTTCAGATTTCACTAAAAAAAAAGGAAGAGATTTTTAACACCTCCGGTATAAAACCGAACCGGAAGTACGAACCGGAAGTGCTCCAGCTAGGAACCTACAGCTTTCATTTGGCAAACAGAATAGCCCAAACCGGCAGTGACGTAACAAACCTATATATTGGATGTTGTAGCCCCATTTATGGAATTTTCTATTTTTCATCCGATTTCGTTGACATTTGCAGACAAACTGAAGGACACTCTTCTGATACACCATTTCCAATATTAAACTGATTGGCCAAAATGTGACCGAAATATGGCAAAAGCTGGCCAATGTTTGCCAAACTTGAATAATATTATTATTGAATAATAACTCGAAAACGGCAACACGGAATACTTTCATATTTTCAGTATTAACTAAAGAGTAACATTGCAATGCCTTCGTTATAAATTCGAACCGGAAGTACCAACCGGAAGTGGGGACGAAAATAGTCAAAATTTTAATTAATACGAAATAACTTGCAGACGGCTGTTGGAGAGAGAATCCTGTCATGTTTGCTCTCAAA
>CM065691.1:16353052-16363052 GCA_017654935.2 Phymorhynchus buccinoides
ATCTTAACTCGCATCGCATTGACAGCGAATCATATGCAGTGTAGCCGAGGTCCTTTGGTTAGAGCTAGAGAGAGAGAGAGAGAGAGAAGAGAGATCGAGAGAGAGAGAGCGAGAGAGAGAGAGAGAGAGAGAGAGAGAGAGAGTTAGCGGAAAGTAACTGAGACAACAAATGCTGCAGGTTTTTTTGTGCAGCAACGGCTTGTACCCACGTGTCGTCATATCCGGCCACAAGGAGCGCCATATTATGGGAGACCGCCATCTTAGTCAGTAACTTTGTTTGAAAAATGCCAGATCGATGCTGCGTATTTGGCTGTTCCAATTCGAAACTTATCTAAACTGTATTTATAACATCTGGATGTTTTCTTTACACATTTAGATAACATTTTCACTTTGTTTACACACAAATAAGGACTAAGATGGCGACACTTCCGTTGGAAGGGTCGAGATGCGCACGCAGGTGGGGGGGGGGGGGGGGGTGGGGGGAGCCATAGGCCAATCTACTGTAGAAATGAAACAAAAGTTTTGTCTCTCTTTACATTAAAGACCCAACAGATCACGTGTCAAACTGACGGGTTTCACGTGTTTCCCCTCTTATAGCTGGTAAGAAATCTTGTTTTTACCAAGGTTTGACTCCCATACAAATGCCCCCAAATACAAAACGAAACATGAATTTTAAAGAGCAGCCTCAATTTAGAAGTTGGGGACATTTTGTATGTGGGTCACAGCTACCCAGAAAAAAAACAAGGGACTTAATCGTGGTGCGTCAGTGTGTCTTTAAGAAAGTTCACGTTTATGCACTAAAGGCTTATTCTACCTTCTAGTCTAAATCGTAGAAAGCAGTAGATAGTAGTGCTCTCTCTCTCTCTCTCTCTCTCTCTCTCTCTCTCTCTTCTCTCTCTCTCTCTCTCTCTCTCTCTCTCTCTCAACTTCTCTCTCTCTCCCCCCCTCTCTATCTATCCCCCCTCTCTCTCTAGTCTCTCTCTTTCTCTCTCTCTCTCTCTCACATTCTCTCTCTCGTCTCTCTCTCTTCCTCCCTCTCTCTCTCTCTCTTCTCAAGCTTTCTTTCTCTCTCTCTCTCTCCATCTCTCTCTCTCTCTCTCTCTCTCTCTCTCTGATCTCTCTCTCTCTCTCTCTCTCTCTCGGCTCTCTCTCTCCCTCCCTCCCTCCCTCTCTCCCTCAACATTTTCACTTTTTACATGATATTCATGGTTGTCGTTTATTATATTCTTTCATTGGATGTTGTTGAGCATAATTGTACAAAGTTTCGATATTTTCGTTTACCACAGGGCTGGGTGTAAAACAAGTATGTATACTTATCTCATTACCCTGTATAAATGAAAATTTCGTTCGTTCGTTCTCTCTCTCTCTCTCTCTCTCTCTCTCTCTCTCTCTCTCTCTCTCTCTCTTCATCTCTCATATCTCTCTCTATCTCTCTCTTACTCAAATGCTCTCTCTCTCTCTCTCTCTCTCTCTCTCTCTCGTCATTACCTGTGTGGATTTCAGCGTAGCTAGAAGACAGGACTTTGAAATAATGAAGGTAATTACATCATCATCATCATCATCATCATCGTCATCGTCGTCATCATCCCAAGTAAAGCATCAAGTGTCTAAAGCGGCAAAATCCGCACTGTCTTCGTTATTCTTCAAGGCGAATTGTGTAGACAAAACGTTTTTGCTCAAACAAAGCGCTCTACCGTAGCTACAGCGCTCTACTCAACAGTGACTGTACGTAGGGGTTTTTTTGCCTAAAAAATGTGTATGTCAGTCCGCTGTTTGCAACTATGACCCCTAGATAGCAGAGGGTACAATTGCTCTCTTGGAAAGCTAGGTTGGATTTTTTGTTGTAGGGAGAAGTCTTGTCCAAGGATCATTTCTTTGGGCCAAGAGGATTTTAAGACAGTTAACGCTTAAAGACCCACCCGGTCACGTGTCAAAATCACAGGTTGGATGGAAGTTCAGTTTAACGTCACGTATCGGCTTTCGCCATGTACGACGGTATCACGGGGTTCACGTGTTTTCCCTCTTATACTTATAGGTGGCAAGAAATCTTGTTTCGACCACGTTTGACTCCCGTACAAATGGCCCCAAGTTCAAAACGAAACATCATTTTAAAGAGCAGCCTCAATTTGAAGTTGGGGGAATTTGTATGTGGGTCACAGCTACCTCCAAAACCATCAAGGGACTTTAACCGTGGTGGGTCAGTGTGTCTTTAAAGACGGATTAATCCCTTAGGTTGCTGCACAAATTCGCAAGATAGCTATGACAAAGGCTTCTAAATTTGACAGTGGAAGCCATTCACAAACGACTACCCTGTGCAATGCTGTTCTATTAGTGCTGAAAATCATACATCGTGCAGCTCTCATTCTCACTTTGCTGTTGGTCCGCCACCTTCATGCTAATGTCCACCAATGTCAAAAAGCTACGCGAGTAAATATCAATCGCAACACCAACAACAGTGGAACATGTTTCTGGTTAACGACCATTGTTACCAAGTCTTTGTCATTCAGTAATTCAACTGAGGCGCTAGGCACTAACAGAATGGACGATTTTCTGAAGAAGAAAACTAAGGGAGAGCGCTTCGTGAAAATTAGAGTTGCTTACCTCAATTACTCGGTCAAATACCATAGCAACAATGCAACAATGGCGTCGAAGCTTGAAACCGCAGGATGCGAGTAAGCGACTTGCAAACAATTTTTTTTATGGAAACTAGAGCAACGTCGAGTACCGGTAACGCCTAGTAACGGTAACTGTACGTAACGGTTTGCCAAGTAATGGTAACGCTGAGTACAGCAAATTTGAAGCGATTCGGTTAAGAAACGGCGGAGTTATAAGGCCCCGTTTCCCATTGGCGCTGCTCTGAGAGCGACACGCTCTCCCTAGTAACGGTAACGCCTAGTAACGGTAACACCAAGTACTGGTAACGCTGAGTAGACAAATTTGAAGCGATTCGGTTAAGAAAAGGCGGAGTTATAAGGCCCCGTTTCCCATTGGCGCTGCTCTGAGAGTGATGCGCTCTCCTCTAGTAATGGTAACGCCTAGTAACGGTAACGCCAAGTACTGGTAAAAGAGTACAGCAAATTTGAAGTTGGGGATTGTGGGTTAAGAAACGGCGGAGTTATAAGGCCCCGTTTCCGTGGTGGCGCTGCTCTGAGAAAGACGCGCTAATCCCGATTCTCTTCAAAAATGCTGCAAGTCTTTGCCCCGGCCCAGCAAGCCTGAAATTTGAAATTGGAAGCGATTCCGTTAAGAAACGGTGGAGTTATTTGTGAAAGTGGTGAAGCGGCATATATCGTGCAGCGTTTATAAATGGATTCGCTTCCGGTTTAGCACACAGATCGTCATGTCCCCGGTCATCTATCGTCGCAAATTCGAAGGCAATCGTAATCCAGAAACAGTGGAGATACGGGCGCCGAGAGGCCGGTGGATACCAAGTCTTTGTCATTCAGCAATTGCCAACTGCGCGCTAGGCAATGACATGGCCGATTTTCGGTTGCTGTTGCCATCGCCCCGGGAGGGCACTCATAGAAAATTTTGCTTAAGCGATTCGGTCAAATAAATAGCGGAGTTATAAGGGCGTTTTGTGTTTCACACAGCACACACAGTCAGCGACACTTGTCTTTTTATTATATGCAATTAGGGGTGGCCACAAACTGATAAAACTTGCAAAATGTGACGTAAAAATATAAATGATATAAATTTTAGAATGACGCACGGTGTTCTAAGTGCTGTATGTCTGCTCAAACACACGAGGCGATAGCTGGGGATCTACCTGATGGCATAGTAACTTCCCCTGTTTGACCGATTGAATTAGGCAAGATCACTCCCACACACCATGAAATTACTCCCCTTAATTATTTCCGAACAATTCCTATTGAAACTATTAATATTTTAAAGGCCAACCCGGCCGAGCGTTCAATTTGCAACCGCAAAATTTCGTCGACTGAGATTGAACCTAATTCTTTGCAATGAATAATCCTTAAGAATGGCGCAGAAAGCTCGAAGAGCTCGCAACAATAAGACAACAGCAAAACAAGGCCGAACACGAGTAGATGGAAAGTTCCCTCGCATGTAACAACGACGGACGGACGGACGCACGGAGACTGCACGGACGGACGAAACCAAAACAATCGTTCCCTACTTCGTTCAACCTCGGGAACAAAAACTCCGAAGAACGCTGCGCAACGCTTACTCATAAGCAACTCGCCACGAGCCTATTATAATAACGTTCTGTGTTGGAGTTGACTGTAATGAGTGCAGTTTAGGAATTGGAGTCAACGGAGTTCTTTAATAATTGCGCTGTGTAACGGACGTTTGAATTGCGCGTGTCTGTGTCTGCATAGAAATACAAAATGGTTGTAAGATGAGAGCTGGATGCTGTCATATCTCTGTCTGTCACTGTCAGTCTGTCTGTCTTTCTTCTGTCAGTCTCTCCCTAGTATAGCTACCGTTGGTCTCACCCTCTCTGTCTTGTCTTCGTCTTTATTTCTTTAGTTCTTTCTTCCATTTTTTCTGTCAATAGGGGAAGACGGGGTAAAAAGCGCATGGGCGAGTAAGAAGCCCACCCCAATTATCTCATGAGACGAATGCTAGACATTAACGCTCGTCTCATGGGCAAAATGAGACTGAAATTTGCTTCATTTCATGAGATAATTGGGGTGGGCTTCTTACCCGCCCATGCGCTTTTTACCCCGTCTTCCCCTATCTCCTCCCTCCGCCTTCTCTCTCTCTCTCTCTCTCTCTCTCTCTCTCTCTCTCTCTCTCTCTCTCTTTCCGACTATTTATATTTCTCTGTCATATCTCTCTCTGTGTCTCTGCGTCTTTTGTGCATTTGTCTGTTGCTCCCTCGCTTATCTGTCTGTCGGTCTGTCGGTCTGTCTGTTTCTCTCTGTCTCTGTCTCTCTCTCCGTCTGCTTCTCTCTCTCTCTCTCATGAAATGTTCCCTCTCTTATTTGTCTGTCTATCTGTCTGTCTGTTTCTCTCTGTCTCTCTGTCTCTCTGTCTCTCTCTCTCTCTCTCTCTCTCTCTCTCTCTCTCTCTCTCTCTCTCTCTCTCTCTCTCTCATTAAATGCTCCTTCTCTTATCTGTCTGTCTGTCTCTCTCTCTCTCTCTCTCTCTCTCTCTCTCTCTCTCTCTCTCTCTCTCTCATCTCTCTGCTCCCTCTCTTATCTGTCTGTCTCTCTTCTCTCTGTCTCTGTCTCTGTCTCTCTCTCTGTCTCTCTCTCTGTCTCTCTCTCTCTCTCTCTCTCTCTCTCTCTCTCTCTCTCTCTCTCTCTCTCTCTCTCTCTCTCTCTCTCTCTCTCTCTCTCTCTCTCTCTCTCTCTCTCTCTCCATGAATTCTCGTCACGTTCAAGAGATGCCCCTGAGCTGGTAACCCCATCTTGGCTCTGTTGCAGTGAGGGGGGAGGGGGGTGGGGCATTGCTATTTTGTTTTACTGTTTCTAGCCTTCTCTGTAATAATGGCCAGCGCTTTGCTTTTTAAGGGGGGGTCCTATATTCTTCCAACGTTTGCTGCTTTGTTCTCTTTTTTGTTGTCTTATTGTGAGTCTGTGAGTGAGTGAGTGCGCGCGCGTGTGTGTGTGTGTGTGTGTGTGTGTGTGTGTGTGTGTGTGTGTGTGTGTGTGTGTGTGTGTGTGTGTGTGTGCGTGCGTGCGCGCGCGCGCGCGTGTGCGTGTGCGTGTGCGTGTACGTGTGTGTGTGTGTGTGTGTGTGTGTGTGTGTGTGTGTGTGTCAGTCTGTCTATCTGTAGGCCCATGTGTTCGTGTATATGTGTAGGCCTGTATCGTGTGAGTGCGTACGTCCACGCACATCTAGTTTATGATATTTTAAAATTACATTTTTTTTTTTTTTAAACAATCAAATATATCTCTCTCTCTCTCTCTCTCTAATCTCCAACTGTCCCTGTCTCTCTCTCTCTCTCTCTCTCTCTCTCTCTCTCTCTCTCTCTCTCTCTCTCTCTCTCTCTCTCTCTCTCTCTCTCTCTCTCTCTCTCTCTCTCTCTCTCTTCTCTCTCTCTCTTACATTCATTCTTCCACAGATGTTTGTGTTTTTTTGCAAGTCGACGACACAACATTAATGAAAAACGACTCCGAAAACGTGGGCTGAAATGTCTGCACTGGAGATATCTCCCCAATATAATACACATCCCCTTGGGGATTAAGCCCAAAGCCGAAAAAGATTACGGCTGTCCCAGGCTACTCTCGTAGGCCAAGAAAGCCCAACGGTTTCACACCTGTCCTCTGGCCTGTGTGGCCGGGGGATTTCTCAGCAAGGGTGATCTACCCGAACTGAGCCCCATTGGATCGCGTGGATCCAGATTATATACTGGGGCGGTGGTACTGAAAAGTGAAACCCATAAGATGAGCTAGCAAGAATGCCGCTACCGCCTAGGAGGAGGCCTGGCCAGCTGGGGCCCATCACGACGACAACCAGAGGAACCTTCATCCAACGGCAACACCAGATGCAGACCTTTATCGGCATGAAACCTACAACACCCGAGCAGTCACCTGCCACGACCAGCCTCTTCCTCCACGCCCTACCCTCATCGCCATGGCATCGTCTTCATCCCCGGGAAGACCTCACCGTCTTCAGGAATACCGTCCATAAGGGTCTACGACCGATTGGACGCTAATCTCACCTTCTTTAACATCCCCTTTGTTTCAGTCTGGTCAAGACGGTTGATAATCACGCGCGCACGCACGCACGCGCACGTACACACACACACACACACACACACACACACACACACACACACACACACACACACACACACACACACACACACAATGACCGGGCAGATGATCGATTCAAGGTGCACAACCAGCCAGCATAAATGCAGAGCTGTGCCTAATTGTCTCCCCTAACTAAACACAGATTTTAAAGATTTCTCTTTCTTTTTGTTTTGCACCTGCAGAACACAATTAAATTGAATATAAAATGCAAATACTACTCGCTGTTTGGAGAAACTCAACCAGTCTGCCTGCGTCTCTATTTCTGTCGGAACATTATCCTGTGTGCGATTGTTTTAAATAATTATGTGCTCCTGTTAAATACACTCAGCACGCGCTGGCACACAAAATGCATACTCACGCACACGCCGCACACGCACTCACACACACAAACGCACACGCAAACACAGACGCCACACACGCACGCACGCGCGCGCACATACACATATGAGAGCACACACACATTCAGAGAGAGAGAGAGAGAGAGAGAGAGAGAGAGAGAGAGAGAGAGAGAGAGAGACTTGACACTTGACACTTGAAAACTTTATTATGCAAGGAGTGAGATTTCAGGCCATGCCTATTCGAAAGAGAGAGAGAGAGAGAGAGAGAGAGAGAGAGAGAGAGAGAGAGAGAGAGAGAGAGAGAGAGAGAGAGAGAGAGAGAGAGAGAGAGAGAGAGAGAGAGAGAGAGAGAGAGAGAGAGGGGAGAGGGGGGTGGGATTGGGGGTCGGTCGTACTTTGTACTGAAAAAACATTAACCATTCCTAACGACGCAAACAATCAGTCCCAGACCGAAAACAACACCCGAAATGCTCTCACACAATAAGTCATTATTAGTTTGTGCCTCCAAGACTCCTGCAATGCTGAAGTGGTCATCAGCAACGGAATGTTAAAACTGCAAATTGACTTGCCTCTTACTGAAAACTAAGAAAACACTTGAACCGTGCAAATGTCCGCTAAAGGAGCCGCTACACTGCATAAGATTCGATCCCAATGCGATCCGATTTGATATTTTTTATGAGGCATGATTCTCGTGAAATTCCACAATGCCAGCCTTTTTTTATTTACAGTTTACCAAAAGGAGTTTCGCTAACAACGAAAGAAATAGCTAAAAAAAAAAGTTTACTGCACTACAAAAAAGAAAATGCTTCAACCACTCTGAGTGTTATCCACCCACCCCGTCCAACATGGCTCCTCTCTCCGGCAACTCCGCCAAGGAGGAATCGCCGTTTTGACGGTTTGATTTCTAGGAAACCAGAGCAAAGTGACTGTTCCGATCGTTGAAAAGGCTGTCTTTCTGGTGATCTCGACGTGTTTCTTGCAAAAGCTCATCCGTCAGGATGTCCCTTTTAGAAGGGGTACAAGCACTTAAACCCATTGCTGGGGAATGTCAATTGTGTCACGTCTCAGCACGAAAGTCCTCGTGCATGCACAATGAGTGTTTGGTTTAGCTGAATGATTTACTAAGCAGTGATTGAAGTCTGATCGGCC
This sequence comes from Phymorhynchus buccinoides, assembly GCA_017654935.2. Classification (NCBI taxonomy): domain Eukaryota; kingdom Metazoa; phylum Mollusca; class Gastropoda; order Neogastropoda; family Raphitomidae; genus Phymorhynchus; species Phymorhynchus buccinoides. The sequence continues at coordinate 16,361,268 of CM065691.1, forward strand.
AGTGTTAGTTTTACGTTGGAGCTTAAAGTGAATGGCACAGCCGTAAGGTAACAAACAGATCACCGTAAAGTGATTAGCTAGTTTTCATTCAGTCCCTCGACTTTCTATATAGTATCAATCGAGTCTGCAGCGATCCCAATAAAAAGGAGATATTTTTCCTTGCGTGACCCAGCTTCGCAGAGAAATGGTGGTCTTTAGCACGAATGCAGACGTACCTTGAAAAACTACATGAAGAAGCAACAGGAAGATATTTTCAATAGCTAAGAAAATACGTTTTAACAATAATTATAATCGACATCGACGCTGTCGATTCATGCCATCTACTTACAAAATTGGATCCTAAAAGACCAAAGCAAGCTTTTTCACGTTGATTTATCCTGTTTTGTTTTGTTTTCTCCCGCTAACGTTAACTGTAAAATTGAAATGGTAAGAAAGACCACCCTAAACCACTTGCGTGCATTGCGTTGGGAAAAATCGTTCAGAAAACGAAATAAAAACTGAAACTTGGGCTGCCAGCTTGATTATTGTTCTCGCGAGCAAAATGTCACACGACTGGTCCTGCCCACAAAGTGGAATGCATAAATATAAAAATATAAAAATTGATTGCATTTCCATAGCGCCTTTCTATAATAATTTTACACTCAAGGCGCTTCCATTCACTGACACACCCGCAGTCACACAAGACATTATTACCCAATCATTCACCCAGGTACAATATCAAGAAAGAACAATTCACAAACCGAATGAGCTTTGAAAGTAGTGAGTCTTCAGTTTAGCTTTGAAAGTAGATATAGTTGGTTCATGGCGGAGATCGACTGGGAGGGAATTCCAAACAGCAGGGGCATTGAAACTGAAACTGCGATCACCAAATGATTTTAGATTTGTTTTTGAAACTTTCAGAAGTTTTGTATTTGAGGACCTGAGTGAGCGGTAAGGCGGAAGGGTCTGTTCAAAGTGACGGAAGGATAGGACAGTCAGCTTATACTGAAGGCGGGACTGCACAGGGAGCCAATGGAGCTCCTTCAGAAGTTGCATATTATATTATAATTTTGTTTTCGAAACACGAGTTTCACGGCCTTTGCGGTGGAAAGTTACAAAACGTTTGCAAGCGCTCTGTACAAAGAAAGACTGGCAAGAACTCGACCCAGGTAAGGGAACGGGCTATCGTAACTATGTTCTTCTTCTTCTTCCAGTTGGGGATGTTTATCCTGCCCCGCGCTCACCGGTCTTCATTCAGACCATTGATAGCGCACAGGATGCGTGTTATGTGAATTCGAGTCATCCATCCCACCGGCACACAGTGCACGGCCTACTCGTACCGAATAGCAGGATGGGCTTTAGTGTGCGCAAGATCTTGTGCATGCGTTCGCACACGGGACCTCGGTTTTTGGAAAGTCTGATCCGAAGGACTTTTTCCCCAACTGACGTCAGGTAGGCCCCTACCCATTTACACCTGGGTGGAGTGAGGAAAATAGGAGTAAAGTGCCTTTCCCAAGGACACACCACAATGAACCGAGCTGGGTTCGAACCCGCGCACTCGCAAACCTGACGGATTACGAGCTAGCGACTCGGACTTACCAACTGAGCTATAGCGGTCACCATGTTCACCTAGGACCGGCTGTTCGCTTATGGCTCTATCAGACAACGGCGAATTAGCTATTTTGGCTTTGAATGGTTCAGGGAAGAATCATGGCTCAAAGGGTTAATAATGGATATGAAAAGAAACGTACATAGGGTGCTCTGAATGTGAGATGAGAGACAGTGTGTGTGTGTGTGTGTGTGTGT
>CM065691.1:16370552-16405552 GCA_017654935.2 Phymorhynchus buccinoides
GGTTAGGGATATGGTTTCAGATTAGGTTTAGGGTTTGTATTCTTCTTCTTCTTCTTCTTCTTCTTCTTCTTCTTCTTCTTCTTCTTCCTCGATCGCTCAGATAGTTCCCTGTCAAATATGAGCGCACATGCGTCATGCTGCCGTTATGCGCCTAACTATGAAATAGTTAGGCCCAGCAAGTCCGACTTCAGGCTGGAGGAACTCTTTTTGAAAGTGTTTCTTGGAGAAGAAAAAAACAACAACGGCCGGAGAATGGACCGGTAAGGCAGAAATATAGTAGATGACAATAAGCAATGGGAAAAGGCAGAGTCAAAGAGAGTGACATATTAGAGGAAGTTACAAGGACAGAACTTCCAGAAAGTGGGGGAACTATTCATATAAAAGACCTCCCGGCATCCCCACCGGGTGGACGGGTTTGTATTAGAGTTAGGGTTAGGTTTTGTGCGTCACATACAGACGGATAGATAGGCCTATAATGTAAGCTATGTCATGAGAACATAATATAGAGACGTGGACACATAAGAGATGGGGACACATAGAGAAAATATTTGGTTACACATAGAGACGGGAGCACAATGCTACGTACGTAAGCATCTTAAAGGGGCACCCTGACGGACGAGGTTTTTTTTGCAAGAAACACGTCGAGATCACCAGGAAATCACCCTTTACAGAGATAGCAAAACTCACTTTGCTCTGGTTTCCTAGAAATCAAGCCGTCAAATCGGCGATTCCTCCTTGGCGGAGGTGCTGGAAGTTTGATTCTTTCAGTGAAAGTGAAGGCATGTGCCTTCTGTAATGGCCGCCTGAGTCGCTTAGACAAAAATCACGACTTTCCACAATACAAGCCTTTTTATTTACAGTTTACCAAAAGGAGTTTCGCTCACAACAAAAGAGATAGCTCCAATTTTATTTTTACTGCACTACAAAGAAGACAAAGCTTCAACCGCTCTGAGTGTCCTCCACCCACCCCGTCCAAAATGGTTTCTCTCTCCGGCAACTCCGCCAAGGAGGAATCGCCGTTTTGACTTCTAAAAAAACCCAGAGCAAAGTGAGTGTACTGTTCCAATCCTTGAAAAGGCTGTCTTTCTGGTGATCTCGACGTGTTTCTGGCAAAAGAATCTCATCCGTCAGGGTGTCCCTTTAAGCCTTTCGCGTTGAGTTGAGTCCAGTGTGTGTGTGTGTGTGTGTGTGTGTGTGTGTGTGTGTGTGTGTGTGTGTGTGTGTGTGTGTGTGTGTATGTGCGCGCGCGCGTGTTTGCGTGCGTGCGTGCGTGCGTGTTTGTATGTGTGTGCGGCAGGAATAATCAATGTCTTATTAAAAACAATATTGTAAGGATTGGATTCTCTCTCTCTCTCTGTGTGTCTCTCTCATTCACACACACATACACACACGCGCGCGCGCGCGCGCACGCACACATACACACACATTTAAATTATGTACACACGCTGACATACAAAAACGCGTGGTCACGCATACACACACACACACGCTCTCTCTCTCTCTCTCTCTCTCTCTCTCTCTCTCTCTCTCTCTCTCTCTCTCTCTCTCTCTCTCTCTCTCTCTCTCTCTGAAAGTCTCTCTCTCTCTCTCTCTCTCTCTCTCTCTCTCTCTCTCAGAAACTAATGACAGTCATTCGCTATAATGACTGGGACAACAGGACTTGTTGTAGACTGTGCCAGAAAGACATGACGTCAATGCTTCAATCAACACCAATAAATTACTGGCAGATTGCTTTTAATTAATAACTCTGGACTGTGGTAAATTTCTTAGGCAATAATTTGCTAGGTTGTTATTCAGGCCTGTGGACTCGGGGACGTTCAATTTAGTGTCTGCATTAAATAATTATATCGAATGGTGTAGAGTGGCACAGTGGTAGCGCGTTCGCTTCGTGTCAAGTAAACCCGAGTTCGAACCTGAGTACAGGGGATTTTTCCTCTCACTTTGCACTAGGCCTTACGGTCTGAATTTGGAGTCTTTCGGATGAGACAATAAACCGAGGTCCCGTGTGCCCATGCACTTCGCATACGCTAAACCCAGTGGCAACGAAACAAATTGTCATTTGGTCAAAATTTACCCCCGTCCCGTTTTCTTCCTTATCAGTCACACAAAAAATCGCATGCAAAAAAACTCAAAAACAAAAAGGGGTGGTGCGCCTCTGGCTGCGACGCGCTCTCCATGTGGAAGCAGCCCGAATTTTACAGAGATGCCTCTGTGACTACAAAGTACCTAATACCTAATGATAATACAATTAAATAGCCTAGGGGAAAAAAGTAATTTCATTGTAGTCACAATGAGTTTTTAATGTATACTAGAGCAACGCCTAGTACTGGCAATGCACCATACTGGTAACACCTAGTAACGGTAACGGCAAGTACTGGTAATGCTGAGTACAGCAAATTTGAAGCGATTCGGTTAAGAAACGGCGGAGTTATAAGGCCCCGTTTCCCGTTGGCGCTGCTCTGAGAGTGACGCGTTTTCCCGATTCTCTTCACATTTGCTGGTAGGCGTTGCCCGGGCCATAGCAAGCCTGACAGCAAATTTGAATCAATTCGGTTAAGAAACGGCGGAGTTATGCGTTAAAAAGTGAAGCGGCGTATAGTGCGCGCGTTTCTGAACCGATTCGCTTCCGGTTTGGCACACCGATAGTCACTATCCCCGATCATCTACCGGCCAAATGCTAAGGTAATCGGCCCAGAAACACCGGAGCTACGGGCGCCGAAAGGCCGTCGGATGCGCGTTTCGCGCATTTGCCGAACCGCGCAAATGACACGGCCGCCTCGGTTGCCGTTGCCATGGCCCCGTTAGGGCTCACAGCAAATTTGAAGCGAATCGGTCGAAAAACGGCGGAGTTATAAGGCCCGTTTCGTGTTTCAGACAGACAGACAGACAGACAGACACACACACAGACACACACACGGACAGTTGGCTTTTTACTATATGATGAAGACATACGAACGTCCTTCACTCACACACACGCACAAAAAAAAACTACCAAAAAAACCACAACTGTCCATGCCTAGCTCTCGTGTTGAAGTAGAACAAAACTTGAAGACAAACAAAACAAAAACGAAAGCGATTGCCCCATAAACTGACCGAAAACAATCTTAGCTGAGATTTAGGGCTTAATTTTATTTAACACAGCATGTAAGCTATCTCGTATATTTGAAAAAAGGAAACAAATTAAATGCTCGTAAGCTTACAGATTTGATGGATCATAATTTACTACAATTTTCAACTTTGGTCTCGTGTGCATGTTTATATAGGCCTAGCTAGTCTACTAATTTAGAAACGATAATGTCTATCAATAATTATCATCTACTTAAAGATCAGAGGTATACATTGTTTACATTGATTTTTTTTTAATCAGTATAGACGTCTATGCCAATATAGACCAAAAGAACAGTGTAACTAGGGGAAGAGGGGTAAAAAACGCATGGGCGGGTAAGAAGCCCACCCCAATTATCTCATGAAATAAAGACAATTTCAGTCACAGTTGCCCATGAGACGAATGTTAGACATTAACGCTCGTCTCATGGGCAAAATGAGACTGAAATTTGCTTCATTTCATGAGATAATTGGGGTGGGATTCTTACCCGCCCATGCGCTTTTTACCCCGTCTTCCCCTACAATCATGTAGTGCTTCTAAACGATATTTTGTCGATATAAAATAAATGTCACAAAAAAGGGTTTGTAGGCCTATCTTGTACAGCTCATTGAAATGTCCTTGCCTACTGATTGTGGTCTAGGAGATACGAACATACACACACATGCACGAACGCACGCACACACACACACACACACATGCGCGCGCGCGCCACTGATATGTGTCAGCATGACTTCACACGTCACACCAGGCTTAACTGGATTAACTGAACAACAGGTCCCTGAGATTAGGTCCACACGCAATGACACAGGGCTCCTTCATAAACAGCCACAAAGGAACATAGTTCAAAAGATTACGGACGGAAGAGTATCACATTTTGTGATATCTCAACTAATGTTTTGTGCTGTTAATAACTATAGGTGTTGACAACAGGACATTTCGATCGTTTCCTATTAAATGTAAGCTGCCCTTGCCTGGTAAGAGTCTATGTTGTTACTTGTGCATTTACGAGTCTTTTCGTTTTGTTTTTTGACCATTGACCAAAATATTTCGATGGCTTGGAATCAAAACGGACTATCTTTAGATAGTCTATTGACGTATTATTGGATTTATTACAAAAACTAATAACTTGTAACAAACAATGACTGCAGAAATATAAAAAGGGGTTTTTACTTTTTATATTTCAGCAGTCTTTCTTTATGCAAGTTATTAGTTTTCGTAATAAGTTCAATAATATATCAATGGACAATCTAAAGATAGTCCGTTTTGACTCCGAGCCATCGCTTTTTTCATCATTTTGTGTGTGTAGCATGGCCCATAAGATATAATATTGGTTGTTGAAACAAGCTTCCACACAAAAAACATTCTGACTTGTAACCATTGTGAAATGTTTCCACAGTCTTTGTTTGGCATTAGCCGTAAATGAGACTGTACAATACATGCTTTTTTTCTACAATAATGGAAAGCCGAGATACAGCTTAATGTTTTCAACAGAGGAAGCATCTGCACTGGTTTTAATGCTGCGGCCAAAGGGATTACTTTACTCTTGCGGACCTTCCTTAACGCTCGAGCTGTCGTCAGGTCTTTTTTTTCTTAGCCGAGAGAGTAGGGATATAGATATACTCTCATTGTTTCTTACAATCTACACTGAAATGTTTACAGATGACAGGACTATACAGACTTGTGACAGTAAAGTAAATAACGTGTTCACTTCTTTACAGGATAATGTTGACAAATTAATCTGATCCACGCATTGCTAGATGATTGGTATCGTAATCAACTTTGGTGGAGGGGAGTTAATTAGAAAGAGAGTTTCCCCCCTTTGTTCAATTTCGTTATCTCCTCTCTTGGCCTCACTATTTCATTATTTGACCAATTAAGCGCTTAGGGCTCATTTGAGGTAAAGCGCTATGTAAATGTACTGTTAATATTATTATTATTATCATTATTATTATAATACTCTGGGCAAGCCATCTCCACTGAAGGCAAGCCCACTAGAATTGCTGTTGTCCCCTTTTCTGTCTGGATGTCATAGACGGAAACGACCGACTGGCGAAGGGGAAGACGGGGTAAAAAGCCCATGGGCGGGTAAGAAGCCCATGCCAATTATCTCATGAAATGAAGCAAATTTCAGTCAAAGTTTGCCCATGAGACGAACGCTAAACATTAACACTCGTCTCATGGGCAAAATGTGACTGAAATTTGCTTCATTTCATGAGATAATTGGCATGGGCTTCTTACCCGCCCATGGGCTTTTTACCCCGTCTTACCCTACTATGCGACAAGGTCTACATAGCATGAAACTTGTTCATATTCGTCAAACTATATTAGTCGTTACAAACCCTAGCACACACACTATGGATTGACTGATAAGGTGATATAGATACTACAATACAACACAGGCGTCAGACACAGTGTCTCGGACATATGATTTTTTTAAAAATCAGATTTCAAACATCGGATGTCAGCGGTGTGCATTCCACAATCTCCAACATCATGGAGTTCAGTGTTCAGGGGGCTCACGCATAAAGGGAGGCCATGTCGCAGTCAAAAAAGTCGCTCAGTCAAATAATTCGCCCGCTACTATGAGAGTGTGTATTTGCGACAACCAGAAATTTCACTTTTTCTGTACTTGAACCCTAACCCTAACCCTATCCCTAGAAAAAAAGTGAAATTTGTGGTTCATGCTCAATGTCGCAAAATGTCGCAAATGCACACTCTCATAGCTGCCGGGCGATTTATTTGACTGAGCGACTTTTTTGGCTGCGACAGGCCAATCATCAGGGGCTCACGCCGGCTCCCCGGATATGATATTGACATCAACCTGCAACAAAGCAACACCGGGCACACGAAGTGCACTCCCAGTCTATGCATGACCTGGTGTGGAGACATATTATGCTCACAAGACAAATGCTCACACGACATTTGCTCACAAGACACTTGCTCACAACCTTAAGACAAGTGCTTACAAAAGAAAACAGACACTGAAATGAGTGTGTATGTATACACAGATGTGTGTGCATGTGTATAAAGTGTATGCATGTGTATGCCTGTCTGTCGTTTCCGACCATGACTGCCAGACTATGAGATAGCAAAGGGGGGGGGGGGCAACTGCTATTCTGGTAGGATGGGCTAAGTTTGTTTAGAATAGAAGCCTTCCGCGGGATAATGCAATGAAATGAAATGTTGTCTTGTGAGCATTTGTCGTCTTTTTCGTTAAAGTTGTGAGCATTTGTCTTGTGAGCAATTGTCTTGTAAGCAAGTGTCCTGTGAGTATCTGCCTTGTGAGCATGTGTCTCCCAATCGCATGACCTACATACTAAAATAAATAAATAAATAGAAATGTTTGTATTCGTGACACAGATTTGAATTTTAAAAAGCCATGTCAAATTTGAGAGTGGCCTTTGAATGCTTTTGAGTAGCATAAAAAATAAAAAAAGAATAAAAGATATTTAGTCTGTGGTATTGACCGCAAAATACTTCTTTTGTTACCAAAGTAAAAAAGTAAAATATGAACTAAACGATAGGACTACTTTTGCTCATGGACTTGAAACATTCTCCCATGTAACGGGTGTAGAAGAAAACGGACCTCTATAATACTAACGAATTGATGTTTGTGTGGAAAAGAAGAGAACCTTCTCTTTTCATTAAATTAAAGACTTTCGGATTAAAGACCCCCCACGTCACGTGTCACATTCCCTCTCATGCTAGGAATGTTTCTTAAGATTTCTTACCAGATATAAGAGGGAAAACACGTGAAAACCGTGATTTTGACTCGTGACGTGGTGGGTCTTTAAAAGTATGTCTCATTTTGTTTTGTTTAATTTAGTTCAGAAGGGAAAAAAACTAACTAAAAACAAAGCAACTAGCAAAAACAAAATGAGCGTGTGTAATGTGATAAAAAACACACACCACAATGTTGGTAAAGTGTACTATACATGTGAATGTTATATTATGGTAGAAACATCAATGCATGTACTACTCATTTTTCTTAGTCCCGTCATTCTTTTTTTGTGTGGTGTGTGTATTGACTAATAATTGAGTCAAACTGGATATTGACTTCTTTTCACTTTAATTGCAGAGGCAAGAAATGACTATATCAAGCGGGTTGGAGTTGTTCACAGTAGCCCCGTTTTCCAGGACTAGCTCAGGCAGAGTGTGTGAAACCAGGTGAAGGACTTGATTGCAGACCAACTCATTACTGGAAACTGTGTCATGGTAAGTGTGTGTGTGTGTGTGTGTAAACCACTGACATACGTTTTTATATTGATTTCTCTGTGGTTAAATTTTACCCCCACTCCTCCCCAATCTAAGATGCAACATTTATAAAAACAATTCTGTCAACTATTTAGTGCTATCCAGTGGTCTTACTATCCCACTGCTTAATAATATATTATTATTTCAAGAAGGCCTGCAAATCCGCATCCACACCCAGCTTTGTCCCGTCGCTTACTTCCATCACCAGCAGTCCAATAAAGAGCAATCGACCTGTCTTTTTCCATACATTCTTCTCGGGTGGAAGCCAGAATTATAGCACCTAATCTAAACTTGTTCAAAGACCTACTGGATAATGGTCCAAAATTAATTTCAATTTTTTAAAAACCCAAATTCGATGAGTAAGTCCATCTTTTTCATTAAATATAATCCAAATTATACTAGATGGGAAAATTCTAGGCAGACCTCCAATTTAACCCTTTCACCGCCAAAGTCAGTGTCGCATTTTAGCACCACAGTGATTTAACTTCTATGTCACTAGAAGGCATCAAACTGGGGTCTATTATCCAAAGACCCTATTGTCTTAATCTGGGGTAAAAGATAGACCTTATTTTATATGTGTCACAGAAGAATCTCGAAAACTGCAAATTCAACATGGATTCTAAAAATTCAAATATGTGTCATAAAACCCAGGTAAATGTAATGGACATTTTTGGCTGAAATATGGCTGGCGGCGAAAGGGTTAAGAACCCCCCCCCCCCATAAGTAACCAAGAAGGGGTGTAAATGGGCCGCGAAGCCCATATCAGCCCTAACTACTACTACGTCTTCTTCTACTACTACTACTAGGCCTAGGGGAAGACGGGGTAAAAAGCGCATGGGCGGGTAAGAAGCCCACCCCAATTATCTCATGAAATAAAGAACATTTCAGTCAAATTTGCCCATGAGACGAATGCTAGACATTAACGCTCGTCTCATGGGCAAAATGAGACTGAAATTTGCTTCATTTCATGAGATAATTGGGGTGGGCTTCTTACCCGCCCATGCGCTTTTTACCCCGTCTTCCCCTACTACTTTTGTGATACAGTGAAACCTCCCTTATAAGACATTCGATAATCATCCAAAATGAGGACTTATAGGGAGGGGTCTTATAAGGGAGGGGTCTTATAAGGGATGTAATTTTAATACTTACAAAGAAGGACAATGCCTCAGAGAAGCGGGTCTTATATGTGGGAGGGAGTCTTATAATGGGAGGTCTTATAAGGGAGGTTCCACTGTAATAGGGCCTACTTTCTGGAATAATATAACCTTCCAAATGTTGCAGGCAGCCACACTGAGCTATGCCTTCTGGCAGCCCAGACGGCACACACGCACTGCCGACTCTACCACCAGATGTCGCCCTAGGAAGATGAGGACCAGCGCCATCTTGTGTCCGCCCGAGGCCTGTGTCAACTTCCAGGTGAAGACCTTCCGGCTGTTCGGCCAGCTGCGTAGAACCTACACTGAGGTCCACAACACCCTGCCCCCTGATCCGCTCAATTTTCTCTCTAGAAACGCCAAGAAATGACAGACAGAAGTCGTTTTGCAGGAAGCGCGCTACGCATTATGCTCAGGTTACCCAGGAATTGGGCGCTAAAGGTGCTCATTCTCACCTGGATTTTTTCCACACAGATTTGCCTCGTTTCTATACGAGGTTAATTAATATCATTTACGTATTAATTGTCCTCGTATACAAACGAGGCTGTGCATGGGAGATCATTTTGATGAATGCAGACTTTATCATTTGAGTTATGAGACTTGTAAATCCTCGTATCAACCGAGACAAAGCGAGATGGAAGCAACAGTGTCGATTCAATGAGACCAAGGTTGGTTAAATGCGAAGTTGGTAGGCCTAACGAACATTAAGGATAGCAGTAACGTCCCTTCCGACGTCAGTACGTTTGATTAAGAAGGAGGAGGAGAACGAGTGATGGTGATTCTAGGCCGAGTTGCGTTTTCCCTGCGATAGCAGCGAGTACCAGTACCGAGTATGGCCAAACATACTGTACAGTCTTTGGTATGGCTACCCTTCCGAGTCGGACATGAAAGATCCAGATCCAGTTTGAGCCTACTTGAATGTGCTGTGCAGATCAAGTAGAACCAGCCAACGCCAAGCCAGTCAGATGCACGGGAACAGGTAAGATGCCTTCGCGACGTAGTAATCAAATGTGCTTGTTTGCAGACCAGTGTTTAGGTGCATACTAACAGTTACAAAGTGGTAGATCAGGATCTAGATCTATTTTTATGGTAGTCTATACTTCATGTCAGCAGCTGCAGATGAAAGAATGTTAGTCTTGTTCATTCTGTTCTGTTTATCGTGATCAACCACTGCTGCAATCAGTTATTTGTGAAGATAGAGTAGGTTGAGTATAGATCTATAAGCAAGCAGCATGACTGTACAATCTATTCTTTGACTTAGCTGATGTTGATCATCCCGAATCGTGAATCCTGACTTTGTACATTGACAGCTATTTTATACTGGTGTTTACTGTTGAAATGCACTGCCAAAGGCAATTTTAATTATTGGCAGAGGCACGAGCCCGTATTTCACATTCTCCAGGCAGGGTACGGGCCCGTATTTCACATTATCCAGGCAGGGTACGGGCCCGTATTTCACATTCGCCAGGCTCAATCACGGGACGCAAAAATTGTGCGTAAATGTCTTCAAAAATTACTAACATTAACTCTGACATGTTCCTAGAACCCTAGATCTATCCCTAACCCTGTTCCTTACCAAGAAGCGTTAAATATACGAAATAAGAAAATGCATTGTTGATGAAAAATTCGACAAGGAAAAGTTACTATACTATCCCTGAAGATTGTCTGAGTGTTGCAACAACACCGTACCCGTAGCCACTGTGCTAATTATTCTGAGGACTCTTGCATCGACAAAGCGCATTGTTTAAAAAATGATTTTTGTGTGTATAGACTAGTAGATAGTAGTAACACTAGTAGTAGCAGTAGTAGGCCTAGTAGTAGTTGTAGGAAGGAAGAAAATGACTGCTTAACGTCATCCAGGCTGGAACAGGTACATGTTGGAAGTTAATAGACATAAAGATGGTGGGGCGATCCTGGAGGTACTGCACTACCAGGAAAGTCCCAATGCTTTTTTAAAATATCAATATGTATGTGCCTAAAAGGAATTACCGTGAGATCTCCCTTATAAGACTCCCTCCCATGTATGACCTACTTCTCTGAGACATAAATGTCCCTTCTTTGTAAGTATTAATGTTACTTCCCTTATAAGACCCCTCCCTTTCAAGACCTCATTTTGGATGATTTTTGAAGGTCTTATAAGTGAGGTTCCATTGTAGTAATATTATTGAGTAGTAGTAGTAGCAGTAGTAACAGTAGTAGTAGTAGTAGTAGTAGTAGTAGTAGTAGTAGTAGCAGTAGCAGTAATAGTAGAAGAGATGGAAGATTAAGAAGAGAGAGAGAGAGAGAGACAGACAGACAGAGAAATAGAAAAGGAAGAACAGGGAGATGGCAATGAGATACATTCCCTCCCCCACCACCCCCACACACATACATAAACATACTTGCACACAATGTGACGCATAAAATCAAAAAAATATGTTCATGCTTAAACACGGGAACTATTAAAGTGACTGTAAATCACAACATAATAGTAATAACAGTGAAGCATTTATATAGCGCACTCCTCCGCCAAATGTGGAGCTCTATGCGCTTAGCAGAAAAAATCAAAAAGTAATAAATAATGATTATTACAGAGAGAGATAGAGCAGAAGAGGAGAAAGAGTGACAGAGAGACAGAAAGAGAATGAAACAGGAGATAGAGGAATGAGGAGAAAAAGAAGAGGGAGGCGGGAGTGATAGAGAAGGCGATGGAGGGGTGGGGGTGGGCAGATGAAGTGGCAGGGGGTGGGTGGGAGTGGGGGAGGGAGAAAGAAATCTAAAGAAAGGAGAAGGTGAAAGACAAGGGGAATGTGGGCAGTGGAGTGGGTGGGGGATAAAGCGACAGAGTATGATTGTGACCCGGCACCACGCAAGGGACATTAACAGGCTGGCAAAGTCAAAAATCTTGTTTTTTAATCGATTTTGAGTTATGGGTATTTTTGTGCTTTCATACCTTATCTTTCACATCCATACAGTTTAATCATTATGGTGGTCTCTGAATACTCAAAACAGTTGGTTTGTGCATTTTCTTAGGATAGGCTAGACTTTAGACTGATTCTCAAAATGGCCATCAGTCACCTTACTAACTTTAAATGAACATATTAGAAGCGGAAACCATGTGCGCTTACCTGTAAATAAGTTTTTTTTAAACCTAAGCGGCTTCCACACAGAACTTCCGCGTATGTGTGCACATGCGCCTACTCTACAACAAAAAAGGATACAAGAATGTTTTTTTTAATATAATTAATTAGAAAGAGAATTGCCTGAGTCATTTTCTCAGAATGGTCATTTTGACACTTAATGTCCCTTTCGTGGTGCTGGGCCTCATAGTAGTAGTAGTTTTGTTTCAATCGTGACACAGCCACACCCGTTGACTGGATTGTTTAGCGAATATAATATAGTTGTTTTTGTCTTGTCAGTCCTATTTTCTGGGCTGTACAGTGGCGTTGCTCCCAGGCCACTCATCCTGAGTCTTCATTCACAGCCACACAGCGGTTTGTCAGGTCGCAGAATCAGACACCAGCAGTATAACTATATAGGAAGCAAATTTATGTTACATCATAAAGATCAAACAAAAGCAACGCCGAGCGGCTGCAAAGTCCCCTCGCAGCATCGCCGAGCTACTCCGAAATCTGAATGTGTCGGCTGTACACACAGCGGGGAGACCGAAGCGGCAGATATCAAAAGAAAACGTACTTACATAAAAACGCATCAAAACAGCACGTATGATGATGATGAAAATGATGTTTTACGTCCTCTCGGTCATAGACACATACTGGACATTTGTAAATACAAAGATGGTGGGAACAATACTGACTGCAATGCCCGGAGGCAGTACATCACCAGTAAAGTCCCGAGTTTTTAACAATATAGATAGGTGTAGCGGTAACCACGCCTCCGTTAAACCTCATTGGCTATGGTACCGCCGCATGCATGGTATAAAACAGCACGTAACTGAATAGTTTTTTTCCCCATATGGCTTAGGCCGGTGGGACGTAAAACAAAATAGTTTTTTTATATAATTATGTAGCCTTGGGGTTCGGACCCGTGATTTGAGCGCGCGCGATCATGCGCACAGAAAAATTCATGACAACTGTATTATAGACCATTCATCAAGAAATGTGAAAAAAACCTGCATTGAAATACATGCAAAACTTCACGAGATATTAGCATTTATGTGTTTTGGGGTTTGAACGCGACCTTGACCTTAATGTAAAACTAAATACATCAGTGGATAGCCTGCCTCTTGGCAAACTAGTATACCAAATTTCATGATGATAGACTGAATAGTTTTTGAGTAAAACGGACGAATAGCCGGACGGACGCCGGACGGACGGACGGACGGACACCGGACGGACGGACCAGACAGAAACAATAGTTCCCCGAACCTTCGGCTCGCAGACTAATTCTATAATAATTGGTTGACATAATAAACAAATATTGTATGAAATTGTTTGTCAATTTCAGGCGGCCGTGTGGAAACTGCAGCATCACGGAGAGACCGAGTGAATGCCTGTGCTGTGCAGAGGTGAAGGAGATGGCACTTCTGCAGAGATACCTGGAGGTAAGTGCATTACTGAGCTCCCTGGGTTCAAGCCTGTGTGTTTGGATATATATACGTCCTAAACACAGCATGTACTCACAGTACTGGCGGCAGTAAGATAAGAACAAGTAAGAACATGCTTTATTCGTCACAACAAATAACAGAATGTAAGCTTATCAACTGTTTTGTATTATTGATCCGATGATTTCTATGGCTGGCCAACATTTCCAGCCTGGTAGTAGAAAAATCTGTGGGCGAGTATATTTCAAAAGTCACTAGCCCAACGGGCGACTGTACATTTCGATACTGCACGGCCCTGGGTTTTTACCCAATGAGTCTCCCTAGACCATCTCTCCCTTCCATGTAACCAACTATCAAAGCAAGGTCAGCTGTCTGCTAACAACATGCCAGCACTGGTACTGAAAAGAAAGGAAAGGCAGCCTCCTCAATCTCCTCCACCCCATTCCCTCTCACCTCAAATCAGTTCTCTTCCTATTTACTTCTCTCCTTTCTTTCCCACTCTTTTTTCTCTCTCTCTCTTCTCTCTCTCTCTCTCTCTCTGTGTGTGTGCGTGTGTGTGCGTGCGCGTGTGCGTGCGTGCGTGCGTGTGTACGCGCACGCTTGTTTAGCGATTTTGGGTTTTGATTTCTTCGGTGTGTTCAGGTGAGTAAACTTTTCAAGTTGCTGGCCCGGAGGGCTGGTGAAAATGTTAAAGTTTGGCCAGCCCTGCTATACAAAGTACAACGTAGTTTTTCTTATCTTTATCACTGTCAGAATATTATGCAACAACAATGCTAAAATAGAGGCTCCAACAAACTGTGCATGTTTGACCCTTCTACCATCTCTTGTCTTACAATACATGGTCTGACTGTTATGATACACGAGCATTCGTGTTAGATGTCAACATTTCACCCGTAATACATAAAATATGATATAAATGATCAGCAAAATGTTCTTAAAAATCAAAATATTTTATTTTGAACCCAAAAAATATTTTCATGTCTAACTATCCTTGGTAACATTATTTTATGGATTATGATAAATTAAAATCACCATTTTCACATCTTTGACTGCTTTAAACCAGCTTATAAGTATCTCTTATTTTTATGGCATAGAACTGTTCTCATATGATATAGTTTTACTTTGTGGGCAGCCGTTACCTGTACACACCATACCACCAGCTGACAAGGTTCATGTGGGGCTACCTGGGCAAGGACATTAGGGGTCGTACATCCTGCCCGTGCTGTCCTCCAAACCAGCCAGACCTTCCAGAGTGCAGACAGAAGATACACCGGCTACGTAGAACCACTGTCAAATGGTTCTAAACCAGGATGTGGCTGTCTGTGTTGATATTAAGTTTTTATTTAAAGTTTTATAGTACAATCATGTAGTAGTACTGCAATAACTCAATATGGCTTAATGTTATCGAGTATTGTGGAACTTAAAAAAATGAAGCATACAATGCTTTTAAATGGCGTAATTAGCCTTTGGCTTAGACTGCTGAAGTATGTATGTTTTAAAAAGTAATTGAGTAGAAAATTATTTTTAACTCATCTAGCGCCATGTATTTTTTGATGTTCTTGGTTCTCTTTCTCTTCTCTCTCTTGCCATTAGGTCTGTTTCTGCTTGTTCCATTTATGTCATCCGTGTGTGTTCGCTTTGCATTGCGTTTTTGTTTGAATGCGCTATGCATGCTTACGTGTGTGTGTGCGTTGATTTGATTTATATCAAGATTCAGCGCTGTATAAATACTGTATGTTGTTGTTGTTGTTGTTATCCGTTGCATCTCAACCAACAAGAGCGATGTAAAAAAAACCTGTCAAAAGCGCTTGCATTGCTTTAATGGCAGAAAGAGTGACAAAAGAGACACACATGGCAGGGTGCTTAGCAGTGAATGTATTTGCATTTGGTGGGAGTGTAAAGTGATGTATTGAGCGAATATATTCGCCCGTGGTGCTAGAAGAGTCAAAAAATATATTCAACAGTAAGCTGTGTATGGCACCTTTAAAGACCCCCCATGTCACTTGTCAAATTCATGGCTTTCACGTGGTTTCCCTCTTATAGCTGGTGAGGAATCTTAAGAAACCTTCCTAGTATAATAGGGAACGTGACACGTGACGTAGGGGGTCTTTAATACTTTTATTCAGTTCTTTACATTTTCGTACTTATACTACACTGTGTTTAGCACATTATATTAATGAAGCACACAGGGTTGAAGTTAAACCCATGCTCAGTAATACACATGCATCTAGGTATCTCTGCCAGAAGTGTTATGTTGACTTAGATCGTGTGTGTGTGTGTGCGCGCGCGCGCATGTGTGTGTGTGAGGAGGGGGCGTGGATGTGTCTGTGTGTACGGGCGTGTGCTCACGCGTGTGTGTGTGTGTGTGCATTGGCATTGCAAATACTATATTTTATTCTTTACGCCTAGTGTTCATATATGTGTTTATTCTAGTCATATATATTTAATCCTTATCTACAATGGTCTTGTGTGTATTGTATGTGTATTCATTGTATTTTAGTGTTTTAATTTTGATGTAAAACGCTCTGAGCTCCCCGCAGGGAGTAGAGCGCTATACAAATATCCTTATTTATTATTAATTCCTTCATTGGAAAACTCTCTCTCTCTTTGAAAGCACTAGTGCCATAGATGAAACCACATGCCAGGAAAAGCAGGAATCCTTATTTTTTCATGAAATTCAGTTTCGGGGACTTTTTCCCATGACCCGCACAAACGACTCCGCCTCTTGACCCCACCAAGGCCAACCCCCAGGCCTTCCTGCTTTTCGTATAATCCAGGTTTATATAGAGGATGGATCATGTACAGGATGTACCCATTTTCATTTGGCAATAACTCAATGAAAAGTAAATTTATTCCTGCCATTTTGTGGATTCTGTAGACACTTTTTGTTTCTATGAATTATGCATGTAATATCTTTATACACTTTAATATTGGTTTTCCTTATTTTTACTGTAATGTTATTGGTATTGGTCGTTACTTTTTAGTCAAACGTTTTTGTACTTTAATCTAAGGTGTGTGTGTGTGTGTGTGTGTGTGTGTGTGTGTGTGTGTGTGTGTCTTCTGTGTTTGTTTAAATGTTATATATGTACACTTATTCATTTTACTCATGTTGTCAGCATTGTTTTATGTTTAATACAGTGGAACCTCTCTTATCAGACCGCCAAAAATAATCCAATATGAGGTCTTTAAGGGAGGGTCTTATAAGGGAGGTAATTTTAACACAAAGAAGGGCAACGTCTCAGAGAAGTAGGTCTTATGTGGGAGGGAGTCTTATAATGGGAGGTCTTATAATGGAGGTTCCACTGTAGTGTGATATCTTCTTTATACACTTTTATTACTGCTTTTTATTCATGTTGCTTTGTTTACTGTGATGGTATTTATTCATTTATTTGATCTTATAGTACTATGGACTTTACTTTTATCTCCTTATTTACTGTAATATTATTGGCATTGATACTATTTTTCTTCGAACAGTCATTTATGTACCCAAGATGTGTGTGTGTATGTGCACGCACGCGCGCATGTGTGTGTGTGTGTGTGTGTGTGTGTGTGTGTGTGTGTGTGTGTGTGTGTGCACGTACGTGTGGGCATAGTGATGTCTCCCAGTCATACTTTAATTCTAGTTAGATCAGTTAGTCTTAATAATGAATATAATGTATATGCGCTCTCCCGATTCTCTTCAAATTTCCTGCCAGGCTTTGCCTTGGCCATAGCAAGCCTGAGAGCAAATTTGAAGCGATTCGGTTAAGAAACGGCGGCGTCTAGCGCGCGCGTTTACGAATCGATTCGCTTCCGGTTTGGCACACGGATAGTCCCCGGCCCCGGTCATCTTCCCGCCAAATTCGAAGGCAATCGGCCCAGAAACGCCGGAGATACGGGCGCCGAGAGGCCGGCGGATGCGCGTTTCGCGCATTTGCGAAACCGCGCAAATGATACGGCCGCCTCGGTTGCCGTTGCCATCGCCCCGTGAGGGCTCACAGCAAATTTGAAGCGATTCGGTGGAAAAACGGCGGAGTTATAAGGCCCGTTTCGTGTTTCAGACACACACACACACACGGACACTTGGCTTATTACTATATGACTAGCGCAACGCCGAGTCCCAGTAACGCCTAGTAACGGTAACGCCAAGTACTGGTAACGCCGAGTACAGCAAATTTGAAGCGATTCGGTTAAGAAACGGCGGAGTCGTATAGCGCGCGCGTTTCTGAACCGATTCGCTTCCGGGTTGGTACACGGATAGGCACCATCCCCGGTGATCTTCCTGCCAAATTCAAAGGCAATCGGTCCAGAAACACCGGAGATACGGGCGCCGAGAGGCTGGCGGATGCGCGTTTCGCGCATTTGCCGAACCGCGCAAATGACACGGCCGCCTCGTTTGCCGTTGCCATCGCCCCGTCAGGGCTCACAGCAAATTTGAAGCGATTCGGTCGAAAAACGGCGGAGTTATAAGGCCCGTTTCGTGTTTCAGACAGACACACACACACACACACACACACACACGGACACTTGGCTTTTTACTATATGATGATGATAATGTTTTGTGTCATGATCATCTTCTTACTGTACTTGTTGTCTGTTGTTTGTTTGTCTGGGGACAGCAGCAGCATTTCCTTTTATGCAGTTTTTAAAAGGACAATAAATGATTTGATTGATTGATTGATTGATTGATTGATTGATTGATTGATTGATTGATTGATTGACTAACATAATTTTTGTTTGTCCAAGCCACTCTTGAGTCGATAATGTTTTACTACTCTTTTTTTTTTTTTTTTACTGATTAATAAAAATGCTCACTCCAGGTACCACGTTGTGCCGAATGACTGCAGCATCACAAACATTGAAATTGTCCATGTATTTTACTCAGCATCTCTTGTGGGGTCCATCTGATTTCCTTCTTGTTCTCTTTTAGCATTTCTGTTATCTCTGGGTTATAACGAAAAACTGTTTACCTTCAGTAGTTAAAAAGAACGTAGTGGACTATTTCAACGTTTGTGTTGATGCCATAATATTACGACATGGTACCTTCATTGTGCCTATTGTGAAAAAAGTGTCGTGAAACACTGTTGATTTAAGAGTGACTTGGGATTTAAAAAATAATACATGTCTGTAGATTCCAGGGATGAAAGATGATAGAGAAATGTCTATTTTCCTTTCAATTATGGAGAACAAACAATGGTTTCAGGTTTATATGTAACAATTTTGATATTGTGCACAGTTATATCAAACCTTCATGCATCTTTGTAAACCTTTGTGCAAATGTGTGTGTGTGTGTGTGTGTGTGTGTGTGTGTGTGCGTGTGTGTGTGTGTGTGTGTGTGTGTGTGTGTGGTGAAACATGCATTTTTATCTGTTTGTGTTTAGTTTGTGGAAGGAAAATTTTCATTTGAACTTTGTTTCAATGAACAATAACGTTGTAGGGTCTGTGCACATTTACAAAACCTTCCATACTAAAAACCCACCCGCAGAGTGGCACAGAGGTAACGCGTTCGCCTCGTGTCAAATGAACCCGAGTTCATACCTGGGAACAGCAGATTGACATTTTTCCTCTCACTCTGCACTAGGCCTTGCGGTCTGAACGTGAAATCTTTCAGATGAGACGATAAACCGAGGTCACGTGTGCCCATGCACTTTGTACATGTACGAGTGGCAACGAAAAGTTGTCATTTGCTCAAAATTTACCCCCACCCACCCTTTCCTTCTTAATGTCACACAAAAATCACATGCAATTTTTTTAAATGGGTGGCACACCTCAGGCTGCGACGTTCACTCCAGGTTGGAACAACACGGATTTCACAGACGCCTCTATGACTATTTTGTTTATATATACAAATACCAATTCGCCAATACAGTGAAAAATAATCAGATGTAAAATACAGATAGATGTCTGCGTGTATATGCATACACATTCATATTTGTTACTTGTAAAAATACCTAAATACCAAAAATGACTTCCAGAGTTCTTCCCCTCGGATTGCTTATGGGTTTCCATACTGAAGTTTTCAATAATGTGCACAGTCTTAAGAAGTGAATTTAAATTGATTGATTATTCACACACACACACACACACACGCGCGCGCGCGCGCGCAAACACACACACATGACAGATATAGAAACATATTTCTATTCAAATTTACTCCCCATTCTTTTACAACAAGAAGCCCAACATTAATGCAGAATAATTAAAACAACGTAAATTACTTACTATGCAAATTATTAAAGGTGTGCATGCAAGCACTTTTAATAATCAATCTAAATCCTAAATACAAACATTATAGTCTTCATTTACAATTATTGTTTTTCTTGCCCTGAGATAAGCAACACCAAAATGCGGCCATCTTGTACTGAAGTCACACTTGCACACTACACACACACACACACACACACACACACACACTATTGGATTTTTGCTTTCACTGAGAAGCAAAATTCTGCTATATTTAGGAAAAGGACAGGGTTAGGATCAGCCTAGGAGTATTTTCATATAACTGTAAGAAGCCCACTTTCGGAATGATGGTGGTAAACATGAGGGGGTGACCGAAGTACAAGATTGTCCTAAACGCTAGCACTTTGATTTGAAAACAAAAAGTCAAGTAAAAGCAAATTCAACATGCACACATAGCAGAATCCAACTTCTCCTGTAGGAAATACAGTGGATTCCTGCTAACTCAAAAACACTGGATGACTCACAATAATTTGGTGGTCCCACTTTAATAATCCTTTAATGCTGTAACTCCTTAGTACGTTGATCACTTTTTCTTTGACATCTCACTGCAGATTCAGTTCAAGTGTTCTCGAGTCCCAATCATGTCCTCCAACCTGTACTGGTTGGTAGTCTCTGGAGAGGGGGCTAGGTGGGGCTGGCTCCTCTCTCTGTCTCTCCAGCATCTCCGCCAGTTTGTGAGTGGAGGCCAGCTGGCCCACCACCTCCATCAAACTTGTAACATAGTCTGCAAATATATTAACAATTGCATGGTAAAGAATTTCACTTTTAACGATATTGCTTTTTAAAAATTATTTTATAAACAAAAGTTCCCCCATTTGGATACCGGGGGGTCTTTTGTATAGTTCCCCCAACCTTCTGGAAGTTCTGTGCTTGTAACTTCCTCTAATCTGTCACTCTCTTTGACTCTGCCTTTTCCCTTTGCTTACTGTCGGCTATTATCTGACCTATTGGCCCATTCCCCTGCCTTTAAACAAAAATTCAAATAACTTTTCTCCATTTAGCTCTTCCGGAATCGGAATGTGTCAGCTGTACTCAGCGAGGAGACCAATGAAAACTGAAAACTGAAAACCGGACACATACGTATTTGGTCCATTATGGCCTTTTGGCCTGGGAACGCAGAAGAAGACGAATAAACAAAAGTTGACCATGGAACCCTTGCAAGAAATACCTGTGAATACAAACAGTGAAGCATGTAAATACTTGGTGTTATTTGTACAATGAGGAAAGCAAATAACATCACATATCTGTCCTTCAAAATAAATAGGCCTACATGAAATAATAAAATAGAATGTTTTATGTGCCTTGTTACTTCCTGAACATCATTTATATTTACTTCACACATCTTGTGAAAATTAGCATGGGTAGGGAACTATCCATTAAAGGGATACAACTCCCCCACCAAAGTTGCCTATGCCAACTCCACCAGCCATACTAACCCTGTATGAATTAAGATTACAGAGGAACAAATCCACTCACTTTCTCAAAAAGGAGGAGGCACGCTCGCCCATGTAATCATACATACAGAACATGGCAAACTATGGTAGAGAGAACTGTGTACAAACAAAACAATATTAATTCAAGAATGGCGTAGCTTTCTAATCACGGATATGTTGCACACATACAACACACGAGTCCCCTTCCCTTTTCTAGTTCTATATATTCTCGTTTAGCCTTACTATTTCACTATTCAAATCCTTTCTCACATCTTAGTTTGAATTATTAAAGATTAATTTATTAATTCACAGAAACTTACACAAGTCTGCAGTGTGTGTGTGCGCGCGTGCGCGTGCGTGCGTGCGCTTGCGTGCGTGTGTGTGTTGTGTAAGCATGCAAGTACATAAGTGCCCTGGGCAAGGCATCTCCACTACAAACAAATTCTAGCCTAGCCCGCCAGAATAACATCTGACCCCTCTCCTATCTGGTAGTCATAGTCGGAAACGACAGACTAGCATACAATACAAACACAAGTGCATACATACAAGTAACTACTGATTTTTACCCGCATGTGGTCGGTATCTGTTGGAGACCCCTGTCCATCCTGCACAGCTTGTGATATGGACTGCACCTGTAATATAAGATATTCAAATATTAACTGTTAAAATACCTGTAGGTCACTAGAAGCAAAAACATAAGTAATAGTATTTTACAATTTTGTGAACATAAGCTATAACAAATGCAACATAATCAAACTACACATAGCTCAACTGTGACTTGGACATTTAAAAACATTGAGAGCCAGAGATTCAGATAAGTTTTATATACAAAGTTCTAAATAAAACATGGACTTTGGACACTGTTTTGCTAGTTTTATTTTACACTAACACTTGATTTTCGCTTTACAAAGAAAACTTGCAACATTTTCCAAGGAAAAACATATTTTGACCACAAAAAATACCCACACCAATTACACAAAGTGAGATGATCATTTTGAGGGGCCTAGTCCTCTTTGTCAATCCATGAAAATCCCACTGACAAGGATGAAAACTTTAGCAAACTATTTTTTTAATATGATGATTAAAATACAATCATAATTTTAAAGGCATGCTTCAAGCAAACAAAACAGTGATCAATGAAGGGAAGTTTATAAGCCGCAAGGCTTAGACTTGAGCCAGTCTCACACTATACTATACTGTACTATGATGTTTTGGTGTATACATTTGTATAAGAATGGAAACACAAAAGACGCATGTTTATCAATCAGAAAAAAAAGAAGTAAAATGAATTGACTCTCGCTGCGTCACTGTGTGCATGCGCGCGCGCGCGCGCGCGCGTGTGTGTGTGTGTGTGTGTGTGTGTGTGTGTGTGTCTCTCTCTCTCTCTCTCTCTCTCTCTCTCTCTCTCCATGTGCATGCATTATACTGTATATGAATCGGGATGCTTATTAACAGTGATGTCCCGAGATCCAGGTCATAGGCCACTGACCTATTAAAATTGAAAATGTTATTTATTGTGTTCTCCCCTGTCAGGACAAATGTCTAATTAATTTAATTTGCCAATACTGGCACGCTTTGTCTTATTGATTTCGGCAAGAGCTGGGACATTGTCCTGTTGATTTCTCTAATCTCAGGACAGTTTGTCCTGTCACTTTTCTATCCTCGGTACATCACTGGTTTATATACTGAATTTTACCTGTATGTAGGAGACTCCTGTCTGTCCTGTATGGATGCCATGGACTGCCCTTGTTTGATCAGAAGAAAACAAAAATTATAGGGGAGACCAAATTCATAGATAACCATTCCCCTGTGGGATATTGGGAGGTAGGTTGTCTTTGCACATATAGTGCCTTCTGGAAGTTCTGTGCCTCCTACTTCCTCTATTCTATCACTCCATTTGACTGCCTTTTCCCTTTGCTTACTGTCATCTACAATCTCTCTGCCTCACTGATCCATTCTCGTGTTTTTGTTCTAGACATTTTTACAAAGTTTTTCTGCATTTGAAAACGGACATGCTGATCCTAATTATTTATAAGGCGCATAACGGCAGCATGGCGCATCTGCATTTATGATAGAAGACTGTCTAAGTGGTTGAAGAAGAGCAAATAACCAAACATACTAGATCTAACACCAATATGACTTAGAGTATAATGTTACCAAATTTTAAAAAAAAAACGTGCAGTAAGCTACTAAAGGTTAATTGGCTCTGGTTAAAATAAAGTACATGTAACGTACAGTAGATTTCTCCCTCTTCTTCTTCTTCTTCTGTGGTGGTGAACAACCTCTTTATCTGGAAGTAACTGTACACACTTTAGGGGGTGACCATAGAAAAAGAGGCGGAAGAGGGAAAGAGAGAAAAGGGTACACACATTACATTAGGCCTATCAGTTTTCCAAGAAAAGGCTATGCACGTCACCCTATTAATTATTATTTACTTGGGTTCAGCTTCAATATATAAGGTAAAAACAGGAGTAGCAAACAAAATTTAAAAAACTAGTTCCGGGCTGGGGAGGGGAAAACTACAGGAAGCTGCCGTCAGCTACTAATTTTCACGTTCGCCCCCAGCAAGCTGGAAACTAGCCGACCCTAGACACCCCAGGTAGTGCCCAGGCCCCAATTGATTGAGACACTGCTCAATCAATCAAACAATTGTACTTACACTTCGTTTTTCCACTGTAGGCTAAGTAATGTTGACCATCGACAGGTGCGTTGATCATTTTGATGTAGATCTAGGGAAACATCAATGTTTTGGCCATTGTGACTGACGAAAAGAATTATGTTGTTGCTGGTACTGCACACAAGCTGATCGGTGAACGTTTGGCACATCTCTTTTCCGTAATTCTTGTCGGTTTCACGTCATTACTTTCCGCTAAACAGGCTAGAAGTTTGTCAAACAGCCCACCAGTCTACGTGTGTCAAATATCTAGATCTACAGGAAGATTATCTTCAAGGTAGAAGATTTAGCGATTATGTCTAGACTCTATAATCTTTCCTTTCTGTGGAATCACATCATCCAGATCTGTGCATCCAAATAGCACACACTCATATTTTCATCCGTTTTGAGAGTAGAATCTATTGACACTAGGTAGGCCTAGTGTAGATACTTTGTGGCACTGTCAACACAGTCGTGCAAGCTCAAGGCCTATCACAGTATCAGTATCAGTGTCTGGCACACAGCAAAATGTCGTCTGTTCGATTCACCTTTCCGGTGATCCGTATCATAGTTTCTAAGTATTGGAGACGTAGAATATCTTGGAATTATTGAAGAACAGGACTGAATTTCTCTACGTTAATGCAAAGAAAGCCGTTCGCTTCGCAAATGAAGTTCTTTCATAGAATTCTTAGTTGTGCATTGAAAGTACATGTCGTTCACAATGGCTGCGCCCTGTAGCTAACATGGCGCCCGTCTATTGTGGTAAAGGACTAAACATGTCCGCACCCTGAGTAAACATGGCGGCGCCGTAGTACGTTGCCATGTAAACAACAATGGCGCTAATTAGCCTGTACAGGTGAGCTAAACCCGTTTCTGGCTGAATTATAAAAAGACGGTGCAGAATTTTCAAAAACCAATGTGAACGAAGGAATCTAGTTACAATTTAGGAGTCTTTCAACACGTTTTGGTCGCTTAGATCAGTAGGTCTTTTCCCAAAAGGAATAAAAGAGACTATTTTGCCTAAAAGTGCTTTCCCAAAAGGAATAAAGACGACAATTTTGCCTAAAAGTGCTTTCCCAAAAGGAATAAAAGAGACTATTTTGCCTAAAAGTGCTTTCCCAAAAGGAATAAAAGACTATTTTGCCTAAAAGTGCTTTCCAAAAGGGAATAAAAGAGATATTTGAACAAGTTTCACACAAAGATGAAACCATTTTAGGCAAGGCGTTATGTACTACCTTTTTTGTTTTTGTTTTACCAATTCCATTATTTGTCACCGTCTATGTTGGTTCATATTTTGAGCTTATAAACTATTCTAATGATATCCATACGTGTTTCTCTCACCCTGACAGCCATCCAGACAGAGAAGCGTCTGATGAGCTTTGACGAGAAGCGGCACCACACTCCGGAGGACGCCGACTATGACGAGTTCTACCGCTGCCTGGCCTCCTCCGTCACCCCGCTGCCCCAATCCAGGGTAGGGGCAGACACTCGCTGCTCCTCGCGATCCCGGCCGAGCACCCAACACACCACCTTCTTCACTCTCACACCGACCACTCGTCACCACCCTCCCACAGCGTCTGCCCGCAGCGCGGGGGAGAGTTCCAGCTACAGCGCGGTCTTGCCTCGCCTGGGGCTGGGAGGGTACTCTGGAATGAGGACCCCGGGGACTCAGGCTTCCAGCCGACAGTTGTCTGGGGACAGAGCCAGCATAGTGTCCGTGGGCAAATCGACCGTGTCCGGGTCCAAGGCTCTGTCCGTACTCACGAACAGTAGCGAGCTGACCGAGCAGTAAAACAGCATGCGTTGGACTGTTGCTGGACCTTAGGTGTAGGTCATGTCCGAGTATGGTCTCCAGATAGCAGAGGAGATAACTGCTATCTCAGAAATCTGGACTGAAATTTGACGGCAAAAGCTTTGCAACAAAGACACCCAAATTCTGACTTAAGTCAAATTCACGCATGGGAATGAGGAATCGTGAAAAAAAGCTGAAAAGCATGTGTCAGGGGACAAACCCCATTGAAGCTTGTTTTTGTACTCTAAGCCTTAAAAACAGCATTAGAATTAAAACTGATGTACTTAGTTCATTTTGCATTCACTCATAAGTACTGGTTTCCTTTTTATCTTAAAAAAAATGTCCTCTTGGTCCATCAAAAAAGCTAACATTTGCTTAAAAGCTGAACATTCCCATGCTTAAAAATTGGCAATGGGTGAAGGAGAGTTAAATCCACAAGGCTGCAATACAGACAGCAAGTATTATCACAATTTTACTGTTATTATACCTTGTTTTTCTTACCTTTCGTTTCATGCGCTTGTGATAAAAAGAGTGTTGTGGTGTTGGCTTCACTTTTTATTTTTGTTGTGTGGGGTGATAAATGAACAAGGACTGTCTTTAACGAAATGAGGAAAAGTGGTCAACATGGATTTAGCCTACATTGTTTTCTTAGGAATGGTAGCAATAGTGATGGTGATGGAAGAACAATTTAGATTTGGTTAAAAACAGGGCTGTTCGTCTGTTCCTTGTGCTTCTTTCATTCCCATCCTCTTTCTATTATAAGGTTCAGTTATGTGCCGTGTTAATTCACAGTGTTAGCAAGTAGCACAGACGTAGGCCTTCATATGGTAATAAATAATACAACAGGCAATCGAAAAAGTGCAAAATGACCCCCCCCCCCCCCCCAACTAGTCGCTCCTGTATGTATGTTTTGTTCGTTTTCGATATAACTTGAAGAGTTGCATTGTTCATTAATGTGTTAAATTGTGTGCAAACACCATTAAGTATTTAGCAGAAGTATATTGGAGCTTCCGTCCTTTATGATTTTTTTTTGGACTTGGCAGCAAAGCAGTTGATTAGTTCAATGTCAAAATCTGTATCTTTGTGAACCGTCAGTGTGATATTGTCTCTTTATTTGACCAGGCATGGTAATGGAAGAAAAGCATTTTTCTCTGAAAATATTTTGGGGTTTCAGGGGACATTGTTTCATGGTGGTCTCAATGGGTAACAAACCCTTCATGGTGATCAGGGGCAACTCCTCTTGAAGATGAATGTATAAAACTGTTAAAATTAGGGAAAGAGCATCTCCTGAAGCTTTAAAAAACCCTCTGTCATTTGACTTTTCCCTGAATTTAGAGAACTCTGAAGATTGACATGCCTCTTTATTTGAGTCTTTCTCCTTTCCCAAACCACTTGTTTGCTGTTTCCCACCCCTTCACCTTTTCATTCTCGACAATACTTTTGTCTAAGGTTACTTTATTTTGCACCTCCTGATATGTTGTCACCATATGTTAATTTCTATTGATGCCTGAAAACGTGTTAAACAGTGATGACTGGTTTCATGTTCTGTACATATAATATCTATGGTTTGTAGTATTGCATCGACTTGTGTGTCTTTAGTGAATGGTCTTCTCATAAGTCAGCTGAAATGTTATTTGAGAGAGAGAGAGAGAGAGAGAGAGAGAGAGAGAGAGAGAGAGAGAGAGAGAGAGAGAGAGAGAGAGAGAGAGAGAGAGAGGTACTACTTGTTAACAAAGGGGAAGGGGCTAGTAATCACTTTGGTTTAAATGAGATTTGTTCATAATTTTAACGTTCTTGCTTCATTTCAAAATCTACATTTTTTAAAAATATAATTATTCAGTTTAAGTTTTAAAAGATGCCCTTTTGGTGTCATTATGTTTCAAAATCTGCTGTGGAGCTTTGTATTTGAAAGATAAATGGCAATACAACAACGGGTTACTTCGACAATAAATTGACTTTTGTTGTGAAAACGTATGTTTCTTTTTGCTTGATTTAAAAACAAAATTGGAATGCATGATTCAGGTTTACATAACTGGGCTTGGTGGGAAGATAGCGACTGTCAAAATAGCCATTTTAAAATAACGACTGTTAAGAAGATAGCGACTATTCTTGAGACTCCGAAGAATCAAAATCAACATGGAGCTGAAGAGCGCTTAAAATCCATTTCACAGAGGTTTGATTAACTAGAAGAGAAAACACTTATGAACGGATTATAATGAAATTTAGTTGAAGGTTAGAATTTCACCAAAGAAACACTGTACCCTTCTTTAGGGTTCATTTGGGTCGTTATAAAGGAATGTATATATTTATGCATAATTATATTCCTGGCTCTTAAACAGACTTTGCTCTAAAGGTTACGCATGGATTCAAAGAACACTTAAGGATGGTTAAGGTGTCCTTCTATATAGTAAATGATAGTTAGAAAATTAACAGCATTTAATCATTCAATTAGAGTCAGTGTTTAATGTAGTGTTGTTTTTTTAAATATTTTTTTTATTAGCAATGTTAAGCAAACTACGTTATTTTATGTACACTGCAGGGTTCATACATATTTTTCAAATCAAAATTCACAAACTTTCAAAGACCTTTTCAAAGACCCATTATCCTATTTTCAAAGAACTCTATGCAACAATTACAATTGCTTCGATCATGATCATTCAAGTTGCACTAGTGTAGCCAAAAGACTTGGATATAGTGAAGGGAAGTAACTCGACAAATCGAGGACGTCTGGTATATGGAACATTAGTGAAATTAAATTGCTTCTTTATCAATTCTGAAAGCAAACAAAAACAAATTATGGCATCAATGACTTTTTAAGGCATCAATGACTTTTTCACAAACCATTTCACAATTTTCACAGACCAAAGCCAATTTTCAAAGACTTGAAAATGGCGCTCCATTTCTGAAAGACCTTCAAAAACTGTGCAAACCCTGCACTGCCTTCACAAAACAACAGTGATACTACTTCAATATTCTTTAATTAGCCAATGCATCAGTGTACAAAAGAAATAACACTGATGTATTCCAATCTGCTAACTTAATGACAGATCAGCTTATTACTCCCCTTTTCCTGATTTCTGTCATGATATGTTTTTCTTGGCAGTGTCAGAAAAGTCGAACAAGCAAACTTGCTGTACGGAATGTCGTTTCTTTGGTACACTGACACACTGGCTATTAAAGAATCTTGAAGTAGTATCACTATCTACAGACCTGTTTACCCCCTTCACAAGTCTTGAGTAGTCTGGATAGCTGAAATGAGTATGTTTTGTGTGCAAAATGTGTAGTTTTATTCATTAAACCATCAAACAATGTTCACTGAAAATGAGTAGAATCTAGCATTATTTTCAATTTTGAAGAGTAGTAGATATCCAAATTTAGTAGAATACTACTAAAAAAGAGTGGAGTAAACAGGCCTGATGCCATCATTTACTTTAATTACAATATAAAGAAACAGTGTGAGACCTAACACTTTTCTTCTTAAGGCGTTTTGGTTTATTGGTTACTCCGAATCAATTCAATAATTACAGTTTTAGGAGATTCAGAAGTCCACATATAGGCCAAGGGTGGACAATGTATTGCTATCAAGAATTATTTGTGAAATTACTAGCGGAGTATTGCACACACAAGACATAACATCATCAATCTGATGTACAGACACAGTCAATCTTTAGCTCAATGCAATATTCTTACTCTCTTGCACATGTACACTCTTTTTCTTTGTTGAGAATCTAACGCTCTTTTTTTCTTCTTCAGAAGCATAGACACAAACATGGTTATTTATAAACAGACAGACAGAAACTACTATAGAGGTATACACCTTCAAATATTTATAGCGCTTCGATTGTTTATTCATTGAAATGCATTAAAACTGTACACATGTACATGTTTTAAACACATGAAAATGTTTACACATCAAATATAAATTATAATCCAAGTTTTAATAATTATATACTACAAAAGTGTTTCCATCCTTGCTCTATTTTCCAAACATTCATTCAAACATACCTCTTACAGATCAAATTGTTCGCATATCACGACTAAAATGAAAAACATGCTTCAAAGTGGCTAAGATTCAAACATTTGATTTGTTTTAGGTATATTACAAAAGGGATTTGAGAGGGGGGAGCATTTTGTATCACAATATGTGACATAATAAATCACACCCACCCTACCACACACATACCTTTTTTGCTGTAAATTAAACTAACACAATCACGCCGAAGGCAGTGCCAATGCTTCACTTCCCATGTGCCGTTCACCCACAGCTGGCTCCTATTCCGTGTAGACGGCAGATCTCAGCACTTTTCTGATTTCCCCCCAAACAAATACTAACAATAAAGTGTTTGGTATCAACAGATAGAGCTAATAAGATCTAAACGGTTATGGTAGAAATAAATCATTAACTAATACTGTTTGGTCGTGCTTGTCTCTGAAAGTAACATGGGTAACAGAGCTATCCAAAAAATTACACTCTTTTCCGCTTTTGTAACACCAAACTAAAGGTAAAACGGGAACACAATGTTGATGCTTATTTCTTTTTTATCTGTCTTCTGTTTCATTATTTATCTACTTAACTTTCACTTCGTCTTATAACAGGGACGGATTATAGGGGGTTTCCTGGTTGTGTGGACCCCCCCCCTCCCCCCCCCTTGATTGCCTAAAATAAAACAAACACACACACACACTCTCTCTCTCTCACACACACTGACTATATTGTTTGTCCATGTAAAGCACTTTGAAATCTGCTGAAAACACCCCTTAATGTACAGCATAATCCGCCCCTCTAAAAATCTGCTCCATAGCATAAGTTCTCTTCATTTACTTTATAATGTACAAAGGATAGCCACATCCTGTTTAGGCCTACATTCTCTCTGGAGTCTGGAATGTCTCTTCCAGTCAGCCGCCTAGGAAAATGATACTGGTTCTCCTATTACAGCATGCATTGCAGCACGTCTACTAACCGCCAGCGTTCAAACTGAGAGCCATTACAAAGTTAGCATATCTCTAAGTGTTACTATGGTGTTAGTTTCCTCTAGACCGATCATGGAAAAGACAGGGATATTTTAAAACTTGTGACAGCCACTTATGGCTAACCCGTCTCCAGGTAAGGATCTGCTTGTTGGTAGCCCATGACCAATCTGTCTTGTGGGAAGGGATCCTTTATAGGACACAGCTGGCTGCCACGTCTAGCAAATGTTAAGCTCATTATAAAGTGATACAAATTACAGAACTATGTAATGGAAAATAACAACTATGATTGTCTTGCCAACTCTTGATAAACTTGACAAATAGTACAGTTGTTGCAAGGCAGCAATTATGTTGTTAAAAAAAGGATAAAAATAAGATAAACATCACAGGATCATGATCAACTGACATCTGTAATGAAAGACTGATATGTTGCTCCTCCGATAAACAAGGCAAGCTTTCCTGTCAGCTGGATTCATCATTATGATACTAAAATAAAGACATGATTGCCAACACAAAATGAAAAAAAAAGAAACTCATAAAGTTTCATTCACAGCTGTGTTCATAAACCATAGGAGTCACACCACAATAAGCTATTTGGCATACGCTCCATAATACAATCCTGTTCATTTATTGAAACAACTATCACATAATAAAATAAAACTTTTTTAACTCTCAAGTGAATATAATCCACACAAACTAAATAAGTCATCAAGCACAGAAAGTCTCCAATTAAGGGATTAAGATTAAATGGAACCATCATTTTTTGCAATTCATTTCTACTTCACAATCGATCCACAACCAAACAAACAATTCAAAGTATCTTTAAAGATAAAGTTCAAATACAGACAAACCCCTATTTTACGACCCTCCGTTAAGCGACCACCTCTCATTTGAGACCGGATTTGTTGGCACAGATGCATTTTACTATGTAAACGACCTCTCTTAAACGACTTCCTCTAAAACGCGACTTACGACCGCCATTTTGTTGGTTTTTACGACCGTTGCTGTCGTCTGCATAGACTTCGAGCAAAGGGAAACAACCACAGTCAAGGGCCTGAAAGCGGAGTCGCTTCCCTTGTTGTAGAAAAGATGGCGGAGAGCGTAGGAAAAGCACGAAAACCACGGACTTTGGACGAGAGTGGAGGTGATTAAAAGAAGTCAGCAAAGTGAAACTGTAATATCGATTGCACAATCCTATGGAGTTGGAAAGACCCAAATCCAGTTTTAATATGTCATTGTATGTGTGCATGAAGAAGAGAGTATGAACTGTGCTGAACTTTTTCTTTCTACGGCTGCCAGTGAAAACCTCCGTCATACGACCCCTCCAATTTACGACCGATTTTTCCGGACATTTTGGAAGTCTTAAAATAGAGGTTTGTCTGTGCAACAACATAATATTTGTTCAGTTAAAAGGTCACATAGGAAAACCCCCCCACTAAAGTTACATGAAATTATGATGGGGCGGGACTGTCTACTAAACTAATAAAGAGATCCATGCCTTCTTAAATCTTTTAAGAACTACTGAAATCTAAACATAGCAGACAAAGCAAACTGACCAGACAACTAAATGAAAACATTTTGAAAAAATAAATAATAAAAAATATAAAAATTGTGATTCATATACAAATTTGATAGTCTACTGGGTCTTTTTTTTACACTGTTTACGTTCTTTCCTGTAACGAAATAATTCATTGCAGAAAGCCTACATATTCTCAGAAAGCTTTCTTTTGAGAGTGAAATTGTCTCATCTTAGTTGGAAGAAACATGGATTGAGCAATTATTTCCTCCGACTACTGAAAACAAAAAACACAAAAAAACGCAGGCAATATAAAAATGATCAATAAATAAATTGATGACATTGTCTGTGCTATGTGCACTCTGCTACAAACACACGAGCTTTGCCTGATGTGGAAGGGTTGACCACAGAATAATGGAAACCTCCGGAAAGTCCATGACATGCCGCATCTGTACACAGACAGGAAGACATACACATGGTGTAGAGTGGCACAGTGGTAGCGCGTTCGCTTCGTGTCAAGTAAACCCGAGTTCGAACCTGGGTACAGGGGATTTTTTCCTCTCATTCTGCACTAGGCCTTAACGGTCTGAACGTGGAGTCTTTCGGATGAGACGATAAACCGAGTTCCCGTGTGCCCATGCACTTAGCATACGCTAAACCCAGTGGCAACGAAAAAGTTGTCATTTGGTCAGAATTTACACCCCCACCCCCTTTCCCTCATCAGTGACAAAAATCGCAGGCAAAAAAAAAAATTAAAAAAAAAAAAAATGAGTGGCGCGCCTCTGGCTGTGACGCGCTCTCCAGGTGGGAGCAACCCGAATTTCACAGAGACGCCTCTGTGACTATAA
Organism: Phymorhynchus buccinoides; assembly: GCA_017654935.2. NCBI lineage: Eukaryota > Metazoa > Mollusca > Gastropoda > Neogastropoda > Raphitomidae > Phymorhynchus > Phymorhynchus buccinoides. The sequence goes on from CM065691.1 coordinate 16,403,042, forward strand.
AGTACCTAATACCTAAAACCATGAATTTAAACACACAGGCACACACATACACACAGAATGACAAACACACAGGCATAAAGTTAAACACATGCATGGGTGCAACTCCCCCCAAATGAACAAAAATGAAAGGCAGGGACCCATGGCCCTGGCAGGGTATAGGGGCAGAGCCCTGTTGGACGATTCAGGGGGAGGGGAACTTAAGAGAGAGAGATAACGAGACAGACAGACAGTTAAAATGATAGACAGACAGTTTGAGTCTGAAAAGCCTTGTAAGATTATTACATTGCCTTTGTAAACTTCCAAGAAAGAACAACCAAGTTCAAAACGCCCCAAATCGCTTGTGGTCAAATGTTTTTTTTTTTTAGTTTTTTTTTTTTTTTTGATGAATTAAAAAAACCTGAAGTTCAGTTTCTGGTCAAATTAAAAATACTGAAATCAGTGTCAAACTGAAAGATTAGCACCCATGTGTCACGTCACATGTGCACAACAAGCCCTCCATCCCCAATCACAGACATACTGTATTTTTCGAACTATAAGGCGCACCTTTGTATACGCCCCCCACCCCCAGCCCACATTTTACCCAAATTTCAGATTTTGTTATTATATTTTCTTACTATTTTATTAGTCATATTATAAGGCGCAGGGGTCTGAGTCTGGGGGAAAAAGTGTCGACTTATAGTGCGAAAAATATGGTACACATGCTTGTGACATGTATGCACGCACGCACACACACACATACACACACACACATACTCATACACACACACATTTCTGGGGAAGGGGGAGGCACATAGATGGAAAGGTTGGAGCAGAGGTGACTGAAAGCTATTGTATTCGTTGTAGGCTATACCTATTCATTGTAGCCTATACCTATTCATTGTAGCCTATATCTATATTCTTTTCCCATTTTTTTGTTTCTCAAACCCTATTAAATCTTAGTTCAGACTTGTTCCTTTTTAACAAAAAAATGGCAATGTGTCTCATAGAGAAAATGGCCTTAAAACTTATAACACACAATACAAATAAACTTTGGTAAAGGTCAAGATGTGCCACCCCCCCTACCTATCTCGGTTAATTGTATTTTTCCGTTATTGCCTTTCTTACCATACATAAAGCTGTATTTTAGGAACATTTTTAGCTAATAACCTTTTTGGAATACTAACCCTAACCCTAACCCTAGCCCTAACCCTAACCCTACCCCCCACCGTATAAGACGGAAAAACGCAACGAACCACAACTGTGACAAATCGCGGTGTACTGCAGTACATAGTGGGGGGTAGGGTTAGGTTTAGGGGTAGGGTTAGGGTTAGGGTTAGTATTCCAAAAAGGTAATTAGCTAAAAATGTTCCTAAAATACAGCTTTATGTATGGTAAGAAAGGCAAAAACGGAAAAATACAATTAACCGAGAAATGCATGGGGGGTGGCACATCTTTACCTTTACCTAAACTTTTTTCCAACACTTACCAAAGTTGCTGAAAGCATCGGCGACTATCAAGGCAATGCGGCAATGTGTCTCATAGAGAAAATGGCCGTAAAACTTAAAACACACAATACAAATAAACTTTTTTCCAACACTTACCAAAGTTGCTGAAAGCATCGGCGACTATCAAGGCAATGCGGCAATGTCTCTCATAGAGAAAATGGCCTTAAAACTTATAACATACAATACAACTAAACTGTTTTCCAACACTTACCAAAGTTGCCGAAAGCATCGGTGACTATCAACGCTCCGGTGTAGTCAGGGTAGAACTTGGCGATGGGAGCGATAGCCTCCCTTGCTGCCTGCGTCACATTTCTGCCCTGGCTCAACAAGCTGACAGCCTGAAAACTGAGCAAATGAAGAGCGGGGCCTAGGTTAACTAACTCATTCAAGTAGTTCCGGCCATATATGTCCGGAATTAATAGTTAGCTGTCAATTTGATGCATTTGCTTCAAGGGAAGCAAACATGCATGCACACCATACCTTGGTCACTTCTAAACTTGCTTCCTTCCCTTAGTCCACAGTTGTGCCTCTGACTTTGCTTTTGTAGTCGTTTGTTGTGGGGAAACCAATCTGTAGTTTTTTTTTAATATAAAGTCTATATATAAAATAGTCTGATCTACCACTTCCCTATGTCTAAACCTGAGTAAAACCCCCTAATCTTCTTTCATTTCTCCTTTTGCTTATACATGTTTTGTCTGTGTGTATGGCTGGAGTCATTTGTGAGGGTTTTTTAAGGCAAGGAGCAATTATCACATAGACTAGGAGCAATTGTTTGAGGGGCAAAAATCCAAGGAGCAACTCTTCGAGGAGCAATTATCAAGGAGCAACTGTCGGTACCCCTAGTCATTTACAACACACATGCATAAATATAATTAAACAATTAAAATTCTCATCCTCATCATCAACATTGTTGCTGATGTCATCATTGCCACTAATAAGTAATATGATGATGATGATGATCATCATCATCATCATCATCATCATCATCATCATCATCATCATCATCATCATCATCATCATGATCATC
>CM065691.1:16408052-16418052 GCA_017654935.2 Phymorhynchus buccinoides
ATCATCATCATCAGCCCTACCTGGGCAGGAATCTCATCATGACATCACCATCATCATCATCATCATCATCATCATCATCATCACCATCATCATCATCATCATCAGCCCCACCTGGGCAGGAATCTCATCATGACATCACCGTCATCATCATCATCACCATCATCATCATCATCATCATCCCCACCTGGGCAGGAATCTCATCATGACATCATCATCATCATCATCATCATGATCATCATCATCATCATCATCAGCCCCACCTGGGCAGGAATCTCATCATGACATCACCATCATCATCATGACATCACCATCATCATCATGACATCACCATCATCACCATCATCATCATCAGCCCCACCTGGGCAGGAATCTCATCATGACATCACCATCATCATCATGACATCATCATCATCATCATGACATCACCATCATCATCATCATCATCATCAGCCCCACCTGGGCAGGAATCTCATCATGACATCACCGTCCCCAGTGGCAGCTGCTCCTCCCACGTTGCTCCAGGCATAGGACCCTGCTCCCACGATCGGGGAGTCCCCCACACGTCTGTGGAGAGAGAGAGAGAGGAAAGCACTGGTCAAAACCATGAAAGCGTAACTCCCCAAAAATGAAAACAACTGAAAAGCAGGGGTTTAGGGACCCATGGCCCCAGCAGGGTACAGGGGCAGAGCCCCGTGGGACGATTCAGGGGTCAGGTCAAGAGAGAGAAATAACGAGATACAGTTAAAATGATAGACAGTTTGAGTCTGATAAGCCTTGTAAAATTATTACATTGCCTTTGTAAACTTCCAAGATAGAACCACCAAGTTCAAAACGCCCCAAAGTGCTTGTGGTCAATTTTTTGTTGTTGTTGATGAATTTAAAAACAATGAAGTTCAGTTTCTGGTCAAATAAAAAATACTGAAATCAGTGTAAAAATGAAAGGGTACTAGCACCCATGTGAGAGTGTGGTGTTGTTATTTGGAATCTTTGTCATTAAAAAAGAAATCAAATGTTACTTAAATAAAGCTAGTTTAACATGTAGATGGTTCAAAATAGGTACTAGACTACTACACAGACAAACCCCTATTTTACGACCCTCTGTTAGTGTTAAGCGACCACCTCTCATTTGAGAAAGGAGTTGTTGGCACAGATGCATTTTACTATGTAAACGACCTCTCTTAAACGACTTCCTCTAAAACGCGACTTACGACCGCCATTTTGTTGGTTTTTACGACCGTTGCTGTTGTCTGCATAGACTTCGAGCAAAGGGAAACAACCACGGTCAAGGGCCTGAAAGCGGAGTCGCTTCCCTTGTTGTAGAAAAGATGGCGGAAAGCGTAGGAAAAGCACGAAAACCACTGACTTTGAAAAAGAAAACCACTGACTTTGGACGAGAGTGGAGGTGATTAAAAGAAGTCGGCAAAGTGAAACTGTAATATCGATTGCACAATCCTATGGAGTTGGAAAGACCCAAATCCAGTTTTAATATGTCATTGTATGTGTGCATGAAGAAGAGAGTATGAACTGTGCTGAACTTTTTCTTTCTACGGCTGCCAGTGAAAACCTCCGTCATACGACCCCTCCAATTTACGACTAATTTTTCCGGACATTTTGGAAGTCTTAAAATAGAGGTTTGTCTATAGTTTATATTACAAAAAAAAGAAAGAACAAACAAATAACAACTAACAAAATCTGACCATAAAATGCTCGCAAATACTTTATGATTGCGCCACAAGTTCAGTGTGTCATTCCAAAGCAAATACCTACAGAATAAGCTCCTTTACTTGTCAACCGCGAAAACCGCGATAAAGGGGCATCAAGGCCCTAGACTGAAGAGGGACAACACTGAAATGAGTTCCCAACACCACCAAAAAGGCTTAATAAAGTGAAAAATCACTGTAAAATGCTATTTCACAGAAAAGATAACACTGAATCAAAACCCAAAACCTCTGACAAGAGAAGCCAATCCTCTGTCAGAAATTCTTAATCCTCTTAAATCCTCTGACAATTCTGATGCCTGAGGGCAGAATGAGTCCACTGAACTTGCTTGAAACAAGCAAACAATCCTCCTCCTCCTTGTTTTTGACTGAACAATACCTACTCACCCAGGCACTTTGTGGTTGGCGCCGTTGGTGGAGGTGCCAGCCACCACGTGATTGGCCTTGTCCACCACCACCATGCCGATGGTGTCGTGGTTGTCCCGCCCAAAGCCCAGTGAAGACCTCTGCCGCTTGGCTCCGCCTCTCCACGGTCTGCTCCGGGGTTTGTAAGGCCCGCAATGGGATCTGGGGTCTGGGCTCACGTTCTGCATGTCATGTTGGAAGGGGTTAAAGACACACTGACGCACCATGATTAAATCCCTTGGTTTTTTTCTGGGTAGCTGTGACCCACATACAAATGTCCACAACTTCAAATTGAGGCTGCTCTTTAAAATATGTTTCGGTTTGAATTTGGGGGCATTTAATGATTTATATGGGAGTCAGACCTGGCATAAACAAGATTTCTTTCCAATTATAAGAGGGAAAACACGTGAAACACGTGATTTTGACACATGATCTGGTGGGTCTTTAAAAAGTTGTTGAGATAAATCAATAGATGATCAAAGACCAGCCGCACTGATGTGTGAAACTCAGCGTTTTCACATGTTTTCCCCCTCTCGCTGGTAAGAAATCTTAAGAAATATTCCGAGCAAGAGAGGGGGAAATACACTTCGGCGTGGTGGGTCTTTAAGAAGAGAAGGAGAATATCTTAGTTTTATTGTTACTACCACAGCCACGACTTCAACAACTGCTTCTACTACCACCACTATTTGATGATGATGATGATGATGATGACAAAAATGATGATGATGATGCCAATGAGAAGTTCAGACTCAGAGTCAGAAGGTGAAGGATGAGCAAGAGGAGGAGGATGAGGAAATGGTGGAGGAGAAGACCTTTAAGAAGGGAAAGAAGAAAAAAGTCCCTGAAGAAGAAACAACAAACAAACAACTACTACTGAACTACACGACAAATGTAAAGTGACATTATTTTATTCACAAGAGACTGTCCCCAACCTCTCTCATCTCAAAACATTTCTTCTTTCTTTCTTTCTTCTCTCCCCCCCTGATTTGTGTTCACAAATCACAAATGCGTGCCTTGCTCTTTGGTTTCAACTTGGATGTATCATTTACGCATTGAACTGTAGAGGGGGAGTATTGGGTTTGTTTATTTTGATCTTGTGGTTTTGCTCCTTTTGTTGCCTGCTTTTTGCTCCTTTTCCTGTTTGCTTGTTTGTCTGTGTTGATAAAGGCGCATTCTCCGAAATATCCGGTAGTTTTGCTTTGTCTCTTGTGAATAAAATAACGTCACTTTACACTTGTCGTGTAGTTGTTTGTTTGTTGTATGTTCCAGTGACGTTGCAGTCTGTTTCAGTTTTGGGGGTTTTCCCCCTGAAGAAGAACACACAAAAATTGTAAGAAGAAGAAGAAAACCAACAACAACAGGAAGAAATGGCGGAGAAGAACAAGAACAATACACAATGAATAAAGATGGGCTGACCTTCCTGCAGTTGGGCTGGCAGTGGTTGTCTTTCCATTTTTTCCACATCTGTACAGAGCTGTTGGTCGACAGACTTTCTTCTTTGAAACCCATCTCAAGCGCAAACTGGGTAGCTGGAAAAAAAAGAAGAAGCAAATTTAAGAATAAAATACAAAAGACACTCTTTATATAAAAATACACATCTCCCCAAATAATATCAAATCTTAGTTAGAAGCATATAACATAAACTCTCTGCACGTACCTAAACTTCACAAGCTCACAACTGGATATGTCCCCAAGGGATTTGAGTAGGTTGTTTAAGACAACAACTTGCTTTTGAAAGATAGGTGTGTTTTTTATTATACCTAAATGAAAAAAAGGTCATCTTTAAAAAAAAAGAAAATGTAGCCTTGATTTACTTGTACATTTTTAAAAAAGTTGTAGCCCTGTTTTAAGTAGTTATGACAGAAATCTGGAACTATCATGCAAAAAATAATGATACACTGTTGTTTTATGGCCTAAGATTTGTTGCGAGAAAAATCATCAAGTCTGAGACTAGATTCTAAAAAGATTATCCAAAATAAAATTGCGTATCAATAATCAAATGGACTGACCTGATTCACCCACTATCAGTGTGTGTTGGGTGTACTCCATGACTGCACGGGCAACTCCAATGGCGTCCTTCACACAACGCAGATCTCCCACTGACCCCACTTCAAAGGTGTCTCTGGAAACAAGCAAAAGCAATACAGGTACATTCTGTATCTTTGATTAAGGATTATTATCAATACATTACAATACAGTCTTTCACAGATCATCAACTGACTCCACTTCAAAGGTGTCTCTGGAAACAAACACAAGGTGAAGCAGTACACTTATACAGACCTACATTCTTCATCTTTAATTTTTTTTTAAATTAAAAAAAATTCTGTTCCACCTTCAGGGCCCTACAGTGGTGTTGCTCCCATGCCGCTCATTCCGAGTCCCAACACGCAGCCACACCCCGGCTTGTTCAGGTCGCAGAATCCGAAACCAGCAGTTCAAGGGGAGCGAATCTATGTTAGGCCGTCAGGAGGCCACCAACCGAGGAGATACTGCACTGCTGCTGAGTCACTTTTGGGGAGTTCAGCGGAGACTGTACGCAGGACACCACCTACTAAGCCCCCCTACTGATGGCAATAATGCCTTAGTCGCGGAGCCAGCGTGAGTGAGGTCCTCCTCCGAGGGCGCCACCATGTCCATCCAAAGACAGCTCCCCAGAACATACTGATCCCCATGACTTTGCCCCGAACGCACCAAGGCATAAACTGGATTGGAAATCCAAACTGAGGTCACCATGAGACTCAAGAGTAGGTCATGCATGGCCACATAATTTGATAACAAAAAATATTTTAAATTTTTGGTGATTAATAGAAATGAGGCGGATGACGACGATGATGATGATGCTATGGAGTTCCGTATCGGTCTGAGACTATGTGAGTTGTGACAGGGCTGTATTCTATCATCAATCTATGCTTCCTTTCATAATGATATGTATCTTTAATTAATATTAATTAATTTAATTAAGTTCCTCTCTCTCTCCCTCTGTGTTAGAGAGAGAGCTCTAGAGAGAGAGAGAGAGCCCTTGTTAACTTTCATTGCATTCATGTTAACTTTGTGTAGAACTGTCTTCTTGAAAAGTTCTTCAGTTTACGTTATGTAACTGACCAGTTGATGGAATGTTTTTATGATCTATTCTGTAATTTTATGTGCAAGCCGAACAGCAAATTTCTTCTGTTTGAAGACAAAACAAATTGAACTGATTGATTGATTGATTGATTGAAGTTTAATACATGTACATATAATTAATATCACAAATCTCCCACTGAGATCACTTCAACAGTCTCTGGAAAACAAAGGCAATAATGTATAGATCACTCAATATTTTTTAGAATAGTACATATATATGAAGTTTTTAACAAATAGCATGCTCTTGTGTCTGCACTAGATTATAGCATAATGATTATAATAGTCAATACGAAGCTTACAGAAAAAACAAGATTACATTATTTACAACTTACATCTTCTCCCACAGACTCTGTGACAGAGATAAAAAGTTAACATTCAAAACAATTAAGCTTTAGCTTTATTTTAAAGCTTCATCATGAAAACTGAAAAAGAATGAGATGCTCTACACATTAACCCTTTCACCGCCAATGTCGCATTTTAGCACCACAATGGTCTAACACCCATGTCACTAAAAGGCATCAAATCAGGGCCTGTTATCCAAAGACCCTATTTTCGTAATTTTGGTATGTAAGGATAGGCCTAATGCTATATATGTCACAGAGGAATTATCAATATTGCAGATTGTTTTTCTTCTGTAACCAGTTAAGTGTAATAGTATTTTTTGCCTGAAAAATGGCTGGCGGCGAAAGGGTTAAAACTAATAAAATACTGAATCATACCATTTTTTACAAATTAAATATCATTAATATCAGGCAAATTTTCCCCGCCTTATGATATGACAGTTGATTTTCAAAGAAAACATGTATCATAAAATAATATTTTGAGAAAATGTGGGAGGGCGCGTCTTTATGAATTATGTGAAATGAAATGTGTGTCCAAGATAATCATAGCAAATTACTGCGCTTAAACAAACTATTGTCCCATTTTTGTACCCATTCATTATCATGGCGTCTAGAGTGGTTTCCCCAGTTTCGTCAGGACTGCCACCATAGCCCACAGTGCCGTCACAGCGCTGGGTCTGGCATTCTCCGCAACCGGCAACCACTGCATCCAACAGTCTGCCTTCCCCACTGCTTTGTTGCAGCACCTGCCATGCTGACAAAAGTTGACAAAAGTACTGTATTTTTCTGACTATAAGGCGCACCCCCCAAATTTTACCCAAATTTCAGATTTTGTTATTATATTTTCTTACTATTTTATTAGTCACATTATATAAGGCGCAGGGGTCTGAGTCTTGGAAAAAAGTATCGCCTTATACTAGTCCGAAAAGTACGGTATGTGTACAATTGTCAATTTGAAAGAATTGTTTCTGTTCTTCAATTCTATTTAATACTTCTTGCATGCAAATATAAAATGATATTTAACAATCCCAAATGATGCAGAATAAGTAAATTATAAAATGAGTATACCATGAGTATAATGTTGTTGTTGTCGTCCCCTGGGCCCTGGCTGAGACTCCAGGGATCATCCCAACAGCCGAAGCACTTGAACACCAAGCCCGCCTCATACTGCGTAAGCGCAAGCGTGATCACGTCACGCCACTTCTGATGGAGCTCCATTGGCTCCCTGTGCAGTTCCGCCTTCAGTATAAGCTGGCTGTTCTATCCTTCCGTCACTTTGAACAAACCCTTCTACCTTACCTCTCCACTGACTCCAGAGCTCTTCACACCTACACTCCTTCCCGCTCACTCAGGTCCTCAAACACAAAACTTCTGAAAGTTCCAAAAACAAATCAAAAATCATTTGGTGACCGCAGTTTCAGTTTCAGTGCCCCTACTGTTTGGAATTCCCTCCCAGTTGATCTCTGCCATGAACCAACTATCTCTACTTTCAAAGCTAAACTCAAGACACACTACTTTCAAAGCTCATTCAGTTTGTAAATGTTTCCTTCTTGATCTTGTACCTGGGTGAATGAATGGGTGATAATGTTTTTGTGCGACTGCGGTGTATCAGTAAATGGAAGCGCCTTGAGTGTAAAATAATTATAGAAAGGCGCTATAGAAATACTATCAATTATTATTATTATTATTATTATTATAATATAAATGCACCAGCTAGGGATGCGAACATTACGCGTGTGACCATTTTTGATTACCCCACCACTTGGGCAGCCACACTCCGAGTATAATAATTATTTATCTAGGCAATTCAACTTCAATGTGTTAACACAACCCTATATAATTAAGGCGCTTCCACAGAGAACTTTGTGTTTTTACTGATTTACAAATTCATTTGCTTACTGTTAATATTTGGTTAAGAATAAGATATATATTTAGATTATTGATTCAAGTCAACTGAACGGTCCGTTTGTTTGCATGAATTATAATGTAGGGTTTGAAGAAACGAAGATGATTGCTGGGTTCAGTAAAATTCACAACAAAATTTAAACCTAAAATAAAATATTTAAACAACACTGGAAAACGAGTTGAACCTGAAACGTCGTGACTTGTGTTGCTTTTGTTATTAAATCTTTCACAGTGGCTATGGGTAAGATTCTTGCAACACTCACTGAGTGTTGGCTAAGAATCTTCCTAGTCAAATTTTTCGTCAACAAATGCATTTTCTTATTCCGTATATTTAACGCATCTTGGTAAGGAATAAGGTTAGGGATAGGGTTAGGAACATGTCAGAGTTAACGCTAGTAGTTTTTCAAATCATTTGCGCACAATTTTTTGGTCCCGTGATTGAGCGCCGTACCCGTAGCCTGGAGAATGTGAGATACGGGCCCGTACCCCGAGCTTCTCCCTAAATCTTTTCTTTTGGGCTTAAATTTCGACTCTGTTTTAATTTGTTGTATATGTACTAATGTAGACTTGCCTGCCCATTACTAATGTTGTCAAGTGCTATTAGTATAATGCCAGTGCACCATACGTATGGGCCAGTTCATCATGAAGATGCGTGCACTGGGTTGAGCTTGAAAGGTCAAGCCCTTCAAATTTGAGTTTTGACTTGAGGCTGATCATCAATCCAGAATACTTTACAAGTAAAACTAAAAGAAAATAATTTAAACCAGTACTGAAACTGAAACTAGTGAAAGATGGGGTATTTAGATTTGGAGTTAGTTGTACATTATACGTAATTAATGCTACAGTCACAGCTTTAAAACAAATATTTTATTTTATTGAACTTCAATTTGAAGCAAAGAGGTGTAATTGGTAAAACCACACTGACCTTTTTCTTTTTTGCTGAAAAGGGAACTTACTCTGATCAACATCAATACTGAAGCAGCAGCAACAGCAGAAATATGTGGCCTAGCACCACGAAAGGGACATTAAGTGTCAAAATGATGTTCTGAAAAATCACAGTCTACTCTAAAGTTTAGCCAAGCTGAAGAAAATGCATCAACCTACTCATTTTAAAGCACTTTTTTGAGTATTTAGAGACCATAACTATGACAGTCCTTTATAAATATGAAAGATGAGATGTCAAAGAGCATGAAAACACCCATAACTCAAAACTGATAAAAATTAGTTTCTTGACTTTGCAAGCCTGTTGTGAGAAACTAGCCCAGCGACTTAATTAATGTCCCTTTCATGGTGCTGGGTCACATATACTCAATAGTAATCTAGTATCACTAGCCTATTCTCAGTCTAGAAGGCATTATAGTATTTATACTCATATTCTCAAGCGACTGCAGAGGCTCCCAGTTTGTATTCATATGACACTTCAAGCAGGAGATCACCAAGCTCTCACTCTTAAGTTTAGATTGCTCCCACCTTAGCAAAAAATGGCAGTGAAGATTGGGACTGTGCCGGTCGGGGTTTGTCCCTGGCGGCCGCTATGGTAGCTGAATTGACCTAACCCGAGACCGAGTCATGAACCACTACCTCATCTAAATTTTTAGTTCCTTTGACTTCAACTGAAACTTAACTCTGTTTATTTTTCATCATTTCGCAGCACACAACGCTGAATAGGGCATTTGCTGCATGCCGCCGGTGCCGGTGACCTTGAATTTTACTGAGTTGAAATTAGAGTATTGAATTAGAGAGGTCACGGGAACTCGGGCAAAACAAGCGCGGCACTATATCAGTATATGACTATAGGTTATGAACACTCATGACAAATACCAATGACAGATTCAGTCATTCAGATTCAGCGACTGTGAGTGTGATCAGGTTTTCGTAACTTTTGCACTTTTTCTTCTTCTTCCGGTTAAGTGCCCACAAACAACAATTTGATTTTTATGGCACTATTTCCTCGGTCAAGGTCCGAAGTCGGGGAAACAAAAGAATAAAATAAAATAGTAACATAAAAATGAAATAAAAAGAGAGAGAGCAAAGGAAAAAGAAAAAACCCTAATCTACAATGACCCAGCCAGCTGGTTCTCCTGTGGACCCCCAACATGATGCAGCGTCAAAACAGGAACACCTTATTTCAATATATTTTTTATAAATCTATTGTTGTTTGATGGATGCCTGGAAGGTGCTGGGACAGCCACCTGTGTGTGTTCCAGTCATGGATGGTTCGAGGGGGAAATGAATTTTGTCTGTATTCAGTGTGACAGTGGATGGATGACACATTGACAGTTGTTGGTCATGTCCCCTTCTGGGATGAGCCTGGTGTTGTCAACTTGGACAATGCCTTGCTGGATTTTATAAAGCATTGTCAGCCTGCTGGTTTTCCTGCGCTGCTCAAGTGTGGCCCACCCTAACTGAGATATCATATCAGTGACACTGGAGGTGTTGTGGTAGCGGTTGAGTACGAAGCCAGCCGCCCTTCTCTGCATAGCCTCGATTTTATTCACATTCCTCTGA
>CM065691.1:16423052-16428052 GCA_017654935.2 Phymorhynchus buccinoides
CTATTATTATGAATGGATAGACCTACACTGTAGAAGTAGTAAACAAATCCAAGCAACAACAATAACAAAAGTCTTTGGGGGAAAACAACAAGAACAACAACAAATATACACACATACATGCACGCACTCACATGCCTGCACCCAATCTCACAAACATATTTTTTTCCCCGTCTAATATCACGAGAAATGGATAGGCAAAAAGACACACACACACACACACACACACACACACACGCGCGCGCGCGCGTCACGCAAGTCACGTATTAGTTCATCTACTCCATATTTTATTGTTCGTTTTAACAACAAATAAAATGTTATTTTTCATTTAAAACAATCATGCGTAGTATATAAACGAATCACATTGTTGCTAAGAAAAACAAAATCAGGATCAAGCAGGAAACGAAGGTTGAAATGAGTGGTTGGTGAGGTGTAGGGATGGGGTGATAGATGTAGGGGCTTTATTCAACAGTTCCACGTTGTAGAGTTCAGTGTAGAGTGGCACAGTGGTAACGCGTTCGCTTCGTGTCAAGTAAACCCGAGTTCGAACCTGGGTACAGGGGATTTTTCCTCTCACTTTGCACTAGGCCTTACGGTCTGAACGTGGGAGTCTTTCGGATGAGACGATAAACCGAGATCCCGTGTGCCCATGCACTTAGCACACGTTAATCCCAGTGGCAACGAAAAAGTTGTCATTTGGTCAAAATTTACCCCCCTCCCCTTTCCCTCCTCATCGGTCACACAAAAATCGCATGCAAAAAAATTGGGTGGCGCGCCTCTGGCTGCGACGCGCTCTCCAGGTGGGAGCATCCCGAATTTCACAGAGACGCATCTGTGACTAGACTATAAAGTACCTAATACCTAATAATTATAACATCAGTACGATAAAGCAGTAGCTAAAACTGGCGTTGAATCTGTATCGGAGAACCAGCACCCCCAGAACATTTACGCGTATCGTGGAATAGGACGAGAACCCTGCAACAGAAACAAACGACGAAAATAAGTCAAAATATATTAACACACACAAAGAACCAATTAACTAACAAATGAAGAAATCGACCACCCTACCAACAAACAAATCATTCGGACTGGGCAAACCCGACAAATGATGAAAGTACTACAGAAAAGTAGAATCGATCTGGAAACTAAAAGATACACTGACCCACCACGGTTAAGTCCCTTGGGTTTTTTTCTGAGTAGCTGTGACCCATATACAAATTCCCCCAACTTGAAATTGAGGCTGCTCTTTAAAATGATGTTTCGTTTTCAATTTGGGGGAATTAATTTTGTATGGGAATAAAACCTGGTCAAAGCAAGATTTCTTACCAGCTATAAGAGGGAAAACCCGTGAAACCCGTGATTGTGACACGTGATCTGGTGGATCTGTAACCTGTCAGGCGTCCTGATATCTTTTCGTAGGAAGTGTGTAAACTATCCCAACGCAAATGTTCATGTTATGTTAATCTCTAGTCTTCCTATGATCTCAGCTTATCGTTGTTCTTCATACATAATTTATGTAAAATAATTCCATTTTGCTTCTTTTTTTCCTTCTGTCTTTCATTCATTCAACTGCATTGCATGTCCGCCAATCTTGTCCGCTGTACTATTTCTTTGAACTGAGCACACAATAAGCGCTGCTTGTTGCTGCATCAGTTGTCTTGTGTTGTATGTTATTTTGTTTTCGGACAATAAAATGTTTAACCCTTTCACCGCCAAAGTCGCATTTTAGCACCACAGTGATTTAACACCTATGTCACTAAAAGGCATCAAATTGGGGTCTATTATCCAAAGACCCTATTGTCTTAGTTTTGGGAAGTAAGGATAGACCTTATTTTATATATGCCACAGAAGAATCCCCAATACTGCAGATGGATTTTGTTCTCTACCCAGGTAAACTTAATGGAAATATTTGGCTGAAATATGGCTGGCGGTGAAAGGGTTAAACCAGATACACAGCACAAGTAATGACTTTACCTATCTAATTTGTGAAATCTTGATGATGTCATGGTCTAAAATTTCGAACAAATTAATGGACAAACAGAAGAAATTGACTACAAGGAAAAATCGTTATCTACCTATCCTAATGAGGGATCTGGATGTTCTCAAAGGCGATTTACTCGGCCATTTGGGGGGGGTTTAGTTTAGAGATACCCAAACAGACACACATACAATTGCTCACTCTCATCTCTCTTGAGGATTCTAACGATGGCTTGGAGTCAAAACGGACTATCTTTAGATAGTCCATTGACATATCATTGACATTATTGCGATAGCTAATAACTTGTAGAAAAAAAAGACTGCAGAAATATAAAAAGCCTAATCCCCATTTTATAATATTTGCAGTCTTTTTTAATACAAGTTCTTAGTTTTTGCAATAATTTCAATAATACCTCAATGGGCTATCTAAAAGATAGTCCGTTTTGACACCAAGCCATCGTAAATTGATAGCGTACTCAGTATGCGGACTAGTTCTAACAAACCACAATTAGAGAAATTCATCGATAGTATCTTATCGGATCTCGGAACTTGACCAGGGCCTGTATTCACGTTGAGATAGCATGAGACTTAGAATCATGCTAACTTAGAAGCTCTTCCAATGTCCTGTAGGATTTAATAGGACTTTTGGAAGAGCTTCTAAGTTAGCATGATGCTAAGTCTCATGCTATCTCAACGTGAATGCAGGCCCAGATGGACAAAGCATAAACATACTAGCAGATATTTAATCTACCTGTCCTGAGGGATTTTGATGCTGTTGCAGGCGAAGAACTCGGCCAGTTTCTAGGGCTATCCTGGCCTTTTGTCATCGGTTCACAATTGTTTGTCCTTAACCTACCTGTCCTGAGGGATTTTGATGCTGTCGCAGGCGAGGAACTCTGCCAGTTTCTAGGGCTATCCTGGCCTTTTGTCATCGGTTCACAATTGTTTGTCCTTAACCTACCTGTCCTGAGGGATTTTGATGCTGTCGCAGGCGAGGAACTCTGCCAGTTTCTAGGGCTATCCTGGCCTTTTGTCATCGGTTCACAATTGTTTGTCCTTAACCTACCTGTCCTGAGGGATTTTGATGCTGTCGCAGGCGAGGAACTCTGCCAGTTTCTAGGGCTATCCTGGCCTTTTGTCATCGGTGCACAATGGTCAACCTAGCTCGCCAATTTGACCGCCAGGTGGCAGAACGCTCGAGTGGGGCTAATCCTCTCATATATTCTTAGTTGGGGATAAACCTGTCCTGAGGGAGGGATGCCTCGCCCTCTGCCAGTCTCTCTCTCTCTATCCTCTCTTTTCTCATCGGTTCACAATTCTTCTCTCCTTAATACCCAACTAAGAATATAGTCGCAGGCGATTAGCCCCACTCGAGCGATATGCCACCTGGCGGTCAAAAGAGCCAACTAAGCCGCTCATTGTTTGTCCGAGGAAGCAAATAAAGGATCCTGGCCTTTTGTCAAGTTCAAATTGTTTGTCCTTAACCTACCTGTCCTGAGGGATTTTGATGCTGTCGCAGGCGAGGAACTCTGTCAGTTTCTAGGGCTATCCTAGCCTTTAGTCATCGGTGTACAATTGTTTGTCCTTAACCTACCTGTCCTGGGGGATTTTGATGCTGTCGCAGGCGAGGAACTCTGCCAGCTTCTTGGCGTACTCGTGCCTGCAGTCGTCCGAGCAGCGGTCGTCGTTGTGGTACAGCTGGATGACGGCCATTGCGGCACTGGACCCACCCCGCACCATCAGGCAGTCCGTCTGCACCTCCACCGTCACGTGCTGAAAGCACAAAGGCAAACAAGAGTGTTGCCGATGATCTGTCGCAGGCGAGGAACTCTGTCAGTTTCTGCAGTCTACGTCATCCCTCCACATTGTTTGCCCTTAACCTACCTGTCCTGAGGGATTTTGATGCTGTCGCAGGCGAGGAACTCTGCCAGCTTCTTGGCGTACTCGTGCCTGCAGTCGTCCGAGCAGCGGTCGTCGTTGTGGTACAGCTGGATGACGGCCATTGCGGCACTGGACCCACCCCGCACCATCAGGCAGTCCGTCTGCACCTCCACCGTCACGTGCTGAAAGCACAAAGGCAAACAAGAGTGTTGCCGATCGGAAGACATGTTCTTTGCCGTCACGCTCCCCTACACATATCCCCTCCACACATACACACACGCGCGCGCGCGCGCACGCACGCATGCACGCACACGCATACACACGAACACATACACACACACACACACACACACACACACACACACACACACACACACACACACACACACACACACACAGACAGAGCTCCCGCCCACTTTGCGTTCTTTGGGCAATACACTTCCAAGCAAAATGTTAAGTGATTCTGTGCAGTGGTTCACGATATAATATATTAAGAGGGTGAAGAAAAACGTAGGACAAATCTGCCGCTCGGCGACACTCCTGCGACATAATGTATACACCACTGTCTTCTACCCTTTGTGTTATATCCTTCCACTAAATTTAAAAAAAAGTGATTCCATGCAGTGCTTCACGAAACGGAAACGTGTCTGCCGCCCGGCGACATCCCACCCTCGAGGCACAATTTATGCACCTGTGTCTTATGCTCTTGGTGTGAAGCGATTCTGTCCAGCGGTTCGCGAGATATCCTTGCGACAGACAGACTCGGGACAGACGGACAAACAAAGACAAACATAATTACAAACTGCGACAACATTACGCTCCTTTGCCGATCATAGATCGGACAAAAGGGCAAAGGGCAACAACCCAGTTGGGGAATGAAAGGTATGCGAATGCGAATGCGAAAAGAAATGTAGCAAGAAAGTTAGTCTGCTATCAATACGTGGTTGACTAGTAGTACACTATACGTTGAAATCCCAATCTCGCCGTTTGTTTGCAGTTCGACGGGACAATCGTACTGAGCGGCGAGTCCTTCGGACGGAGATTCAATTTAAAAGAAGTCTGATCTGTGCGCATTACGCACGTAAAAAAACAACAACAACAACAACAAAACCACGGGAGATAAAAATCGATAAGAGCAGGGATAA
>CM065691.1:16438052-16460552 GCA_017654935.2 Phymorhynchus buccinoides
TATTATTATTATTATTATGACAAAAACTGATCCAGTTAAAAATAATAAAAAGTCCTGCCACTCACCAAACACACGCAAAGGAAAAAACCAACCAACTATGCCCGCAGAAGTAAGTCTATGTGTATAGATAATAACCCCGAACAACTCTGGCACGTAATTCCAGAGACACAGACCCCGCGCGCACACAGTAGTGCTACAGCCTGTTGTTGTAATCCACTCTTGTTCCCTCCACTATGTCGTCGGTCGCCAGGTCCCCACTATCTAATCAATAGCACGCACCTGCCTACTATTCTTTGCTGGTTCGCGGTTCAAATCCCGATTCGCCCCTTTCCCGATTCAACTCTTACCCATTTGTTTCTTTTCAAACTTGTCTTTACTCCCCGTGGGGATACCGGGGGGTCTTTTGTAATAAAAAAAATAGTTCCCCCACCTTCTGGAAGTTCTGTGCTTGTAACTTCCTCTTTGCTGCCGTTCTCATTGACTCTGCCTTTTCCCTCTGCTTTCTATAATCTACTATCTGACTTATTGGCCCCATTCTCCTGCCGTTTTTCAAACAAAATTAATCTTCCGAATAATTTTTCTCCTTTGAGCTCCTCCGAAATCGGAATGTGTCGGCTGTGCGCAGCGGGGAGACCAGTGAAAACTGAAAACCGGACACATACGTTCCTTGCCCATTATGGCCATATGGCTTGGGAACGCAGAAGAAGAAGAAGAAGAAGAAGAAACTCGTCTGTCCATAGTGGTTTTCTTTTCAATTTTATGTACCTTTTAACCGATTATTTTGGCACGGCCACGTGTCACAGTGTGTGTGTTGGCGTGTGTGTTCGTGTATGTATATGTGTGTGCGTGTATGTTTGTGTGCATGTGCTAGCATTACTGTAGGCGATTTTGAAAGAGCGTGTTTCAAAGAAAAATAAATAAAGGAGAGAGAGAGAGAGAGAGAGAGAGAGAGAGAGAGAGAGAGAGAGAGAGAGAGAGAGAGAGAGAGAGAGAGAGAGAGAGAGAGAGAGAGAGACAGAGAGAGAGACAGAGACAGAGACAGAGACAGAGAAACAGACAGAAAAACAGAGAGAGAAAAATCGAACCGCTAGGCCTACATAATGTAATTCTCTCTCCAAGACCTATCAAAAACCCGTCAATCAGTCCCATAGATCCCTTAACGTGTAAAGTCATAACGCACTGGAGAGCTCATTGTTGTAGACGACCTCCACCTCCCACTCCCCCTTACTCTCCTCTCTGCCATTCCTAGCCCTACCATTCCTATCCACCCTTTTTCTTACCACCTCCTCCATATCACCTCTCCTTCTCTCCACCCTCTCTCTCCTATTGGAAGTGTCTCGTTTAATTTCCAGCCCCACGCTGATTTCTTATTTCCAAATAATTTATATAGGCCTATTTGTATTTCATTGCTGTTGTTAGTCCCCGAGCCGAAGGTTCGGGGAACTATTGTTTTTGTCTGGTCCGTCCGGCGTCGTCCGTCCGGCGGCGTCCGTCCGGCGGCGTCCGTCTGGCGTGCCTCCGTTCGGCTACTCGTCCGTTTTTCTTAAAAACTATTCAGTCTATCATCATCAAATTTGGTATACTAGTTTGCCAAGATGCAATCTATCCACTGATGTGTTTAGTTTTACATTAAGGTCAAGGTCGCGCCAGTTACGGGGTTCAAACCTCGAAACACATAATCGCTAATATCTCGCGAAGTTTTGCATGTATTTTAATGCAGTTTTTTTCACAACATTTCTTGATGAATGGTCTATAACACAGTTGTCATGAATTGTTCTGTGCGCGCGTGTGCGCATGATCGCGCGCGCTCAAATCACGGGTCCGAACCCCAAGGCTATATATAAAAAAACCTATTCAGTTACGTGCTGTTTTGATGCCTTTTTATGTAGTTACCTGCTGTTTTGATGCGTTTTTATATATGTGTACATCCGACACATTCCGATTTCGGAATACATCGGCGATGCTGCGAGGGGACTTTGCAGCCGCTCAGCGTTGCACTTGTTTAGTTTCTTTTTACCATTTTCTTTAGCTGGAAATGTACCTTTAAAACTTGTCCTTTTATTTATTATTAGTTATTGTTATCAGTATGACGCACACGAAATCTGTCTGTCTATATTTCTGTGTGTGTGTGTGTGTGTGTGTGTGTGTGTGTGTGGTCTCTCTCGTCTTTTTTCTGTGCCCCCTAATTTTAGCTGTACGAGCCCCGCTCTCTTCTCCCACTCCTACTTTTTTCGTCTGCCTGCCTGTAGCTGTCCGTTTCTGCTTGTCAACGTCTCTGTTTCTTTGTCTGTCTATCTGTCTGTCTGTCTGTCTGTCTGCATGCCTGCCTATCCGTCTGTCTGCCTGTATCTCTCTCTCTCTCTCTCTCTCTCTCTCTCTCTCTCTCTCTCTCCCCCTCTCTCTCTCTCTCTCTCTCTCTCTCTCTCTCTCTCTCTCTCTCTCTCTCTCTCTCTCTCTCTCTCTCTCTCTCTCTCTCTCGTCACTGTAAGCACACCCGTTCACCCTTTTCCTGTGGGTCTACTTTTCTTTTTCATTCTGTCTTTTTATTTCCCTCGCCATTTTCATTCCTTCACTTATCTCTCACACAAACACAATGACCCTATAGACAGCGAAGGCTACCAATACAGCACAGTAACGGCTATTTCACTAATACCAATAAACGTCAGGGTGCTTATCTCATACCGTGAACCCCATTTCAGCCTAATAGCCAGTCAAGTGCAAACCGTTTTTAACCCTTTCGCTAGCCATGCACGCTTCATAGGATCAGCCTAGGGATGTTGTAATGAATATGAAAGAAACCAAACTTTGAGATCGAGAGTCATAAACATAAAGAGGATAGGGTTAGGCTAAGATGATAGGGATAGGATCAGCCTAGGGTTGTTGTTGTCAAACTGAAAAGAACTTGCAGACTTTGAGATTGAGAGTCATAAACAGGAAGAGGATAGGGTTAGGATCAGCCTAGGGTTGTTGTCATGAAACTGAAAAGAACCAGACTTTGAGATCGAGAGTCGTAAACGCGAAGAGAATAGGGTTAGGATCAGCCTATGGTTGTTGTCATGAAACTGAAAAGAATCAGACGTTGAGATCGAGAGTCATAAACATGAAGAAAATAGGTTAGGATCAGCCTAGGGTTGTTGTCATAAAACTGAAATAAACCAGACTTTGACTTTTGAGATAGATAATCGTAAACACGAAGAGGGTAGGGATAGGGTCAGCCTAGGGTTGGTGTCATGAAAAGAACCATACTTTGAGATCGAGCGTCATAAACATAAAGAGGATAGGGTTAGAATCAGTCTAGGGTTGTTGTGAAACTGAAAAGAACCAGATTTGAGATCGAGAGCCATAAAAATGAATAGGATAGGGCTAGGATCAGGCTAGGGTTATTGTCGTGAAACTGAAATAAACCAGACTTTGAGATCGAGAGTCATAAACACGAAGAGGATAGGGTTAGAATCAGCCTAGAGTTGTCATGAAATTGAAAAGAACCAGACTTTGAGATCAAGAGTAGTAAACATGAAGAGAATAGGTTAGGGTCAGCCTAGGGTTGTTGTCATAAAACTGAAATAAACCAGACTTTGACTTTTGAGATAGATAATCGTAAACACGAAGAGGCACGGACACTACATTATATGGACTTCTAGACTGGCTGCGCGGGCGCTATGTTAGTCTTGTACAAAGTTCGCTCACTGCGCGCAGGCGAAAGTTTGCCGACTGATTTGTCCACACCACTTCCGGTACGTTTCTTATCATGGCGGAAAACTGTGCGTCGAGGAGTTGTTTACCGTACGACAAGGCGATTCTTGACCATATTGTCGAGGTAACGTTTATATTTTTGCTTTTGCGAGTGTGCCACATACAGATCCTAACAAGAAATGTCTAAATCAGCGTGAGATGGAAGGACATTTGATCAGAAAACCGGGCTTTACTGGTTTAGCAATACTGATAGTGATAGCATAGCATACTATTTGGCACTATGCTTTTGTTTGAAGCCTTTTGCCCTCTTGATATCATTTCTATTGATATGAAAATATATGATGTGTGTGTAGGCTGACACACATACACACACACACTTACACACACACACACACACACACACACACACACACACACACACACACACACACACACACACACACACACACACACACAGAGAGAGGTGGGGAAGATGTACAGGGGGGGAATGTCCGCCAGGAACGGGGGGCAAGTGTCCGAGGTGCAAAAGTACCAGGGGGCAAGTGACCGGGGGGTAAATGGACTGGGGGGCAAATGTCCGGGGGGCAAATGGTCTGAGGGGCAAATGTCCGGGGGAAATGGCAGGGGGGAAGCGTTCGGGGGCAAATGTCGGGGGGGGGGGGGGGGGGGGGAGTGGCCTGATACCGACATTGCTATATGGACAAACACGCGTTTAAGAAAACATTGAAATAAAAGAACTATCAATTATGTACAGAAGATCTATCAACATGAATTAGACAGCTTAGATGATTACATCAAGAAAAATGGTCACAACGAAGAAAATCCTCATGCTCTTCCTATTGTAAAACTAGAAGGAAATGTTTTAAAATATCAACAATGTGTTAAATGTTTAGGAGTCTTTTTGACACTTAAAGGAGCCACCCGATCACGTGCCAAAATCACGGGATTCACGTGTTGTCCCTCTTATACCTGGAAATAAATAGTGTTTTGACCAAGTCTGACTCCCATATAAATTACCCCAAATTGAAAGCGACACATCAGTTTAAAGAGCAGCCTCAATTTGAATATGGGGAAATTCGAATGCGGGTCACAGCAACCCAGAAAAAAACAAGGGACGTAACCGTGGCGCGTCACGGGGTCTGTAAGGTCATGTGGAAAAAGCACATCGACTATTTAGTAAATA
This sequence comes from Phymorhynchus buccinoides, assembly GCA_017654935.2. NCBI lineage: Eukaryota > Metazoa > Mollusca > Gastropoda > Neogastropoda > Raphitomidae > Phymorhynchus > Phymorhynchus buccinoides. Next base: position 16,442,929 of record CM065691.1, read on the forward strand.
AGGCAATAAACTGGGACGGTATTCATGTCGAGATAGCATGAGACTTAGCATGATGCTAACTTAGAAGCTCTTCCAAAAGTCCTATTAAATCTCAAATTAGTTAACTGTCAGCCTAGGGGTCAGGATTCAAAAACATTATTACATCTATCCTTTTCTTTAGTTCGATCTAAGTTAAAGTATCGACAAGAAGTGTATTATTCTGCTCCTACTTATCTTTAAAAAAGGCTTAGTAAAGCTGTTAAATTTAGTGAATGAAGTTAGGGACGACGACGAAAAAGATGTTTTACGTCCTCTTGGTCTGAATCAGACACATATGGGACATTTGTAAATACAAATATGGTGGGAACAATCCTGGAGGCAATGCCCGGAGGCAGTACGAAACCAGTAAAGTCCCGATTTTGTTTTATTAATACAGATAGATCTAGTGGTAACCACGCCTCGGTTAAACCTCATCGGCTATGGCACCGCTACAAGTATTTAATATGAAGTTAGGAATTAATGAAAAATGGTGTTTTACGTCCTCTCGGTCATAGACACATATGGGACATTTGTAAATACAAAGATGGTGGGAACAATACTGGCTGCAATGCCCGGAGGCAGTGCAACACCAGTAAAGTCCCGAGTTTTTAACAATATAGATATGTACTATATGTAAGTAATAATATGAAGTTAGGGAACATCTTGACACTTGTTATAGTAATCATCCTAAAATGTATACTGATGGTTCAGTTATGGATAATATTGGATGTGGTTCTGGTTTTGTTATTCCTAGCCTTAAAATACAAAAATATGTTCATATTGATATTAGGTGTCACGCGTACGTGACATTTTTGTTGTTGTAAATATGAATTTGTAAATATTGTCTTTATTCTGTTTTCTATATTTATTTGAAATATTTTGTTCCGTCTTTTCTCTCACTCGTTCTTTTGTTACTGCGATATGTTGGATTTGTCAGCTACGTAATGTTTATGTTGGACTCGCGCGTACGTGTGTGTGTGTGTGTGTGTGTGTGTGTGTGTGTGTGTGTGCGTGTGCGTGTGCGTGCGTGTGCGTGCGTGTGCGTGCGTGCGTGCGCGCGTGCGTGCGCGCGCGCGCGTGTGTGTGTGTGTGTGTGTGTGTGTGTGCATGTGCGTGCGTGCGTGCGTGCGTGCGTGCGTGCGTGCGTGCGTGTGTGTGTGTGTGTGTGTGTGTGTGTGTGTGTGTGTAAAATATTTTCCTTTCTACTGCCCACCCCCTCCTTATTGATTGTGTATAATATTTACTATTAATTGTCGTTGTCGAAATATAGTCAATGCAATTCAACATAATGGTAAAGAAACTACAGTTTTGCATTATAGTATCACATTTCTCTTTAAATGCACAATTTGAACAAATGAATGTTGACATTTCTTTGATGTTTACTCGCAATGCCGCATTTCTTCCTTATCCTTTTCTATTATCCTATATAACTTTTGTTTATGTTATGATTTATATACTCCCTCCCCACCTGCCCATATGTGATACGGGCACAAGGCCTAATCATTAAAATGTTTGAGTTGAGTGGTAGGGAGAGAGTTCAAATGTACATATTTAAAATATAAAAAAAATAGAGAGATAAAAAAAGAAGAATCAAACCCCTTCTCTGCTTCCCTGGCTCGTGTGTAGAAAGAGGGAGAGTAATAACCGCACGTGCTTCTTGCAAGATGCCAGATTACCGGCTAATAGTTGGAGGGTTAAATGTGACAGCAACGACGAAAGCTCATCTTCACTTTTTCTTCTGTTGAGAGGCGACGGATTTTTGGGCTGAGTTTTAGTTTTGACTGTCAGGGAGACGGGTCCAGCCTTTCTGACAGGGACAGTCTCGACTGTGGACCGGTCAACTCACTCACTGAGAGGGTTATCTCTCAGGGCAGGCCGCCGTGGACAGGGGCCTGGGCTTACATTGAAGTTGTTGGTTTTGTTTCCCATCTTCATCATCATTATCATCGCATCATGACGTTGACAGCAACTCGACCCCTCCCCACCCTACGTTGACGGACAGAAGAAGAAGTGAAACGGAAGAAGGAAGATAAGAAAGCTGCAAGAATCGACGAGGGAGAATAGGGCATTTGCCGCGTGCCGGCGACCTTGAAATTCACTGAGTTGAATTTAGAGAGTTGAATTAGAAAGGTCAGCGTAACACGGGCAGAACGAGTGGGGGCAAATTAGTAGTCTAGTATAGAGAGCGAACACTCGCGGCAAATGCCCTATTGTCGCTACATTCTGGGAAGGCCTCATCCCAGGGAGTCGGGTTGCCGCGGACAGGGGCCCGAGAGTCAAGGAAGAAGACTGGGAAGAGGTTCGACACCTGGGCTGGGATTCATGAAGCGCTTGAGTTTACCAATGGGTAACGTGCGTCATGAATCCCAGCCCTGGGGAGCCTCAGGAGGAGGAAGGACGACTCCAGTGAAGCCAGGAGGAGAGCCAGTGTGCGGCCGCCTGGGCCGGGGGAGACCTGGAGTTGATTCCTGCTGTGTCGCCTGCCTCTTGTCTTCTTGGCACCAGCGAGATGGTTCGTGATATTAGTATTTTTCCAAGTTTTATTTCATATCTGTTATATGCAAGTTGTTGCGTGCTCATAATATAAAATCGCTGAGTAGGGATAATTCTTCATAGCCGTCGTTCTTTACACTCGTTTTGTTTATACCCAATAATCATTTTCAATACAATATTCTCATTCGTAAATTACCCTATGGGTTAAAGTATCACCTTATGTTTTGCTTATTTACAAATACATTCTAATAATGTTACTTTCAGAGTCCCTCCACCCCTTTTTCTTTCCCTCCACCTTTGGGCTGACCACTGGCCTAGGGGAAACTTGTGTCGTTTGTTTGTCTGTCTGTATGCGTGTGTGCGCGTGTAAAGGTGTGTGAAATCGTTAGACAATTTGTGTTCTATAGTTTATAATAAGTTTAACTCTTTCACCGCCAAAGTCGCATTTTAGCACCACAGTGATTTAACATATATGTCACTAAAAGGCATCAAATTGGGGTCTGTTATCCAAAGATCCTACTGTCTTAGTTTTGGGAAGCATGGGTAGACTTTATTTTATATGTAACAGAAGAATCCCCAATACTGCAGATGGTTTTTGCTCTTTACCCAGGTAAATTGTATTGACATGTTTTGCTGAAATATGGCTGGCGGTGAAAGGGTTAAGTTAGGACAAATGTTACAGATGTTTTGAAAGTGCCAGAAGGTTGAATGATGTTCTGATGATTAATTGATTACACTGGGTTATGTTCAGAAATTATATTGGTAAATGCTACATTTGTTCATAAATGGGATTGCATAGGAATCATTTGTAGAAATATGATTAATGATGTTTGTGCAAGTGCATTGTGTGCGTGCGCGCGTGCGCGCGCGCGCGCGCGCGTGTGTGTGTGTGTGTGTGTGTGTGTGTGTGTGTGTGTGTGTGTGTGTGTGTGTGTGTGTGTGTGTGTGCATGCGCGCTGGATCATAACATTGAATGTTGGCATTATATATTTTCAGATAATTACAGGCGGCTTGAGATTGTAATAAGATTACTTGTCTGGCACTTTTAGGCTGTAAAATATTAGTAGTAGAGTTTAGTTTAGATGGTCGCCCCTAGTTTTCTCTCCACCCCCCATCAACTTTAGGCCCCACTTACGACGTGGAAGGAGACTCATAGGAGTGCCTTGTATTTTCAGCGCTGATCTGATTTGACCTGCGTTTTGGAGCTGAACCGGGTGCCTTCGACTGTCTTCGAGGAGGGTGGTACCTCAACCCTGCCTGGACTTCTGCAAGTGTGGCCGTGTTTCTTGGCAGGGACAGCCAAGGAACTGGCACTTGGACGACTTCATCTTCCTTCCTGGAGTTGTGAGGGACTATGGAGGTTTCGGTCGTGAGTCAGTGGGGTTTGGGGGTGGTGGTTGAGTATTGGGGGCTAAAGGGGCGACATAGACATTGAACGTTTTGTTTCTGTACAGTTAGCGTTGTGTACATTGGGCTAGATCTTTTCATCTTTATTCATTGTGCGCCTATGCCCTTATTTTCTCTTACTTGACTCTTTAAGTTGTGTGAAGTAGGTCTGGTTTGGAGTTGAAGGTGTAGTTTGTGAATCTTTGGGTGTCATCATGTCCACTCTTCTGTCAATATAGCCAGGCCCGCTCTTGTCCCTTTACCCACTCATCTCATTTCTAGGATTTGTATGTGTTTGTTTATGTGTGAATGAATGCTGAATAAATGTTAGTGTTGTAATTGTCATTCTTTGCCTGGACTGGTGTAGGAGTGGGGTGCGCTTGTGGACTTGGGTGCTCCTGTGAGCGTGACAAAAGGGTTCTCTATATTCACAGCAAAATGATATGCAATATTGATGGTCTTAACTTATAATTGTGATACACCTATGTGCTTTTACAACTTTCTTATTTGTGTTGATTCAAAATCTGTCTTACAATCACTGCAGCATTGGGATAATAAAGCACGAAGAGTTTTGGAGCTAAACATGATTCTGATACCGATTTCAATCATATCCTAAAGAGGTCTCCGGTTGAATTTTTTTTGATTTTGGAAAAGTCTGTTCATGATAAATAGTGGAGAAAAGTTATTGTATATACTGAATTGCCCTCGTTATATATCCAAGATGTTTTTAAAACTAAAGTTAAAAACATGGAACACTAAATACTCTTATCATGCTTTCTGTAATTGTGGTAACCCTATATCAGTGCATCATTTCTTAAAAGAATGCCCGATTTGAACACCACTTTATAGAAATAAGTCTATTGACTTAGTGAATTATGAGAATGATCGTCAAATATTATCTAGCCCTTTCATCTTTGATATTGCTACTGTTATAGCCAATTCGGAGATAGCAAAATTGTTATGATTTGTTGACGCTTTGTTACTAGACAGTGTTCTAGTCTATGCATTAATTTTGTTAATTATCAACACGTTTATTTATTTATTGTTTGGTCTAATATCACCATTGCGTGAAAAGACGTTACATTAAACTACTGACCTGAGCTGAACTGTTCAATGTTTCCACACTCACGTATCTAATAGATCCGTGAAAACTACTGCACTAACGTTTGCCACAGTTGAGTTGAAACAGCAAAAATAAATTCATGTAATGGTCTGTGCTGGCAGGACGTAACGAACTGGGGTGATAATATTTCCATATGATTTTCAATGTATCTGTTGTATTATTGAAGATAAATGAATTGATTAACACCATGACTTCTAAGAATAACTGTTATAAAATGTGTGTGGTGTAGAGTAGCACAGAGGTAACGCGTTCGCCTTGTGTTAAGTAGACCCGAGTTCGAACCTGGGTAGGGCCTACAAGGGATTTGTCCTCTCACTTCGCACTAGGCCTTACGGTCTGAACGTGGTGTCTTTCGGATGAGACGATAAACCGAGGTTCTGTGTGCTCGTGCACTTAGCATACGTTAATCCCAATGGCAACGAAAAAATTGTCATTTGGTCAAAATAGGAATTGTTCGGAAATAATTAAGGGGAGTAATGTCATGATGTGTGGGAGTGATCTTGTCTAATTCAATCGGTCAAATAGTGGAAGTCGCTCTACTATCAACTCTCGTACACTATCAACTGTGAACTCGTGTGTTTGAGCAGACATAGAGCACTTAGAACACCGTGCGTCTTCTTCTAAAAATGTATATTTTTACGTCACATTTTGCAATTTTTTCAGTTTATGGCCACTGACCACCCCTAAGTTTTCTTTTCACTCTTAGAGCTCGTGAACCATTGCACAAAATCGCTTGTTTTTTGCTTAGAGAGAGGGGGGGAGGGGGGGATGGGGGGCGGTAGACGCGTGCAATGATAGTAACTCTGTCTAACGAAAGTAACTGTTTCATCATCAACGTGAATACTAAGGCTGTGCACTCCACCAATTTAGGGTGTGCACTCTGGTAAAGGATGTGCACTCCAGGCAAGGGTGTGTAGGTGCATCACCCAAAGGACGCAAAGAGGACAGGGGCTAAGCTGTAAAAGAGAGGGGGGGGGGGTAGGGGGGGGCGTAGCGGGCAAAGGACATGTCTGCCGCTCAGCGACACACACATGTTTCTTCCTTGTTATGATTTGTTGCTCTGCGTAGCACTTTTTCAATTGCTGACGACTGGTATTTATACTTTGGGAAGCATACAATGTTTCCATTTATAATAAATGTGGTCTTACCAATGCACTGTAAAATTTGCTGAATATATCCCGATCAAAGTTGACAAAGGTTCTTTTAATTACACCAATCATCTTATTAGCAGTGTTAATCCTTTCGTCGCCACTGTCGACTCTTGGCAACACACTGATTTAACACCCAGGTCATTAAATGCATCGATAGAGGATCTGGTATCCAGTGACCTTATGTTCTTTATTTTGGGAGGTAAGGATAGGCCCTATTTTATGCACACTGCAGAGGAATCCCCAATATTGCAGACAAGTCTTTTTCATTATACATTCTGTTACTGGACATGCCACATTGTCATTTATCATTAGTATAATCAACACTTGGATTTCTTTTACTAACATGCATTACCTTACATTTACTTGTGTTGAAATAAAGATTCCATTTGTCTGTCCACTCTTGCAAATTATCTAAGTCTGTTTGTAGTAAGTTACTGTTAGGGGAAGACGGGGTAAAAAGCGCATGGGCGGGTAAGAAGCCCACCCCAATTATCTTATGAAATAAAGAAAATTTCCGTCAAATTTGCCCATGAGACGAATGCTAGACATTAACGCTCGTCTCATGGGCAAAATGAGACTGAAATTTGCTTCATTTCATAAGATAAGTGGGGTGGGCTTCTTACCCGCCCAGTGCGCTTTTTACCCCGTCTTCCCTATAATTTATTATAAACAGAGGTGATAGCGCCGAAGGGTCCCCAAACCTGAAACTAGGAATTCCCCAAACCGAAAACCTGAAACCAATCTAGACGGCAAGTTCCAATTTCCTGAAAACCGGAACAATTTTTTAATCCGAGAAATCCCCATCGCCGAATTTCGCCAACTCAATACATGCGTTCTCGGCGGACGCCATCTTGGAAATTACAACGGCGAAAGAGCAAAAGGCGCGAAATGAAGATTGTGCCGTATAAACATGATTTTGAATCGGTTTGCTACTTAGGCCAATACATGTATGATGTTTGTAATCGTCACATGTTTCTCCGTGCTACATTTTCTTTCTGCAAAACACGAAAACGTAGCAAAAACATCAACAGACTGCAGTTGGCTGTCGACAAAAATGTTTAAATGGCTGCTGTTTGTATAGTTGGTTGTTACAGCACGTTTCCACGGGTTTTGTTGTTGTTGTTTTTTAAGCCACGAAAGGGTTGTTGTCATAATGATCGATGGTCATTAAAAAAAACAATTTGAATACGTTTATAAGCTCTATTTTTGATATCCACCGATGACGCTAATATCGATAGATATTTGCGCAAACGGTGAATCCATTGTTTGCCGCGCAAGGAAATCGATCGACGCGCCTTGTGGCTTTCGCCCGGTGATTTGTAGGTCGAGTTAATGACGTCATAAGGGGAACTTAGCAACTCTGAAGATCAACAAAGCCGTTGGGTTGCTAGAACTGGTGGCATTAGGGCATTGGGATTTACATGAGAAGGACCAACGTTGATATTGCGTGTCTTCCTTTGGGATTTTCTATATCATTTATAAATCGCAAGTAGGTTCGGTTTTATAACTGTTTTGTTCGTGTCGTCTGTGTTGTTTTGCATTACAGGTAGAGCCTGTCGCATGAAAAAAGGTAGCTCGTAAAAATAAGTAGCTCGCTACATATGACAGTGTGTATTTGCGACATTGAGCATGAACAACAAGAGCCTACGTAGATTTCATCTGCTGTCTTGGAGATGTTAAGTGTTGTTTAAAATTAAAATCGTCCATTTATAGGTAGGGGAAGACGGGGTAAAAAGCGCATGGGCGGGTAAGAAGCCCATCCCAATTATCTCATGAAATGAAGCAAATTTCAGTCTCATTTTGCCCATGAGACGAGCGTTAATGTCTAGCATTCGTCTCATGGGCAAATTTGACGGAAATTTTCTTTATTTCATGAGATAATTGGGGTGGGCTTCTTACCCGCCCATGCGCTTTTTACCCCGTCTTCCCCTAGGTAGGTAAGTTGCGTCCCTTGGATTTGATCTCTGAACTTGTCTGGGTTCGGGACATACGCGCAAAAAATTGAGTCGCATGTGCATGCACAGTTATCACACTAAAAAGCAAGACGATGCTTAGAATTAATAAATTGCTACAACGGTGGGAATAAGTCTACATACCCGCTAGTTTGTTAGATCGTTGAGCTTGCGAATCTATCGTTGGGTTGAAGAGAAGTAGATCCCCGATCAATCGAACCGAGAATCGATCCCAGTCCCCAGAGAGAAGTGAATTAACTCTGAACGTACACCAAATCTTTTCATTAAAAAAACAAGGGCGTCGCCGAGCGGCAGACATGTCCGTCACCAGCAATGCCACGCACTTGCGACACCCCATAGAGTGTCACATCCTGACACAAAATTGGAAGGGATTCTGTGTTCTAGTTCACGAGATACAGCTTGAAGAAGAAACATATAGCGCAAAGAAGGAAATTTCGGTTTGCAAGGTCACACTTCAAGGTCAAGGTCAGCATGGTGATAATTTATGCTCGGGTGTTTTCTTCTCTAGGGTATACAGTACCACACACAATCTGAAGCGCTTCTGTCAAGTACAAATGTGGACAATATGGCTTAAAACCCAATGTGTAGACCCCTACCACTTTCAAGGCCTACTGATCGCCCGGTTCGTGACCTTGACCTTGATCGGTATGCTACCATCAGAACGGGCATAAGCCAAAGTACCTTCATGCCAAATTTAAAGACTCTAACACTAACGGTGTGGGAGTTATGGCCCCTGAAAGATGTTCGGTTTTCAAGGTCGTACGCCAAGGTCAAGGTCACGACGGCAAAATGGTTTGCGCGGATGCCTTCCTCTCATGGTGACACACCAGCACACAAAAATTTGACGTGATTCTGTCAACCCGTTCGAAAGATATCCTTGGGACAGACAGAAGGAGAACAAAAATGACCCTCCGATTTTCAGGCTCCAGCGATCTTTTTGACCTTGACCTTGACCTTGATCGGTATGCCCTCATCAGAACGGGCATAAGCCAAACCACCTTCATACCAAGTTTCAATATCCTATGTTGATCGGTGCCCGAGATATGGCTAAAAATAGATTTTCGGTTTTCAAGGTCGTACGTCAAGGTCAAGGTCAAGACGGCAAAATGGTTTGCGCCGATCTCTTCCTATTAATGAGGCACACCTTCACACACAATTTGACGCGATTCGGTCCAGCGGTTCGGGAGATATCCTTGGGACAGACAGAAAAAAAAATAACAAAAAATAACAGACAAACCAGACGATCGCAATAGTCCGTCTTGGTGACGGACTAATCACCCAGAATAAAGTCTAACTCACATTTCATTTCTGAAAGATGCATATTGAATAGCAATGATGATATTTTCATTCGAAAGCTAACACACTGTCACACAACAAACCATGAATTGGAGGTAAAATTCCGTAATAGCACTCCAAACAATCGACCGGGTCAATACTGCTGACGTCACGTGGCAAAAAAACAAAACTTTAGCGTCTCCTTTGAAAAATTCGTTCACAAAGACTATTGGGTGCTTTCCCTTGCTGTAAAGACCAAAAACCGACCCGGGAGTGTCAGAAACAGGAAGAACTAACTTAGTATATTGCATTGTGGGTAGGGAGAAAGTGAAAGTGAACCTACTAGACCTGGCATTCAGCGGCGGCTATCGGGGGTTACGGGATTCAGATCATCCATTTTGGACGGGAGAGACTGCGGGGATCATAGGGTTAGAGAGAACAAGAAGCTTCACTCAGCGCATCGATCGTTGAAAAGCTGTGCCCGAGGCGCGCGCCAACAAAGATTGCTCGCAGTAAAATCATCGGTGTGAAGCTTGATCATTTTTTTTAGAAAGATTTGGGTGACCCCAGTCATGGAAATCGTTGCTCCAAAAATCGAGGTGTATTTTCCGTTTTATTTCCATAGGAAATGACGCGTGTGAAAGGTCAAGGTCAAGGCCGATGACAACGCATGCGCACTTCTGTTTTCAAACTGAATGACGGACTCAAAAACAGCAATGCGATTCTTGTTTGTTTTGAAGCTTAAAATGTAAGTGTTAAATGTTGCACATCAGCTTAGCATATTAAACACAGAAGCGGAAAGATTGCAACTAGTTGTTAACATTGAGAAAACCAATATAATTGTCTTCCAGAAAGGTGGGTATCTTGCTGCAAACGAAGTGTGGTGGTACAGAAATGATGAGATCAGGGTTACAAATAGATACAAATATTTAGGTATTATTTTCACTACAAAATTAAGCTTGACTCCATGCTGGTCAGAACTAGCCAAAAAGGGTAGAAAAAGAGTGATCGATATCCTTCGTAGTTTGAGGGAGTTAAATTCATTTGATGTTAGTATATTTTGGAAGATGTTTGATACTAAAATAGAGCCAGTTTTAATGTACGGAGCTGAAGTGTGGGAATTTATTAAAAATAAACCATTAGAAAATGTCCATACTTTTGCAATCAAAAGACTCTTAAATGTTCCAGTACATTCCTCAAACAAAGTATGTTACGAAGAGTTAGGAAGATATCCATGGTTTATTCGTTCGTATGTTAAATGCATTAGATACTGGATTAACCTGACAAGACTACCATTGACACGTATCTGCAAAAAAGCGTACCAAATGCTGCACGAATTAGGTAAACCCCCTCCCCCTCCCTGTCTCCTCCCCCCCCTCCCTTCTGCTCTCCTCCTAAATCCCAAAATCCCCCTCCATCCCATCCCCTTCCTTTCCATCCCTTCCTTCCTTCACACCTCCTCCTCCCCCCCCTCTTCCTCCTCCTCCTCCCCCCCCCACCTCTCTCCAAATCCCTAATTAAAAATCCTTCCCCTCTCCTTCCCTCCTCCTAATCAAATCCCCCTGACCCCCTTCTACTTCCCCATCCAATCTTCCTATAACTGGGTATCAAGTGCAAGGTATTAACAGAAAATGGTTTTGGATTGGTTTGGATAACGCAGGGTGTAGAAAATGAAAAGGTTTTTCTGTATGAATTCAAACAACGTATGGTCGATTGCTTTAAACAAAACTGGCACACTGCTATAGCTGAACAAGATAAATATAGTTAGTACCATTCTTTTAAGGACGGAATATATTCTGAAAAATATCTTGATATGCTAACAAATAAATGGTGTAGGGACGCCTTTATTAGATTTAGAACGACGAAAACTCTAGGCTTGTATTCTAACAAATTATGGTTCACTCGTGATTTGTTTATTAATTCTGTTTGTCCTTTATGTTCTGATGGATTTGAGGATGAATTGCACTTTTTATTTTCTTGTAAGGAATATGACAAGTTACGCTAAACATGTCTTATATTCACTAAATTCAATTTGCAGAGGTATACTTTCTGTAATTTACTTGCCTAAGAGAACGAAAATGTCATAAAGTGTTATGCTTTGTTTTTAGCTAAAGCTACAAAGCTTAGAATTGAAAAAATGGATTGTTGCATATATCTTTGTGGTGCATTACCCGACTCTTACCCTATTGGTAACTTACTTATTGTTGTTGGTTGATCAGTCTAACAGTTATTCGTTAGTGCAAAAAAACCTGAAACAGACTGCAACGTCACTGGAACATACAACAAACAAACAACTGCACGACAAGTGTAAAGTGACGTTATTTTATTCACAAGAGACAAAACAAAACTACTGGATATTTCGGCGAATGCGCCTTTATCAACACAGACAAACAATTAAACAGATAAAAGCTTTTTGCTGTATTTGCTGTTTGGTGTTTAACTGTTTGTCTGTGTTAATAAAGGCGCATTCGCCGAAATATCCAAGTAGTTTTGTTTTGTCTCTTGTGAATAAAATAACGTCCCTTTACACTTGTCGTGTAGTTGTTTGTTTGTTGTATATTCTTTAGTGTAAATTAATTTTTATCTAGTGTAATCTATCTATGTATATAAGATGTTTTATTTTATGGTTCTTATAAAACAAATCTTATGAACTGATTTAGTCGTCAGTTAGGCTTATATTCTTTAGTTCATGGTTTGTGCTTCCTTGGCATCGGAGCATTGTTTGCTAGTGTCAATAAAATTCATTTTACAATTTCAATCGCTCTCTCTCTCTCTCTCTCTCTCTCTCTCTCTCTCTCTCTCTCTCTCTCTCTCTCTCTCTCTCTCTCTCTCTCTCTCTCTCTCTCTCTCTTTCTCTCTCTCTCTCTCTCTTTCTTTCTCTCTCTGCATGGTAGTTATTGCCATTACATAATCAATTAGCAATTAGTTATTTGTAAATCTCTCTCTCTCTCTCTCTCTCTCTTCTCTCTCTCTCTCCTCATCTCTCTCTCTCTCTCTCTCTCTTCGGTCTCTCTCTCTCTCTCTTCTCCCTCTCTCTCTCTCTCTCTCTCTATCTCTCTCCCTCCTCTTCTCTCTCTCTCTCTCTTCTTCTTCTTCTCTCGTCTTCTCACCTCTTCTCTCTCGACTTCTCGTCTCTTCTCACTCCCTCTCTTCTTCTTCTTGTCTTCTTCTTTACTCTCCTGTTATTTTGTTCAGACTACCCCCATGGCAACAGGAGGGTCCCCTCTTCCTCCTCCCTCCCCCCTTCACCCTGAAAACCCACTGACGTCATCCCCGGACTGTCCTCAGTGTGGATCACTTTGTCTGGGCCCGGTGGCCCTACCCTGCGGACACGACATCTGCAGGAAATGCCTCCACGACATGCTTCAAGACAGGGAGGAACGGTTGTCCTGTCAACTGTGCGGTCAACAGCTGCATCTTTCCAGGAGAGTGACCCTCAGCCAGCTCGTCGAGCAGCTGGGAGTGAACCCTGTCATGGAGGATCTTGTCCACGTTGAGCTGGGGAAAATCACCGACACCCCCTGTCTGATATGCTACAACATCAACGCTCAGAGAGTCTGTCTGGACTGCCAGGAGTATTACTGTGACGGCTGCTCCGTCAACCACGCCAAGAGCCGAGCTACCAAGGATCATCTTGTCCAACCCTTGACTCAGTCTCTTCAGAACGCTCCTTCGGTGACCTATTCCACAGCCACACGCAGGCCCGTGTCACCTTCTATCATGTCCACGCCTTCCGGTATACTAGGGAACTCCACTCTTTCCCAGATACACGACACGTCAAGAGACGGCAGTGGGTGGAAAGAATGGGTGAGGGGTCAGATGTTTCAGCTAGAGCTAGCATCCAGAGACAAGCAGGAGACGAGAAACATCTTAGAGGACATTGCATCCGTCGTACAAGAGTTATCCAACAGGGTCCGCGGTGACGACCAGGATATTGAGCTTTACAAGCATCATCTGCGTCGTTTTGACGTCATCCGACAAAACGACAGGGGTGCTTATGTTATCCGATCCAGGGATTCTAACAAGGACATGATTGTCAAGACGGAGTCCTTGGAGAAACGCTTGTGTCATGTCATCAGAGGGAGGTGCTGTTTGTACATGGGTGAATTGATGAACATGTGGAGACGACTGGACCAGATCATCCACCCTGAAGGTCAGCGTGAGAGAGAGAGAGAGAGAGAGAGAGGGAGAGAGAGAGGGGGAGAGAGAGAGAGAGAGAGAGAGAGAGACGAAGAGATAGCGACCGTGGGGGAGAGAGAGACAGACAGAGAGAGATTATGGTAAATCAGTCAATAAATTAGTTCATTGTTCTTATAGAAAACAATGGTGATGATAATGATGATGATGATGATGATGATAATGGTGAATTTCATTATAAATGATGGTGATGATAATGATGATGACGACAACGACGACGATGATGATGATGACGATTATGATGATTGGGACGACGAGGACAAGACAATGGCGACGATAATGCGGATGATGATTATGACACGAAGCAGATGTTGATGATGAGGACGACGACGACAACGATGATGATGATGATGGTGGTGGATTATGATGATGATGATGACGACGACGACAACGATGATTATGATGATGATAATGATGATGATTATGATGACGATGATGATGATGACTGTTATTCTCTTTTCTCGATAGATCACAAATATCTGGATCAAGACTCCTCTACATCAAGTGGCTCCACAACCCGATTCCTCCCACCCCACACCAAAATCCACCCCTTCAACACCAGTAAGGACATCATGACGATGACGCCTCACCGTCTGTTCAGCGTGCATCCATCCACGGCGGACGACCGGTACAAACCCCGCGTCACCGCCATGGTCTGTCTTCCCGAGGACACCGTAGTCCTCACAGACACCAGGAACAGAAAGCTGAAGATCATGGACCTGGCTCACCCTCACACAATCTCCGCTTCTCTGACCGTTCAGGAAAAACCGCGCTGCCTGGCTCCGCTGAACGACGGCCTGGTCGCCATGACGACCTACACCAACCTCATCTATCTCGTCAAAGTCGAGGACGGTGTTCTGAGAGTGACGTCACGGGTAGGGACGGAGAGGGTGTACGGCGGAATAGCGGGGCTTAGCTGTGGGAACATGTTGGTGAGTTGCAGTGACGACGACACTGGCCCCGCCATGTTGCACGTGCTGACCCGAAGTGGAGACGTGGTGAGAACCGTCACGGACAGCACCAGGTTGCCAGGACTGGAGTCGCCGGTTCATCTCTTTCTTGTTGGCGCTGAGGAACACGTCTTGGTTTCTGACTTCCACAAGCGTTTGGTGTACAAGATAGAGGTCCGTTCTGGCCGGGTCGTTCATGTTTATGACCACGCGAACATATACGATCACCATCAGCTCTGCGTGGACAGGTCTGGTTCGGTGTGCATAGCCTGCAGCGCGTATGATCATAATGAGGGGTGTGTGCTGGTGAGAAGTGAGAAGACGGGACAGTGGAGAAGAGTGATGACCTCTGAGCTCAGTGACCCGCACTATGACGATGACGAGCCGGACGAGCCTTGTGGGTTCTGCTTGAGTAGTTCTGGACGACTGTTGGTCACCTGCGATAACGAACACGAGAGTGTTGTGGTTTGTTATGACGTTGTAGAAATTCTGCCCTGACTGACCTCTTGCGTAATATACATCTTACCCAATAATTATGTGTGTGTGTGTGTGTGTGTGTGTGTTTCTCTGTGTGTATGTGTGTGTGTGTGTGTGTTTCTGTGTGTATGTGTTTCTGTGAGTGTGTGTTTCTCTCTGTGTGTGTGTGTTTATGTGTGTGTGTGTGTGTGTCTCTGTGTGTGTGTGTCTCGGTCTCTCTCTCTCTCTCTCTCTCTCTCTCTCTCTCTCTCTCTCTCTCTCTCTCTCTCTGTGAGTGTGTGTGTGTGTCTGTCTGTCTGTCTGTCTGTGTGTGTCTGTCTGTCTGTGTGTGTGCCTGTGTGTGTGTGCGCGTGTGTGAGGAGAGCGGCGCGTGTCTTTGCTTGCACGTGCGCGCACGCACACAGGTGCACATCTATGAATCATTTCAGCCGTTTTACCATGACAGTAGACTGTAGTGTGACTTGACAAACACTCAAACTGTCAGGGAGTGACCGGGGTGAGGTTACAAGATCGGGCGCTTTGTAGCAGTTCGCCCAATTCAGCAGAAGCGGTCCAAAGAAACACCGTACCATCGTTTGACGATAGTTTGGCGAACGCTCTGATCCTCTTCCAAATGGAGCACGCGGAAAACTATCACGTGACTTGCTTTTTATTGCACGGGGTTAATGTACTTCTTGCTGTTGATTGGCCCATTAAAGAGACACCCTGACGGATGAGTTTTTGCAAGAAACACGTCGAGATCACCAGAAAGACAGCCCTTTCAAGGATCGGAACACTCAATTTGCTCTGGTTTCCCAGAAATCAAACCGTCAAAACGGTGATGCCGGAGAGAGAAGCCATTTTGGACGGGGTGGGTTGAGGAGAGTGGTTGAAGCTTTTTTTTCTTGTTGTACAGTAAAACAAAATGGGGCTATTTTCTTTGTTGTGAGCAAAACTCCTTTCGGCAAACTGTAAAAAAAAAAAGGTTTGTATTGTTGACATTTCGTGATTTGGTCTAAGCGACTCAGGCGGCCATTAGAATTCTCTTTCACTGAAATAATCTAATAACTTCCAGCACCTCCGCCAAGGAGGAATCGCCGATTTGACGGTTTTATTTCTAGGAAACCAGAGCAAAGTGAGTGTTGCCGATCTCTGTAAAAGGTGTTTTCCTGGTGATCTCGACGTGTTTTTGTGCAAAAACTCATCCGTCAGGATGCCCCTTTAAGATTTGGTTAAACTATTATTTTTGGGGAACAATCAGACAAGATTGTAATATTTTTCCGCAAACGCTTTGTAAAGTTGTTTCCAAGAACCCTTTGGGCGCAATCGTTCTGCTCGACCAGAACGACCTCCCGTGAAACTTACCCCAGTCCTCAGTCCCGAGCAACAAACCAGAGGCGTTGTGGTGAATGAGCGCTTCTGATCGCCCCACAGGAGATCACTGTACTGGCTTTTGTTTTTTACTTCCCTGTGTGAAATTGAAAGCAATATGTACTTTGCCTCGCGCGGACGAAAGAGATAGACACAGAGAGAAAAAGAGAACGAATTTGCTTTTGCTGATAAACTGCCGTCAAAATGGAACGCATCCTGTGTCAAAGGCTAAGGACCACAACTCTACCCAAACAGCTCAGTGTGCTGTTCATTCAATACTCGGACACTACATTAATTCTAAATATAGCATCCATGTTGAATCCAAACCTATAACTGGGCTATTATATCATATAATTATAAGTAGGCAAATAATGTGCATTTAAGCGTTCTTATATTTTTTTTAAACATGAACGCTTCTCAGATTAAATCTGTGTTGCTGTAAAACATCCGTATCTTGATTATTTTAAAAAACACTGCGGGACTTTCCTGGTAATGCAGTACCTCCAGGATCGTCCCTCTATCTTTATAGTTACAAATGTTCCACGTGTGCCTGGCCCAGGTCGCATGACGTTAAGCGGACTTTCACCAATCTGTGTTGCTGTAATGTAGGCCAACTCTGTAACACACGCACACGGATGGCTATTGTTACAATAGTACGTTTACTATGTCTCATGTCTCTTGTACAAATCACTCATATTTGTATAACAATATGGTCTACTTCTATATGATTAATACCCTTAGGGCTTATAATGCATGTACATATATTTTACCCGAAGACAGATTGTGCCATAAACATTGTTGTCGATGTTTAGTTTTCTTCAAGTTTATTTTTGTTCAATATGGTCTACTTCTATATGATTAATACCCTTAGGGCTTATAATGCATGTACATATCTTTTACCCGAAGACAGATTGTGCCATAAACATTGTTGTCGATGTTTAGTTTTCTTCAAGTTTATTTTTGTTCAATATGGTCTACTTCTATATGATTAATACCCTTAGGGCTTATAATGCATGTACATATCTTTTACCCGAAGACAGATTGTGCCATAAACATTGTTGTCGATGTTTAGTTTTCTTCAAGTTTATTTTTGTTCAATATGGTCTACTTCTATATGATTAATACCCTTAGGGCTTATAATGCATGTACATATCTTTTACCCGAAGACAGATTGTGCCATAACCATTGTTGTCGATGTTTTGTTTTCTTCAAGTTTATTTTTGTTCAATAT
>CM065691.1:16465552-16478052 GCA_017654935.2 Phymorhynchus buccinoides
TGCTAAACATTAACGCTCGTCTCATGGGCAAAATTTGACTGAAATTTGCTTCATTTCATGAGATAATTGGGGTGGGCTTCTTACCCGCCCATGCGCTTTTTACCCCTTCTTCTCCTATATGCATGCCGCGCCACAACCATAACGATATTTACTCTTTCTTTTTAAATATTGAGATTTAAGTGTCAATCTACACGGAAAGAACCGAGAAACTGAGTGGAAGGGTATAACATTAATCTACATCTTTACCGAGAAATCGATGTACAAACCCATGCACTTGCTGCCGCCATTTTCCAAAATGGCGGACGATATCAAGAAACGCCCATTCAGACAAAAATAATTACTAATAAATTTCAGAAAATTATCACCGACTTCTCAATATTTAGTAATGAATCCTACGCTCTTCCTGCACGCCACAAGACGCCTCTGAATGTATTCAGGGGCGAATTGTTCCCAAACATCAAACAATTCGAAACAGGAAACGGGATTTATCTCACGAGAGATATATTTCATGTCACACCGGCTTTCATTTTCACAAATGTAGGTCTTGTGACTGAATGTGGTGTTTATTATTGTACGGAAACATGTTGTTAAAACTCGGTCAACGACCAAGCTCTGTGCATTTAACGAACATTAAGTTACTAATTTAATGTTGTGGATTGTGTGTTCTGTGACTTAGAATCGGTTCACTGCTTTTGCCAGAATATCGGATTCATCGTGTCATCTTGTACTAAGTGTTTGTATGGTCACGTTCCTTTAAGTCAGTGTGAAGTGTAGGGGAAGACGGGGTAAAAAGCCCATGGGCGGGTAAGAAGCCCATGCCAATTATCTCATGAAATGAAGCACATGTCAGTCACATTTTGCCCATGAGACGAGGGTTAATGTTTAGCATTCGTCTCATGGGCAAATGTGACTGAAATTTGCTTTATTTCATGATATAATTGGCATGGGCTTCTTACCCCGTCTTACCTTATGTAGCATGCTGCTGTCCTGAATCAATACAGTGATAGTGTCATCAAGTAGAGCCTGAATCAATCCAATGTAGGTATGGCACAGATGTGTGCCACCTCCGTCATTTGATTAATATGTTTTGAGGGCTGCCTGCAAGCGTTTGTTGTCGAGTGAATTTGTGACTATCAGAATCAGAATCAATGTTTATTGCCCTTTAAAACCAATACAAGGTTTCATATGACACTAATAATTTAAAAAAATAAGAATAACGGTAATAATAACAGTGTATGAAGTTTAATTACGTAACATTTTTGTTAAATGCTTCTTCTTTTTCCTTTCTTTGTACTGGTTGCGCTCCTGCTTCAGGTGATTGAGGCTATTGATTGAGACAACGTAATTAATTTGCTAGGTGTAACATTATGTATATTGTATTTTTCTTCAACGAGTTTTATCAATTGTATTCTTATTTCCGTGTGTATGACTATGCTAGATGTATAAAATGCGTCTAGCTATGATATTTTGACTGAAATCAGTGTCAGTGTCAGATTACCGGTTTGAAATCAGTAACTGGTATCAAATTTATGTAATGCAAGCAAGTTTATTTAATGTATCATTTTGAAGGGAAAAGAATGTACGCAAAAACTGTATCAGGTTATCTGACTTAAATCATTGAGTGTATCAGATCAAGTTAATTCAAACGATGACTGCGTCAGATTAGTTCATTCAGTTTAGTGACCAACTCACTGTGTCAGCCTTGCCAGATTCACTTTAGTGACTGCTGGACGCATCAAAGTCTTATTAGAAATGAATGTGTTAACACCCATTTCTTCTTTGTCTTCGATCGCTCAGACTGTTTCCTGTCAATTATGAGCGCAGATGCGTCCTGCTGCCGTTATGCGCCTAACTAAGAAATAGCAAGTCCGACTTCGGCTGGAGGAAATATTTTTGAAAGTGTTTCTTGAAAAAGGCAAAAGAATGAACCAGTAAGGCAGAAAGATAGTAGATGACAGAAAGCAAAGAGAAAAGGCAGAGTCAAAAAGAGTGACAGATTAAGGGAAGTTACAAGCACAGAGCTTCCAGAAGGTGGGGGAACTATTTATGCAAATGGCCCCCCAGTATCCCCACGGGGCTGGGGGTGGGGGAGGTTGACACCCATTTGAATTAGTATCGTGTCAATCTTCGATCCTTTAATTTGTCACCTGTCGTTTTGTGTGTCAAGATGATTGGAATCACTTTGAAGTCAATGCGTCAGTATAATATGTATCTGCCTTGTACATCGGACTGGACTGGGAGTGTTTCTACACCGAGTGTTCCGTGCTATGTGAATGGTGAAGACAGTCATCCCCTTTGACTGTCTTCACCATTCACCATGGGTTAGGTTAGATGCATAAAATACGTTGGTGAAGACAGTCAGTTAAGGGGGTGACTGTCAAACCTGTGCTGGGTTAGGTTAGATGCATCAAATACGTTGGTGAAGACAGTCAGTTAAGGGGGTGACTGTCAAACCTGTGCTGGGTTAGGTTAGATGCATCAAATACGTTGGTGAAGACAGTCAGTTAAGGGGGTGACTGTCAAACCTGTGCTGGGTTAGGTTAGATGCATAAAATACGTCCGTGACATTTTGATTGAAATCAGTGTCTGTTTCAAGATGATTAGTTAGAATCACTTTGAAGTCGATGCGTGATCGGTATGTATCTGCAATTTAGGGGTCTATGTTTGACAGGGTGTGCTTGCTTCTACAACGAGTGTTCGTGCTATGTGAATGGTGAATACAATCAGTAGTTAAGGGGGTGACTGTCAAACCTGTGGCTGGGTTAGGTTAGATGCATAAAATACGTCCGTGACATTTTGATTGAAATCAGTGTCAGCTTCAAGATTATTAGAATCACTTTGAAATCGATGCGTCGGTATGTATCTGCCATGTAGGTGGCCTATGTTTGACTGGGTGTGCTTGCTTGCTTCTACAACGAGTGTTCGTGCTATGTGAATGGTGAAGACAGTACTGGCTGAGATGCAGTCTGATGAAAGCCAGGTGAGCATTTCAAAGAAACAATGGGGCTGTCTTGTATTGTAGTTGCGCACACACACACACACACACACACACACACACACACACACACACACACACACACACACACACACACACTCACACACACACACACACACACACACACACACACACACACACACACACACACACACACACACACACACACACACACACACACACATTTTCGCATAGAAACGTTTCGCTGCGAAGCAAGATTCTGGCAATTGTGGGAATTTAAAAGGATAGGGTAGAACCAGCCTGAAAGAAGCAGAGTTTCAGATTGAGGGTCGTAAACATATTATTAAGGTGGTGACTGAAGTAGGCCTACATCCCTGCGTGTGTCAGAGTTTGTGTGGTTGTCTTCGATCTTCGATGATGATCAGCAAAGTGTATAGGAAGTGAATACTATTCTGGGAAACGATCCAGGCTGAAGTATGTCCATAACTTGTGGAGAATATCTTACCTGAACGGTAGGTCTAGCATGCCTTCACCATCAGGGGCTCCATGTGGTTTTTACACCAATGTCATCATTACAAAAGGCATCTAGACAGTGTATTCCAATGACCTTAGACTTTTTGTGCTTTTTGTGTTTTTATTAGATAAAGAAAAGGCTTACTCTGCACAAGCTTAATATTGCATGTCCCATCGTTTCTTTGCCCAGGTAAAGTTGGGCAGATATTTTTGGCTGAACATTGGCTTGCGGAGAACATTAAACTCCGTGGTCTCGACCCACACAGAACGGACAATGATGGGGTGATCAACTAAAGTGCACTAGTCCTTTGCTAAAGACTTAACGATGGCTTGGAGTCAAAACGGACTATCTTTAGATATAAAAAGCAAAGCCCCGTTCTTATATTTATGCAGTCATTGTTTGATACAAGTTATTAGTTTTTGTAATAAATCCAATAATACGTCAATGGTCTATCTAAAGATAGTCCGTTTTGACTCCAAGCATTAATTGACCTAAGATTGAAGTGAATGCCGATCAATGGTGAAGGCGTTGGTCTAGGATTACCTGGGGATATTACAGAACAAGAGTCATAAACGTTCAGTTGTTTTCAAGTGACAGGTATTGATTTGTGCCATGCCCCTATGCAACACCTGCCTGATTATCTAACCGCCTTCTCCTTCTTTTTCATAATGATTTTATTTTTCCTACGAACCCTTTGAAGTATAGACTTACATCTTTTTTGTTTGCCTGGTGAATGTGTTTGTGCGAACATGGATGGTTGTGTGCAAGCGTTCAAGCGTGCATGAGTGTGTGTGTGTGTGTGTGTGTGTGTATGTGTGTGTGTGTGTGTGTGTGTGTGTGTATGTGTATGTGCGTGTGCGTGTGTGTGCGTGCGTGCGTGCGTGCGTGTGCGTGTGCGTGTGCGTGTGCGTGTGTGTGTGTGTACGTGTGCGCGCGTGTATGTGTGTGCACGTGTACATGTATGCGCGTGCTGATGTTTGTCTATCAAAGGGACCGTTACAGTAGGCCTTTCTGAATCGATCGTACACTCAAACGGTAACAGCAGTACTGTTGACCAATTCATAGCAGTAAGTAGGTATGTAGGTTAGCACTGATACCAGAGAGAGAGAGAGAGAGAGAGAGAGAGAGAGAGAGAGAGAGAGAGAGAGAGAGAGAGAGAGAGAGAGAGAGAGAGAGAGAGAGAGAGAGAGAGAGAGAGAGAGAGAGAGAGAGAGAGAGAGAGAGAGAGAGAGAGAGAGAGAGAGAGAGAGAGAGAGAGAGAGAGAGAGAGAGAGGGAGAGAGAGGGGGGGGATTATTTACATTATTTTGCAATGAATACAATATATTATCTTTGTGCGTTTTCCTTTTAAGATCTAGCAAGTCCTTGTATTCTTTAAAGAAAGAAAGAGAGAAAGAAAGAAAGAAAGAAAGAAAGAAAGAGAGAGAGAAAGAAAGACAGAAAGAAAGAAAGAAAGAAAGAAAGAAAAGACGTAGACTACTACATCCACCTAATAACCAATTCCATTTGAATCCCTGTTCTGTTTCAGCTGTACCAAGAAGACAAGGGCGGCTGGGTGATGGATGGTAGGGGAGGCGGGGGCAGGTATGGCAGCGGGGTGGACGGTAGGGGAGATGGGGCTAAATGTGAGCACAGCGAGGTACGGCAGCAGGTGACGGAAGCCAACAAGGAGGCGGACGGTCCCTGGGACTTCGTGCGGAGGGTCCTGGGCATCCTCTCCAGTTCTGGTTAGTAGGCTATGTCCCGGAGTCGACCTAACACTTGGCATCTCTATGTTTCTGTCCTTGTCTGTCTGTCTGTCTGTGTCTGTCTGTCTGTCTCTGTGTGTGTGTATGTCTCTATTCTCTCCCTCTCTGTCTCTGTATGTCTCTGCCTCTGTCTGTCTGTCTGTCTGTCTGTCTGTCTCTCTCTCTCTCCTCTCTCATCTCTCTCTCTCTCTCTCTCTCTCTCTCTCTCACACACACACACACACACACACACACACACACACGCACGCACGCACCACACACGCACACACACGCACACACACACGCACACGCACACACGCACACACACACAGACACACACACACACACACGCGCGCGCGCGCGCGCGCGCGCGCGATAATTGGTGCCATTTTTAAAGATGTTTCTTGAAAAAAAATATTAAAATCCAAAATGTGTGCTTTTCAAAGGAGTGTTGGTGAATCTTTGCTCGCTCTCTCTCTCTCTCTCTCTCTCTCTCTCTCTCTCTCTCTCTCTCTCTCTCTCTCTCTCTCTCTCTCTCTCTCTCTCTCTCTCTCTCTCTCTCTCTCTCTCTCTCTCTCTCTCTCTCTCTCTCTCTCTCTCTCTCTCTCTCTCTCTCTCTCTCTCTCTCTCTCTCTCTCTCTCTCTCTCTCTCTCTCTCTCTCTCTCTCTCTCTCTCTCTCTCTCTCTCTCTCTCTCAATCTCTCTCTCTTTCTCTCTCTCTGTCTCTCTCTCTGTCTCTCTCTCTCTATCTCTCTCTCTCTCTCTCCTCTCTCTCTCTCTCTCTCTCTCTCTCTCTCTCTCTCTCTCTCTCTCTCTCTCTCTCTCTCTATCTGTGAGTGCACGTGCGAACGCACAGTGTGTGTGTGAGTGAATATCGGTGTGTGGGAGTGTTAGTGTGTGTGTGTGTGTGTGTGTGTGTGTGTGTGTGTGTGTGTGTGTGTGTGTGTGTGTGTGTGTGTGTGTGTGTGTGTGTGTGTGTGTGTGTGTGTGTGTGTGTGTGAAGTTAAGTCAAGTGAACATTATCTTTATTGAGGGTTAATGAATAAGCTGACAAAGCTTTTTTTTTTCCATCCTGCCCGCGCACGTGTGCGCGCGCGCGCGCGTGTGTGTGTGTGTGTGTGTGTGTGTGTGTGTGTGGTGTGTGTGTGTGTGTGTGTGTGTGTGTGTGTGTGTACTTTGTAACGTATCTTCTTTGCCTAGGGTACTCCCCCAATCTCGGCCATACGGACGTAAAGGACAGTTGGCGTTGAAGAAGTTCCCTAAAGGCCGACTGATTCCAAGGCTGTAGCACTGTGCGTCAGTGCAATGAGTTCTAGTTTGAAAGTCGTCGTCATTCACTATAGACAAAGCTGTAACACGATTTCCATTGTTGTGTAAATTCCTTCATTTCTTGTCTCTGGTTTAAAGACACACTGACCCACCACGATTAAGTCCCTTGGGGTAGTTTTTGGTGTAGCTGTGACCCACATTCAAATTCCCCCAATTTCAAATTGAGGCTACCCTTTAAAACGTTGTTTCGTTTCGAATTAGGGGGCATTTGTATGGGAATCAAAGCAAGATTTCCTACCAGCTATAAGAGGGAAAACCCGTGAAACCCGTGATTTTGACACGTGATTTGGTGGGTCTTTGAACATTTCAATGTAAAAAAAAGAACAGAATAAACATGCAGAGCTCTCACTCTCACTTTGCTTTTGGTGTAAGCTTCAGGCTAGTGTCAATCTACGATTAAATGCTGTGTGTGTGTGTGTTACTGTTGCAGTGGTGACAACGATGCTGCTGTTTCTCACACTACCTGTACCTATAGTGATGATTACGATGGGTACGTTGCGGCACCGTTGTCATACCGCTAGTATTAATGTTAGTTTCCAGAGTGATGTTGCTCGGGGTGATGTTCATGTGGTTTCACTCCGTGTGTGTTTGTTTGTTTGTTTTCTCGCTCGATTAGTTATTTGCTTTAATGATGGGGTTGTCAAAAAGCCCGGATAGGTCAATGTGCGCTATTTTTCCTCTATGCAATTTGCGCGAACATGAAGTATGCAATTTGTGCGACTATCCCACATATAGAGAGACAGAGAGAGACAGAGAGATAACGCACAAACAAACGGACACACGCGCGCGCACACACATACACGTATGCGCACACACATACACACACACACACACACACACACACACACATACACACACACACACACACACACATGCACACACACACACACACACACACACACACACACACACACACACACACACACACACACAGACACACACACACACACACACACACACCCACACACACACACATACACACACACACGCACACATACACACACACACACACACACACACACACATACACACACACACACACAGACACACACACACACACACACACACACACACTCACACACACACACACACACACACACACACACACACACACACACACACACACACACACACACACACACACACACACACACACACACACACACAAATTCATTGATTTGTTTTGTTCTTTTCTTTTTTAAAGTCTAATATCACCATTGTTGTGAACTTTTTGACTATCAGACATTCACGGAAGGGGTTCGCACCTTGTGACTATCAGACATTCGCGTATTTTGTATGCAGAAAGTATTCGCGCTTTTGGTATGTTCGCTCAAATTGACGGTTGCCTTAAACGAGAGATGCATTCAATGTTTTATTTATTCTACTGTTTAACTGTTTGCATAAACCTGCTGTCTTGTATACCTATTTGTGTCATTCGGGCTATTTCGCAATAACCATTGCTAGGTTCAGGTCTCATGCATCTCCCTTAATAACAAAATCCCTTCGGCCGAGAGAGTGGGAATGTGCCCTGGGCAAGGTATCTCCACTATAACCAAATTATACCCCAGCCCGCCGGAATAGCATCTGCCCCCTCCGCTATCTGGCAATTACCGTGAGAAACGACTGACTGGCGTACAATACAATAACAAAGAGATCGATGAAATGTTTCCTCGTCCGGCTATCCAGATTGACCACTATTCATTGAGCAGCTACGAAGCAAAAACTGCTTAATGTTGTCACCAGTGCCTGGTCCTGGCTGACTGGCTATCTGACTGAATGGCTGACTATGTCAAAGTCAAAGTCAAAGTCAAAAATACTTTATTATCACGTTAGGTGAAATTACAGTGTGGTCGCGTACAAGCACAATACAAGCAAGGAAACACATTTGCATGCATTAAAAATGGAAACAAAACTGTGACTATGTGGCTATGTTACCACGACAGCGCTTGAACATAAGGACCCGGGATCCTCAAATCTTGCACGTGGATGGGTATATAGTTACGATATCTAGGCCAAGTTCGAAGATGAAGGTCATTGATTAAAGGTCAAGGTCACAGGAGCTTAAAAAATGCTGCCGCGTGGCTGCTTGATCTAGCGTTTTTCACGCTCTAGTTTACAATTTTATTTTATCAGTATTTTATCACTCGTTTGTCGTGGTGATCTCTTAGTTGTTTACTAGGCCTATACTGTCGTGCGTAATTCGTATTAGGTATTTGGTACTTTATTGTCTCAGAGGCGTCTCTGTGAAATTAAGAGTTGCTCCCACCTAGAGAGCGCGTCGCAGCCAGAGGCGCGCCACTCAATGTTTTTTTAATTTAAAAAAATTGCATGCGATTTTTGTGTGACTGATGAGGAAGGAAAGGGGGCGGGGGTAAAATTTGACCTAATGACAACATTGTTTTCGCGTTTGGCCTACATTCCTTCTCAGCTGAACCCTAAAATCAAGACAATAAGAATTAGTCTGAGCTTACATTCATCAAAATGATCCGAAATATTTTGATGCTGGCTCTATTTTGAGTCCGCTACGGCTCAATGTTTGAGCACAGTGTGAAGTTTTCTTCATTGAAAAAGGGAAGCGATTTTTGTGTGACTGATGAGGAAAGAAAGGGGACGGGTGTAAAATTTGACCAAAATGACAGAGTATATGAAAACCAGGCTAAATTCGGAAATTATCACTTTTGACGTTTTTATATAATCTGAAAGTTTAAATTCTACAGACTGCAAAGCATCAAACAGAATTGATCTATCTGGCATAGTCTTTTTTTCTATAATTTTTAAACGTTGACAACATACACAGAATCAAGTATAACTAAGCTACCTGTTTTTGTGCATTGCTAAGAATGTCTGTCAGCGACTTTAGCCGGGTTTTCCCATACTCTGTCATTTATTTGACAACTTTTTTCGTTGCCCCTGGGTTTAACGTGTCCCCAGGTGTGAAATTCCTGGATGACTGTCCCCTACAGAGGCGCATCCCCGTGTACCTGCTGGTCGGGGGGTGCTTCCTGGCCCTCAAGCTCCTGGGCATGCTGTGGAAAAACCTGCTGCAGCGCAGGCACCACAACATGGAAGCCTTCGATGACAGGTGCGCTAAGGGGTCGCTACGTACACTGCATGCGATTCAACCCCAATGAGATCCGACTGTGACGATGTCTGGGAGTCATGATTCACGTGAAATACTTCCGTCTATTAACTCTTTGGTTTCTGTATTTAGAGAAATTTCAGTTACTGTTCATTCCTGAGAACCTCTTTAGCTGCTGAGAAATTTTATCCCGTTGATCCCTACGGGCCTCTTTTGCTCGTGATGTCATGCAACATGATGCAACTGTTATTACTTTGCTCTTCTATAATTGCAATGCAATGAGGGTATTTTCCCTTTTCTTACTGGGGCAAGTATTGTTTATGAAAAAGAAACAGGCTGCTGAAAACATGCCGCATATTCACAATAACATAACACCCCTTTATACAGTTTTACTCTCTCTGGAAACCCAGGAATAGGGAGATAGAGAGCTCTATAAAGCTAGGAATCTGCAGTTGCTCCCATTCAACCTCAAACGCGGTTCTCAGGAACGAAAGAGTGTTTAAAATCGACTATTTTCGTTCACTATTACCATGTAGACCCCAATACACGAATCAGATAATCTGATAAAACCAAACAATACAGGGATTTCATCAGATTCGTGTAGACGGTAGAATTACTCGTGAATCATGCCTCACAAATGTCGCAGTTCGATCGCAGTGAATCGAATCGTATGCAGTGTAGCGCGGTCGGGTTAGCCTACACCGTGATGTCTGTATTATCCTCTGTGAAGAATAGTCTTTGTGAAAGCAGTGTGGACGGCTTAAATGTTTGCTGGTCATTTCTTTAGTAATTATTAAAAGAATACACAACAAATACGTCTGCGTTCAGAAATGTAACACCTTTCATCTGCATGCATGAATACATGCATACGCGTGAGAGAGTGAGAGAGAGAGAGAGAGAGAGAGAGAGAGAGAGAGAGAGAGAGAGAGAGAGAGAGAGAGAGAGAGAGAGAGAGAGAGAGAGAGAGAGAGAGAGAGAGAGAGAATGTACTACTTGTCTTTGTAATGACTCTGTGTGTGTGTGTGTGTGTGTGTGTGTGTGTGTGTGTGTGTGTGTGTGTGCGTGTGTGTGTGTGCGTGTGCGTGTGCGTGCGTGTGCGTGCGTGCGTGCGTGCGTGCATGCGTGCGTGCGTGTGCGCGCGCGCGCGTGTGTGTGTGTGTTATTGTCATCTAAATAATATCATTTCACTATATAGATCTGTGTGTATACAGCGGTGACTCGGTGGTGTGCGTCTCCCGCACTTTCCTGACCATGGACTGGATCCACTGTGCGTGTATGTGTGTGCGTGTGTGCACGCATGCGTGCATGTCCGTGTATGTGTTACGCCCCATCTGTGAAATTGCCTATTTCATGAAATGGGCAAAATGCTTTGCCCAATTTATGAAATGGACAATGTATATCACATTTTTGAATCCCCATTCACACAGGTATTGATTAAGATTGATTCAATAGTATCACACTTTTCTACATTGTATTTGCACCCCTATCCTGCCCCCCAACTCGACCAGATGCTAAGCTGGGGCATGCCTGAGCCACATGTTGAATCAAACGTTTGATCAAATTTAAGTCTGAATAAAATCATTTTAGCTCATCTACAGATGAGATTTGTCATTCGTTTTAACCCATTCTTGACCTATGTGTGCTAATGAACAAAAACTATTTTTCATTCATATTGCTTTTCTCAATTGCAAGTTATGAAGTGGCTATTTCAAGAACTGGGCAAGCCATTTTGCATGAAATGGGCAATTTCATGGATTGGGCGTAACATATGCATATGCTTGTGGTTGTGCCTATGTGTCGCTGCCATCATAACATCATGCCATGACTCACTACCATGTGTTCAGCGGTGACTCGGACCTGCTGTTCACCTCTCGCACCTTCCTGGCCATGGATTGGATCCTGTCCGCCTTCCTGCTCCTCTGGCACCTGGCGGGGGCCTACTGGGTCTTCTCCCTCTGGATGCCCCCCTTCGCCCCCCGCCTCCACCAGCCCAGCTTCTACTGCAGACGATCCGTCTACCTGGGGGCCTTGGTGGAGGTTGTGTCCACCGGAGTTCTGGTGGTGCTGGGTGTGCTACTGTGTGCTGGCCTGGCTTTGTGTTATAGGTACACCACCCTCTTTGAACAATGAATTAAACCAGGTGTATTTACCTTGGAGCCTTGGTGGAGATTGTGTCGAATATGATTCTGGTGCTGCTGGGTGTGCTGCTGTGCGCTGGCCTGGCTTTGTGTTATAGATACACCACCCTCTTTGAACAATGAATTAAACCAGGTGTATTTACTTTGGAACCTTGGTGGAGATTGTGTCGACTATGATTCTGGTGCTGCTGGGTGTGATAATGTGTGCTGGCCTGGCTTTGTGTTATATATACACCACCCTCTTTGAACAATGAGCTAAGCCAGGTAGGCCTGTATTTACCTAGGAGCCTTGGTGGAGATTGTGTCCATTGGGATGCTGGTGCTGTTGG
The DNA here is from genome assembly GCA_017654935.2 of Phymorhynchus buccinoides. NCBI lineage: Eukaryota > Metazoa > Mollusca > Gastropoda > Neogastropoda > Raphitomidae > Phymorhynchus > Phymorhynchus buccinoides. Next base: position 16,477,624 of record CM065691.1, read on the forward strand.
GTGTGCTACTGTGTGTTGCCCTGAATCTGTGTTACAGATACACCAGCCTCTTTGAACAATGAGCTAAGCCAGGTAGGCCTGTATTTACCTAGGAGCCTTGGTGGAGATTGTGTCCATTGGGATGCTGGTGCTGTTGGGTGTGCTACTGTGTGTTGCCCTGAATCTGTGTTACAGATACACCACTCTCTTTGAACAATGAGTGAAACATGCAAAAGGAACACCCGGCCGTAAGTGCTGATGGGGCTAAGACTTTTGCACTGGCCTCACCTGCCCTACCAACAAGAGAGCACCCTACTCTCTCTTTGAACAGTGAATCAAGGATAGTGTTTTTACATAAAAACCGTAGTGGAGGTTGTTTTCACAGTTGTATTGCTGCTGCAGGGTTAGTTACTATGTGCTGGCCTGGCTTTGTTTTATAGATACACCACC
>CM065691.1:16483052-16513052 GCA_017654935.2 Phymorhynchus buccinoides
GCGCGTGTCCACGATTCAACACATCACCACGTTAGGGAAATAACACACTCACGTCAATGCAAACACTCCAGCAAAAACAACCACGTGAATTTAAAGGGAATTTATGGGAAATCTAGGGTTACGGTCAGGGTTAGAAAGCTGTATACCAATGTTAGGTTATTGTTTTACACATTAGAGAGAGTACATGATATGAAAATATGTGTGTTGATTTCATGAAATGAAATTCCTTTATGTGCTGTGTTTTCTCGTAGATCATGAAATGAAGATTTCAATTTTGCCCATGAAGAGCGTTAATGATTGAGATTTGACTGCTTTATTTCATGAGATAATTTGGGCTTCTTACCCGCCCATGAGCTTTTTACCCCGTCTTCCCCTAAAGAATTATGATTGAGATGCGCTCTTTTGGGACATACGTATATCGGCCTTGTAGGATAGATACGCGCTCATTTGGGATACGACCACCCGCGCTCATTTGGGCTATGCGCCCAAATCGTCATTTGCCAAAATGCGCCCTTTTGTGTTACCCCCGCTTCTACCCTCATAAACTGTAATCACACTATTTTTCCACTACCACCACTATTTCTCTCCCACTGACCTTTGGACTGATTGTGAACTATACTCACAAGAAGAAAATCTACAACCTGTCAACTTTTCTGTCTTCACTTTATGACTGTGCTTAATGCACAAAACGTTGAAGCTTCTCCTTTTCACAGGTAGGCCTACCTTATTTTCTAACCACCATTCTTACGTTAATATTTGACAAGGTTGTATTTTCTAACGTCAAGGCTTTCACTCTTTAGCATATACACTGATATCAGAGAAACCTCAACATGATTTGGGGGGGGGGGGGGGGGGGATTTCGGTTAGTGGGTGGGTAGAGGTGGTGAGGGTGGAGACTAAGATTGCGAGTACATGTCTTTCAAGCTAGCACCAGCAGATGACTTGTCTCACTGAAGTATTGATTGTTATTGTGCGTTCACTGTTGTTGTTGCTTTTTTGCTTTTTGCTACAACGTTTTGATTGTGCTGAACACTGCAAATGTTAAGAAAGATTGACAAAATAATGATGTTGGAACTCTTCCTCACCTGATTTCGTATCTAAAACTAATGGGTGTTTCCCTGGGACTCCTTCACTTACAGCATAGAGGGTCCTGGAGGCAGGATAGAGGGTCCCATTGGCTTTGCAAATGCTAAAAGAACAGTTTCTAATGTATCCCTGGGACCCCCTGCACATTCTTTTAGACGGTCCTTGAGAATTTTAGTGCTTCGTAGACCCCCAATGGGGGTCCCTGTGAGCCCTGCCACTCCCCCCCTCCTCCCTCATCTGATGTCTTTTCTTGTATAAAGTGGCAAAGATGAAGATTTACAATAATTGATCTAACGTAAAGTGTATTGACAACTTGTACTGTTTTCAGCGTTACAGGGTGCCATTCTTTGAAACTTGGAGGTCACATAGAAAATATTGATATTCTCTATTTGTACCTACTGGTAGGCGTTTCTTTTCAAAGGAAAGAAACTGCCTGTGTTTCAGGGTGACCAGGAATTGAGTGGAACGAATGAAGTGGACAGCAAGCCGAGCTTGGATTCGTTAGCTGACAACAACGTGCACTTGTCCACTTTACTGGCCGCTGACGGTGGAAGCAAAGAAGGTCCGTCTCTCCTGCAGGCCATCGCTGCTACCTCCTGCACTGCTACCACCACCCCAGTGACCCCCGTCACCCCGACGTCTACTGCTGTCAAGATGGAAGTGGACACGTCTGCTGTCAAAGAAGAGATCAAAACCGAGGTGAAAGAAGAGCCCAATGATGAAGAAGCATTCCCATCATCGCCGTTGCAGGTCAAAGAGGAAGCTGCCAGTTCAGGGGCAGGAACCGCCAGTCCCAAGTCGGAGCCAGCAGGGGGAGACTCTCAGAACGCTAGCATGGATATAAAGCCAGCCTCTGTGGAAGCCGGGTCTTCGCAGCCTAGCAAACCATACAACAAAAAAGGTAGGCACCGTTCCTGCTGTCTTTTTCTTTTTTTTTTTCTGTTTATTTCAGTCTTTGCCCATGCAGAAGCAAATTCCAACAGCTTGTCTTTTTGCAGACCTGCCAACCTTTCCGCTCAGACTACATTTCTTCCGCCCTTCCGCTCAAGTCCATAAAATTCCACTTTCAAAACGTGTTTTTGAACATACAAAATCATCGTCTTGTATACAGAGCAGCACAGATGCAGTGCGTAACCGACTTTCTAGTTTCTGTTTGCGCACCTCTGTCATGATGGCGATTGACACATCGATGTGTGTGAGACTCTGGGGAGAAAAGAAAGAGAATATACCAATATTTCTGCCAAGATTACATGGAAAAGTAATTGTGCATTCAGATATCAATAAAGTGTGCATCATGCTATATGTATGATGTGCTCACTATGCTAAAATTTAACAGTAAACAATGTAATGCTATGCATCTAGGAAAATATAATCCCAGGCATACATACAAGTGCTCGAGACCACAACAGAGGAAAAGGATCTAGGGGTGATCCTGGTTTGATGTTTGAACTCCACATAAACAATGTTGTTTTGAAGGCCAACCGTATTTCTGGACTTTTAGTTAGAGCAATTACGAACAAATCAAAGGATATTATGATCCCCTTGTTTAAATCACTGGTAAGACTGATTCTTGAATATGGAAACCGGTGTGGTGTCCACACCTACGGAAACACATAGATCTTATAGAAGGGGTACAGAGAAGATTTACTAAGAAAATTCAGGGGGCAAACAACATGAATTATGAGGAGAGACTACAGTACTTACGAGTTTGGAATATAGAAGATTAAGAGGTGATATTGAAGTGTATAAAATTGTGCATGGCCTTTATACTACCACAACAAATTTACTAACTCTGTGGGAGGAGGATAGACTATACACTTTTAAAGAAAACTAACACTAAATTGGCACAAACTTTCTTTGCTAACAGGGTAATTAATGCATGGAATAATCTAGCTAACGAGGCAGTAAATGCAAAATCATTCAATGCTTTTAAACATTCAATAGATAAGCACTATCAAAATATTGTGTATGCAATGAATCTTACAAAATTAGATCAGTAGTATAACACAACTGCTATTAAGTAGCCATCGGTTTTTGCGCCGATTATCAAAAGCAAAATGCAGTCAATATGTAGAGGGCAAAAGGCTATATTAAAAAAAGCCTACAGAGCCTTATTTCATATCATATCATATCATATCATTAAAAGTCTCCTATGGAGTGTGTCAAGACATCAAATGCCACATTTATATGTATCTTTACTAGACTTTGTACCAATACTAAATGTTATTTAAAGGACTGTCGATTATAAATGTTGAACTCTTTTGGTTGTCCTTGACAGAGTTCAAACCTGATGAACTGCGTCAGGCACTGATGCCCACATTGGAGCAGCTTATGCGCCAGGAACCCGAGTCCCTGCCTTTCCGTGAGCCTGTGGATCCAGTGGTATTGTCAATACCTGTAAGTGTGGAATGAATGTGATAGGCATCGGTGCAACTTTTCCTGGTATTCACGGATTTCCTGTTTTTGAATTTTAACAGAAAAGGGAGTTCCTTAATTTTTAAATTTGCCAAACAAGATCTTTGTGTGTCTACTGTATTTTTCAAACACATTAAAATAAGCATTTGTATAATTTGTGGAAAAAGCAAACTAAAATACCTTCATAAATCAATTTTTGCTTCAGCTGCAGGGGGACATTACCCCTGGATCCACGCCTTTCAGTTGTTTTTTCATTTTGTGTCGTTGCACCCATGAATAGGTGTGTGTAATTTTTGGGAAAGAGGGCTTGGTGGCTTTGCTTTGAAATTAATAATGTTAAGGAAGAAAGTCAAGGATTTTATAGAGCAAGAAAATGGCTTTTCCGTTGCAGTTGTGTGAGTGTGTGTGTTGCTTACATCTGTATCCAACAAGAATCCCACTGTTGCCTGATTTTGTTTAGAACTTTGTCTTCATTTCAGTTGTAGGTTAGATTAAAAAAAATTAAAGTTGTGATTCGTTCTAAATAGAGGTCTGTAAAAAGAAGCCTTGTTTCAGATTTTTTTCTTTTTTAATATATATGTGGGGGGGTTTTAAGTGAAAATAATTGCAGTTTGTTGAGGATGATAGTTTTCTTAAGCGACAGGCAGACTCCCCCATCCACACTCACGTTACACTTAGAAGAGGCAAAACTTGCAAGATAAACAACCCATTTATTTTTTCATACTCAACATTACAATCTGAGAGACCTGGTTTCCATCCCAACCTAACCCGCTAAACTCGAGGACCGGACTGGAGTTCCTAATTTTGACAGTACATCGATCATTCGCACGAAGAAGATAGGTAGACAGACACCACATGCATTCACTCCCACCACAGCTGTGACATAATTTGAGGCCATTTGAATACGTTGTGCACTTCGTTCTTGGATGTCCTTTGAAACGCAGAAGTACCAGCGGAAAAGACCTCATCCAGACCAGTGTCAACCCACCGACGTCACTCCATCAGGCGACAACGGACATGTCTTCCAGAGAACCATTTCGGTCAGGAAAAGTTCCCGCCAAAACCGGCATTGGAATTGGCCGTCTTTCTCCTACCATGTTTGACCAATCTCAGAATGGTGGCATTACTTTGCTTGTGGTGCTAAAAGAAGATGGATAGCTAAAACCAGCAAGACCCAATGCTTCGTCAGAAAAGTGTTCAAATTTTTGTTTTTAAATTGGTGTAAATTCTTATCATTGTGTTTATTATTCAGTATTTTTGGTATCTTCTTAATGTTTTTGTAATAATTTTTCTTGGTTTTTTTCTCTCAAAATAATTGTTAAGCGCTCTCAGTATGATTTTTTTCATCAAAAAGCGCTATATAAGCATTGGGTTTGGGGGTTTTTGTGTGTTAAATTGTTATTATTATTCCCCAATTTTTGACTGGTCTGTTGCAGAAGAAATGAAGATGACAGAACCTTAGGCATAATATACAAATTACATCATGCATATTAGTTTCCTTGTCAACTCTGTCCGATTCAACTCAAACTCAAAACTCGGAAGTGTTGACCCACTGTTGTGCCTTGTTGGATGAGTGCGGCCTGCCTCGAAGTTTGCCCATTTACTAGCAACAGTCATAGTGACAGCTAAATAACTCATGAAAGTATCATTTGAATATCTTGAAAGGCGAAAATTTCTGCGAATTCAACCTTTAGTCGACATCATTGCACAACATCGCACTTGCTGCTCGGATCAATATCCTGATCGTCTTCTTCAAGTCACACTAAAACTGCCTGTGACTACTTATCTTCTATCATGATTCACTGACAGTGTCCAACCTAGTAAAGCCTAAAATCTCATCTACACAACAATCCAATAATTTCCAGTAGGAAAGCTTAGCCAACTCAAAAATCCACCATCTTTGAAACGGAAATTGACTCTCTGGCAAAGCAAAACTTTGAAAAATTTAATAATCCATAGGAAAAGCAAATGGCAATTAGCAGGAAGTACTTGGAAAATAGTTAGACGAAAGTAAGGGTGTTTTCATTTTTAGGTACGGAAGCGCTAATTTTGACTCCTCTGGACAGTGCGCCTGCACTGTATAGGTTTGGACTGTCATTTCAGCGACATGATGTGCCTGCTGCGTTCTAAAGGGTAACATTTGTCGCTCCTTGCTTCTCTGCTCAACTGCATTCCTTCATGCAGCCATTTTCTTCTGCACTTCTGAGAACTTGAAGACCTTGTTTTAGATATTTTTTGTATCTAATGAAAGGTTTCCTAGCCCTCTGTAGCGATCACCAGAGATCTTTTCCATACGATGAAGTAAATGAGAAATTTCATAGTCAGATAAATAGGTTCTTCAAATATTTAAAAAATCTGAGTCCTCCCCGTTGTCTCACAAAGTGTGACACACTCTCTGGTTGCTGAAAAATGAATGGGCTTTTTATAAAAGCTGTTTCCTTTTTTTGCATTTGTTTAAAATAAGAGTTCATCATTCTGGAGATGATGAACTATCAGGAAAGGGAATGAATAGGGCTTTTACATAACTGAATTGATTTAACCCTTCAATTGCATTATGTTGCAGGATTATTATGACATCATCAAGAAGCCCATGGACCTTGGCACAATCAGACGGAAGCTGGATACTGGGCAGTACAGCAATCCTTGGGAGTACGTCAACGATGTGTGGCTCATGTTTGACAACGCCTGGCTGTACAACAAGAAAACTTCCAGGGTCTACAAGTATTGTACAAAGGTAAGACCAAGGAAAAACGAATGTAACAGTGAATGGTGAGTACTATTTGCCATATTTTTCAGACTATTCTTAGTATTCTTCTTCTTCTTCTTTTGTGTTCCCAGGCCATATAGCCATAATGGGTAAGATACATATGTGTCCGGCACATTCCGATTTCGGAGGACTATAAAGTGCACATTATTACAAGGTGCACCCCCAAAATTGTACACAAAACTCATATTTTATTATTTTATTGGCTTAAAGACCCACCACGTCACGTGACAAAATCATGGTTTTCACGTGTTTTCCCTCTTATCGCTGGTAAGAAATCTGAACAAATCTTCCAAACATAAGAGGGAATGTATCACGTGATGTGGGGGGTCTTTAAGTAACATATTATCAATCATGTTATTGAGGCGCAGCGGTCCCAATATGGTGGGTAAAAGTATCCTCTTTTTGTTCGAAAAATACTGTATTATAAAGATTGAAAGATGTTTGTAAATAAATCTGGTAAAAGCTGTGGTCAGTATAATTTGCAGTGATCTGTGATGTTTTGTGTGTGTGTGTTTTTGCTTTCTTATTATCTGTTTGTTTTACAATCTCAAAGTGAAGAAAACTAAGGAAAGTATGTAAAGATGCAATTACATGGATTGGTATGTGATATATATTTGCTTAGGAATTGTCCATCCATGAAAAGAAAGATGTAAAACGTCTTAATCCAAAGGGCGTACTAAAAATGTTAAGTGTGTGAACTTAATCATGCCAATATTGTGTATCCAGTATTTCGTTCCTGTTGATGTTGGATTCCCTGTAGATGTTAAGTGCGTATGGGATAAAAAAAAAAATTAAGTGTAGAAGGAAGAAAGACAGTTTGATCTCCTCATTCATGTGTATGAATAAATGTGATTCTTTAGCATTCAGTTTATTGGCTTTTTGACCACATCCGTAATTCTCTAAATACAAGACGGAATTGGGTAGTGTATTGCCCCACTGCATTACACAAAATAATGGTTTGCTTAATTTGTTTGTATTGTGCTTGTACCAGCTGTCGGAAGTGTTTGAGGCGGAGATTGATTCTGTGATGCAATCCTTGGGGTATTGTTGTGGGCGCAAGTACGTCTTCAATTTTCAAGTGTTGTGCTGCTATGGGAAGCAGTTGCGCACCATCGCTCGGGACGCCGTCTACTTCAGCTACCAGAGCAGGTATGGTTTGAACTTTTATGATTAGCTTTCAGATTTATAAAAAAAAAAACCTTTACAGGTCATCTGTGTTCGTTTCACCTTTATCTAACTTTTATGCTCCTAGATCTTAACTGTGGTAGAAATATAAGGACAAACATGTTATTGAATGTTATGGCTATAGTGTTACAAATCTGGTGCTTGTGAAAAATCTAAGGAAAATTATATTAACCCTTTTGCCGCAAGCCATTTTTCAGCAACAAAATATTACGAAACGTAATTGGGTAGAGACAAAAAGCTATCTGCAATATTGGGAATTTGTCTCTAACATGCATACAATTAGCCCCATCCTTACCTCCGAAATGTAAGAAAATAGGGTCTTCAGATAACAGGCCCTGACTTGACGCCTTTTAGTGACGTGGGTGCTAAACCATTGTGGTGCATAAATGCGACATTGGCGGTGAAAGGGTTAAAGTTAAAGATAATAGTGTTCTCATGCTAGAGAATAGATAACTGTTAGATTCGGGTTGTTGAAGGAGATAATTCAGTTTTCTCTTAACATTCTGTTTTGAGTTTTGGTAAAATTCTTGCAATAAATTGTCCATGCTTCTCACAAAACATATTGATGTGATATACAGCTAAAATATGTTTATATGTTGAAATTTAAAATAAAAACAATTTAATGTTTTATTTAAATAAAATTAAAAGAGAAAGAAAAAAAAAATGTACGCTTTGGCTCTTTGTATATTATTTGGTTCTGTTCACTGCTAGGTTTGATTTCTTTGGTTTCTGTATGTTCTAATAATTTGCTTTTAGAACGAAAAGAAGGAAGTAATAATATTCTCAAAGCACTGATTTATAAAAATCATTGACCATAAAATGGACAGATTTGAACAGTAAAGAAAACAATATTGCTGGTTTCTGATGTTCGAAAATATGTTAATTGTTAGTGAAAGAAACAAATGTATACTGTGTGTTTTATTGATTTGAATAACACTTGTTATGTTTATTATTACATGCATGTGCCTTTGTTCCCAGTTTTTAGACCATGGTTCTGATAAGATTGCATAAGAATGCATGATTATGGACCTATGCTTTTAATAATAATTTGCAGTTTTGCTTTTAATAATATTTTGCTTACTTACCATGCAATTTGTCTTGGTTGTTTTTCTCTCAAGATTTGTTTTATTTTGGTTTTCCTCTAGACTAGCATCACTTTACTACTTGCTTTATTTTTAAGGTTTCCTTTACACCTTCTCAACTGATCAGGAAATGTTACATTCTGAACAAGAAATGAGAAATGTATTCTTATGGATAGATATATTATTATTTTTAATGACAAAATGAAGCAAGAAAGACAGGAAGGTGTTTTTCATGGTGTTAAGTTGATTTGTTGCTTTAGTGTATGCAATTTATCGAGTGTTGCTGGGGGGGGGGGGGGGGGGGGGGGGTTACATTTATTTTTGGTCTTGGTTTCCTTGTTGGACTACAGGAAAGGAAGTGAGATTAAATGATTTGAGAAGGGCATAGAGAAGTTTGTGGAGCTTTTCATGTATTGAAATATTAAAGTAAATGAGCACTTAGTTTGTTCAAAGAGCTGATAGTATTTTTATATTTTTACTTTTACCTTTTGGCTTGCACTAATTGGTGTTTTTTTGGCGGGGTTGTGTTGTTTTTTGCTCCTTTTGTGGCTGTGGTGGTCTTTTGTGACTGTGTGTCGCCTCCCCCTCCCCGGCATGGCTTCTTTCTTCCTGCGGTGTGGATTATGTAAACCCTCAGCTCAAGGCAGCTGGGTGTTCTCTCTGACAGATACACGTACTGCGAGAAGTGCTTCCACGACATCGAGGGCGAAGATGTGGAGCTCTCCGATGACCCAACTCAGCCTGGCACGTAAGTATCATGTCACCAAAATGTTTTCCTTAACTCTTCTAGCACCATGGGCGAATACATTCACCCAAGACATCACTCTACACTCCCACCAAATGCAAAGACATTCACTTCCAAGCACCCTGCCATTGCGTTTGTCTGTTTTTAGAGCTTTGGTCACTATTCCTGCCGTTAAAGCAATGCATGCGCACTCCAAACAAATAGTTACTTCCATCTTGTCGGTTGAGATGCAACGGACAACCAAGAACGTCAAAAACCGCATGGTGCTAGAAGAGTTAAAGCGGCTAGATGCTGTGATTTTCTCAGGGATTTAGCTGCTCATAGACGCAAGCGACGGCACATTTATAAAACATTTGAATGTATGTTATCCTTTGTCTTTATGGGTGAAATTTCGTATTGAGATCACATTTTTCAAAGCATTTCACTTCCACATAGATAATATAAAAACACTTCCTGAGGTCTTGTTCCTGTCATGCTAAAATTAACAGTCCATTTAGGATGCTTAAATCCAAGTAAGGCTGCTCAGAGAAATTGAAAGTAGCAGTTTTTATTGTGTTCAGTAAATTGGTATCTGGTTTCTGTATGCGCTGTTGTTATGAAAATATTAATTTGAAGCGTTCTTGTCATGTGAAAATCTTACATAGTATTAAGATGTAACTGAATCCAGGCATGGGAATTTCTTAAGGCTTTGTTTTCACCAAAAACTCAGCTTCATGGAGATTTGTCCCCTGACACATGCTTTTCAGCTTTGTTCATGATTCCTCATTTCCATACCCGTGAATCTGCTTTATTTGACTGATTTGGTGATTATGATGTTAACAGAAAGATCAAGAAGGACCAGTTTGAGAAGCTGAAGAACGACCAGCTGGACCATGAGCCGTTCATCGACTGTCAGGACTGTGGCAGGTCCTGGCACCAGATCTGTGCCCTCTACCTGGAACAGCTCAGCCAAACGTGAGTTGCTCGCTATATGTTACTGCGAGACAGGAAGTTTTATGACGGTTGTATTAGAATTGACAAGAATTAAGAAAGAAAAAAAGAAGAAAAAACCCATAACGCAGATGTACCGGATTTTCATAAATTCATAAGTTACACATTTGTAAATTGGAGGAAAAGCTTTTTCTTACCAGGAGGAAAAGTGTTTTCTCGAAAAATATGGGGGGGTTTCAGACATTGATGACATTGTTTATCAGGGGTTTGACATTGTTTAATGGTGGTCTCAATGGGTAAAGAGCCCTGGTATGGTGATGGTGGTCTCAAGGGTACAGAGCCCTGTATGGTGATCATTCAGGGGACATTGTTTAATGGTGGTCTTGGGTAAAGAGATGGTGATCACAAATTGTTTAATGGTGGTCTCAATGGGTAGAATGGTGACAGGGGTTTCAGGGGACATTGTTTAAAAATTAAAGAGTGTAAAAAGGACATTGTTTATGGTGGTCCTCAAGAGCCCTGTATGGTGATAAATTCCTCTTGAGGACAAATATATAAAACTGAGCTTATGCCCCCATCTGTTTTTCTACATTCACTTTTCTCTGCATTCAGAGAATTCTCTGAGGATTACCATTGCCTGTTTACTTGAATGTATTACAGTGGAACTGCCCTATCAAGACCTTGACATATGAGCCAGAAAATGTCTTATGTTAACTTATAGAGAGGTGGACTCTCAGTAGTCCAGATATGAAGGGAGGAAAAATCGATTACAATTTTTCGGGTGACATCTGAGATGGTGTCTTAATAAGGAAGTCTTAATAGGGAGGATAAGCCAGGAGAGTCTTTCGGGCCACAAGAAGAGCTCTCTGAAATCATTTGGACTAGACACCTTTTTCCATGGTAGTATATCACCTGGAGTTAATGTGCCTTGTAGAGTGACAAGAAATGTATTGAGTGTTTGGGTATCGTGGTAATCTATCACCCGTAGAACATTCGTCTGTCCGACGACTGCGGCATAGAATCATTTCAAATAGTGTACATGAGTATATTACCTGAATTTTTGATGATTTTCCCACTACTTCTTAAATGGCTCAGACAGTTCCACTGTCATATGACCTGTAGATTAATGTGCTGTTGTATGACCTGACAAGAGATGAATTAGGCCCAGCAATTTCTAGAAAACATGCAGGAGAATGGACCCGAAAGGCCGACGACTGCGGCATGACAGTAAGCAAATAGTGTACAAAGGCAGAGTCAGAGAGAGTGATGATTGAGGAAGTTACTTCTTCAGAACTTCCAGAAATGTGGAACTATTTGTGCAGATGCAGATTCCCCCAGTATTCCCACGGGGGGATGTGTCCCACTGAGTAACAATGAATTTTGTAGAGGGTTAGTAGGTGATGGAAGTTCAGTTTAACGTCGCGTATCGGCTTTCGCCATGTACGACGGGCTGAACAAACCAACCAGGGTATAAACAAAAATTGTATGATTCCTGAATCACTGTCTTAGCCAAAAGGCCGAGAATTTTATCAGGGTTAGGGTACCATCCTAAACGCTTTATGACCAAGTGGGTGGGAGAGGCTTTTTGCTGTAGTTTGCTGCACCCTTGTTTGTTTTCATGTTTTAATTTGATTGAAGACTGTCAATGTATTGTACCATGAGTGTGTACTCTGAGCATGATAGCATCACTGGAGGCATAAACGTTTTCTGTACTGTGTGCGACTCCCATGTTTCAGGTTCATCTGTGACAGCTGCGTGAAGGCTGCGGGAAAGAAGAAAAGAGAAAATAAATTCTGTGCAAAAAGTAAGTATGAAGCAGCTAGGGTTGATTTGTTTTGTGCCTTCGTAACAGTTTGTCTTATGTGTGCTTTCACTTTCATGTTGTGTCACTTTAGGTTTTCTTTAAATAACATAAAAAATATCATCTAAGAAAAGTTAATGGTTGAAATGTTTAGACACCCAGTCATTTTTGTATGCCTTTCTTTTGTATTTGCTCAGAATGCTTTTTATTTGCCCTCCCTCTTTTTTCTCGCTTTCTCTTTCCATCATCCCCTCTCTCTCTGTTTCTCTCTGTCTTTAACATTTTCGTAAGATGTTACTATCATGTTACTTTCAAGAGGCAAAGCTACATCTTATTTTGAAAATTATACTTGCTTCCATCTTGTATTTCTATATATAGGTATCAAGATGATATTTTGATTGACATACCTAGTTAGTTTCGAATACTCAAGAGCCCGACCTATCAACCACCCCTGTATTAATAATATGAAAGCTAAGTCTGCAATGATTGGTTGCTTTGAAGAGAGGACAGATCAGAGCAAACTACGAGCTGGTAGTACGAACCGGTATTACTGAAAATACCGGTGTGAGTTAAAAACGGTATGGTATACCGGTACGGTTGTAACGTACCAGTGCGTACCGAAATAGAAAAAGGGAAATAAACGTTGTGAACACTGTGATGGAATGTTTTCAATGCATTCTTAACCTTGTCATATCTTGCAAATACTAACGCGCGCGCGCGCGCGCGTGTGTGTGTGTGTGTGTGTGTGTGTGTGTGTGTGTGTGTGTGTGTGTGTGTGTGTGTGTATGTATATGTGTGTGTGTGTGTGTGCGTGCGTGTGTGCGTGTACGTGTGCGTGTGCGTGTGCGTGTGCGTGCGTGCGTGCGTGTGTGTGTGTGTGTTGACGGGCATACAAGTACATATTAACGAGGGGTGAATGCCAGAACTGCCCATCTGTTCTCTGTATTCCTTTTGAGATAAACCGTTCTGGCAGGCACCCCTCGAATTAAGGTAGGACTAAAGCTTCAAATGAACGAAAAAAAGTGAAATAACATGAAAGGAAAAGGGGAGAGAAAAAATACGGCTGGTGGGGGGGGGGGGGGTGTAACAACTAGCACAAAGAGGAAAGTTTAGAAAACATGGAGAAAAAAACCTGAATCACATTTCAAAATACATAATAAACGAAATAAATTGCCAGCAACAACATTGTATTGATTGCGCGCGCTCACACACACTCACATTCTCACACACACCACTAGCAACTAGCACAAAGAGGAAAGTTTAGAAAACATGGAGAAAAAAACCTGAATCACATTTCAAAATACATAATAAACGAAATATATTGCCAGCAACAACATTGTATTGATTGCGCGCGCTCACACACACTCACATTCTCACACACACCACACCACACCACACACACACACACACACACACACACACACACACACACACACACACACACACACACACACACACACACACACAGAGAGAGAGAGAGAGAGAGAGAGAGAGAGAGAGAGAGAGAGAGAGAGAGAGAGAGAGAGAGAGAGAGAGAGAGAGAGAGAGACACGCACACGCACACGCACACGCACACGCACACGCACACGCACACACACATACACATACACAGAAGAGAGAGAACATAAGGTTATTTAAACAAGGTTTCTTAGCAACACCTAGCCTTGGAACTTTGTGGGGCAGTTCTTTTGTGTTTCGTCAAAGTGTATTGCATAATCAGCAACCCCATCGGTATATACCGGTGCAAAATACTAGTACGTCAAAAAATACAGGTATTATACCGGAAATCTGTTCCGGTGCCCAGCTCTACTAGTTAATGCTTAACATGTAAGATAGTTGTTTTTTAATGATAATTGAGTCTGCTTGTAAATGCATGCATGTACTGTACCGTATTTTACGGACTATACGGCGCACTTGCTTATAAGGCGCACCCCCCAAATTGTACACAAAATTTTGATTTTGTTATGATAGCTTCTTACTATATCATTAGCCACATTATAAGACGCAGTATTCTCAGTCTATGAAAAATAAAGTATCGCCTTATAGTCTGTAAAATACGGTCAGAGTTTTGCTGTTGTTGGCTGATTGTTGTTTGGATTGATCAGTAAGCAGTGATGTACTCTGCGCAGGACTGCCAACAACGAAATTAGGCCTGTACCTGGAGAACCGGGTCAACAACTTCCTGAAGAAGAAAGACATGGGATCCGGAGAAGTGTCAATACGAGTGCTGTCCAGCTATGACAAAGTCACAGAGGTCAAGCCTTTGATGATGCAAAAGTGAGTGTTGGAATCTTCCCTTGGAAAGTATTTCGTTTGTTTAAAACAGTGGAATCTCCCTTGTAAGACCTTCAAAAACCATCCAAAATGAGGTCTTATACGGGAGGTAATTTTAATACTTACAAAGAAGAGCAATGTCTCGGAGAAGTAGGTATTATGTGGGAGGGAGTCTTATATTGGAGGTCTTATAAGGGAGGTTCCACTGTATCCATTTTATTTGGCTAAGGTTCAGTTATTTGGCAAAAGTTCAATTTGAATGATGTATATTTTTTTCTGTACCCTGAAAGCATAAAATCAGTTAGTACAATTTCTGTTTCATATTATCTGTCGGAGATAATCTTACATAATTCTGCTGTGTTTTAATTCATTAATATTACCAAGGTTCTCGACAAGTAAGGCAATGGAAATTCTAGCAGAAAGCAGAAAACATACATTTGGGATATATTTGTTTTGTCCCTGAATCAGTGTCGGTTGGGTTTTTTTACGGGTGTTTTTCTTTGAGGGGGTGGTGTTGGGGGCATATATTTGTGTTGTTGTCATTCACATTGACACGTTTTCATTTATGTGTGTGTATGCCTGCATGTGTGTGTGTGTACTTGATGTATGTACATGTTTGTGTTCAGATTTGGCAACGAAATCCCTGAAAGCTTTCCATATCGAGCGAAATCCATGTTTGCTTTTGAGGAAATCGACAGAACAGATGTGTGCTTCTTTGGGATGCACGTGCAAGAGTACGGATCAACGTGCCCTGGCCCAAATACAAGGTATGTTCAAGATAGTTTTACCATACGGATAAGTGACTCTTTCACAACTTACCAGTTAACCCCTTCATTGCCGGACGAAAACAAAGAAATTATGAATCTTCCTATTGTGAAATTTAATAGAGACCTGTTAAGACTCAATTTCAGAAAATCGTCTAGAGATATATCTTTCCTGACTTGTCTAACCAAACAAAAACATCATTGCAGAGCTATGACATCAAACGTTATGACATCACACATCCTGTAGTCGACACGGGCAGGGAAGGGGGTAAGAGACGAGAAAAGGTGACATCTGCAATGCCAATACTGTTGTTGTTGTACCCTGGCTTAAAGACTCCAGGGATCATCCCAACAGCCGAAACACTTGGACACTATGGTACAAATGCACCAGCTGGGAATGAGAACATTACGTGTGTGACCTTTTTATTATTCCCTCGCCACGTGGGCAGCCACACTCCGACTTCTGAGGAAATACCAATTCTGAATGCATCCTTTCCTTATGTCCCAGAACCAATAGCACCAGGTCATTGTGCAACAGACTTTGGCTTTGTCGCCATTTAGACATTGCCTGGGGTTTATATTTTTTATTATTTTTGGTTTGGTGGGTTGTTGACTTTCTGGTGTATGTGTGTTTCAGGCGTGTTTGCATATCATACATGAACAGCGTTCACCTCTTCCGACCCCGCCAGCGTTGCACTGCGGTGTACCACGAAATTCTCATTGGCTACCTGGAGTACGCCAAGCAGCTGGGCTACACCATGGCCCATATCTGGGCCTGCCCGTCCTCCGAGGGGGGCGACTACATCTTCCACTGCCACCCACCGGAGCAGAAGATCCCCAAATCCAAGCGTCTGCAGGACTGGTACAAGAAGATGTTGGACAAAGCTATCATTGAGAGGGTTGTCATCGACTACAAGGCAAGTGATTCATGGGCATGTTAACAAAGTCATTTTTTCTCTCGTCTTTTTCAAGTTAGTTATGTTTTTAGTCTGTGTTTCTGAACAGATCCTTATCTTTGGTCAGATTGTCTGTCAAAGTTATGGATTCCTATAAATACTGTAGTGAACAGTTGGGGTGTCAGATGAAAGTCATTTTGATAAATACGGTACTGAAAAAATGAAGTGTCCATAATGGTTTATGCAAAAGGGAAAGATACAGAGTTTCGAAAAAATAGTTCTATTTATTTTTTACGTATTTTTTTCCCCTTATCAATCAGGATTGCTGTCTAAGCTAATAACAGATTTGATGTAAAATCAAGAAAGGAATGTAGAACTAGAACTACATTTAATTATTATTATAAATCAAAACTTTAGAACAGCTCTGCCTTTTTAAATGAGTTCTTGTTGCTGTAATTAATTGATCATAGATACGCCTGCTAATCCCCAAAGATATTCTAAAAGGGTAAGATGGATTACTTAAAAGCTCGGCGAACCGGGCTGATAGAGTTATCGTTAGTGCGGACGTGTACACTATTCACAGTGGAGGCTATCCAAAAACTCGGACTGGACCTTGAACGGAGAATTCAACTGGCCTATCGATGTGTAAAATGTGTCACGTTTCAAAGGGACATAACCAGTGTTTCTGTCCTCATACTCATATAGGGAAAAGAGACCGGATGTTTATCTTCCCCTGTACAGTCTTTGTAATCCCCTCGCTTTTTGTTGTTTTGTTTTTGTTTTTTTATTGTTAAATAGTGCTTTGTTTGTATTGGAGATCATTTTAATATTTTCTTAATGTAATACTAAAACTGACGGATACATTTTTTTTTATCTCCAGGACATCTTCAAAGACGCCATAGAATCGAACCTGTCGAGTGCCACGGAGATTCCGTACTTTGAAGGGGACTTCTGGCCCAACGTGATCGAGGAGAGCATCAAGGAACTGCACCAGGAGGAGGAGGAGAAGAAGAAGAGGGAAGAGGCCGAGGCTGCTGCCGCTGAGGCTGAAGCTGCCATGGATACTGTGGAGGAGGCGCCAGAGACGGTGAGCCGGAAGTTACTGCCGTGAAAGGAAAAAGGAAGGCTGATGACACCCTTGGGCTTTTACTCCTCAGTCTTTCTTTTATTATTTGACTGCATCCACACAGTTGTTCGATGATAGAGATAATGCTGTGACGGTGTGCACCATTTCTAATCACATAATTATATCGTTCTTAGGGTCGGTCATCGGTCATTGACTCAATTAATAAATCTACCATTTTGACCTATTGTTTTAGCAGGCAAGAGGTCATATGACCAATTGATTTTACAATGAAGAAGTCAAGAATTCTGTCGTCTAGTAACTCCATGTTCTTCCGCAACCTCAGATCACTGAAATAAAAAGTTGAATCTGGCGAAACGAAGCAATGGCAGTTAAACTGTCGGTATCGCATGCAGGGTAAAGCTTTTCCAATCAAACTTTTAAGTCCTACGAAGATACACACTTCCAAAGCTGTCAGTATCGAATGCTTGGTAAAGCTTTTCCAATCCAAGTCCAAGGAAAATACACACTTCCAAAGCTGTCAGTATCGAATGCTTGGTAAAGCTTTTCCAATCCAACTTTTAAGTCCTAGGAAGATACGCACTTCCAGCGTGCTCTTACTACGAGGCCATCACCAGATTCAGAGCCTGTTCCTCCTTATATTAAGAATAGTTTCTAGCCTTTTGATAAAGATTTTAAAAAGTGTGTAAAACCAGCGGCAGCCATGCCTCTAAAAACGAAGCCACAAGCAGAAAAAGGGGCAGATTAATCTGTTAGTGTCGGACTCTCAGTTATCGTCTGCAAGCACATCGTGAGCCAGCACTGCAATTGTCTTTTAGTGACACGGGTGTTATATCAGTGTGGTGCAGAAATGCGACATGAGCGGCAAAAGGGTGAAAACGCTTTGGGAAAAAGAGGTACTTGTGCATTGCTGTGCACGCGCTTCACCCAGAGCTCTTGTGGTGTTTTGCAGCTGGAGCTGGACAAGAAGAAAGGGGAGAAGAAAGGCCAGAAGAAGAAGGTGAAGAGCAAGAGCAACCAGCGCAAAGCAGTCAAGAAAACCACCATGCCCCAGGGTACCTGTGATCTCACCACTAAACTCTACAGCACCATGGAGAAGCATAGAGATGTAAGTTGAGCGCACTATGTTTTAACACTGCTGTCTTATTGGACTTCAATTTGTGAATCTCTGATAGCGATTAAGTGAGAAGGAACAAGCTGTGTATTGTGGGGGGTAGGAACTCCGTAACATAAAGATACACAGACAGGGCCCAAGATATAGAACTGTCAAATCAAATCAAATCAAATCAAATCATCTTTATTATCTCATAACTGAGAAATTGCAGCCAGGTGCACATAAGAAAAACAGCAACAATAAACACATTTATCAACAACAACAAAAACCACAACACATTTATCAACAATTAAAGAATATAAACTAATAACTAATAACACTGCAATATTGTAGTTAACAAACTGGACGAATACGAATACAAATTCAATCCCAAGGAGATGGACAGGCTGCTCAGCAAAACAATCACTCAATGCAGTGCATTAAGAGTTCAACAGATGAATTGATCTTGGTAAGAAAGTTTTCTGTGCTCTTATTTTCAGTTTTAGAGTTCTGTATCGACGGCCCGATGGTAATACTTCATAGTATTTTGCCAGAACATGACTGTTATCATTAAGAATTTTCCTGGCTTTCTTGACTACTTGTCTGTCATACAACTCTTGCATACCACTCTGCCTTGCACCCACAACTTTACTACACACATTCACCATATCACTCAACACACGCTTACTTTTTACACTCAAGCTTCCATACCAACAGATAAATGACACAGTAAGAACAGATTCAATGCAACATCGGTAGTAGGTTTGAAGAATATCTGAACAGACACCAATATTCCTTAGCCTCTGTAAACAAAAGATCCTGGACTGACTCTTCTTATGTATATGCTCAATGTGTTTATCAAAAGTAAGTTTCTTGTCTAAAACTGTGCCTAGGTATTTGTACTCATCAATTCTTTCAACCGTTTCACCATCAATTTCCAAATGTGGCACTGGCACTGGGTTTCTACGAAAATCTACAAGCAGTTCTTTTGTTTTAACAACATTTAAATCCAGATAATTATCTTTGCACCATGAACAAAACCTTTTGACTTCACTGAAGTACACAGAATCAGAGTTTGACAAATCTTCGATGGCAGAATCATCTGAGTATTTAATGACAGGTGTTTCTTCAGTGCCTCTACAGTCGTTTGTGTACAATGTAAAAAGAACTGGGGACAAAAATGTTCCTTGGGGGGCACCTGTAGAAGTCGAACGTTCTGAGGAGATTGCAGATTGAAAGCGGACAGACTGAGTTCTATTGCGTAGGAAATTGGTTATCCAGAGAATGAGCTTGGGGTTAACATTCAGGTCTAGTAGTTTCTGGGCCAGTAAATGGGGCTGTATTGTATTGAAGGCAGAGGAGAAATCGATGAATAAAATACGAACAAAAGAGTTGGGGGTATTTAAGTGAAGAAAGGCATTGTGAAGAAGGGTCAGTAAGGCATCGTCTGTTCCTCTACACCGTTTGTAGGCAAACTGAAAGGGGTCAAGGAGTAGGTTAGTGAAAGAAAGAAGGCGATGAAGGACGATCTTTTCAAAACATTTCATGGCAATAGACGTTAAGGCAACAGGGCGGTAATCGTTCAGTGTGGCAGGGTTCTTTTTCTTAGGGACAGGAGTAACTGTAGAATTTTTCCAGATACATGGTACAACATGTTTCCTTCGTCCCTTGCTTTTATCGTTACCCTGTTCATTCACAAGCTCTTTACTCTCGCCCTGCATTGTGTGTGTGCGTGTGTGTGTGTGTGTGTGTGTGTGTGTGTGTGTGTGTGTGTGTGTGTGTGTGTGTGTGTGTGTGTGTGTGTGTGTGTGTGTGTGTGTGTGTGTGTGTGTGTGTCAGTGTGTGTGTGTGTGTGTGTGTGTGTGTGTGTGTGTGTGTGTGTGTGTGTGTCAAAGATGAACAAAAATAGAGAATGTCCTGCTCCTAAAAGTATTCAATCACCCTCCCCCGCCTCCTCCATGGGTAGAGTGGCACAGAGGTAACTCATTTGCCTTGTGTCAAGTAAACCCGAGTTCGAACCTGGGTACAGGGAATTTTTTTTCTCACTTTGCACTAGGTCTTACGGTCTGAACGTGGAGTCTTTCGGATGAGACTATAAACCGATGTCCCGTGTGCCCATGCACTTAGCACACGTTAAACCCAGTGGCAACGAAAAAGTTGTCATTTGGCCAAAATGTACCCCCACCCCTCTTTCCTTTCTTATCAGTCACACAAAAATTGCATACAACATTTTAAAAATGGGTAGCATGCCTCTGACGCTTTTAATAATAATAATAATAATAATAATAATAATGCTTATATAGCGCATAATCTTGCAAAGCAACTCAATGCGCTTTTCACTCACCATTCGTACAGACATTTCTAACAAACTGGCCCACGCACCCTCACCGTACATCTCTATGAAAATGAATACATATTAGAGAATGCATTGCATATAATCATAACACAACACACTAACACCCACCTCCCTTCAACACCACCACCCCAACCATCCCCCCACCCCACCCATCCCCACCCCTGCCCCCCTACTCCCCACGCCCACCCCATACACACGCGCGCACGCGTTAACCTCAATGATCTGGAAAACAAGAGTGGGGAAAGGATCATAGACTTTGCAGAGAGAAAGCTTTCCTGAAGAAGTGGGTCTTTAGTTGGGGCTTGAAGGAAGGAAGAGTGAACTGGTTACGGGTATGGTCAGGAAGAGAATTCCAAACGTTTGGTGCAACAAAACTAAACGCCCTCTCACCCGAAGATTTTTGTGACTATAAAGTACCTAATACATAGTACCATTGTTTTTTCTCTCTCTGTGACTAAAACGTAACTCTCTTGTCTTCAGAGACTTTATTCTTCTTTTTCCGTCCTTTTTGTTTTGTCCTTCACACTTTTTAAAGTAGATTTTTTTTCCCACATTATTTGAAGCAAATTGCATGCAAATGCTTTCATGATTAAAGCAATCTGTTTTTCGCAGGTTTTCTTTGTGATCCGGTTACACAGTCAACAGACCGCGGCAAACCTACCCCCGATTTCCGACCCTGATCCTCCTATGAGCTGTGATTTGATGGGCGGTCGTGATGCTTTCTTGACCATCGCCCGTGAGAAGCACTACGAGTTCTCCTCGCTACATCGGGCCAAGCTGTCCTCCCTGGCGTTACTGTACGAGCTGCACAACCAGAGCAAGGGCAGCTTTGCCTACACGTGCAACAGCTGTAAGGCCCACGTGGAGACCAGCTACCACTGCTCCGTCTGCGAAGTAAGTCACAGTTTTGGATGGTACGATTGAGGTAATATTTGTTTGTGTGTGCGAGACTCGGTGTGAGACGAGATTCTGAGAGAGAGAGAGAGAGAGAGAGAGAGAGAGAGAGAGAGAGAGAGAGAGAGAGAGAGAGAGAGAGAGAGAGAGAGAGAGAGAGAGAGAGAGAGAGAGAGAGATGTAAATGCGATTGTTTAATTTGATTTTTTAAAAAGACGTACAGAGAGATCGTCCAGACTGTCGAGTTCAGTAGACTTTCTTCTCGCACACACGGTGAAAACGAAAGACGTTTGTAACGCTAGTACATTCCCTTGACTTAATTGTGTAAGCTTCTCGATGGTTGGCCAGTTATGTCCAATGGCAGTGCGCCATTTTCATGTGTTCGGCTACTTCCTTGGTGTCTTTTTGAAAGAGGATTTCGATGTTTTCAAAGCTATTTAATATTTCATCTTCAGCCATGAAAATTAAACATCACGCCATAGATGTGAAGAAAGAGGGATCAACAAAGAATGCAACACAAATTTGACAAGGGCTTGGCTGGATGAAACTGTATGAGACATTAAGATTCCCCATGGGGATAGGGCCTACCAGGGTGGCTTTCAGTACAAATAGTTCCTCCAGCTTATTTCTGGAAGTTCTGTGCTAGCAACTTCCTTTCCTTTTTTTAAATTATTATCTACTATTTTTCTGACTAAATGGCCCATACAAGGACAGTAAGATCGATGTAGGCGAGCCATGAAAAACTTGATGTCGGAGGCAAAATGTTGAGCACTTTGACGATACCATCGGATACGCTTTCTTGTTTGTAGCCTTCTCACATTCCTGTCGGTTAGGGGAAGACGGGGTAAAAAGCGCATGGATGTCTCAGGATAGGCCTTATGAGTTGGATAATTTGCTTATTTCGTGCACAGGAAGCCTCTGAAACATTGCAAAATATGCAGGAATAGTTATTCTATACATCCATGAATTTTTAGGCGAAAAAAACAAAGGATTTTGATAGAAAATGCTTTTTCTTTGCAAACATATTACAGGTGCGCTTTTTGCCCCGTAGTCGGGAATACGCGCACCCCAGGTCGGGTAAAAAGCGCACCCCCCCCCCCCCCTCTCTAAGTTGAAAAGTCACCGTCACTCTCCCAACGCGCCATGCTAGGCCCTACCATCGACGCCATTTTGTCTCGACTGAAACAACGAAGTTCTACGCGTGTTGCCGTTTTGACACAGTGTGTATTCTTCAATCCCTGTTGTAGGCCTACTAAGTTAAATAGTCTGCTTCAGTTCAAGATATTTAGAATACAAAAACTGGATCGGATTTGCAATTATTATACACTTATAAATGTCTCCATTACATTAAAAAAAAAAACCAAAATGAAAAAGGAACGTACACTCACAAAACTTAAAAAAAATTTAAATGTGGCCTTGCGCAGTATCGAACTCACAGATCCGACATGCTGCAACATTACGAGGCACGCATTATACCATTGTACCAAGTAACCGTCATACAATGAGGAAACATTTTATATATTTATACATTCGACAATGGAAGATTAAATCGGTTGTGAATGGATGAAGCAGTATGCGGAGTAAGATTTTCACTTAAATTCAAAGCTGAAACTGTCATATAATTGATCTTAATGAATAATGCTTGTGCTGTTAGGCACCTTTGAACATTGCAGAACGTGTTCGCTAATCATTTAAAAACTTAAATACAACGTTTGTCAGGATATGTGGCAATAAAAAAGATGACCATCACCTACAATTATAGGCGTGCAAAACGCGCATGGGCTTCTTTCCCGTGGGCGTTTTTCCCCGTCACAGTCAGCTAATTCATTTCAGTCTGTGTAGCTGACAATCACAGTGTTGTTAAAAAAGAAAAGTATCGTTCAAAAGCCCATAGAATAAGCTTTGTATAAATATAAAAATATGGAGGTAGTTTGCTGTTGTTGGTTTTTTATTTAACTTTTCCAAGGACAGAAAATGAAAAAAAAAAAAAAAGAACGTCAACAAATATTCAAAAACTCATATTATTGACCACAACATCATGAAACTTAAATATGAGGTATTTTAAAAGATGGGCAAAATTTAACTGAATTTTCTCATATTATTGACCACAACATCATGAAACTTAAATATGAGGTATTTTAAAAGACGTGCAAAGGAACATGGGCAAAATTTAACTGAAATTTGCTTCATTTCATGAGATAATTGCGGTGGGCTTCTTACTCGCCCATGGGCTTCTTACCCCGGTAGGATGCGCTTTTTACCCCTCTTTCCCCTATTACGATTTTGAAATTATTGACATAAAAAATGTTTTTTAGGATTATTTGGATAAACCAAGTTAAAGACTGGAATCCTTATTTGCGGTCCTATATAGTTTTGAGAAAACAAGTTAAACAAAAAACAGGACAGAAATCATTATTTTTATATTCAGATTATGATTTTTTTCTCTCATTTATTTCCAGGATTTTGACTTGTGTGTCAACTGCTACAAGCGAGAAAGTCATCCCCACAAGATGGACAAACTTGGACTTGGCATCGACGACAACTACAAACAAGAGAAACAGGAAAACCCTTCCGAGTCGCGTCGCAAGTCCATACAACGATGTATCCAGTCCTTGGTTCATGCGTGTCAGTGCAGAGACACAGACTGTCGCCAAGATAGCTGTTTCAAGTTTAAACTTGTGGTTCAGCATACAAAGAGCTGTAAACGAAAGACCAACGGTAGCTGTCCCATCTGCAAACAGCTTATCGCATTGTGCTTCTACCATGCTACACATTGCAACGCGGAGAACAAGTGTATGGTTCCTTTCTGCCAACAGTTGAAGCACAAGCTTCGACAACGACAACTTCCACAACGACTGAACCAGGCACAGATGCTGAGACGCCGCATGGCCTTCATGACCTCTGGAAACGCTGCCGGTGCCTCCGTTGCTCCCACGTCCAACGGCGATGTGGACATGGTGTCCCAGCCTTCTCCGCAGGCTGGCGGCATGCATGCCGGCCCTTACGGTGATAGTGGTACGCTGGCTCCAGGACTTCTTCAGGGAGTCATGCAAGCAGCAAGGGAGGCTCAAGAGATTGCCCAGATCCAGGCCCAGTCCCGCCAGGCTCAGGTCACCTCCCTGTCCGGCATTCCCCCCAGCATTGGCAAGCCCTCCATGGCTACCATGCCGCCCCCGACTCGCCCCAGTGGTAAGCCCAGTGTGGCCATGCAAGGTGTTCAGCGTCCATCCTGGCCGGCCATGAGTGCCTATTCCAATCAAGCTGTTGCCACCACTTCACAGCAGGTGCGCATGCAGCAGCCTTTGCCTCCCATGAGGATGAACGTGGCTTCCATGCAACAGCCCCCCAACCATCCAGGTGTTTCCCAGCCCCATCCTGTGGCCCCTCCGCCCCACCCTCAAACTGTGCCAATGATGGGGGGTGTAGGCCAGCAGCCTGCCAACTCCCAGTCAGCCACTGGCCCCAGTCTGTCTCAGCTGCTGCAAACTCTGAAAAGCCACAACCCACCTCACATGGACGTGTTGGATCTGCTGCAAATGAACCCAGCTCTCATGGCCTGGGTTCTCATCAAGCGGATAACCCAGCCCATGCAGCAGCGGCAACAGCAGCAGCAGCAGCAACAACAGCAGCAACAACAGCAGCAACAGCAGCAGCAGCAACGGCAGCAGCAACAACAGCAGCGGCAGCAGGTTCAGCAACAGCAAGTGCAGCAGGCTCAGTTGCAACAACAGCAGCAACAGCCGACCATCAAGACGCTGCCCCCCAACATGCAGGGCATACCTCCCCAACAGGCTGTGCATCAACAGCAACAGCAGCAGATCCGCTACCAGATGATGCAGCAGATGCGCCAGCAGCAGATGCAGCAGTTTGGTCAGGCGGGCCAGCAGATGGGTCAGAGGCCCCCCACCATGCGCTTTGCCCAGCCCGGCTTTGGTCCTGGAGACCAGCACAATCTGCACCAGTTCCAGCAACAGCAGCAGATGATCCAGGTGCAGCAGCAGCAGGCGCAGCTCAAACAGCAGATGGCGGGCACCCAGCGCCTGCTCAGCCCGCAGCATATGATGGGTCAGGGGGCACAGCCCTCTCCTCAGCAGATCATGCAGCAGGTCAGATCGCCCCCGGCCACCGGCGTTCCCACCCTTCCCCAGACGGTGCGTTCTCCTCAGCCCACCCCCTCCCCTCGCCAGCAGCCCACCCCTTCCCCTCGTCAACAGCCCACCCCTCCCCTCGCCAACAGCCCACCCCCTCCCCTCGCCAACAGCCCACACCTTCCCCTCGCCAACAGCCCACCCCCTCCCCTCGCCAACAGCCCACCCCCTCCCCTCGCCAACAGTCCACCCCCTCCCCTCGCCAACAGCCCACCCCCTCCCCTCGCCAGCAGCCCATTCCATCCCCCCGCAGCCCACCCCTTCCCCTCGCCAGCAGCCCATTCCATCCCCCCGCCAGCTCCAGCAGTCCCCTCACCACATGCCGGCCAACCAGTCTCCCCACCACTCCATGGCTCAGGACTCGGGTCAGATCAACTCTGACCATGTGATGCTTCCACAGCTGCAGACTCACCCCTCCATGGCAGCAGGCAATGCTGACACGAGTAGTCTGGGCCAGCAGGACTCGGACATGGTGCCTCTCACCCCCTCAGATCAACTGGTGCAGTTTGTGGAACGTATGGATCAGTGACCCACGATCCACAGTGCGGATTTTTCTTTTCTTTTGGCTGTGGTTGTGTCTGAGTGATTGTTGCTGTCTCTAAAAGGTGAATTAGGTGAACACTGCAGGATGGTGGGCAAATGTGGATTGGTTGTTTCCCCATTGATGGTGCAAGAAAGAGAACTAAATAGTGAACGTCATTAATGTGGAAGATTATTCATTAAACTTGTGTTAGCTTTGTTACTCGTTAGGAGGCTAAACATCATTTCAACTTCCAGTTTTATACTGTACAAATACAGATATTTTCATAGTGAAAATACAGATATTTTCATAGTGAAGGCCATTCTTGAACATAAGTCACATGATGGTGTTTTGTTCTTTTTTTTCCTTTCAACTCTGTCTTGATTATCAACTTTGTTTATTTATTTTTTGTCACTGTTCCCTCTCTTTATTTCTACACAAAACACATGGTACACTGTTCCCTCTCTTTACTTCTACACAACACACATGGTACACTGTTCCCTCTCTTTATTTCTACACAAAACACATGGTACATTATTCTCTCTTTATTTCTACACAAAACACATGGTACACTATTCTCTCTTTATTTCTACACAAAACACTTGGTACACTATTCTCTCTTTATTTCTACACAAAACACTTGGTACACTATTCTCTCTTTATTTCTACACAAAACACATGGTACACTATTCTCTCTTTATTTCTACACAAAACACTTGGTACACTGTTCTCTCTCTTTACTTCTACACAAAACACATGGTACACTGTTCTCTCTCTTTATTTCTACACAAAACACTTGGTACACTATTCTCTCTTTATTTCTACACAAAACACATGGTACACTATTCTCTCTTTATTTCTACACAAAACACATGGTACACTATTCTCTCTTTATTTCTACACAAAACACATGGTACACTGTTCTCTCTCTTTATTTCTACACAAAACACATGGTACACTGTTCTCTCTCTTTATTTCTACACAAAACACATGGTACACTGTTCTCTCTCTTTATTTCTACACAAAACACATGGTACACTGTTCTCTCTCTTTACTTCTACACAAAACACATGGTACACTGTTCTCTCTCTTTATTTCTACACAAAACACATGGTACATTATTCTCTCTCTTTCTTTCTACACAAAACACATGGTACACTGTTCTCTCTCTTTATTTCTACACAAAACACATGGTACACTATTCTCTCTCTTTATTTCTACACAAAACACATGGTACACTGTTCTCTCTCTCTTTACTTCTACACAAAACACATGGTACACTCTCTTTATTTCTACACAACACACATGGTACACTGTTCTCTCTCTTTACTTCTACACAAAACACATGGTACACTATCTCTCTCTTTACTTCTACACAAAACACATGGTACACTGTTCTCTCTCTTTATTTCTACACAAAACACATGGTACACTGTTCTCTCTCTTTATTTCTACACAAAACACATGGTACACTGTTCTCTCTCTTTCCTTCTACACAAAACACATGGTACACTATTCTCTCTTTATTTCTACACAAAACACATGGTACACTATTCTCTCTTTATTTCTACACAAAACACATGGTACACTATTCTCTCTTTATTTCTACACAAAACACTTGGTACACTATTCTCTCTTTATTTCTACACAAAACACATGGTACACTATTCTCTCTGTTTATTTCTACACAAAACGCATGGTACACTATTCTCTCTTTATTTCTACACAAAACACATGGTACACTGTTCTCTCTCTTTATTTCTACACAAAACACATGGTACTCTGTTCTCTCTCTTTATTTCTACACAACACACATGGTACACTGTTCTCTCTCTTTATTTCTACACAAAACACATGGTACACTGTTCTCTCTCTTTACTTCTACACAAAACACATGGTACACTGTTCTCTCTCTTTACTTCTACACAAAACACATGGTACACTGTTCTCTCTCTTTACTTCTACACAAAACACATGGTACACTGTTCTCTCTCTTTATTCTACACAAAACACATGGTACACTGTTCTCTCTCTTTACTTCTACACAAAACACATGGTACACTGTTCTCTCTCTTTACTTCTA
This sequence comes from Phymorhynchus buccinoides, assembly GCA_017654935.2. Classification (NCBI taxonomy): domain Eukaryota; kingdom Metazoa; phylum Mollusca; class Gastropoda; order Neogastropoda; family Raphitomidae; genus Phymorhynchus; species Phymorhynchus buccinoides. The sequence continues at coordinate 16,511,176 of CM065691.1, forward strand.
CACAAAACACATGGTACACTGTTCTCTCTCTCTTTATTTCTACACAACACACATGGTACACTGTTCTCTCTCTCTTTACTTCTACACAAAACACATGGTACACTGTTCTCTCTCTTTACTTCTACACAACACACATGGTACACTGTTCTCTCTCTTTACTTCTACACAACACACATGGTACACTGTTCTCTCTCTTTATATCTACACAAAACACATGGTACACTGTTCTCTCTCTTTACTTCTACACAAAACACATGGTACACTGTTCTCTCTCTTTACTTCTACACAAAACACATGGTACACTGTTCTCTCTCTCTTTACTTCTACACAAAACACATGGTACACTGTTCTCTCTCTTTATTTCTACACAAAACACATGGTACACTGTTCTCTCTCTTTACTTCTACACAACACACATGGTACACTGTTCTCTCTCTCTTTACTTCTACACAACACACATGGTACACTGTTCTCTCTCTTTACTTCTACACAACACACATGGTACACTGTTCTCTCTCTTTACTTCTACACAAAACACATGGTACACTGTTCTCTCTCTTTATTTCTACACAAAACACATGGTACACTGTTCTCTCTCTTTACTTCTACACAAAACACATGGTACACTGTTCTCTCTCTTTACTTCTACACAAAACACATGGTACACTGTTCTCTCTCTTTACTTCTACACAAAACACATGGTACACTGTTCTCTCTCTTTATTTCTACACAAAACACATGGTACACTGTTCTCTCTCTTTACTTCTACACAAAACACATGGTACACTGTTCTCTCTCTTTATTTCTACACAACACACATGGTACACTGTTCTCTCTCTTTACTTCTACACAAAACACATGGTACACTGTTTCTCTCTCTTTACTTCTACACAAAACACATGGTACACTGTTCTCTCTCTTTCCTTCTACACAAAACACATGGTACACTAATCTCTCTTTATTTCTACACAAAACACATGGTACACTATTCTCTCTTTATTTCTACACAAAACACTTGGTACACTGTTCTCTCTCTTTATTTCTACACAAAACACATGGTACACTGGTCTCTCTCTTCTTTAAAAAAAAATATATTACTGAGCATGACCAGCTGACCCTGGACTGTCTGCACTCTGTTTATAGCAGCTTTCGTAATCTGTGCCTCTTGATTAAATACACATTCGTAGGGTAATACAGACTTTGTCTTTTTAATTTTGCTAATACACACTTTGCCTACAAGAATGACATTGTTAATCCAACAGTAGTTATTTAATGTGTTTTTTCCTTTCAAACCCAAACAGTACGTCAGTTACTAGTAAAGTTACTTCTTTTTTTAAAAATGACTATGGCTATCAAACCGCAATGCTCCTTGTACTGAACCCTTGGGGATTAATTGGTCATTGGAGACCACCCCCACAGCAAACTGTCCTAAAGCTCTCATCAGTCGCTGAGGGAAGTAGCGTGGCCAAGGTATTTCCATTATAATCAGGCATGACATTGATTGAAACATTATGATTAAGGATGAAAAAAGGCTGAAGCCCCCCCCCCCCCCCTGAAACTAAAGCGAATGAATGAAAAATGGTGTTTTACGTCCTCTCGGTCATAGACACATATGGGACATTTGTAAATACAAAGATGGTGGGAACAATACTGGCTGCAATGCCCGGAGGCAGTGCAACACCAGTAAAGTCCCGAGTTTTTTAACAATATAGATATGTACTATATGTACTGTGGATTGTAACCTGAAACTAAAGCAGTTTTGTAATCTAAGCCTTAAAACCAACATTGGAAGTAGAATTAATTTTTTAGTTCAATGTTATTGGTTTAAACATTTTTATTGTCCGAAAACAAAAATATCATACAATAAAAGACAACTG
>CM065691.1:16518052-16553373 GCA_017654935.2 Phymorhynchus buccinoides
TGTGTGTGTGTGTGTGTATGCAGGCGCGTACACATAAGTGTTTCAATTTCCCTTTTGTGGTTATAGTGTGTGAGTTTATATGTCTGTGACTATGTGTAAGCATCAGTACATGTATCATTGTATGTAATAATGTATAATAAAGTTATAAACTAAGTAAAATGGATTTTTTTTTAAATTATTAAAAAGGCTGGTTTGATAACTACTAAAAGTGAAGTTCTCTCTGGACAATTACAGTACAAATACAATGTTCAGCATAGTATGTAACAGCATTTGGTTGCTGCTTTTTTCTTACTGGTTCTTTTCCACTGATTTGATTGATTTGCAGCCTGGTGTGAAACTATCCAGCCAAGGCAGCGGGGAGACCAGCAGCGTTCGCCTGCAGAGTTACAGCATTGCCAACTGCTCTGATACCCAGTCAGGGGTATTTGTGGTGCGCAGTTTGACCGTTGGCCCTGATCCCCTGAGCATGCCGGGGAATTTGGATATCGACTTCAACATCAACATCATGGATGAGATTTCAAACCTTTCTGTTAGTATTTTGTCAAGAATGAGTTAATTGCACCTTTATGGAATAAGACAGAATTGCACCTTTATGGAATAAGATACCCACTAACATTAAAAGAGCACCATGTACTAACTCTTTCAAAGATCTGCTAGACAGTTGGAACGATTACAATAAACTAAATTAATATATTCATGAATATGATGATTAATTCATCAACAAAAAACTGAGCAATCGACGACCTTGTCAACAAAGCAAAATACATTTTATGAAAAACATGATGGGACTTAAAAGCCTAACGGCTATATCATCTCGTCTCTATTATCTTATCTGATCTGATCTAGTATATTTCTCTATTACATTATATGTGTACTGAATACAGTATGTGTTGTTGTGTGTGTGTGTGTGCATCACTGCATGTATTTACATACATGTTTGTGTGCATGATATTGTTGTTGAATTAAATTAATATTAATGTAGTTGTGGCAATTGTTAAACTTGTGTGCATGCATGTTTAATTGAAGTATGTCCATATGTGTGTGTCACTGTGTGTGTGTAGGTGTGTGTGATTCTTTTAATCTGTATACATTCTGTGCACTCAGACCTGTTGAAACAAACCAGAAGTTTGTGATATTTTTAAACAGATTGCTCGTGAAAGACTTCAGTAAGAAGGTGGGCTCTGCATACATCAAGATCACTAATGTGTATGCATGTTTGTGTGTGTGTGTCCCCCCAGCATGGATGCAACCTTGCCTCGGATACAAGGCGGCGCCTGTTTTTTAACATTTTGCCCCCCCCGCCCTCCCCCCCACAAAATTAATTCAAAGCTCTAAGGGGAAAACAGTGTTGAATTCTCACTTTACAAGCCTGGAATAACAATAAGCTTCAAATTGAATATGAACTATGATTTTGCTTTTTCTTCAGCTTCAGGGGGGCAACCCCTGCCTTACCTGTTTTTGGATTTTCTCCAGTTGCATCCATGTTTGTGTGTGTGTGAATATTGCTCTAGACTTCCGTAAAGGGCAAACTACCGATCCCAGGGATCGGGTATAGACTGCTAGCCTAGTCGCTGCGAAGTTCTGCCTCGCAGTGGCTCGGGCAACAGGGACAAAAGAACGGTTGAACCATCTGTCGCCAGCAGCAATGAGAATTATAGCACGCGCCTCGCATGAACACTTTATATATATGCCGGCTGTGCATTTAAGAAGGTGGGCTCAGTATACATCAAAATCACCTATGTGTATGCGTGTGTGTGAGTTTGTGTGTGTGTGTGTGTGCAGATTACTCTAGACTTCCTTAAGAAGGTGGGCTCAGTGTGCTACTGTGCATCAAGATCACTTATGTGTGTGTGTGTGTGTATACACACATACATGCATGTGTGTGTGTGTGTGTGCAGATTGCTCTAGACTTTGAAAAGAAGGTGGGCTCTGTGTACATCAAGATCCCCTATGTCATGTGCATGTGTGTGTGTGTGTGTGCAGATTGCTCTAGACTTCTGTAGGAAGGTGGGCTCTGCATGCATCAAGATCACCTGTGTGTGTGTGTGTGTGTGTGTGCAGATTGCTCTAGACTTCCGTAAGAAGGTGGGCTCTGTGTACACCAAGATCACTTATGTGTGTGTGTGTGTGTGCAGATTGCTCTAGACTTCCGTAAGAAGGTGGGCTCTGTGTACATCAAGATCGCTTATGTGTATGCGTGTTTGTGTGTGTGTGCAGATTGCTCTAGACTTCCGTAAGAAGGTGGGCTCTGCATACATCAAGATCGCTTATGTGTACGCGTGTTTGTGTGTGTGTGTGTGCAGATTGCTCTAGACTTTGAAAAGAAGGTGGGCTCTGCATACATCAAGATCACTTATGTGTATGCATGTGTGTGTGTGTGTGTGCATATTGCTCTAGACTTCCGTAAGAAGGTGGGCTTTGCGTGCATCAAGATCACCTATGTGTATGCATGTTTGTGTGTGTGTGTGTGTGTGTGCAGATTGCTCTAGACTTCGAAAAGAAGGTGGGCTCTGTGTACATCAAGATCCCCTGCATCGGGCAGTTTGGGTCCTGCACCTACCCTGTGTGTGACATGCTGCAGCAGGTCACCTCCTGCCCCCAACAGCTGGTGCAAAACAACATCCCCTGCCAGTGCCCCTTTAAACAGGTGACGTAGTCAAGTGCATCATGTGCAGCGTAATGGAAGTTTAATTAATGTCAATGTGCGCAATGAGAGAGAGAGGGAGGGGGGGGGTAAGAAGAGAATAGATCTTGAAACTGAATGGCAGTTGGGGAGAGATAATTGACTGTGTGAAAAAGTGGGAGAATCAGTTCAGTGAATTAGACCCCAAACTATAGAAGTAGTGAAAACAATGGACGTTTAAGGGTCCTTAATTGAACGTCCTAAATTGGAATGCTAAGACCATGGTTTGTTGTTTTGATAGTGCATCCCTGGGACCCCCTACTCATTCTCTTGGAGGATCCTTTTTGCTTGTAGTACTTCACAGACCCTCAAATGAGGGTCCCTGGGAGCCCCAGGTGGGTAGTGTTGTCCATTGGGTTTCTTTTAATATGAAAGAAATTATCTTCCAAAGCTGGTGTGCTCAAGACACGGCCATTCTGCAACTGTGGAAGTTTTCGCTTTGATTTTGAATAAGTATTAAATGAACCTGGTCGCTTTGTTAGTCATTTAAATTTGAATAATATTTGATAATATTATATCCTATTAAGCAGCATCCAATGGTATGTACATTTTGTATTTCGGACACAAAATATACATAATATGCAGGCTTTCTTTAGTAAATCAAATTATCTTCATGACTACAGAGAATGCAGTACATCTTGCAAGTTCCACTTTTAAAAAAATTGCTTGAAAAGGGAAGTCATTTGACTTTCTTAAAATATTATACTTTATATAAGAAATGTGTCTCTAAAGCTGACAGCACACAAGACTTTGAACATCCTGCATAGATAAGTATTGCTTTAAATTAAAACAATAAGTCCACAATCTCTGTTTAGTTGATGTTTATTGTAGTGTCCAGCAGTGTTTATGTAGTGTAGAACACTAGCGCTCTATTCTTGTTAAGGGGAAATAATGACGACAGAAAGACTCTCAAAAATGAATGGTCAAGATGTAGTAGCTTCCCTTAGTATATGGGGCAAATTTAGTATACCTTTTAATCAAGTTGTAAAGTCAAGGCCTACATTCTTTGCACATTATTTTTTGCTATTAAACACACACACACTCATGACACTGCATGTTTATATCAAAATCAAAAGATTAGCCTCAAACTTTACAATTTTCCTTTAACTTCACCTCTCCAACTTCTATTTTTGTTACAATTCTAAAACATTCTTCTTTGAAACAATCAGCTTTAAAAGCTTACACTTTCTGATCTGTGTTTCAGATGGCATTGAGTAATTGTAGACTTGTTCTCTATGATGCAAGCAATGCATTTTCCTCATAACGTTTGCTTGGATTTGGGGGTTTTCTGTCTTTCCTTTTGGGCTGTACTGTGGTGTTGATCCCACACAGCTCATTCCGAGTCCCAACTCGCAGCCACACCCTGGCTTGTCCAGTCGCAGAATCCAAAATCAACAGTCCGACTTCAAGGGGAGCATATCTATTGCGTTAGGTCATCAGGAAGCAACCACCAGAGGAGACGCTGCAGTGCTGCTGAGTACTTCTATGGAGTTCAGTGGAGCCTGTTCTTAGCTAACATGCGCAGGACACCACCTACAAAGCTCCCTACTAACGATAATAATATCTTAGTCGCAGAGCCAGCGTTAGTGAGGTCTTAATCCGAAGGCGCCACTACGTCCATCCGTCGCCAGCTTCCATGAATGATGATCATACTGATCCCCATGACTTTGACCCAAACGCGGTGGATTGATATTCAAAACTTTGGTCATCATGCGAGCAGGGCAGCTTGGAATGAATTCTTTTTTATCACCACCCAGTGCCATTATGTGTGTGTGCTTTGCTTTGTACATGCGTTGCTGCTGGTTTCTGTAATGCTCTTTTTGTTGTCTACTTGTTGATTAGCATTTGATTGTAAAGCGCTTTGGGCTCATTTGAGGTAAAGCGCTATATAAATGTACTACAGTGGAATCTGTTTAATTGGCCATCGAATAATCGGCCAAAGCCGCTTAATTGGCCAATTTCCTCTGGAACAGATTTTTTTCTTCTTAAGCATGTGTTATTTTGTTCGTTTTTACGGCCAAAGCTGAAATCTTCAATTTCGCTTTATTGGCCACTTTTTCTCTCTAATTTTTCCTCTTTACCCCTTTTTGAGAGGGAGAACAACAGAGGCAGACAAACTGACAACACACTTTTGACGTTTACATGGTCGAGTGTGAAGTTGGAAGGTGAACTGTTGTCAATTGAAAGACCCTGCATGGCGTTAAAATCACTCAAGAAAACAAAATCATTGTCTTTTACTCGTGCTTCTGTCAAGTTGTAGGATTAATAAACACACACACACACACACACACACACATCACAAAAAGGGAAAGAATTTGAATTTGAACTGCAACATTTAATTTTGACGTCATTGCTTTTGACTTGCATAATTGCGTCATACAGTATATTGATGTTGGTTTTATCGGCCAATTCGCTTTATCAGCCATATTTTTCCTGGTCCCAAAAGTGGCCGATTAAGCGGATTCCACTATACTACTATTATTATTATTGTACTCAAATTGTTCTTCTGTTGGTTGCAGGGTGTCTACAAGTTGTCCCAAGCAACCTTTGACGTTCAAGGGGCGGTGTTCCCACCTGGGGACTATAAAGTCACGGCAAACATGACCTCCTACGTGAAAGGGGCAGCCAATTTCGCCGGATGCTACAACATCAAGTTCACTCTTGCTTAGTTAATCAACTTAATTAATGGCAGGAAACTGTATTGACATAGATCTAACAAGTGGTTTTCTTTACTTTACTTTTCTTACAACTGGATGTTTTGAGTTTACTTTTTTTTTTTATCGTTGTTATCATTGTTCTGTTTTATATTATTAATCATGAGTTATTTTTATCATTATTTTTACAAGTAATAGTTGTATTATTTGTTGCATTTTGGTACTACCAGAGGTATTAGTATTGTTGATGCTGTTGCTATTATTGCTCAGCTATTGTCACTAGTTTTTGAACGGAAACAAATTAACCCTTTCACCGCCAATGTCGCATTTTTGCACCACAACGATTTAACACCCATGCCACTAAAAAGCATCAAACCAGGGCCCATTATCTGAAGACCCTATTTTCGTAATTTTGGGAGGTAAGGATATGTCTAATGTTATAGGAAATTGCAATATTGCAGGTCTTTTTTTTCTCTCTATCCAGGTAAGTTTAATGGTATTTTAGGGATGAAAAACAGGTGGCGGCGAAAGGGTTAATATTTGTTTCAGAGAAAGAACAATCTAATAAATCACTGTGGTGTAATGCTTTACCTCCACCACTTTGTTTTTTAGTCAAATCGTTTCTCAGGCATACATGTTCTTTCATCTATATTACGGTAATACTTATGAAAGATATAATATGAATAGACACCGGACATTGAATGACCGGTGTGGCCGGACATTGAATGACCGAACTCATGTTTCACAAAGACTAGTCATAAATGAAGATGCCCATGCATTCACTGGACATGACACATGATCTCATGAGAGTCTGAAATAAATCAAAGTTAACAATATTGTCACAAGTTACCATATTTTACGGACTATAAGGCGATACTTTTTTTCCCAGCCTGAGACCCCTGCGCCTTATAATGTGACTGATAATACAGTAAGAAACTATAACAAGAAAATCTGAATTTTGTGTAAAGTTTAGGGGGTGCGCCTTATAATCAGGTGTGCCTTGTAGTCCGTAAAAGTGCCCCACATGGCTGAAAGGCCGCAGAGGGCGTAAAACCCTATTTCGTCATCCGTAAAATACGGAAAGTCAAAGTTTTACAGCTGCTGCAGTAGTTTCAATGATGATTGCAATTACATGGATGCTCCTGCTTTCAAGTTATCCTGAAGTTCAGGATTTTGTTGGTGTCTGGAGCCGGATTATGAGAATTTGAGAAGATGCATTTTGCTGGTTATAGAGGTCATGAAGTTTAACCAGAAGTGAAAGTGCGACGAGAGCCTGTCAATTACATTGGGAACTTGTTTCCCTTCAGCTTCCAGGGAGCATTGCCCCCCGGAACCCCTAGGAAGGGCCTAGGCGGCCTTGCAGGATTTTTGAAATTTCCCAGGAGCACCCATGCAATTATTGTGCAGACTTCCTGAGAGAACAAAAAACCCACCCACAACGCTCTATTAGTACTGTAGTAGTAGAAATATTTTTCAAATTATTCTTCTGATAAAAATCAACCATGGACTAAAAGTAAAACTGGCTGTGTGCCTTAAGTTGGATAAACAATTGTGACAGTGCATTGGAAAAACAGACATAATGGAATTTTGGCATAAATTGAAATTTAGATTTTTTTATGGTGGAGCAAAGATTTCTTGTTAATACACATAAACCGATTTGAGTTATCTTGTCTAATTTTTATTTTACGATTATTTGAAATTTGGTGTTCGAAATAGATCATTTGCAGAAATTGGGCATAGAAGATACAACTTTGCCTCTTTGTTTCTATTGACTTGATTTAGAAAACAATCAAATAAACAAAGAAATCATTAAAAATTGTCTTTCATGTTGTGGATACTGGTAGAACACATATAAAAAATATACATAAATATGCCCTGAAATAGAAAATTGATATTTTGGGGGTTGTTGACTATTTCTGAGTTTTTCCTAAAAACATTCTGAGCGACCTATGTAGGTTTTTCCCATGCACCATCACAATTGTTCAGAAAGGGGAATTGTGTTTTCCATTTGGAGAACATGAATGCACTTGATCCTGGGACCAACATTAGGATGATTAGCAATGTTCAGAAGAATATACTGTTAAGAGTGAACTCCTTACTTTGTCGTTAATTGTAGTTTTTATTATTGTTTTCATTATTATTATGTTTTGTAGTTATAACTTGTTTTCACATAATCACAGAAACCCTTCTTGATGTTTCATTCGTTTATTGTAGATATTGCAGTGCTTATCTCTCTCTCTTGCGATCAATCTGGCAGTGCTAAGGTCTCAGTCCACATGAGGTAGTCAACTGGACAGTGCGGCGCAGGTCTTCTGCCGTTCCCCACAGCTTGCTGGCGGTTGGCACCTCCTGCGGTGCAGTGCTTATAATTTGTGGACTCAGGGCTCCCTATGAAGCACTAAAATTTTAAAGGACCCTCTAAAATAATGTGCAGGGGGTTCCAGGGATGCACTAGAAAAAAAAAATTTTAGCATTCGCAATGCCACTGGGACCCTCTATCCCGCCTCTAGGACCCTCTATACTCTAAGTGAAGGAGTCCCTGTGACACCTTGTTTTGCAGGACGATTGGGAGCCCCGGGACTTTCATGACTACAGTAATGGTAGAGAGAAGGAATCGTTAGGCCTAGGTCTGGCATCCTTTCATAGCAGTGGTCTCGGCAAAAAGTGCGCCTGAGTGTGTCCAGTTATTCTGGAATCCCTCTAGGGCAAACAGTGGTATACCTTATAAGGCCGATAGACTTCCGGGTGGTTTCTGAGTTAAGCCCATAGGCACTTTAACTTTATACTTATTTAAGGATAGAGATTTAGTACTAGACATAACAATTATTACTTACCTAACTTTGTAAATTAGTTTTTGTATTATATGTGTGTTTTAACTTTTTTCCTAGCAAATCCTATCAGCATGTTGTTGTTGCCATACCTTGGCTTAAAGACTCCAGGGATCATCCCAAGGTGGACCTATGAACATGATCAGTATCAAATCAAAATGTGATGGGTACCATAAAATTCCTTTTTATGTTTCTTTCCTCAGTTTTTTAAATGTAAATATATTTAAAAATTTGCTTTTCTGGTGTTTTCTTTGCAGTATTTATCACTTTTTCAGTTTCAAGAAAAGGGGTCATTTGATGTAGTTTTGTTTTAATAGACTTTTCCTGGGGTGTTTTTTTTCCCTGTTCATGTTTCAACATACTGTATATAAAGAAAATGTACATTTGTAATATGTCTCACTCTGTGTGTGTCAAGTCAAGTCAACATTTTATTTCCGGATGGGAACATTGTATTTATAGCAAACACATGCTGCTTTTTTGTGTGTGTATGTGTGTGCAGAAAGTCTTTGCCCATTCCATATCTATTTCTTTTTACCCATGGAGCCCTTTTATGTCTGTTGTATAAATGTCAGTTTTATTCTGCAACCTGTGAGATTTTATTATTTTCTTTTGATACTTTTCTCCTGTAGCCTAAAGCAATTTCAAATCAAATACGAACATAGCGTTATCTTTTGTGTGTGGATTTCAAGGAAACACAGAACAACCCATGAACTTGGAGTTGCCATTTCTGGCCTGATTTTATTTCTTTTAGGATATAAAATGTATATAATTATTAATGGCTCAGGATTTGTTTTCACACATGAGTATTATTATCATTGTTGATGACTTGAGGGTGAGGGTGTTTTATCAAATTGTGAAACACTTTTTAAACTGCGTACATGTTTAACATGTAATGACATCTATGATATATTACATTCAATAATGACAGCTCTGATGTTGTGGCCTATTTTGATTGACTGGGCTTTAGATATGAATAATTAAATTCTTGACAAGGTTTTCAGGAATTTGTCTGGTGGTCATGAACGAAATGTTTGCTGTAAAAAAAAACTGTTGCAAGTGGTAAGTTGAATGAAAACTGTTTAAGTTGATTGAAAAAAATCACAGCTTAATTCCATGTCATTTCCAGGCTTTCTTTTTACAAGAGTAAAACATTTTGAAAGTAGAAACGTTGAAAAAAATTTCATTCGGAGTAAATGCTAAAAAAATTAATTTGGAGGCATATTCGGATCTGAAATGTGTATGCTGCTTTAATACTGGTCACAATGATAACACAACAATGAACGGTTGATGCAATATGCAATGTGTAACTTCTCTTTTAATAGTAAAAACAATATATTTGTGTGTAGTGCTGTCTTGTTCACTGTTAAAGATAATTAGATTATATGCATGTGACTGTCAGTTGGGAAAAAGCCCACCCTTGTGTACACCAATGTGTTTGGAATAAAAGATCTGTGCCTGTAATATTGGTTTGTTTGACCCATTTGAACCTCTGAACACACACACACACACACACACACACACTCATACATCAGCGACATTACATATTTTTAAAGACAGTATTCAAAATATTTAAAAGTGAAACCAAATAATATAAAACATTGTTTTGAGGGCTATATGCTACAAGGTACTATTGCAAAAGGAATAATAATGGCTGATACAGTGGAACCTCCCTTAGGGGAAGACGGGATAAAAAGCGCATGGGCGGGTAAGAAGCCCACCCCAATTATCTCATGAAATAAACAAAATTTCAGTCAAATTTGCCCATGAGACGAATGCTAGACATTAACGCTCGTCTCATGGGCAAAATGAGACTGAAATTTGCTTCATTTCATGAGATAATTGGGATGGGCTTCTTACCCGCCCATGCGCTTTTTACCCCGTCTTCCCCTATAAGACCCGCCCCCATTATAAAACTCTACCTACTTCTGTGAGACATTGCCCTTTGTAAGTATTACAATTACCTCCCTTACACAAATCCATCCCACTTAAGACCTTATCTTGGAAGATTTTTCACTGTAGTACCTTCTGGCAAATACTCTTCAACGTTGGTGTTACTTGTTAGATCTAGACTGAATTTCGTCGTGGAAGCAGAATTACTCACTGTGCTTATTGATAGACTTACTATAGCATCGCCCTTTTATTTTGCGCCTGACACACATACAATCATTTCTGTTGTCTGCATCAAAACAAACAGAAATAATAAAATAACTAAAAGGACACTTTCAGTGCCAAAGCATGGCAGTGCGTGGCATGATTTGGGACTGCCATTTGAGAAAATTTCCCAGCATTCTTAGTTACCATATATGGCATGTAGTTGATTATTTTGTCCCTGATGAAAACCCAATGCAAAATCAACAACTTCGAATAGAATATTCCTTTTATTTTGTGGCCTAATTAATAGGAATTGTTCGGAAATAATTAAGGGGAGTAATTTCATGGTGTGGGAGTGATCTTGCCTAATTCGTTCAATCCGTCAAACGGGGGAAGTTACTCTACCATCAGGTAGATCCCCTGATCTTGCCTCGTGTCTTTGAGCATACATACCGCACTTAGAACACTGTGCGTCATTCTAAAATTGATGTCATTTATATTTTTACGTCACGTTTTGCAAGTTTTATCAGTTTGTGGCCACCCCTAATTTTTCTATGAAAAAAATGTTTGCAAGTCGCTTACTCGCATCCTGCGGTTTCAAGCTTCGACGCCATTGTTGCTATGGTATTTGACCGAGTAATGGAGGTAAACAACTTTAATTTTCACGAAGTGCTCTCCCCTAGGGTTTTTTCCGAAAATTGTCTATTGCACCACCACTGTGTCCTGGATGAGGCTTTGAACTGAAGCGAATCAGCCAACTCTTTATCAATATCAGCAAGTTCATATATAAATGTAAATTGCAAAATATAAACCCAGAGTTTCAAACCTTTTGTGCTATGCTAAAACATAGATACTGTCTAGAGGAATATAGATAATTTGTTGATGGAAAATATGTGTATTTTAGACAAAATTGGTTCCTATGCAAGCCTTTGGTCATGTAATGTTCTACCCCTGTTGCTATTTCTTCTGTTTTTCATAATTGTATGCCCATTCAATGAATTGAAATAGACCAGTAAATATTGTTAAAGATAGTCCACGTGTACTGTAAAATTAAGTTTGAACCTTGTCTTTTCCACTCCACAATGTTAACAGATATTGAAATAAGATAGGGTGAATGTGTGCACCTCTCTCTCTCTCTCTCTCTCTCTCTCTCTCTCTCTCTCTCTCTCTCTCTCTCTCTCTCTCTCTCTCTGTGTAAGTGTGTGTACGTGACAGATTGGAAGAATAGGCGTTGCCTAAAATCTATATCTTTGGAAAATAAAGTTTAAGTTTTCTCTCTCTCTCTCTCTCTCTCTCTCTCTCTCTCTCTATATATATATATATATATATATATATATATATATATATATATATATATATATATCTTTGTGTACATGTGTGTAAACTTGTGCAATTGTGTTGTATGCTTATGCATGCTTACTTCTCTTCTTCTTCTTTTTTACTATTATATTTTTAACAAAATTACTATGATAATATAAGAAAGGAAAATTTTATGTGAGCGATTATTATTTATATTTCATTTTTCAATTATTTTTTGTTTGTGTATTATGCTTACACAAATTATATGAAAAAAATGTTCAATAAAAAAAGAAAATAATGTGCCAGTCAAAACAAACCAAAAATCAGCAAAGGCTTCTGTTGTAAGCCTTCGTGCAGTAAAGGGACCGACTCACGCGTCCAATTTCAATGATACGTTTATCCAATTGTGATGACACACACAGAGACACACGCGCGCGCGCACGCACACACGCACAGAGAGGGAGTGACAGACAGACAGACAGACACGAGACAGACAAAGAAAGAGCATACTTACCTAGCTACCTACCAACCTACCTAGCCTATACATACAAATATACATACAGTATATTTCAGTGAAAATGAGAATGTTCTAGCTTCGTATTTTGGCGGTGTTAAGAATGTTTTCGAAAAGGTTTTTACGACACGGAAAGTCAAAGGCAATCCCTCTTCTTCTTTTCGACTATAATTTCAATACATCGTGATCTCTCCATTACTCAACATACGGGCTTCAAGGCATTTCAGTGGGCTTCCCTGAAATCTTTGAAGCAATTCGTGATCTTGGGTCTCCTGAATGTTATTGCATCTCTCTGCAGTTTTTCAATATTTCTTACTCCAGTCTGCATTATGTGATTAAGTAGAAGACCCCGCGTGTTTTTGATCTGGTGAATAACTGGAATAGTTTATCATGTAAAGTTTCATACCCAAATTATCATTTTCAGTGAAACAAACTGTACATGCATCATAAATACAGACACATAGACAGAGACACATACATACAGGCACACACACACGCGCGCGCGCGCGCAAGCACGCAAAAACGGAAACACAGATAAAGTCGTCGCAAATAACAATAAATCGTGGAAGAGGTTTCGTGTGCAAGTAAAGGTATCACCACGGAATCCAACCAAATGGTGTTTGTGTGTGTCGCCAAGTCCAAGTCACAACCATTATCCAAGTTCAAGCTTTCATATAAACAAGCGCGAAATCGCAATAGTTTGTGGCACGCGGTCTATTTTTACCACTCCAATCATGAGTTACCTCCCCTGGCTTTTCAATAATTTTAATCTGTAAACCAGAATGTTATCTCTGCACCATTTTGTAACTTTTTATATCGTTTGGAAAACATTTAAAACTATGTATCCTACTTATACTCATCAAAAGAAGCAACGCATACTCGTCGTGTCTGTTGTAGTGTCTGTATTACGTATGTTTATTATTTTGTACGCTTTTAAAATACATCATTTTAAAGAGCGGCCAGAAGTGTAGCCTCGATTTGAAGTGCGACCATTTGTCGAGAGGACATAAAACTTCAAATTTCATTCAGTGCGACAATTTTGTCAAAATGTGCGACAATTTTGGACCAACAGACCGACCGACCGACCGACCGACAAAGTGAGTTATAGGTTTGTGGCTTGAGCCACAAACAAAAAGAGAAGAAGAAGACGAAGAAGAAAACCACTTCACTGCTACCTTTGAATTCCCAGCCTTCTCATGCCCTCTCCCCGCTTTCTGCACTAGCTTCACATACTTTCCTGCTAAAGAACCAAGTACAATCCCTTAAGCAGTAAGTAGCAACAATAATGGAAATATGTATGTGGAAAATGCTTTTCACTTTATTAAACAAGAAGAAGGAGAAGAAAACCATGTCACTGCTACCTTTGAATTCCCCAGCTTCTAGATTATAGATGTAGCTGCTTCAGCGAGGGCCAAGTTTGGACAGTAACCTGTTGACCGAGTGTCCACAGTAAGTTACGGGCCAAATGCTGTGGATATGTCGTGCCTAACTCACATAATTGCCTAGTCTGTGGATAAGGCAGCCACTTTGCCTATTTTGTGAACTAGACGCAAGGACTGCCTAACTCGTAAACTTACCTAATCTACAGACTAGGCGGCCCAGCCTGTGGATTAGACAGAGTGTATACTTTACAAATTAGGCAGTCCTTGTTTTTATCTCCAATATGACTCCTCTTTATTATAATAGCAATAATGCATTAGTAATATATCACAGCATCATGAGTCATGTTGAAGATTTAAACAAGGACTGCCTAATTTGTAAAGTATGCAATATGCCTAATCCACAGACTAGGCTGCCTATTCTACAAAACAGGCTGCCTAGTCTGCAGATAAGGCACATCTGATAATTTAATTTACAAGTTTAGGCAGTCCAAGTGCCTAGCTTACACACTAATCAACAGACTAGGCAATTCTATGAATTAGGCACTACAGCTATAATGGTCAGGCTGGTTTTCAGGGATCGGGGGTGGGGGTAGGGTGTGGTGTGGCTGCACGGTGTTAGCTGTCCCCGCCACACGCTCCTCTGACCGACCACCTCGGGAGGTTCCCAGCCGTTCTGTTCTGCCCCCGGCTCGCCGTTCACGCCCCGTGTCTCTCTGGCTCGCTGTGGCGCCCCGTGTGTCTTTCTGGCCGCGGCGAAATCGTCTCTAGAACCACCACCGCCATCGCCACAACCGCCATCACCAGCGGCAGCAGCAGGAGCCAGGGCGTTGTTGCTGTCCCCATCTTTGCCCTTGTCGTGGTCCCCTGGTTTCCTGGGCTGTCCCCATCTTTGCCCTTGTCGTGGTCCCCTGGTTTCCTGGGCTGTCCCCATCTTTGCCCTTGTCGTGGTCCCCTGGTTTCCTGGGCTGTCCCCATCTTTGCCCTTGTCGTGGTCCCCTGGTTTCCTGGGCTGTCCCCATCTTTGCCCTTGTCGTGGTCCCCTGGTGTCCTGGGCTGTCCCCATCTTTGCCCTTGTCGTGGTCCCCTGGTTTCCTGGGCTGTCCCCATCTTTGCCCTTGTCGTGGTCCCCTGGTTTCCTGGGCTGTCCCCATCTTTGCCCTTGTCGTGGTCCCCTGGTTTCCTGGGCTGTCCCCATCTTTGCCCTTGTCGTGGTCCCCTGGTGTCCTGGGCTGTCCCCATCTTTGCCCTTGTCGTGGTCCCCTGGTTTCCTGGGCTGTCCCCATCTTTGCCCTTGTCGTGGTCCCCTGGTTTCCTGGGCTGTCCCCATCTTTGCCCTTGTCGTGGTCCCCTGGTTTCCTGGGCTGTCCCCATCTTTGCCCTTGTCGTGGTCCCCTGGTTTCCTGGGCTGTCCCCATCTTTGCCCTTGTCGTGGTCCCCTGGTTTCCTGGGCTGTCCCCATCTTTGCCCTTGTCGTGGTCCCCTGGTTTCCTGGGCTGTCCCCATCTTTGCCCTTGTCGTGGTCCCCTGGTTTCCTGGGCTGTCCCCATCTTTGCCCTTGTCGTGGTCCCCTGGTTTCCTGGGCTGTCCCCATCTTTGCCCTTGTCGTGGTCCCCTGGTTTCCTGGGCGGGCCTTTTTTCCTCCTCCAGCTGTTGCGGCGGCTCTTGACGGTCTGGATGATCCGGTGGTCCGCATCGTCCAACTTGGAGTCCTGCACGATGATGTCGTCCACGCTGCCCATCTCCACGGAGCGCTTGTAGTCGATGTAGATGCGCTCCTCGCAGATGTCGACCATGCCGCGCGGGGTCAGGGTCAGGGTCCCCCCCGAAGTCCGCCAGAGCGTCGGCAAAACCCAGCATAGGGGAGAGGACGTTGATCTCAGCACCACCACCTCTCACGCCGTAGGAGGAGCTGGAGGAGGAGAGGCTGTCCTCCAGACTCTGTTCCTCGGGGCTGGTGGTGGTCCCCGCGCTCTCCTCCCTCCGTGCTGCCAGAGTCAGGGTAGACCTCCACGTTCTTCCCGTCCACCCGCACCACCACATCAGGAGTGAAGGTGAACATCTCCCGGCTCTTGACGCTGGTCGTGTGTTCCCCGATGGACATGAAGGGGCTGGAGGAACAGCTGGCGGTGCGCTCCTCCAGCCGGCCAGAGCGTGGTTCAGGCGAATGTAGCCGTTGGTGGGCGTCTCCTGCAACAACCAGGCGCCAGTTTCAGCCACAAGGAAGAAGGTAAGGTGGCAGAGTGGTTAAGTAACACGTTCGCCTGCCAGTTTTTTCAATGCGTGAGTGACCCGGGTTCGAATCCCGGCCTGAAACTGGAGCCAAAAAGTTAAGCAATCTTTTGCGAAGCAATGCAGAATATTTCCTCGAGTGACTGGCACTTTTTTATGGTGTAAATCAATACAAATTTAGCATGCCTATTTACTGACTCGCATTACTAATTTCACTTTGTTCACATGCAAATGACGTTATGGGTAACGCCACACCAATATTAGGGGTTGCTTAACTTTAGTTCAACAGGAAAATCAAACTGAACGTCGAGTCCTTCGGATGGGGGACTTAAAACTATAGTCTGATCCGTGCGCTTTACGCATGTTGAAATCCGACGATAATCCAGCCAAGTGTAATTGGGTACCTGACGTCAGTTGGGGAAAAAGTCCTTCGGATGAGACTTCAAAAACCGAAGTCCTGTGCGCGAACGCATGCACAAGATCTTGCGCACACATTTAAGCCCAAACCACTATTCGGTACGAGTAGGCCGTGGGGTGGTTGACACGAATTCACATAGCACGCATCCTGTGCGCTATTAATGTTCTGAATGAAGACCGGTGAGCGCGGGGTAGGATAAACATCCCAGTTCTGGAAGAAGACGGGGACATGTAGAGTGGGGACACATAGAGACAGGGACATAATAGGGGGGACACACAGGCTAAAATAGAGATGGAAACACATGCAGACGGGGAGACATTAGGAAACCCGGGGAGATAGTGTGAGTGTGTTCTTTGGTTTTATGTCCTTCTACTAGAAGTGATTCACAGTGTGCGTGTCTGTGTATGTGTAGGCCTATGCCGTTTTGTGTTTGTGCAAGCGTGCGTGTGTCTGCGTGTGCGCGCGCGTGTGTGTGCGTGCGTGTGTGTAGCCTATGTGTCTGTGTTTGTGCATGCCTGCGCGCGCGCGTGTGTGTGTGTGTGCGTGCATGCCTGCGAGCGCGCGAGTGTGTAGTAAAATCACAATGAAAGTGCAAAGCAAACGAAAACCAGTGTAACAGATCTTGAACTCGCTAGCACGTAAAAACCGCTGTGAGCTAAAAATTAAAAAAAAATCAAAAAAAATCAAATCGCAGGTCACTTAAATCGTGCGTGCGCAAAACTAGCCCCATGGGATACTAGGCCTAGTGAGTTGAGTTCTGATAGCTCTGCAAAGAGAACGACTTCACTTTCCTAATGGTCCTTGGCGAGCGAAGGTTGGCAGATTAGGGGGGGGGCCTCCGCCATTCTTGGTCTTTTACAAAGGTGAGCGATCTATGTATATCTCTTTTCACTGAATTCGTCCCTTTTAGCATTTTGGCCTCTTAATTAAAATGCATTGTTTAATGGGAACTAAAGGCGAAACTGGTGATATTCTCTTTCTCATATTCGTTCACGTTAAAAAGTACTGTTTCTCCCTAACATTGTAATACTTTTCGAACTTTTTCGAAATCAGTTTTCGCGCGAAATGTCTTCGAATGTCTAACGAAGCATAGGCCTACCCTGACATTTTCTCATCAGGAATTTCCTCCACGTTTACCTCCTTATGAGTCGCATTGTAAACAGGATAGTTTGATTACTATTAGGTGAAGATAACTTTGAATAATGTTAACAGAATGTCGCCCCTTCTCTGTGAATTTGACTGACATTTTTAAGTGGTATAAAACTAATAAAAAGGTTTTTTGTTTTTTTAGTAATGGCTGTTTATTGATCAAAACGTTTAAATTTGGTTTTCAAATTTCTTTTCGCCCAAAAGATTTTGAATTCATTAATTCCCCCGTGGGGATACCGGGGTGTCTTCCGTACAAATAGTTCTCCCATCTTCTGGAAGTTCTGTGCTTGTAACTTCCTCTAATCTGTCTCTCTCTTTGACTCTGCCATTTTCCTTTGCTTTCTGTCATCTACTATCTTTCTGACTTTTTGTCCCCATTCTCCTGCCTGTTAAAAAACAAAAATCCGCCGTTAGTTTTCTCCTTTGAGCTCCTCCGAAATCGGAATGTGTCGGCTGAATGCAGTGAGTGAGGACACCAGTGAAAACTGGAAAACGGACACATACGTACCCATTGTGGCCTTATGGCCCGGGAACGCAGAAGAAGAATTCATTGTCTGTGTGCATTAATGCATGCCTTTAAGTGTTTGGTTAATTTTTTTAATCAGGAAAACGGGAAAACGCATTTGGGGTTGAATTAAAGAGCTATTTTTTGAAAGGATTGCTCATCTGTATATACGAAAATAGGCAATATCTATGTAGCATCCCACAAACGGGTCCAAGAAAATCCACTTGGACAAACTTGAATCACCTACACGCAGTCATACATGCATGCACGCACATACACACACGCGCACGCGCACACACACACACACACACACAGTGACACACACACAACCACATTCTTACAGTTCGTTACATCATTCACACATTCTGACAGTTCGATACATGAAGATGAAATTGCATGTGACGTTTGTTGACAAAAATACGCTCAAAATAACGAACCATACCACGACCTTTTTTTCAGCAGGAAATTCCTCCACTTTAACTTTTTTTTCCTCATATAATCAAATGATCAGGTATCGTCCTTTTGTCTTTTTTATCTTTAAACTGAAATAACACGTTGATTCTAATTTGTACTAGATTCCATTTTCTAATGGTCAGTACAAATTGTACAAAATCGGAATTCTAATTTGTACTAGGATTCTGAATCCTACTGGATTCCAATTTCTACTGTAACGTATACACTTTTTGTAGTTAAGGCTAATTGATCCAGATCCAGTCTTAGCTTTCACGTTGTGAAAAACGGGTTTGTACGCCGATGGGGACATTTCGCAGGGACTCCTCTGCATTGTATCTGATGGTCACCAAGCCGGGAGTTCGAGCTATGTTCCTCTGTATACTGCCCGTGTGTGCCTGCCCCCTAGTAATACAACACTGACTTACAGGGCGGGAGCAGGGCTGCTCTTGTGTTGATAGGGCAGGCGTGGCCGGTGCATCTCTGGGTCCCATCAGCACCTTCGGGTGTTTATTTTTATTTTTCGGACTCTCCCAATATGAGCTCGATGTACATTTTAACTTCTAATATTATTTTGCAGATGTCCAGCTGTCGCGGAGTCGTGGTCCTCAACACTACCTCACCCGTGTTCCCCTGCCACAGTCATAACGGGATTCCATCTGGCAACATAGGGTGGACGCCTGCTGCAAAAGCTCTTACCCTGCCACAGTCATAACGGGCTTCCATCTGGCAACATAGGGTGGACGTCTGCTGCACAAGATGTCCACACGACTAGGTTGGTGCTTTATTTTCTATTTAACTCGCTCATCAGTTATAATAGTGTACAAATGATCTGTGCATGCTTGGAAATGATATACACTGGCTGAATGTTTAGGTTAAAATGCATTTTGTGTGTCGTTGGGTAATTATAGACTTGTAATCAACAGGGCATATAATTGTAAAACCCAAGATGCATTTCTTGTATAGGATGACAAATATAGTTAATTTGTCAAAAGTGATAGTTTCATGTTGTAGAGAAACGTATGAATAGACTGCTTAAAGACTACTTGACGATCTTAACCTACCAATGTCAATCGTTGTGTGGCCAATGTCAAACTTCTGTTTTTATTTTCAGTGATGCTTCATTTGGATAGATTGAATACAATCAAGCGTAGGTTCCTCTTCGGTTGAAGTGGCCGACTTAGGACAAACACACACATTATATCTGCAATCGGAAAGTTCCGTGTGGAAACCACTTGCGTAAGAAATAAGCGGATATGATTGTGCATGGGCTTCCGCGTGTAATGTGCACACTCTTTCATATTTCTTACTTCCAGATTTGTTTTGCAGATTGCTCATGGATTGCCACGCCGAACTGTGCACGTATATGTGGGTGTGCACTTATTTCATTAAAAAGCGATCCAGTAGTTACCTGTAGCGAACTGAAATCTAATAGACATACTCAATCGAGTTAATGACAACTTATTGACCTCTGTAGCTAACTCATTTGTTGCTCCCTGGCATTGTGCAGATTCCATGGGTAGAAGAGGATCATCCATCCTGATGATCACCCACAGTCGTGGGAAGAAGACCATCCTTCCTGATTACCATCATCCAGTGTCATGGGAAGAGGACCATCCTTCCTGATGACCATTATCCACAGTCATGGGAAGAGGACCACCCCTCCTGATGACCATCATCCACAGTCATGGGCACAGCAACTATCGGCGCCAGCTCATCTCCAGGCTTTGGTGTTGCAGGACCTGTCTGTCCCGCCTTCATCGGTAGGCCTTTTTATCAGTTAAAAAGAATAGAATAATACTTACGTTGGTGATTGCTGGTGTTGCTATCACTTAGGTTATAATAGTAAATTATTATTCATTCCCTCTTTTGTAAAGTTTGGTGGTGCAGTGTAATGTGATGTGACAATGAGTGGTGGTATGGCTCCCGCCCACCTATGTGCGCATCTCGACCCTTCCAACGAAAGTGTCGCCATCTTAGTCAGATTTGTGTGTAAACAGGATGGAAGTTCAGTTTAACGTCGCGTATCGGCTTTCGCCATGTACGACGGGCTGAACAAACCAACCAGGGTATAAACAAACAATTTATGTTCCTGAATCACTGTCTTAGCCAAAAGGCCGAGAAGCGATCAGAATTTAAACGTGTAAACAGCATCGATCGGGCATTTTTCAAACAAAGTTACGGACTAAGATGGCGGTCTCCCATACTATGGAGCGCTCCTTGTGGACGGATATGACACGTGGGTACAAGCCATAGAATTAAGGTTGAAAATATTTTTTATGAGCTGAACACGCCATGCCTTTAAGCGTTTTGTAGATATGTTTTCAGTTAACAGTAGCTGGCAAGCATATTACTGTCTAAAGAATATACAATGTAATGAAGCTGCTTTATGCATTAATGCAGCATCGACTCTTGACAAGACGGAGTATGCTAGCAATGATAAGCCTTGGCAAGAAGCGATGGAGTTGATTTCTGCAATGTTATCACCCAAAGCTCTTTCGGTGATGTATGTATGCACTAAAGCATTTGATACCTACTGAAGTCCTCAAGGATAGCGTCTGGAGTATTCTGCAAGTCTAATTCACTAGGCTACTATTCAACCAAAACCTATACAAAGGCGTCACAGCTGTTCCGTCGCACACAAAGTCAAACTATTTATTTAAGACTGAATCTGTAAATCTTATATTTTAAAAAAGCAGGAGAAAGTTAGATTAGCGTCCAATCGGTCAGAGACCCTTACGTACGGGGGGAAAAAGAAGAAAAAAAGCACCAAGCACGTCCATCAGATTAATTGTAAAAACTGTTTTTGTTGAGCAGTATCATGAAACCTATTTAGTAAAAAAAATGTTTTATATAATTCACTTAGTATTGCAAACATAAATAAAATTGCCCATGAGTGAAAATCTAGCAATTGTAAATGAATACAACTAATTTACGCACATACAACATATTCGTGACTGTTATTTATGAAAAGTTACTTGTGGTAAACTAAAGTTGGCTTGAAAAAACTTCTGAAATTATGGATGAACTAAATGTTCCTCCCGAAACAGCTGTGGCGTATATAATGGTTTCATTTGGATTTATACATGTTTATGCCTACCATTCCTATTTATTCATTTGTGATTTGTTTCCCTTTAGTGTGCAGGTATCAGGGAACGAGGCCTTCCGCCATGATGACCACTGTCCACAGGCTCGCTGACCTGCCAAACCTTGACGTCTGCTCATCTACAGTCCACGGTGTTTCCTCTCTACTCGGTACGTGTCAATACTCATCGGTACTGGTGGATAGTCATCTGCTCACCGATGTTGCAGATGTGGGCTGATTCACCTTCATAGGTATGCATGTTTTATACAGTTGATATAGAACTATTATGATGATACATTTTGTCAAAGCGATCACTTGATCTTCTGTTAAACAAAATCAAGCTAGTGTTTTCCTTCCTTTCTTTAATCTTTATTATTTTGCTTATTTGGAATTCAGTTATAAAAACAAAAGTCTGATTCTTACCGTTAATCCACATTTAAGACGATAAGGGAGATAATTTAAAGACATTTACAAGCAAGACAAGTTGCTTTTCCATCGTATAGATATTCTCCAGCAGACGAAAATGTGTATTTTGTCATATTTAACGTCTATCCAGATTTCTCATTAAGCTTTTTTGGTGGTTGTGCAGACAATGGGCTTTTTGGTGTTTACGCATGGCCTTTCCAAAATTGAAGAGGGTGTTCATCTCATTCACGTATCGTCTACCCCCTCCTACCCCCCGACGCATTGCGCCAGGCATGTCGCCTCTTGGGTGTGAATCAAGGCCGCAGACTTGTCATCATAGCATCACAAACGAAAACCAGAACAGTCGGGCGTCATGGTCTTTACAATCAACTTAATCTGGTCACCGTCAACGTTATCTTCCTCCACATCATAACTCTCGTCTTTGTGTCATCGTCAGCATCATCTTCATCGTCGACGCCTTCGTTTTGTCTGTCTTTACGGTCGACCTCGTCGTCGTCGTCGACATCGTCTAGGTCAACTACAATGAAATCAACAATGTCGTTGTCATCGTAGTTATCAACTTATCATCTTCATGGAAATCAACGAAGTGACAATGTCTTCGTCGCCATCATCGTCGTCATCATGGAAATCATCATTCTCATCAACGAAGTGACAATAATCATCGTCTCTTCATCGCCGTCATCATCATGGAAATCATCATTCTCATCAACGAAGTGACAATATTCATCATCGTCTCTTCGCCGCCGTCGTCGTCATCATCATGGAAATCATCATTCTCGTCAACGAAGTGACAATAATCATCGTCTCTTCGCCGCCGTCGTCGTCATCATCATGGAAATCATCATTCTCGTCAACGAAGTGACAATAATCATCGTCTTTTCGCCGCCGTCGTCGTCATCATCATCAAGGAAATCATCTTTCTCGTCAACGAAGTGACAATATTCGTCGTGACTAAGCTTGACTACTGTGGGAAACCGCAGTGTGTGCTTCATTTAGTAAAAACAATTTAATTCAGTTTTTTGGTGTGTGACTTTGTTACTAACTTAGATAATTCGGGTGGTTTTTTTATCAATACTTGTGTGTGTATGTATTTTCTCTTGAAACCATGTAGCATGTAAATATGGGTAACCGAGGAGTGCTTTTCTGTTACTGATGTTCTTTTTGTGCCTTTGTTACGTGTCACAAAATTGATTATTCGTTTTTTATTTCAATGCCGGCTTCACGTCGTCTTCCTATCTTGTCATTGTAAAGCGCATAGAGTATTTTTTTTCCAGATTGGTAATAAAATGGGGATGCGGCAGAACCCTTGCCTCCTGCTTATTTTAATGTTCAGTTGAAATTGCAAATTGTTGAATAATGTCAAAGTATATGGATTTTCCCCCCACTTTCTACCAGTTCTATGCCATATAGAAATGTTACATTTTGCAGTGTTTTAAAAGCTTTTTGTTTTGTGAAATGTGTCAAAATACTTGGAAAAAATGGTGTGCTCGTTTAGGCTGTATCGGACCATTCGACGTGGTTCAAAGACGGTGGTTGTGGGTTTTATTCTAAGTTTCCCTAACAAAATTAACGCTCAGTGAAAACTCAGTCGAACGAAATTAGCAACCACTTTCTTTCGTCAAAGTCGAACAGTCCTACACGGCCTTTAACTTTACACACGATATGTAAATATTTGCTTTAAGGAATGTTTTTGCACACTTCTCCCCCGCGGGTTTCCACCTTGTGGTGGGGGAGCTTTAAACTGAGTATCCCCTCATCCCCATTTTTCATTTTCTCCATGATCCTCATTTAGGGGAAGACGGGGTAAAAAGCGCATGGGCGGGTAAGAAGCCCACCCCAATTATCTCATGAAATGAAGCAAATTTCAGTCTCATTTTGCCCATGAGACGAGCGTTAATGTCTAGCATTCGTCTCATGGGCAAATTTGACTGAAATTTTCTTTATTTCATGAGATAATTGGGGTGGGCTTCTTACCCGCCCATGCGCTTTTTACCCCGTCTTCCCCTACAATTTATGGCATGCTGGGTTTTTCTTTTATTGTTCACTGGCTTTCACGCGTGAGACCTTACGCACTTGAGTGGGCACATGTTGCCCATTGTGCGGTGCATATTTGCCCATATGGCCTTTTTACATACTTGTTTTTTTACTAGGATATGTTTATCCTTTTTTTTTACTGTATTTTTTTAACCGGGATCCAATAAGTAGAGTAGAGTGGCTCAACGTTTTCAGCACTGTGTGAAATTATGAGCTATAGGGTACAATGATGAAGATGACATGTTAATGTTGTGAATTGTACTGTTTATTTTTTTGTTGTTTTCAGGTTTGGGGACGTTGTTAAGAATCATTGATGTGTGTTTTGTTATACGTGGTTGAACTTTATGCGGTGACAGTCCTGAGATAACCATAGCTGTTGACGGGACTATAACAGACTAACTAACTTTTGCACACTTTGTTTTTGTTGCGAAGTGTGTACATTAATCACCCCCGCCTTCATGTTTACGACCCTCGATATCAAAGTCGTGTACTTTCGGTTTCATGACAATAACCTTAATAAGTTGATCAATTTCCCTGAAACTGCGGAATATTGCATCTCGTTGGAAGTGTTTCTATGCTAACCTTTGATGGGGGCGTCTTATGTGCTAATTAGCCGAGACTTATTGAGTTCAGTATGCGTTTACGTGTATTATCTTGTGTACGTTTTTCTTCTCCATATTTCAATGCTGTCAAATCGCTTGTTCAGGTTCATTCATCATTGGTAAGTAATGATGTGATTCAATTTGAAATTATTATATATAAATAATGAATGTTTAGTTTAAAGATGGTTTTATTTTAAATAAAATATTATTTGTAGCATGTAAAGCATTTTTTATTGCTACGCGTCACACTTTTTCAATAAGATATACAACGCATTATATATTTAAATAATGCATTATTTAGAATATTGAAAAAAATAGGACTTTCTTGACACAAGGAATGCCATACCCCTCCCCTCCCAATTCCCCCTCTCCATTCTTTCCTTATACACTGTCCTGTTTTGGGCCTATGCTCAACTGTCTGGTCAGGTTCCCATTTCACTACCATGACGTCGGGTTCATACACCGCAATACATGTAGTACAGTTTGTTTTAGTTTTTATTGACCCTTTTCACATCTTCTCTTCATCTACCGACTCGGACAATCCTTTTTTAAGTCATAATTACATTCCATTCACTGTTAGGTTGTTTTCCCCTAGACATTTCTATTTTTTAACAAATAAAACGTGCTTTTTTCCCTACACCGTGGACAGTCTAGGTCCAGGATATTTTCTGTTTAGTTTTCCACTCTTCTCTTTTGATAATGATGTATAGCTTCATTGCCACACTGTTCACACTTATGTGTGATGATATCCAGGATATTTTCTATTTAGTTTTCCACTCTTCTCTTTTGATAATGATATATAGCTTCATTGCCACACTGTTCACATTAAAGCATAATATTTTAAGATAGAATAATATAATCCCAGAATAAAGAGTAGTTTTAAAACTGCATAATTTGAGGAAATTGTTATACTGATGGACATAGAAAATGCCTATCCGAATGTTCACAATACCATGTGACCTGCCTCCTTGCCGTATGGACAATGCTGAAGCCCTCTGTTAAATGCTTACTTTGTTTCTCCTCAGTATTTTGTACACATTACGTTGCTTTCAATAACACACGTAATGGCAATTATATTTAAAAGCGCTAATGATAAAGAAAATCAAATTGCAAAACATAAATTCAAACCTTTCACATGCTTTTACCCATTTTTAAGCTAACCTTCCTGCAATATCTAAAGTGTATCAGCAAATTAATCAATCTTACTAAGCTTAGACAAAACTACACAACACACCAGATTGCCCAATAAGTTCTTTGTGAAGCCCAACTTTGATTTCTCAGCATCATTGTTCCTTTCAAGCTAAATGGACAATTCACAGGCAGGTAACTGGTTAAAAGATCGCATTCAATGGACAATTACATTATATGTAAGGCAGTTAAACGTAACATTTATCGTAGCGACAGTTTGTGTTATAAAGATGGTCAGGCATGGGAATTGTGCGCAGATTTCCGCGGAAAAAAATTTGAAATTGTTACTCAATACTTCGTTTTTGTTACTAAATACTTCAATTGGGGGGCTTTTCAGCGGTTTTTGTCTTTGACAATTCCCATGCCTGATGGTGGTAGAATGGGTGAACCGTTGTCTTTTGAAGGCTGTTTTTTGCCTCACTCTGTCCAGGCTGGTAGGGGAAAGAGAAGCGTCCTCTCTCACCCGCTGCCCCTGTGCACGTTCAAAAGTTCTGACAGAATCGAATCAACGCTGTTTTTTTGTTGGCAACTCTTTTCAAATTGTATCACTTTTTTGGCCAAAGTTGACGCCGGATGGTATGGGGAGAGCGTCCACTCCTTAATACCTTCTATGTCGATGGACAGTTTGAAAGTGTCTTATAATCGCCCATTCTCTACCATGATAACTCCTTACTACCTTCTATGTCGATGGACAGTTTGAAAGTGTCTCATAATCGCCCATTCTCTACCATAATAACTCCTTACTACCTTCTATGTCGATGGACAGTTTGAAAGTTTCTTATCATCGCCCATTCTCTACCATGATATGTAATAAGCAA
The DNA here is from genome assembly GCA_017654935.2 of Phymorhynchus buccinoides. Taxonomy (NCBI): domain Eukaryota; kingdom Metazoa; phylum Mollusca; class Gastropoda; order Neogastropoda; family Raphitomidae; genus Phymorhynchus; species Phymorhynchus buccinoides. The sequence continues at coordinate 16,544,408 of CM065691.1, forward strand.
AATAGACTTTTCTGTGGCTTCCAAAAACGGAATGAAATCGTTTTCAGGTTGTTGAACGTTGGTAAGACACATTGATGCGTTTTGTAATACGTGTTCGAAATTTACGTGGAGACCGTCCTGAGATGACCATAATTATAGCTGTCGACGGGACTATAAATGACTAACTTTTCGAATTTATCAAGTCACACAATTCATTTTCCAAAAAACATGGATATACATAGTTGGTGGTACGCAAAACATAGAGTGAATAAATAAGATCACAGCTCAAATATTAAAATAGAACATTCACGCAACTGAACACTAGCGCACACAAACCGCAGCACCCCCCCCCCCCCCCACCCACCCACCCCCACGATGAGAGAGAGAGAGAGAGAGAGAGAGAGAGAGAGAGAGAGAGAGTCTAAAGTGAAACTCACACACACACATGCGCGCAGCGTTTCATCTGATAATATACACAATAGCTCTTACGCTGACATAAAACGAGTATCTAAGAATAAAGTTATGTTGGAAATCGATTAAGTTAAGACGGTAATCTAACGGAATAAGCGCACCCTTTAAAGATTAAAACTAGCCATTCCAATCAGAATGTTGTAATCTGGGATTGACAGTCAGCAGAAGGGCTGACGTTCTCGGCACGGCCTAGCTTTATGGGCTCCTGGGCATGTGTGTCTTTCGTTTAACGTCTATCCACTCCTCGTGATATTAGACGGAGGGAAAGTGTTTATGTTTGTGAGATTGGGTGCAGGCGTGTGTGTGTGTGCATGAATGTGTGTATATCTGTGCATGCGTGTGAGTATCTACGCATGCGTATGTACGTGCATTATGAATGGATAGGCCTACATTGTAGAAGTAGTAAACAAACAAAAAATAAGTAATAGCAACAGCAAAACTTCTTTTTTTTTAACCCTTTCACCGCCATTCATCTTTGAGCCAAAAATCTTCATTAAACTTACTTGGCTACAGAACAAAATTTGTCTGCAATATTGTGGGATTTCTCTGTGACATATTTATAATAGGGTCATTCCTTACTGCCCAAATATAGGAACACAATATTATTGAATAACAGACCCTGATTTCAAGAGTTTTAATGACTTGGGTGTTAAATCATTGTGGTGCAAAAATGCGACATTGGCGGTGAAAGGGCTAAGGGGGGGGGAAAACAGCGCCTTCATCCTTCTCCTCCCATCATCTCCCCTTTTCATTCAATAATAATAACTGGGTACAATGATGAAGATGCCATGTCATTGCTTTGTTTCTATGATTTATCAGGTTATGTAGGGCCCTCCCGTGAGGATACCTGGGCGGTCTTTTCAGAGAAATAGTTCCCCCATCTTCTGGACGTTCTATGCTAGTAACTTCCCCTTCTCTATCACTCTCTTTCACTCTGCCTTTTCTCTTCTTTTTGCTTTCTGGCGTCTACTTCTTTCTGCCTTATTAGTCTTCTCCTGCATTTTTTCTATAAAACCCTTCCACGTTTTTCCTTTTTACAATTTGACATGCCAGTTTTTTTTAAATTTATTGTACACTGGCTTCCAGACGTAATATCTTACGCACTTGAGTGGGCACCTGCTGTCCATTCTGCAGTGCATATTTACGTATATGGCCTTTTTTATGTGTCTTAGCTTACTAGTATGTATTTTTATCCTTTTTTTGTTACTGTTTTTTAACCTGAACTCGATAAATAGAGCGGAATGGCTTAAGTTTCCAGCACTGTCTGAATATGCTATAGGGTACAATGATGGAAGTGTCATGTTATGAATTGTACTTATTTTTTTATATTTTCAGGTTGTTGTACGTTTTTAATATTCATGGATTTGTGTTTTGTTATTGTTACGTGGTCCAACTTTACGCGGTGATAGTCTTGAGATAACCATAGCTGTTGACGGGACTATAATAAACCAACTGTGGTCAGGATGTAATGTTTTGTTTGGTTGCCATACATGATATGAACCTTTACGTGGTGACGGTCCTCAAATGACCGTAGCTGTTGATGGGGCTATGAACAACTCATTATCTTCACAAATGCACACTGCGTACACTTGACTTTAAATTAAGCCGTGTTGATTTTAACTGGGGGTTTTGTGCATTTCAGCTAAATGTCAAAATGATTTATATCCGTAAGTTCATTCGAAAATTAACTGTTAACTAATGTTTGATTTGAAAAACCTTTTGAAAAAAACCCAGTTTGCAATGTCGATGCAGACAACTAGTACCCACTAAACGTATGTCAATTGTCACTAAAATAGTCACGGAAAAAAAGACAATTTATTTCATTTTATTTTTACATTACTTATAGTCCCGTCAACAGCAATGGTTTTCTCAGGACTGTCACCACAGAAAATATCAAACACGTCGACAATCTAGTTATCTTTTTAGAACACTGACCCTAACCCTATCCCTATCCCTACCCCCCCCCCCCCCCCCCCCCTTATAAGACGGAAAAACGCAATGAACCACGACTGTGACAAATGCCGCGGTGTACTGCAGTACATAGGGGGGGGGGGGGGGTCCTATTAGATAATGGCCTTTATCATGACTGCAATTAATTATTGAAGAAAGATAATTGGCTGAAAATGTTCCTAAAATACAGCTTCATGTGTTCAATTCACCATGCGTGCATTTTAAGATGTATGTGCTGCAAAGATGCTGCATTCGATGCACTGCCTCCTTATTTTTTTTAACAAAAACCCTTTCATCGCCACTGTCGCCTCTTGGCACCACAATGATTTAACACCCATGTCACTGAAAGGCATCAAATGAGGGTCTGTTAACCAATTACCTTATGTTCGTAATTTTGGGAGGTAGGGATAGACCCTATTCTATGCATGTCGGAGAGAAATCCCCAATATTGCAGACAAACAAAAATGTTCTACCCAGGAAATGTTAATGGAAAGTTTTGGCAGAAAAATGGCTGGCGTTGAAATTAATTAAGTCCAACCATACACCCTCTTTGTAGGAGGTGGACAACAGCTTAGGCTGGCTAACACGGACAGGATCCATAGTGGGGATACCGGGAAGGGGGGGGGGTGGGGGGTCTTTCAGTAGAAATAGTTCACCCATCTTCTGGAAGTTCTATGCTGGTAATTCTGCAGTGCATATTTGCCTATATCAGTATATGGCCTTTTTTATATATTTGTTTTACTAGGATGTTATTTTTTTACTGTTTTTAAAAAAAACCTGGATCCGATAGAGTGGCTCAACGTTTCCAGCACTGTGCGAAATTATGAGCTATATGGTACAATGATGAAGATGCCATGTCGTGAATTGTACTGTTTTGTTGTTGTTTTTTCTAGGTTTTGTGGACATTGTTGGGAGTCATTGATGTGTGTTTTGTTATACGTGGTCGAATGTTATGCGGTGACAGTTGTGAGACAACCATAGCTGTTGACGGGACTATAACAGACTAACTAACTTACTAACGTCTATGCTGGTAACTTCCTCTACTCTATCACTCTTTGTGGTAGTACCTTTTCTCTTGTGCTTTCTGGCATCTACTGTTTCTGCCTTATTGGTCCATTCTCCTGCCTTTATTCTTAACATCTCTTATACCTTTTTTCCCTTTGCAGTAATGACATGCCAGTTGTTGTTGTTGTGGACTGGCGGTTAGGCAATGAGACTTTAAGCACTCGAGTGAGCACTCTGTGCCTATTCTGCAGTGTGAATCAGCCTGTGATAATATCGATGGCTTAGTCAAAACGGACTATCTTTAGATAGTCCATTGACTTATTATTGATAATATTGCAAAAACTAAGATCTTGTATTTAAAAAGACTGCAAATAATGTAAAATGGGGATTATGCTTTTAACTTTTCTGCAGTCTTTTTTTGAAACAAGTTATTAGTTTTCACAATATGTTCAATAATAAGTCAATGGACTATCTAACTATAGTCCGTTTTGACTCCAAGCCATCGATATGTCCTTTCTTATTTATTTTCGGTTATGTATTGTGCACTTGTAAATGTACAAAATATGTAACTTTAGTATGGCTGATTTTGGTCCATTCTCCTGCCTTTTTCTATAAAACCCTTCCACATTTTTCCTTTTTACAATTTGTGACATGCCAGTTTTGGGGGTGTTTTTTTAATTGTACACTGGCTTCCAGACGTGAGACCTTACGCACTTGAGTGGGCACCTGTTGTCCATTCTGCAGTGCATATTTGCTTATAATTATGGCCTTTTAAAAATATATTGTTTAGCTTTTTTATCCTTTTGTGTGTATCCTTTTGTACTGTTTTAAAAAAAAATCTGGACTCGATAAATAGAGCGGAATGACTTACGTTTCCAGCACGGTCTGGAATTATGAGCTATAGGGTACAATGATGGAAGTGTCATGTTATGACTTGTACTATATTTATTTTTATGTTTTCAGATTTTTGAACGGTGTTTTTGTTTGTAAATACATGTAGGGTGTCATTGACGTGTTTGATGTTTACTGTGGTGACAGTCCTGAGAAAACCATTGCTGTTGACGGGACTATAAGCAATGTAAAAACAAATAGTATTGCTCATTTGTGGTTCATTCTATCCGATCTTTTGTAACTTAGGAGTCATAAGTCAAGCGGAATGGCTGACGCTCTTAGCATTGCTTCATTTGTGTTCATTCTATCCGATCTTTTGTAACCTAGGAGTCATAAGTCAAGCGGAATGGCTGACGCTCTTAGCATTGCTTCATTTGTGTTCATTCTATCCGATCTTTTGTAACTTAGGAGTCATAAGTCAAGCGGAATGGCTGACGCTCTTAGCATTGCTTCATTTGTGTTCATTCTATCCGATCTTTTGTAACCTAGGAGTCATAAGTCAAGCGGAATGGCTGACGCTCTTAGCATTGCTTCATTTGTGTTCATTCTATCCGATCTTTTGTAACCTAGGAGTCATAAGTCAAGCGGAATGGCTGACGCTCTTAGCATTGCTTCATTTTATTTGCTATTGGCCTCAATGAGAAATGTGCTATGCCACGCTGCTTTTTTGTTTTGTTTTGTTTGTTTATATAGTAACTACATGTAGGATGTGTTATTGACATGTTTGATGTTTACTGTGGTGACAGTCCTGAGAAGACCATTGCTGTTGACGGGACTATTAGCAATGTAAAAGTAAAAAGTAAAGTTGGAGTAGAAGGACTAGATACGTGACCTAGGTATGGTTTCATCAGCTCTGTGTTAAGCTTTGTTCTGGAGTATGTTCATGTGTACATGTGTGTGTTAATGCGACTGTAGTCAAGTGAGTAATGAGTCGAAATTGAAATGCGTTGAATTATAATTTGTGGTGGGTTTGAAGGATTTTATTTTTAAATAGAAGGGTTGACACTCTCAGCACGGTTTGACTTTATGGGAAATGTGATGTGTCGTACTGTCTTGTTTGTTTGTATGTAGTTAGTGTTCTTGATGTGTACGTATTTTGGTATTTAATGCGACGTGTTGTACTGCCTTTGTGTTTGTTTGTTTGTAGGTTATTGATGTGTATGTATTTGGTATCTGTGATGTGTAGTACTGCCTTTTTGTTTGTTTGTAGGTTGTTATTGATGTGTATGTATTTGGTATCTGTGATGTGTAGTACTGCCTTTGTGTTTGTTTGTAGGTTGTTGATGTGTATGTATTTGGTATCTGTGATGTGTAGTACTGCCTGTTTGTTTGTTTGTAGGTTGTTATTGATGTGTATGTATTTGGTATCTGTGATGTGTCATACTGCCTGTTTGTTTGTTTGTAGGTTGTTGATGTGTATGTATTTGGTATCTGATGTGTAGTACTGCCTGTTTGTTTGTATGTAGGTTGTTGATGTGTATGTATTTGGTATCTGTGATGTGTAGTACTGCCTGTTTGTTTGTTTGTAGGTTGTTATTGATGTGTATGTATTTGGTATCTGTGATGTGTAGTACTGCCTGTTTGTTTGTTTGTATGTAGGTTGTTATTGATGTGTACGTATTTGGTATCTGTGATGTGTAGTACTGCCTGTTTGTTTGTATGTAGGTTGTGTTATTGATGTGTATGTATTTGGTATTTAATGCGACGTGTTGTACTGCCTTTCTGTTTGTTTGTATGTAGTTAGTGTTCTTGATGCGTACGCATTTGGTATTTAATGTGATATATCGTTCTGCCTTTTTGTTTGTATGTAGGTTGTTATTGATGTGTACGTATTTGGTATCTGTGATGTGTAGTACTGCCTTTTTGTTTGTTTGTATGTAGGTTGCTGTGTGTGTATTTGGTATGTAATGCGACGTGTTGTACTGCCTGTTTGTTTGTATTATGTTGTGTTGTTGATGTGTAAGCATTTGATATGTAATGCGGAAACAGTCCTGATAAGACCATTGCTGTTGACGGGATTATAAACAACATACCAATAATTCCCTAGCTGTGCATGGTTGTCACTGATTTACAATTTACAATATGGGAGTACATTTGAGCAGAATAACTGGCGTTCTCAGGGCGGCCATGTACATCTCTAGTAAAACAATTCGCTGTTTGTTTAAAGATCATAGATTGTGATTTCTATGCTTCTTCATGGTTTAGAATTGAGATGCTGGTTTTGTATGCTTTGGTGTTCAGGATGTAGACGTGATATTGTGTGTGCATTTTGCATAATGTTTTAAAGTCGGGATTTTAATGTTTGTGCTGTGTATGTATTTTGTATTTGTATGTGCTGTTTTTAATCAGAGACGCGTCTCTGTGAAATTCGGGCTGCTCCCACCTGGAGAGCGCGTCGCAGAGCCAGTGCAGCGCCACCCTTTTTTTTTTTTTGTTTTTGTTGGGGGGGGGGGGGGATGAGGGGTAGACTTGGGAAACCTAGCTATCAATTTGGCCATACCAGGCAGCGGGATTTCTCCCTGCTCTTATCGACTTTCAACTGCCGTGTGAGTTATACGTGCGTACAGCACACGGGTCAGGCTTGCTTTAAGTCCCCATCCGAAGGACTCGACGTTCAGTTGTTTTTTTCCGGATTCGAAGCCAGGGTCAGTCGTGCGATGAATTTGTCCGGGGAGCGCCTTAACCACTGTGCCACCTTTCCTCCCTTTGGAATGCTCTTGAAGTGGAGATGTAGACTTAATAAATGTGCATGTAGCCGTCCCTGGCGAGTCCTGAGATGGCCATTGCAGACAACGGAACTATGTAGCATACTACTAAAGAAATAGTTTTCCACATCTTACGACGCTAATTGTCCAATATTGTAGCAATTACCTCAACCCCAGCATTCATCTTAAAAGGTCCAAATAATAGGAATATGTTGGTGATTGCAGAATCCAAAGATAATGAACATTTTGCTTGAGCTGCTGGGAGTAGACTGGCTCATTGATGGAAACAAAGCGCACGATTATAAGCATCCGGTAATTTTGTTCGAAAAATTACTTTTAAATTTCCAGAGTTTAACCCCTTCTAGTTTCCAATCTCCTAATTGTATTTTAGACTGAGACGCTTGCATGTTACACGGCTTTTTTTTCCGCAACCCAGTGTGCAAGTATGTGTTAACCTCTCTGTAATCTTTACTCCTTCGTGGTCATTGTTCACCCTCTCTCCTAACCCTATAACCCTTCCCCTTACCCCACCCATGTTGTTTTCCACCCCCTCCCCAATGTTATGCTTTGCTAACCATTGTTTTCCCTCAACGTATCCCTTGTTGTTTTCCCTCAACGTATCCCTTGTTGTTTTCCCTCAACGTATCCCTTGTTGTTTTCCCTCAATGTATCCCTTGTTGTTTTCCATCAACGTATCCCGTGTTTTCCCTCATCGTATCCCTTGTTTTCCTTCAACGTATCCCTTGTTGCTTTCCCTCATCGTATCCCGTGTTTTCCTTCAACGTATCCCTTGTTGCTTTCCTTCAACGTATCCCTTGTTTTCCCTCGTATCCCTTGTTTTCCCTCATCGTATCCCTTGTTGTTTTCCCTCAACGTATTCCTTGTTGTTTTCCCTCATTGTATCCCTTGTTGTTTTCCCTCAACGTATCCCTGGTTGTTTTCCCTCAATGTATCCCTTGTTGTTTTCCATCAACGTATCCCGTGTTTTCCCTTCATTTTTTTCCCTTCTTTTTTTTTTTTGTTGGTTGTAACCTTTGTTTTGCCTCAGGGCTGAGTGTAAAAAAGCAATGTTTGCTTATCTTATTACCCTGAATAAACAAAATTTCGTTCGTTCTTTCGTTCGTTCAACGTATCCCTTGTTGTTTTCCCTCAACGTATCCCGTGTTTTCCCTCATCGTATCCCGTGTTTTCCTTCAACGTATCCCTTGTTGTTTTCCCTCAACGTATCCCGTGTTGTTTTCCCTCAACGTATCCCTTGTTGTTTTCCCTCAACGTATCCCGTGTTGTTTTCCCTCAACGTATCCCTTGTTGTTTTCCCTCAACGTATCCCGTGTTGTTTTCCCTCAACGTATCCCTGGTTGTTTTCCCTCAACGTATCCCGTGTTTTCCCTCAACGTATCCCGTGTTGTTTTCTGTCCATCAGGTTCAGGTGATGGGGTGTGGAATGGACGCTCCATTCCCCATCATCCCTGTACGGATTGTAGTTGTTCTGCCTTTTCTTTTATTCTAACATATTTTACCCTTTGTCTCTTATCATCCATTTTAACATTCTTTATCACAGATAATCTCTGACAAATGGTCAATTTCTCTAACCCTACCATTTCCCATTTACAACCCTGTTCTGCTAGAAGCATGTTTTGTTCTCACTCTTGCCTGTATCGTTTGTCTTTGCTTCATAGTCTGTTTTTCGTGGACTAATGTTTTGTTTCCAGTCGTGTCTCTCCTGCTTTAATCTTTTGTTTCGACTGTTTCTACAATGTCTTTCTAGTTTAACTAACTTGGACTAAACTTTCTTGTCTTCCCTTTTTTTCTCTTTCAGTGGGTATGGGGACTGGAGTGGACGCGCCAATCCTCATTCCCACATTATCATGATGTTCATCTTTCCCCGATAATATCCATGCTAACTCTGACCTGTGCTGTCACTAAACATAACGGAGCTCACATGATGTTCGTCTTTCCCCGATA
>CM065691.1:16553873-16563873 GCA_017654935.2 Phymorhynchus buccinoides
CACTTCTAGCAGTACGTGTATCTGTAGAGGAGAAACACCCAGCTGCCTTGAGCTTGAGGGGTTTACATAATCACACAGCAGGAGAAAGAAGCCATGCCGGGGAGGGGGAGGCGTACACACAGTCACAAAAGACCACCACAGCCACCAAAAGGAGCAAAAAAACAACACAAACACACCCGCACACAACCCAAACCACCAATTAGTGCAGCCAAAAGGTAAAAGTAAAAAATATAAAAATACTATCAGCTCTTTGAACAAACTACAGTGCTCATTTACTTTAATATTCAATACATGAAAAGCTCCACAAACTTCTCTATGCCCTTCTCAAATCATTCATCTCACTTCCTTTCCTGTAGTCAAAAAAGGAAACCTAAGACCAAAAAAATTTAACCCCCCCCCCCCCCTAGCAACACTCGATAAATTGCATCACTAAAGAAACAAATCAACTTAACACCATGAAAACACCGTCCTGTATTTCTTTGCTCCCATTTTGTCATTAATAAAGAATAATATATCTACATAAGAATACATTCTCATTTCTTGTTCAGAATGTAAAACCATTTCCTAGATCAGTTGAGAGGTGTAAAGGAAACTTAAATAATAAAGCAAGTAGTAAAGTGTGATGCTAGTCTAGAGGAAAAAACCAAAATAAACAAATCTTGAGGAGCAAAACAACCACGACAAATTGCATGGCTAAGTAAGCAAAATATTATTAAAAGCCAAACTGCAACAATTATTATTAAAAGCATAGGTCCATCAAATCATGCATTCTTATGCAATCTTATCAGAACCATGGTCTAAAATAACTGGGAACAAAGGCAACCATGCATGTATATAATAAACATAACAAGTGTTATTCCAAAGCAATAAAACAAACAGTATACATTTGTTTATTTCACGAACAATTACCTATTTTCGACATCAGAAAACCAGCAATATTGTTTCTTACTGTTCAAATCTGTCCATTTTATGGTCAATGATTTTTTATTAAATCAGTGCTTCTTCGAGAATATTATTACTCCTTCTTTTCGTTTTATAAACGCAAATTATTAGATACATACGAAACCAAAGAAAATTCACACCTAGCATTGAAAAGAACAAAAATAATATACAAAGAGCCAAAGTGTACATCTTTGTTTTCTTCCTCTTTTAATTTTATTTAATAAATACATTAAATTGTTTTTATTTTAAATTTCAAATATAAACATATTTTAGATGTAATCACATCAATATGTTTTGTGAGAAGCAAGGGACAATTATGGCAAGAATTTTACCAAAAACTCAAAACAGAATGTTAAGAGAAAACTGAATGTATCTCCTTCAAAAAACCCGAATCTAACAGTTATCGATTCCTAGCATGAGAACACTATTCATCTTTAACTTTACACCCTTTCACCGCCAATGTCGCATTAGCACCAACAATGGTTAGCACCCACGTCATAAAGGCGTCAAGGTCAGGGCCTGTTCATCTAAGACCCTATTTTCTTACATTATCGGAGGTAAGGATGGGTAATTGTATGCATGTTAGAGACAAAATTCCCAATATTGCAGATAGCTTTTTTGGTCTCTACCCAATTACGTTTCGATATTTTGTTGCTGAAAAATGCTTGGGCAAAAGGTGGTTAATATAATTTCCTTAGATTTTCACAAGCACCAGATTTGGAACACTATAGACATAATTTCATTCAATACATGTTTGTCCTATATTCTACCACAGTTAAGATCTAGGAGCATAAAAGTAGATAAAGGTTGAAACGAACACAGATGACCTGTAAAGGTTTTTTTTTTTTTTCTAAATCTGAAAGCTAATCATAAAAGTTCAAACCATACTGCTCTGGTAGCTGAAGTAGACTTGCCGTCCGAGCGATGTGCGCAACTGCTTCCAATAGCAGCACCAACACTGAAAAATTGAAGACGTCCTTGCGCCCACAACAAAACCCAAGGATTGCATCACAGAATCAACTCCGCCTCAAAACTTCCGACAGCTGGTACAAGCACAATACAAACAAATTAAGCAAAACCATTATTTTGGTAAGCAGTGGAGGCCAATACACTAACCCCATTCCGTCTGTATTTAAGAATACGGATGTGGTCAAAAAGCCAATAAACTGAATGCTAAGAATCACATTTATTCAACACATGAATGAGGAGATCAAAACTGTCTTTCTCCTTCTAACTTAATTTTTTTTTTATCCCATAGCACTTAACATCTACAGGGGAATCCAACATCAAACAGGACGAAATACTTGGATACACAAATGGCATGATTAAGTTCACACACTTAACATTTTAGTACGCCCTTTGGATTAAGACGTTTTTACATCTTTCGTTTCAGGATGGACACTCCTAAAGCAAAATATAATCACATACCAAATCCATGTAAGCTGCATCTTATACATACTTTCTTAGTTTTCTTCACTTTGAGATTGTTTAAAAACAAACAGATAATAAAGGAAAGCAAAAACACACACACACAAAACACACAGATCACTGCAAATTATACTGCCCACAGCTTTTACCAGATTATTTACAAACACTCTTTCAATCTTATAATACAGTATTTTCGACAAAAAGAGGAACTTTTACCCACCTATTGGGACCGCTGCGCCTCAATACATGATGATAATATGTTAAGTAAAGACCCACCAACATCACGTGAATACATTCCCATTAGTTTGGAAGATTTGTTCAGATTTCTACCGGCGATAAGCCGGGAAAAACGGGTGATAAACCATGATTTGTCACACGTGAACTCGTCGGTTGGTGGGTCTTTATCCATAACAATAATAAAATATGAGTTTTGTGTACAATTTTGGGGGTGCACCTTTGAATAATGTGAACTTTATAGTCCTCCGAAATCGGAATGTCGCCGGACACATATTATCTACCCATTATGCTATTGGCCTCGGGACCAAAAAGAAGAAGAGAAGAAAAGAACTACTAAGACTAGTCTGAAAAATATGCAAAGTATCACCATTCACTGTTACATTCGTTTTTCCTTGGTCTTACCTTTGGACAAGACTTGTAGAACCTGACGTTTTCTTGTTGTACAGCCAGGCCGTTGTCAAACATGAGCCAAACATCGTGACGTACTACCCAAGGATTGCTGTATGCCAGTATCCAGCTTCCGTCTGATTGTGCCAAGGTCCATGGGCTTACTTGATGATGTCATAAAATCCTGCAACATAATTGCAATGAAGGGTGAAATCAATTCAGTTATGTAAAGCCATATTCATTCCTTTCCTGATAGTTCATGCATTCCAGGAATGATGAACTCTTATTTTATAACAAATGCAAAAAATGGAAACAGCTTTTATAAAAAAGCCCACTTCATTTTTCAGCAACACCAGAGAGAGTGTCGTCACACTTTGTGAGACAACGGGGAGCACTCAGATTTTTTACATAATTTGAAGTAACCTATTTATCTGACTAATGAAATTCTAATTACTTCATTCGTATGAAAAGATCTCCTGGGTTGATCGCTACAGAGGGCTAGAAACATTTCCTAGAACAAAAAATATCTAAAACAAGGTCTTCAAAGTTCTCAGAGCTCAGAAGTGCAGAAGAAAATGGCTGCATGAAGGGAATGCAGTTGAGCAGAGAAGCAAGGAGCGACAAATGTTCCATTTTTATAGACGCCAGGCAGGCACTCAGCGCTGAAATGACAGTCCAAACTATACCATGCAGCGCACTGTCCAGAGGAGTCAAAAATTAGCGCTTCCGTACCTAAAAATGAAAACACCCTTAATTTCGCTAACTATTTTCCAAGTTAACTTCCTGCTAATTGCCATTTGCTTTTCCTATGGATTATTAAATTTTTCAAAAGTTTCTGCTTTGCCAGAGAGTCAATTTCCGTTTCAAAGATGTTGGAGATTTTTGAGTGGCTAAGCTTTTCCTATGGCAATTATTGGATGTGTTGTAGATGAGATTTCGGCTCTACTAGGTTGGAACACTGTCAGTGAATCATGAAGAAGATAAGTATCCCAGGCAAGTTTTAGTGTGACTGAAGAAGAACGATCAGGATATTGATCCCGAGCAAAGCAAGGCGATGTTGTGCAAGATGTCGACTAAAGCGTTGATTCGCCAAAATTTTCGCCTTTCAAGTATATTCAAAATGATTACTTTATGAAGTTATTTAGACTTCACTATGACTTTGTGCTAGTACATGAAAACTTCGAGGCAGGGCCGCACTCATCCAACAAGGCACAACAGTGGTCAACACTTCCGAGTTTTGATGTTGAGTGAAATCGGACAGAGTTGACAAGGAAACTAATATGCATGATGTAATTTGGTATATAGCCTAAGGTTCTGTATCTTCATTCTCTGCAACAGGACCATGTCAAAAATTGGGGAATAATAATAACAACTTAACACACAAAAACCCCCAAAACCAATGCTATAGCGCTTTTTGATGAAAAAAATCATACTGAGAGCGCTAACAAATTATTTTGATGAGAAAAAAACCAAGAAAAATTTTACAAAAACATAAGAAAGATACCAAAAAATACTGAATAATAAACAAATGATAAGGAATTACCACCCAATTTAAAAACAAAAAATTTGGAACACTTTTTCTGACGAAGCATTGGGTTCTTGCTGGTTTTAGCTACTCCATCTTATTTTAGCACACAAGAAAGAATGCCACATCTGAGATTGGTTCAAACCATGGTAGGAGAAAGTAGGCCAATTCAATGCCGGTTTTGTGCGGGAACTTTTCCTGACGAAATGGTTCTTGGAAGACATGTCCGTTGTCGCCGATGGAGTTGAAGCGGTGGGGTGGAACACTGGTCGGATGAGGTCTTTCCGCTGGTACTTCTGCGTTTCAAAGGACATCAAGAAAACGAAGTGCACAAACGGATTCAAATGGCCTCAAAATTATGTTACAGCGTGGGGGAGTGGAAGCATGTGGTGTCTGTCTACCGATGTCTTCGTGCGAATGATCGATGTACTGTAAAATTAGGAACTCCAGTACGGTCCTCGAGTTTAGCGGGTTAGGTTGGGATGGAAAACAGGTCTCTAAGAATTGTAATGTTGAGTATGAAAAAATAAATGGGTTGGTGTATCTTGCAAGTTTAGCCTCTTCTAAGTGTAACGTGGGGGGGGGGGGGGGGGGAAAGGGGAGTTTTTTTTGTGGATGGGGGAGTCTGCCTGTAGTTAAGAAAACTATAATCTCAACAAACTGCAAACATTTTCACTTAAAACCCCCCACATATACATAAAAAAGAAAAAAATCTGAAACAAGGCTTCTTTTTACAGACCTCTATTTAGAAAAGAATCACAACTTAATTTTTTTAAATATAACCTAAAACTGAAATGAGACAAAGTTCAAACAAAAAATCAGGCAACAGTTGGGAGTCTGTTGGATACAGATGTAAGCAACACACACACTCACACAACTGCACGGACAAGCCATTTCTGCTCTATTAAAATACTTGACTTTCTTCCTTAACATTATTAATTTCAAAGCAAAGCCACCAAGCCCCTCCTTTCCCAAAAAATTTATCACACACTCATAATGGCGTGCAACGACACAAAATGAAAAAACAAAGAAAGGCGTTGTATTTCCAGGGGTATGTTCCCCTCATGCAGCCTGAAGCAAAATTGATTTATGAAGGTATTTTAGTTGCTTTTTCACAAATTATACAAATGCTATTTTAATGTGGTTGCAAAATACAGTAGACACACAAAAATTCTTGTTTGGCAAATTTAAAAATAAGGAAACCCTTTTCTGTAAATTCAAAAATCAGGAAATCCGTGAATAACAGGAAAAGTTGCACCGATTAATGCCTTATCACATTCATTCCACACTTACAGTATTGACAATAACCCTGGAAAAAGGCTCACGGAAAGGCAGGGGACTCGGGTTCCTGCGCATAAGCTGATCCAATTTGGGCACAGTGCCTGACGCAGTTCATAGGTTTGAACTCTGTCAAGGACACACACAAAAGATTTCAACATTTCTAATCGACAGTCCTTTTAAATAACATCTTAGTCATACTTGGTACCAAAGTCTAGTAAAGATACATATAAATGTGGCAGTTGAGTCTTGACACACTCACATATGGGAATGTTTAATGATATGATATGATAGTGATCTGAAATAAGGCTCTGTAGGCTTTTTTTTAATAGCCTTTGCCCCTACATAATTGACGCATTTTGCTTTTGATAATCGGCGGCAAAACCCAGATGGCTACTTAATACAGTTGTGTATACTGAATGATCTAATTTTGTAAGATTCATTGCATAAACAATTTTGAAAGTGCTTATCTATTGAATGTTTAAAAGCATTTTAATAATTTTGCATTACTACCTAGCTAGCTAGATTATTCCAGGCATTAAAGTACCCTGTGTAGCAAAGAAAGTTTGTGCCAATTAGTGTTGTTTGCTTTAAAAGTGTATAGTCTATCCCCTCCCCCAGAGTTAGTAAAATTTGTTGGCTAGTATAAAGGCCATGCCAATTTATACACTCAATATACATATTAATCTTCTATATTCTAAACTCGTAAGTACTGTTAAAGTCTCCCCTCCTCTCATAATTCATTGTTTTGTTTTTGGCCCCCCCTGATAAAATTTTTCGTAGTTAAATCTTCCACCTCTGTACCCCCCTTCCTATAATGATCTATGTTTTTTGTTTTCCGTAGGGTGTGGACACCACACCGGGGGGGTTTTTCCCCAGTATTCACAAGAATCAGTCCCTTAACCCAGTTGGATTTTTTAAACAAGGGGATCATAATAATCCCCTTTGATTTTGTTTCGTAATATGGCTTTTCCTAACCTTAAAAAGTCCAGAAAAAATCACGGGTTTTTTTGCCCTTCAACATAACATTTGGGGGTTATTTATTTGTCTGGGATTTTCAGACCTCAAACCCCCAGGAATCAAACCCCTAGAATCCTTTTTCCCCTCCCTTTGGTGTTGTCCCCCCCTCCGAGCACTTGTAAAGATGTATGCCCTCTGGGAATTATATTTTTCCTAGATGCCATAGCATTACACTTGTTTTTACTGTTTTTAAATTTTTGCATAGTTGGGGCAACCATCATACATATAGCATGATGCACACTTTATTGATATCTGAATGCACAATTACTTTTCCATGTAATCTTGGCAGAAATATTTGTCTATTCTTTCTTTTCTCCCCAGAGTCTCACACACATCCGATGTTTCCCCCCCCCCCCAATCGCCATCATGACAGAAGTTGTGGCGCAAACAGAAACTAGAAAGTCGGTTACGCACTGCATCTGTGCTGCTCTGTATACAAGACGATGATTTTTTGTGTGTTTGTCCCCAAAAAACCACGTTTTGAAAGTGGAATTTTATGGACTTGAGCGGAAGGGCGGAAGAAATGTAGTCTGAGCGGAAAGGTTGGCAGGTCTGCAAAA
The DNA here is from genome assembly GCA_017654935.2 of Phymorhynchus buccinoides. Taxonomy (NCBI): domain Eukaryota; kingdom Metazoa; phylum Mollusca; class Gastropoda; order Neogastropoda; family Raphitomidae; genus Phymorhynchus; species Phymorhynchus buccinoides. The sequence continues at coordinate 16,561,251 of CM065691.1, forward strand.
AGACAAGCTGTTGGAATTTGCTTCTGCATGGGCAAAGACTGAAATAAACAGAAAAAAAAAAAGAAAAAGACAGCAGGAACGGTGCCTACCTTTTTTGTTGTATGGTTTGCTAGGCTGCGAAGACCCGGCTTCCACAGAGGCTGGCTTTATATCCATGCTAGCGTTCTGAGAGTCTCCCCCTGCTGGCTCCGACTTGGGACTGGCGGTTCCTGCCCCTGAACTGGCAGCTTCCTCTTTGACCTGCAACGGCGATGATGGGAATGCTTCTTCATCATTGGGCTCTTCTTTCACCTCGGTTTTGATCTCTTCTTTGACAGCAGACGTGTCCACTTCCATCTTGACAGCAGTAGACGTCGGGGTGACGGGGGTCACTGGGGTGGTGGTAGCAGTGCAGGAGGTAGCAGCGATGGCCTGCAGGAGAGACGGACCTTCTTTGCTTCCACCGTCAGCGGCCAGTAAAGTGGACAAGTGCACGTTGTTGTCAGCTAACGAATCCAAGCTCGGCTTGCTGTCCACTTCATTCGTTCCACTCAATTCCTGGTCACCCTGAAACACAGGCAGTTTCTTTCCTTTGAAAAGAAACGCCTACCAGTAGGTACAAATAGAGAATATCAATATTTTCTATGTGACCTCCAAGTTTCAAAGAATGGCACCCTGTAACGCTGAAAACAGTACAAGTTGTCAATACACTTTACGTTAGATCAATTATTGTAAATCTTCATCTTTGCCACTTTATACAAGAAAAGACATCAGATGAGGGAGGAGGGGGGGAGTGGCAGGGCTCACAGGGACCCCCATTTTGGGGGTCTATGAAGCACTAAAATTCTCAAGGACCGTCTAAAAGAATGTGCAGGGGGTCCCACCCCCGGGGATACATTAGAAAAACTGTTCTTTTTAGCATTTGCAAATGCCACTGGGACCCTCTATCCTGCCTCCAGGACCCTCTATGCTGTAAGTGAAGGAGTCCCAGGGAAACACCCATTAGTTTTAGATACGAAATCAGGTGAGGAAGAGTTCCAACATCATTATTTTGTCAATCTTTCTTAACATTTGCAGTGTTCAGCACAATCAAAACGTTGTCACAAAAAGCAAAAAAGCAACAACAACAGTGAACGCACAATAACAATCAATACTTCAGTGAGACAAGTCATCTGCTGGTGCTAGCTTGAAAGACATGTACTCGCAATCTTAGTCTCCACCCTCACCACCTCTACCCACCCACTAACCGAAATCCCCCCCCCCCCCTCAATCATGTTGAGGTTTCTCTGATATCAGTGTATATGCTAAAGAGTGAAAGCCTTGACGTTAGAAAATACAACCTTGTCAAATATTAACGTAAGAATGGTGGTTAGAAAATAAGGTAGGCCTACCTGTGAAAAGGAGAAGCTTCAACGTTTTGTGCATTAAGCACAGTCATAAAGTGAAGACAGAAAAGTTGACAGGTTGTAGATTTTCTTCTTGTGAGTATAGTTCACAATCAGTCCAAAGGTCAGTGGGAGAGAAATAGTGGTGGTAGTGGAAAAATAGTGTGATTACAGTTTATGAGGGTAGAAGCGGGGGTAACACAAAAGGGAGCATTTTGGCAAATGACGATTTGGGCGCATAGCCCAAATGAGCGCGGGTGGTCGTATCCCATATGAGCGCGTATCTATCCTACAAGGCCGATATACGTATGTCCCGAAAGAGCGCATCTCAATCATAATTCTTTAATTTCAAAATCTACGAGAAAACACAGCACATAAAGGAATTTCATTTCATGAAATCAACACACATATTTTCATATCATGTACTCTCTCTAATGTGTAAAACAATAACCTAACATTGGTATACAGCTTTCTAACCCTGACCGTAACCCTAGATTTCCCATAAATTCCCTTTAAATTCACGTGGTTGTTTTTGCTGGAGTGTTTGCATTGACGTGAGTGTGTTATTTCCCTAACGTGGTGATGTGTTGAATCGTGGACACGCGCGCTTATGAGATACGAGAATCTGCTACTATCTGCTAATAGACTATAAAACACGCGCTCATATGGGCCATCAAAAACGCGCTTATATGGGCTATAAAACACGCTCATATGGGCTATGCGCTGTTTTGGGAATCTCCGGTAGAAGCCAATTGAGCAAAAGGGTACAGGGGCAACAAGTGAGGTGGGGGGAGGGGGGATAGGGGGGGGGGAGAGGAGAAGAGGGGGAGGGGAAAAAAAGGGGGTGGGTGGGTTGTAGATGGGCTGTTAGAGAGGCAGTGGGAAAGGGTGGGTTGGGAAAAGTAGGGGGTGTTGGAAAAACAGCATATTGGGGTAGGTAACAGTTCAGCTCCTCCTCAAGACGTGTTAGGGAGCTCTCCAGACACTGCCACAGGGACTCCAGCATCTCCTTAGGCGCCTTCACCGTCTGGGTCAGGTTCCGGATCTCCCTCACCCTCTCCACCATCTCCGTCCCCACCCTCACGCGCTCCTCGGCGATCTGTTCCAGCAGTGGCAAGTGGGCAGCGTCGAGCTAGACCTCCACCAAGGTTTATATTTTTGCTTTTTGTATCTTTCTGTTTTCAACATAACTTTTAAAACATGAAATTATTTTACTCTCGTCAGTCACAAAGGTTGCAGTTCTGCACTCGCTTGTTTGT
>CM065691.1:16568873-16571373 GCA_017654935.2 Phymorhynchus buccinoides
TAACACATATTCAGGGCAACACACAGTAGCACACCCAACAGCACCAGCATCCCAATTGACACAATCTCCACCAAGGCTCCTAGGTAAATACAGGCCTACCTGGCTTAGCTCATTGTTCAAAGAGGGTGGTGTATATATAACACAAAGCCAGGCCAGCACACATTATCACACCCAGCAGCACCAGAATCATAGTCGACACAATCTCCACCAAGGCTCCAAAGTAAATACACCTGGTTTAATTCATTGTTCAAAGAGGGTGGTGTATCTATAACACAAAGCCAGGCCAGCGCACAGCAGCACACCCAGCAGCACCAGAATCATAGTCGACACAATCTCCACCAAGGCTCCAAGGTAAATACACCTGGTTTAATTCATTGTTCAAAGAGGGTGGTGTACCTATAACACAAAGCCAGGCCAGCACACAGCAGCAAACCCAGCACCACCAGAACTCCGGTGGACACAACCTCCACCAAGGCCCCCAGGTAGACGGATCGTCTGCAGTAGAAGCTGGGCTGGTGGAGGCGGGGGGCGAAGGGGGGCATCCAGAGGGAGAAGACCCAGTAGGCCCCCGCCAGGTGCCAGAGGAGCAGGAAGGCGGACAGGATCCAGTCCATGGCCAGGAAGGTGCGAGAGGTGAACAGCAGGTCCGAGTCACCGCTGAACACATGGTAGTGAGTCATGGCATGATGTTATGATGGCAGCGACACATAGGCACAACCACAAGCATATGCATATGTTACGCCCAATCCATGAAATTGCCCATTTCAGGCAAAATGGTTTGCCCAGTTCTTGAAATAGCCAATTCATAACTTGCAATTGAGAAAAGCAATATGAATGAAAAATAGTTTTTGTTCATTAGCACACATAGGTCAAGAATTGGTTAAAACGAATGATAAATCTCATCTGTAGATGAGCTAAGATGATTTTATTCAGACTTAAAATTTGATCAAACGTTTGATTCAACATGTGGCTCAGGCATGCCCCAGCTTAGCATCTGGTCGAGTTGAGGGGCAGGATAGGGGTGCAAATACAATGTAGAAAAGTGTGATACTATTGAATCAATCTTAATCAATACCTGTGTGAATGGGGATTCAAAAATGTGATATAGCCTACACTGTCCATTTCATGAATTGGGCAAAGCATTTTGCCCATTTCATGAAATAGGCAATTTCACAGATTGGGCGTAACACATACACGGACATGCACGCACGCGTGCACACACGCACACACATATGCGCACAAGGGATCCAGTCCATGGTCAGGAAAGTGCGGTAGACGCACACCACCGAGTCATCGCCGTATACACACAGATCTATATAGTGAAATGATATTATTTAGATAACAATAACACACACACATACACACACACACACACACACACACACACACACGCACGCACGCATACATGCACGCACGCACGCACGCACGCACGCACGCGCGCGCACGCACGCGCACGCACGCACGCACACGCACGCACGCACACACACACACACACACACACACACACACACACACACACACACACACACACACACACACACACACACACAGAGTCATTACAAAGACAAGTAGTACATTCTCTCTCTCTCTCTCTCTCTCTCTCTCTCTCTCTCTCCTCTCTCTCTCTCTCTCTCTCTCTCTCTCTCTCTCTCTCTCTCTCTCTCTCTCTCTCTCTCTCTCTCTCACGCGTATGCATGTATTCATGTATTCATGCATGCAGATGAAAGGTGTTACATTTCTGAACGCAGACGTATTTGTTGTGTATTCTTTTAATCATTACTAAAGAAATGACCAGCAAACATTTAAGCCGTCCACACTGCTTTCACAAAGACTATTCTTCACAGAGGATAATACAGACATCACGGTGTAGGCTAACCCGACCGCGCTACACTGCATACGATTCGATACACTGCGATCGAACTGCGACATTTGTGAGGCATGATTCACGAGTAATTCTACCGTCTACACGAATCTGATGAAATCCCTGTATTGTTTGGTTTTATCAGACATTAATTTGATCTGATTCGTGTATTGGGGTCTACATGGTAATAGTGAACGAAAATAGTCGATTTTAAACACTCTTTCGTTCCTGAGAACCGCTTTGGAGGTTGAATGGGAGCAACTGCAGATTCCTAGCTTTATAGAGCTCTCTATCTCCATATTCCTGGGTTTCCAGATAGAGTAAAACTGTATAAAGGGGTGTTATGTTATTGTGAATATGCGGCATGTTTTCAGCAGCCTGTTTCTTTTTCATAAACAATACTTCCCCCAGTAAGAAAAGGGAAAAAACGCTCATTGCATTGCAATTATAGAAGAGCAAAGTAATAACAGTTGCATCATGTTGTATGACATCACGAGCAAAAGAGGCCCGTAGGGATCAACGGGATAAAATTTCTCAGCAGCTAAAGAGGTTCTGAGGAATGAACAGTAGCTGAAACTTCTCTAAATACAGAAACCAAAGAGTTAATAGACGGAAGTATTTCACGTGAATCATGACCCC
>CM065691.1:16576373-16581373 GCA_017654935.2 Phymorhynchus buccinoides
TACTGCTATGAATTGGTCAACAGTACTGCTGTTACCGTTTGAGTGTACGATCGATTCAGAAAGGCCTACTGTAACGGTCCCTTTGATAGACAAACATCAGCACGCGCATACATGTACACGTGCACACACATACACGCGCGCACACGTACACACACACACACACGCACACGCACACGCACACACACGCACGCACGCACGCACACGCACACGCACATACACACCCACACATACACATACACACACACACTCATGCACGCTTGAACGCTCGCACACAACCATCCATGTTCGCACAAACACATTCACCAGGCAAACAAAAAAGATGTAAGTCTATACTTCAAAGGGTTCGTAGGAAAAATAAAATCATTATAAAAAAGAAGAAGGCGGTTAGATAATCAGGCAGGTGTTGCATAGGGGCATGGCACAAATCAATTCCTGTCACTTGAAAACAACTTAACGTTTATGACTCTTGTTCTGTAATATCCCCAGGTAATCCTAGACCAACGCCTTCACCATTGATCGGCATTCACTTCAATTTTAGGTCAATTAATGCTTGGAGTCAAAACGGACTATCTTTAGATAGACCATTGACGTATTATTGGATTTATTACAAAAACTAATAACTTGTATCAAACAAGGACTGCAGAAACATAAAAAGGGTCTTTTGCTTTTTATATTTCAGCAGTCTTTTTTCTTTATACAAATGATTAGTTTTCGTAATAAGTTCTATAATATGTCAATGGACTATCTAAAGATAGTCCGTTTTGACTCCAAGCCATCGTTATTGTGTTTAGCAAAGGACTAATGCACTTCTTTGTAGGCTATTTTAGTTGATCACCCCATCATTGTCCGTTCTGTGTGGGTCGAGACCACGGAGTTTAATGTTCTCCGCAAGCCAATTTTAGGCCAAATATATCTGGTCCTACTTTACCTGGGCAAAGAAACGATGGGACATGCAATATTAAAACCCTTTCATCGCCACTGTCGCCTCTTGGCACCAGAATGATTTAATACCCATGTCACTGAAAGGCATCAAATGAGGGTCTGGTATCCAGTGACCTTATGTTCTTAATTTTGGGAGGTAAGGATAGGCCTTATTGTATGCGTGTTATAGAGGAATCTCCAATACTGTACACAGAATCTTTTCTCTATCCAGGTAAGCTTAATGGAACGTTTTGGCAGAAACGTGGCTGGCGTTGAAAGGGTCAAAGGATTAAACCTATAACGGCTTGCGCAGAATAAGGCTTTTCCTTATCTAATAAAAACACACAAAACAACAACAAAAAACAAGGTAACTGCAATACAGACACTGTCTAGATGCCTTTTGTAATTATGACATTGGTGTAAAATCAATATGGAGCCCCAAAGTTGACGGTGAAGGGATGTTAGACCTGCCGTTTAGGTAAGATATTCTCCACAAGTTATGGACATACTTCAGCCTGGATCGTTTCCCAGAATAGTATTCACTTCCTATACACTTTGCTGATCATCATCGAAGATCGAAGACAACCACACAAACTCTGACACACGCAGGGATGTAGGCCTACTTCAGTCACCACCTTAATAATATGTTTACGACCCTCAATCTGAAAGTCTGCTTCTTTCAGGCTGGTTCTACCCTATCCCTTTAAATTCCCACAATTGCCAGAATCTTGCTTCTCAGCGAAACGTTTCTATGCGAAAATGTGTGTGTGTGTGTGTGTGTGTGTGTGTGTGTGTGTGTGTGTGTGTGTGTGTGTGTGTGTGTGTGTGTGTGTGTGCGTGTGCGTGCGTGCGTGTGCGTGTGTGTGTGTGTGCAACTACAATACAAGACAGCCCCATTGTTTCTTTGAAATGCTCACCTGGCTTTCATCAGACTGCATCTCAGCCAGTACTGTCTTCACCATTCACATAGCACGAACACTCGTTGTAGAAGCAAGCAAGCACACCCAGTCAAACATAGGCCCCCTACATGGTAGATGCATACCGATCACGCATAGACTTCAAAGTGATTCTAATCATCTTGAAGCTGACACTGATTTCAATCAAAATGTCACGGACTTATTTTATACATCTAACCCAGCCACAGGTTTGACAGTCACCCCCTTAACTACTGATTGTATTCACCATTCACATAGCACGAACACTCGTTGTAGAAGCAAGCACACCCTGTCAAACATAGACCCCTAAATTGCAGATACATACCGATCACGTATCGACTTCAAAGTGATTCTAACTAATCATCTTGAATAGACACTGATTTCAATCAAAATGTCACGGACGTATTTTATGCATCTAACCTAACCCAGCACATGTTTGACAGTCACCCCCTTAACTGACTGTCTTCACCAACGTATTTTATGCATCTAACCTAACCCAGCACATGTTTGACAGTCACCCCCTTAACTGACTGTCTTCACCAACGTATTTTATGCATCTAACCTAACCCAGCACAGGTTTGACAGTCACCCCCTTAACTGACTGTCTTCACCAACGTATTTGATGCATCTAACCTAACCCAGCACAGGTTTGACAGTCACCCCCTTAACTGACTGTCTTCACCAACGTATTTTATGCATCTAACCTAACCCAGCACAGGTTTGACAGTCACCCCCTTAACTGACTGTCTTCACCAACGTATTTTATGCATCTAACCTAACCCAGCACAGGTTTGACAGTCACTCCCTTAACTGACTGTCTTCACCAACGTATTTTATGCATCTAACCTAACCCAGCACAGGTTTGACAGTCACCCCCTTAACTGACTGTCTTCACCAACGTATTTGATGCATCTAACCTAACCCAGCACAGGTTTGACAGTCACCCCCTTAACTGACTGTCTTCACCAACGTATTTTATGCATCTAACCTAACCCAGCACAGGTTTGACAGTCACTCCCTTAACTGACTGTCTTCACCAACGTATTTTATGCATCTAACCTAACCCAGCACAGGTTTGACAGTCACCCCCTTAACTGACTGTCTTCACCAACGTACTTTATGCATCTAACCTAACCCAGCACAGGTTTGACAGTCACTCCCTTAACTGACTGTCTTCACCAACGTACTTTATGCATCTAACCTAACCCAGCACAGGTTTGACAGTCACCCCCTTAACTGACTGTCTTCACCAACGTACTTTATGCATCTAACCTAACCCAGCACAGGTTTGACAGTCACTCCCTTAACTGACTGTCTTCACCAACGTATTTTATGCATCTAACCTAACCCATGGTGAATGGTGAAGACAGTCAAAGGGGATGACAGTCTTCAGCATTCACATAGCACGGAACACTCGGTGTAGAAACACTCCCAGTCCAGTCCGATGTACAGGGCAGATACATATTATACTGACGCATTGACGTCAAAGTGATTCCAATCATCTTGACACACAAAACGACAGGTGACAAATTAAAGGATCGAAGATTGACACGATACTAATTCAAATGGGTGTCAACCTCCCCCACCCCCCAGCCCCGTGGGGATACTGGGGGGCCATTTGTATAAATAGTTCCCCCACCTTCTGGAAGCTCTGTGCTTGTAACTTCCCTTAATCTGTCACTCTTTTTGACTCTGCCTTTTCCCTTTGCTTTCTGTCATCTACTATCTTTCTGCCTTACTGGTTCATTCTTTTGCCTTTTTCAAGAAACATTTTCAAAAATATTTCCTCCAGCCGAAGTCGGACTTGCTATTTCTTAGTTAGGCGCATAACGGCAGCAGGACGCATCTGCGCTCATAATTGACAGGAAACAGTCTGAGCGATCGAAGACAAAGAAGAAATGGGTGTCAACACATTCATTTCTAATAAGACTTTGATGCGTCCAGCAGTCACTAAAGTGAATCGGGCAAGGCTGACACAGTGAGTTGGTCACTAAACTGAATGAACTAATCTGACGCAGTCATCGTTTGAATTAACTTGATCTGATACAGTCAATGATTTAAGTCAGATAACCTGATACAGTTTTTGCGTACATTCTTTTCCCTTCAAAATGATACATTAAATAAACTTGCTTGCATTACATAAATTTGATACCAGTTACTGATTTCAAACCGGTAATCTGACACTGACACTGATTTCAGTCAAAATGTCATAGCTAGACGCATTTTATACATCTAGCATAGTCATACACACGGAAATAAGAATACAATTGATAAAACTCGTTGAAAAACACACCAATATACATAATATTACACCTAGCAAATTAATTACAAATGACGCCCTTGTAAGTGAGCTTGCAAAATATATTCACAGTTGCCTCAATCAGTAGCCTCAATTGCCTCAATCAGTAGCCTCAACTGCCTCAATCAATAGCCTCAATTGCCTGAAGCAGTAGTCTCAGTTGCCTCAATCAATAGCCTCAATTACCTGAAGCAGTAGTCTCAGTTGCCTCAATCAATAGCCTCAATTGCCTGAAGCAGTAGTCTCAGTTGCCTCAATCAATAGCCTCAATTGCCTGAAGCAGTAGTCTCAGTTGCCTCAATCAATAGCCTCAATTGCCTGAAGCAGTAGTCTCAGTTGCCTCAATCAATAGCCTCAATTACCTGAAGCAGTAGCGCAACCAGTACAAAGAAAGAAAAAAGAAGAAGCATTTAACAAAAATGTTACGTAATTAAACTTCATACACTGTTATTATTACCGTTATTCTTTTTTTATAAAAATTATTAGTGTCATATAAAACCTTGTATTGGTTTTAAAGGGCAATAAACATTGATTCTGATTCTGATAGTCACAAATTCACCCGACAGCAAACGCTTGCAGGCAGCCCTCAAAACATATGAATCAAATGACGGAGGTGGCACACATCTGTGCCATACCTACATTGGATTGATTCAGGCTCTACTTGATGACACTATCACTGTATTGATTCAGGACAGCAGCATGCTACATAAGGTAAGACGGGGTAAAAAGCCCATGGGCGGGTAAGAAGCCCATGCCAATTATCTCATGAAATGAAGCACATGTCAGTCACATTTTGCCATGAGACGAATGCTAATGTTAGCATTCGTCTCATGGGCAAATGTGAC
>CM065691.1:16586373-16601373 GCA_017654935.2 Phymorhynchus buccinoides
CTTTGCAATTGAGACATTTATCGTTGGTGACTTGGTTAATGATTGTTTCTTTCGCTTCCTTCATTCATTATACCTTAATGTCGTTTTCCTTATTTCTGTCAAATACAATATTCTTGTTTTTGCATTTAATCTCCGGTGATATGGGTCAAAGGCCTAATCATTAAACAATGTGTTCATTGTTCATTGTCTCTCTCTCTGTCGCTCTCTCCCTCCCTCCCTCCTGGGTTACTACAGGGCCAGCTGTTCCCAGCAGATTGATCAATAAAATCACTAAAAGAAAACTATAAAGAAACTGACACACACACACACACACACACACACACACACACACACACATGCATACACGCGCGCCCACACACGCACATACATATATACATACACAAACCCACATACAGACCTTCACACTTTCACACTTTCACACACACACACACACACACACACACACACAGAGACACTCACGCACGCACGCACGCACACAGGCACGCGCACGCGCGCACACACACACACACACACACACACACACACACACACAACCGCGCGCGCGCGCGCGCGAGAGAGAGAGAGAGAGAGAGAGAGAGAGAGAGAGAGAGAGAGAGAGAGAGAGAGAGAGAGAGAGAGAGAGAGAGAGACTGACGCATTTTAATGTGATTTGTGTTTTAATCATTCGAAAGGAACATAATTAGTGTAGTTAGGGGAAGACGGGGTAAAAAGCGCATGGGCGGGTAAGAAGCCCACCCCAATTATCTCATGAAATAAAGAAAATTTCAGTCAAATTTGCCCATGAGACGAATGCTAGACATTAACGCTCGTCTCATGGGCAAAATGAGACTGAAATTTGCTTCATTTCATGAGATAATTGGGGTGGGCTTCTTACCCGCCCATGCGCTTTTTACCCCGTCTTCCCCTAACAACCAAAATAATACTTATTTCGAGACAAACTCAGGGATCTGGAATCATACATCAATGCAACAGAATAATCTATTGATCTATTAGGCCTTGCATACACAAACAAAAACAGGTGTACGAACTTCAGAAAAAAAAGTGCATTTTCAAAATCAGATACTTCCTTAATATAAAGCTAAAACACCTCACACATAATACATCTTTGTATTTACAAATGTCCCACATGTGTCTATATACCGATGTACAAGTAGTGCAAAGAGGCCTGACAGCCGTGAGATATAAAACAATATACCGATCTTCAAGTAGTGCTTAGAGGCCTGGAAGCGTGTGATATAAAACAATGTCTTGACATATCATTTGCGTATATTAACCTATAGGCTTAGTGTAAACGCGTGTAAGAATACACCGTTGCTATTAGAAACTTGACGTCACAGTTATTTATCTTGACATATCATTATCATTATCGCACATCAAGGTACACTCGCATGCGACTATCTGCAGCACTCAAACCATATTTTCTTTATTTGCATCAAGTGATGTTTAGTAAAACAAAAAGCCCAAACATACTCCTAACCCTATGCCTTAACCCGATAAATGCAAAAGGTTGTTTCTGATGAACATTTTACATTGAAAAAGAATTGGTGAATAGTAACTTTTAGTGAAATTGCAAATGATAAAAATAGCGGCCAGCAACCTTAACTCAAGGTACTGTCACTGCAAATAGCGCCTTCTGAGCAGGACACCAAAAAACGTCATCTTAGTGAACTTACGCAATCACTGAAATTACGTCATCCTTGAAAGTTCGTCATTGGCGAAATGACAACTATGGCCTGTGATTGCAGTGTAAAACGAATATGTCATTGTAAAGGCTATTTTTTTATACAGCAAATTCCAGTAGGTTCATGTTTCTATTAATAATCAGTTTCCTTTCATAATGTATCAATGTGCAAGATCAAAATAGCTCATGACTTTCTAACTTGGAGAACTATATTATTTGTGGATGAGTGGGATTTTCTTGCTATGGTGAAGTGGTTAGTATTATTTTAGATCTGCATGCATGGCCGTCTCGCTTCTTCGTTGCATGTTTGATTATCACCTGAAAGAGGTAAAATATCGGTATATATCCGTTATTAGGATTTGCGAGTGTGATATTGCTTTTATCCTATCTCTCGTGGCTTGCTGTTTATCACCCTCGGTCTGCGACCTCGTGTGATAAACAACAAACCACTTGAGATAGGATAAAAGCAATATCACACTCGCAAATCCCAATAACTGATAATATCCAGAGATATCATTTGCATATATTAACCCATAGGCTTAGTGTCAACGCGCGTGAGAAAAGGTGTAAGAATACACCGTTGCTATTAGAAACTTGACGTCACAGTTATATATCTCACGGCTTGTACACTCGCACGCGACTATCTGCAGTACTCAAACCATATTTTCTTTATTTGCATCTAGTGATGTTTAGTAAAACAAAAAGCCCAAACATACTCCTAACCCTGTACCTTAACCCGATAAATGCAAAAGGTTGTTTCTGGTGAACATTTTACATTGAAAAACAATTTGTGAATAGTAACTTTTAGTGAAATTGCAAATGATAAAAATAGCGGCCAGCAACCTTAGCTCAAGTTAGTGTCACTGCAAATAGCGCCTTCTGAGCAGGACACCAAAAAACGTCATCTTAGTGAACTTACGCAATCACTGAAATTACGTCATCTTTAAAAGTTCGTCATTGGCGAAATGACAATAACTATGGCCTGTGATTGCAGTGTAAAACGAATATGTCATTGTAAAGGCTATTTTTTTATACAGCAAATTCTAGTAGGTGCATGTTTCGATTAATAATCAGTTTCCTTTCATAATATATCAATGTGGAATATCAAAATAGCTCACGACTTTCTAACTTGGAGAACTATATTATTTGTGGATGAGTGGGATTTTATTGTTACGGTGAAGTGGTTAGTATTATTTTAGATCTGCATACATGGCCGTCTCGCTTCTTTGTTGCGTGTTTGATTATCATCTGAAATAGGTAAAATATCGGTATATATCCGTTATTAGGATTTGCGAGTGTGATATTGCTTTTATCCTATCTCTCGTGGCTTGCTGTTTATCACCCTCGGTCTTCGACCTCGTGTGATAAACAGCAAGCCACTTGAGATAGGATAAAAGCAATATCACACTCGCAAATCCCAATAACTGATAATGACCGAGACATCATTTTCACCACCTCACACATAATATTACTGTGGCGGTACCATAGCCAATGAGGTTTAACCGAGGCGTGGTTACTGCTACACTTATCTGTATTGTTAAAAATCCGGGACTTTACTGGTGTTGCACTGCCTCCGGGCATTGCCTCCAGTATTGTTCCCACCATCTTTGTATCTACAAATGTCCCATATGTGTCTGTTCCAGACCGAGAGGACGTAAAACACCATTTTTCATTCATCACATAATATTACTGTGGCGGTAGCATAGCCGATGAGGTTTAACCGAGGCGTGGTTACTGCTACACTTATCTGTATTGTTAAAAAATTGGGACTTTACTGGTGTTGCACTGCCTCCGGGCATTGCCTCTAGTATTGTTCCCACATCTTTGTATTTACAAATGTCCCATATGTGTCTGTTCCAGACCGAGAGGACGTAAAACACAATTTTTTCATTCATTCATTCATTCATTCATTCATTCATTCCTTAATTAAATCAAAATAGCGTACACAGTATACTGGATTGCTGTATCGTACGAAGGATTGGTGTATCATACAATGATCAAAACACGAAACGTAATAAGCAATGCACTGTTAACATACACAAATTATGATTTACACGTTTCCTTAACAATATACAGTCTACATTAAAAAAAAACACAGACAAAAAACCCAACATGTACTGCTGTAGGAATAACACAACAAATAAACTTGAAGAAAGCAAAACATCGACAACAATGTTTATGGCACAATCTGTCTTCGGGTAAAAGATATGTACATGCATTATAAGCCCTAAGGGTATTAATCATATAGAAGTAGATCATACTGAACAAAAATAAACTTGAAGAAAACTAAACATCGACAACAATGTTTATGGCACAATCTGTCTTCAGGTAAAAAAAATATGTAAGGGTATTAATCATATATAAGTAGACCATATTGCTATACAAATATGAGTGATTTGTACAAGAGACATGGGACATAGTAAGCGTACTATTGTGCGTGTGTTACAAAGTTGGCCTACACTACAGCAACACAGATTGTTGTTGTTGTTGTTGTTGTTGTTGTTGTTGTTGTTGTTGTTGTTGCTGCTGCTGTTGTTGTTGTTTTCGTTCCCCAGCTTAAACGCTCTGGGGGCACACCCAGTGCCATGTGAACATTTCGCATGGCCTTGGGTGGGAAGATTACGTGTATGGCTGCTTTTAAAGGGCCCCGCCACATGGGCGGCCATACTCCGACTTCAGGGGACAACACAGATTGATGAAAGTCCGTTTAACGTCCTCCGACCTGGGCCAGGCACACTTGGAACATTTGTAACTATAAAGACAGAGGGACGATCCTGGAGGTACTGCATTACCAGGAAAGTCTCGCAGGTTTTTCAAAAATAATCAAGATACGGATGTTTTACAGCAACACATATTTAATCTGAGAAGCGTTCATGTTTAAAAAATATATAAGAACGCTTAAATGCACATTATTTGCCTACTTATACGATAGCCCAGTTATAGGTTTGGATTCAACATGGATGCTATATTTATAATTAATGTAGTGTCCGTGGATTGAATGAACAGCACGCTGAGCTGTTTTGGGTAGAGTTGTTGTCCTTAGCCTTTGACACAAGATGCGTTCCATTTTGACGGCAGTTTATCAGCAAAAGCAAATTCGTTCTCTTTTTCTCTCTGTGTCTATCTCGTTCGTCCGCGCGAGGCAAAGTACATATTGCTTTCAATTTCACACAGGGAAGTAAAAATCAAAAGCCAGTACAGTGATCTCCTGTGGGGCGATCAGAAGCGCTCATTCACCACAACGCCTCTGGTTTGTTGCTCGGGACTGAGGACTGGGGTAAGTTTCACGGGAGGTCGTTCTGGTCGAGCAGAACGATTGCGCCAAAAGGTGTCTTGGAAACAACTTTACAAAACGATTGCGGAAAAATATGACAAT
Organism: Phymorhynchus buccinoides; assembly: GCA_017654935.2. Classification (NCBI taxonomy): domain Eukaryota; kingdom Metazoa; phylum Mollusca; class Gastropoda; order Neogastropoda; family Raphitomidae; genus Phymorhynchus; species Phymorhynchus buccinoides. The sequence continues at coordinate 16,591,431 of CM065691.1, forward strand.
CTTGTCTGATTGTTACAAATCAAGTTACTATTTTAACCAAATCTTAAAGGGGCACCCTGACGGATGAGTTTTTGCAGGAAACACGTCGAGATCACCAGGAAAACACCTTTTACAGAGATCGCAACACTCACTTTGCTCAGGTTTCCTATAAATAAAACCGTCAAATCGGCGATTCCTCCGTGGCGGAGGTGCTGGAAATCACGAAATGTCCACAATACAAACCTTTTTTTTTACAGTTTACCAAAAGGAGTTTTGCTCACAACAAAGGAAATAGCTCCATTTTGTTTTACTGCACAACAAGAAGAAAAAGCTTCAACCACTCTCCTCCACCCACCCCGTCCAAAATGGCTTCTCTCTCCAGCATCACCTCCAAGGAGGAATCGCCGTTTTGACGGTTTCATTTCTAGGAAACCAGAGCAAATTGAGTGTTCCGATCCTTGAAAGGGCTGTCTTTCTGGTGATCTCGACGTGTTTCTTGCAAATGGGCCTCTTTAATGGGCCAATCAACAGCAAGAAGTACATTAACCCCGTGCATTAAAAAGCAAGTCACGTGATAGTTTTCCGCGTGCTCCATTTGGAAGAGGATCAGAGAGTTCGCCAAACTATCGGCAAACGATGGTGTTTCTTTGGACCGCTTTTGCTGAATTGTGCGAACTGCTACAAACGCCCGCTCTTGTAACCTCACCCCGGTCACTCCCTGACAGTTTGAGTGTTTTGTCAAGTCACACTACAGTCTACTGTCATGGTAAAACGGCTGCAATGATTAATAGATGTGCACCTGTGTGCGTGCGCGCACGTTCAAACAAAGACGCGCGCCGCTCTCCTCACACGCGCGCGCACACGCACACGCACACACAGACACACAGACACACACACACACACAGACACACACACACACACACACACAGACACACACACACACACAGAGACACACACACACACACACACACACATGCACACACACACACACACACACACAGACATACACACACACACACACACACACACATACACAGAGAGAGACACACACACACACACAGAGACACACACAGAAAACACACACACACAGAAACACACACACACACACACACACACACACACACACACACACACACACACACACACACACACACACACACTCACTTATTGTGTCAGATGTATATTACGCAAGAGGTCAGGACAGAGATTCTACAAGTCATAACAAACCACAACACTCTCGTCTCCTTTATTCCAGGTGACCACCAGTCGTCCAGAACTACTCAAGCACAACCCACATGGCTCATCATAGCCCGGGTCACTGAGGTCAGAGGTCACCAGTCTACTCCACTGTCCCTTCTTCTCACTCCTCACCAACACACACCCCTCGTCCTCATTATACACGTTGCAGGCTATGTAGACCGAACCAGACATGTCCGCGCAAACCTGCTGAGGATCGCTGATGTCCGCGTGGTCATAGGCGTGAACGACCCGGCCAGAACCGACCTCTATCTTATACACCAGATCTTTGTGGAAGTCAGAAACCAAGACGTGTTCCTCAGCGCCAAGAACGAAGAGGTGAACCGGCGACTCCAGTCCTGGCAACCTGGCGCTGTCCGTGACGGTTCTCACCACGTCTCCACTTCGTGTCAGCACGTGCAACGCGGCGGGGCCAGTGCTGTCGTCACTGCAACTCACCAACATGTTCCCACAGCTAAGCCCCGCTATTCCGCCGTACTCTCTCTCCGTCCCTACCCGTGACGTCACTCTCAGAACATCGACTTTGACGAGATAGATGAGGTTGGTGTAGGTCGTCATGGCGATCAGGCCGTCGTGCAGCGGAGCCAGGCAGCGCGGTTTTTCCCGAACGGTCAGAGAAGCGGAGATTTGGTGAGGGTGAGCCAGGTCCATGATCTTCAGCTTTCTGTTCCTGGTGTCTGTGAGGACTACGGTGTCCTCAGGGAGACAGGCCATAGCGCTGACGAGGGGTTTCCACTGGTCGTCCGCCGTGGATGGACGCAGGCTGAACAGACGGTGAGGCGTCACCGTCATGACGTCCTTACTGGGGGTGGGGGGGAGGGATGGGGTTGGGGAGCCACTTGGTGTAGAGGAGTCTTGATCCAGATTTTCTTGATCTATCGAGAAAAGAGAAGAACAGGCATCATCATCATCATCATCGTCGTCGTCGTCATCGTCGTCGTCGTCATCATCATCATCGTCGTCGTCGTTGTCATCATCAACATCTGCTTCGTGTCATAATCATCATCAGCATTATCATTGCCATTGTCTCGTCCTCGTCGTCCCAATCATCATCATAATCATCATCATCATCGTCATCGTCGTTGTCGTCGTCGTCATCATTATTATCACCATCATTGTCATCAAATTCACCATTATCATCATCATCATCATCATTATCATCATCACCATTGTTTTCTATAAGAACAGGTAAAGGTAAAGATGCGCCCCCTCCTCCATTTCTCGGTTCTTTCCATTTTTTCAGTCTTGTCTTTCTTACTGCAGACTGAGTACTTCAACCTCTATCGTTTGCTATATTTAACACTAATTTTCATCCATTTACATAATTAAACACATGCATTCAATAATAGTAGAAGATAAAGGCAAGACGGGAAAAACGCAATGAACCAGGACTGTGACAAATGCTCCGCGGCTGTTGTGTGCACTGCACTACATGGGGGGGGGGGGGGGGTCCTATTAGATAATGGGCTTTCATCATGACTGCGAGTAATTATTCAACAAAGATAATTAGCTAATTTGTTTAAATAAAATACAGCTTACCAATTAATTAACTGATTTATTGGCTGACCATCATCTCTCTCTCTGTCTCTCTGCCTCTGTCTCTGTCTGTCTGTCTGTCTCCACCCCACAGTCGCTCTCTCTCTCTCTCTCTCTCTCTCTCTCTCTCTCTCTCTCTCTCCCAGGTCTCTCTCTCTCTCTCTCTCTCTCTCTCTCTCACACACACACACACACACACACACACACACACACACACACACACACACACACACACACACACACTGACCTTCAGGGTGGAGGATCTGGTCAAGTCGTGTCCAGATTTCGCTCAAATCGCCCTGGTCCAAACAGCACCTCCCTCTGCTGACATGACACAAGCGTTTCTCCAAGGACTCCGTCTTGACAATCATGTCCTTGTTAGAGTCCCTGGATCGGATAACATAAGCACCCCTGTCGTTACGTCGGACGACGTCAAAACGACGCAGATGATGCTTGTAAAGCTCAATATCCTTTTCGTCACCGCGGACCCTGTTGGATAACTCTTGTACGACGGATGCAATGTCCTCTAAGATGTTTCTCGTTTCCTGCTTGTCTCTGGAAGCTTGCTCTAGCTGATTCATCTTATCCATCACCCATTCCTTCCACTCACTGATGTCTCTTGACGTGTCGCGTGACTGGGAAAGAGCGGGGTTGCATATTATACTGGAAGACGTGGATATGATAGAAGCTGATATGGGCCTACATGTGGCCGCTGTGGAGTAGGTCACCGAAGGCGCGTTCTGAAGAGACTGAGTCAAGGGTTGGACAAGATGATCCTTGGTAGCTCGGCTCTTGGCGTGGTTGACGGAGCAGCCGTCACAATAATACTCCTGGCAGTCCAGACAGACTCTCTGAGCGTTGATGTTGTAGCATATCAGACAGGGGACGTCAGTGATTTTCCCCAGCTCAACGTGAACAAGATCCTCCACGACAGGGTTCACTCCCAGCTGCTCGACGAGCTGGCTGAGGGTCACTCTCCTGGAAAGATGCAGCTGTTGACCGCACAGTTGACAGGACAACCGTTCCTCCCTGTCTTGAAGCATGTCGTGGAGGCATTTCCTGCAGATGTCGTGTCCGCAGGGTAGGGCCACCGGGCCCAGACAAAGTGATCCACACTGAGGACAGTCCGGGGATGACATAATTTGGTGTTCAGGGTGAAGGGGAGATAGTGGAGGAGGTGATGACCCTCCTGTTGCCATGGGGGTAGTCTGAACACAAGGAGAGGAGGAAGAGGAGGAAGAAGTAGAAGAAGAAAAAAAGAGAGAGAGACAGAGAGAGAGAGAGAGAGAGAGAGAGAGAGAGAGAGAGAGAGAGAGAGAAAGAGAGAGAGAGAGAGAGAGAGAGAGAGAGAGAGAGAGAGAGAGAGAGAGAGAGAGAGAGAGAGAGAGAGATGTACAAATAACTAATTGATTACTTATTGGCAATAACTACCATAAGAGAGAGAAGTCTGAAGTCTGAAGTCTGAAATGATTTAATTTGTTAGGCCACAGGCCCATACAAATGGAGTTCACGTTGACAAAATTATGACATACATGTCATAACAAGACATTACTGAAGTGCTTGCAGAGCATTTTGCCTGACTACATAATTATGCCTTTTACACGTACTGTATTTACAAACTCTAAGAACTATATTTTCATTTTCATTCGACAATAATAATTTCATCTTGTTCAATGACGGACATCGGAAGTATTTACGAGGTATCAACTGAGCACGCAAAGAAGTGTATTTTGGACATACTAAAAGGAAATGAAGTTCTGTTTCATCACAATCAGAACAAAATGGACAAAGAGTATTCACATTATTAGAAGCACGAGTAAAGTTCAGAAAAGAGGAACGCAAAGATAACATGCCTAGTCTGAACCTACTATATATTTTGCGTACGTTAATACATCTCACCACTCTAAAATAATGACGTAATGAAAATGATTGACAATATGTTGCATAAATATCATAGAATGTATGTGATTCAAGTTCAGAGTGCCAATCTTGTCTACAACAGTCAATCAAACGTTGTTTTAACTCACACATAAACATATTCACATTCCCTACACACTGCGGTTCCCACACAAACCCGAAACCAAACATATAAAGCATATTTCTAACCCTACCCAAGTGGAATAATTTTGTCTTTCCAAACAAAGAAGCATTAAATACGCTTTTTTTTTAGGAAATCTACATTCATCCATGTTCACGATTCGCAACCAAAACTTTACACATTTAATAAAAACATTGACTTTCAGGGGATATCTTCCCAGTTCCCCATATACTAAATGCCTTGGCGTTCTCTGACTTACACACATAAAACGTTTCATGGCTGACAAATGAACTCTCTCAATAGTAGCTAGATCACCCATAATACTCCATATATCTGCCCCATACATTAAAATCGGCTGAATTTGAGAATCGAATAACTTAAAAAATACATCAGGTGAATACTCTCTAATAGACCAAAGTGTTCTTGTTATTGCAAAGATTCCCTTTCTTGCCCTATCTGATAAATCACGTTGTGTTGCTTGAAATGACAGCCTTGTTGTGAGAATAATGCCAAGATATTTATACATATTAACTACAAATAAGTTATCATGTCCACATGTCCAGTGTTCATTTTCAGCTAAATAACCCTCATTCCTGAAAACAATTACAATTGATTTATCAAGATTAACTACTAAATCCAACCGTTTTGCTGTGTTATACAGAATGTTCAGTTGTGTTTGAAGTCCTATAACACTGTCAGATATAAGAGCAACATCGTCTGCAAATAGTAAGATTAGTAACTGAATCAGGTCTGGAGATAACTGAATGCCATGCCTACCTTTCCCATTGATTTATTTAGTAAGTTCATGTATCAGGAATGACAACAGAGCAGGAGAGCAAACCGCACCTTGTTTTAAACCTTGTGGACAAAAGCATCTGTTAAATTAGCTCCCACTCGCACACGTGCCTTTACAACGTCATAAATACTTTTAAGTGCATTGAAAAATGTCCCTCTAATTCCACTAACATGAAGTATTTTCCACAATTTATCCCTGCTTACCGTATCAAATGCATTGCGGAAATCTATAAAGGCGACATAAAGTTTTCAGTGTCTAAGTAATTGTTTTTGCACACAAGCCATAAGGGTAAATACATGATCGGTTGTACAACGGTTGTGCCTAAAGCCAGCCTGTTCCTCGCCTATAACCTCATTATCCTCAATCTATTTCGTAATTCTTTTATTTAATACAAAAGTGTATAGCTTGCTACAGATATTCAATAATGATATCCCGCGGTAATTATCAGGCTGATTCAAGTCACCCTTCTTATGTAAGGGCTGCAAAACAGCCACTGTCCAGTCAGCTGGAAATATGCCATTATAAAAAAGATGATTGAACCATTTTGACCGAAAAGGTAGTAGCAGTGCTGTTTTTATAAAACTCACCTATCAGTCCGTCAGGACCAGCAGCTTTCCTATTCTTCAGAGCACCAATAGCACAAAGTATTTCCTGTGCAGATATTGGTTGGTCTAAATCACCATTTTTAATCTGGGTCTCTGTATTTATATTACCATAATAATCATCAAAATCAGATTGAGAATCAGCACCAACCGAGGGCACATTATTGAATACACCCCTAAAGTGCTCAAGCCATTGTTGGGAAGAAATTGAGTTGTGTCCTGTTTGTCTAGGTCTAACTGAACGGATAGCATCCCAGAACAGCTTGCTGTCATTTAAATTGCTTTGTAGAGAGTCAACAATATTTTCTCTGGGTTTTTTTTCCTTTTATCCTTAACAATTCCTTGTATTCCCTCCTTTTCTGACAATATTCCAATCGATCAGGTATATTGTTAGATCTGTTAAACTTATGCAATAAACCCCACGCCACTTGCCTACTTTGCCTACATTCTAAATCAAACCATATTTTCTGTTTTTTACAATCAATAAGAACAGTTTTCTTCATACATTCACCAGCAAAGTATAAACATTCATTAAACATAAGTACAGACTGATCAACATCATTTTCTATAATATTAGTGGCATTGGTGACAATATCATTTGCATCATCATAACTAATCCTTTCCTTAAAACTATTATTTTTTTCATCATCCCATTTGTATTTACTAACGTAAGATTTTTGGTGTTGCTTATTACATAGTAAATCTGATGACGTTATTTTATACAACAAAGACAATTCCACAGCAGCATGCTTTGTTTGAATAATCGATCACACTGGACTGACAGAGAGAGAGAGAGAGAGAGAGAGAGAGAGAGAGAGAGAGAGAGAGAGAGAGAGAGAGAGAGAGAGAGATGTTCTACAATAAAGATAATAATTTAAAAAAAAGTAACGTTAGTAGCTTTTATTAGAACGCATTATTTAGAACATGTTCACGACAATTTAGACTAAACAAATATTTTCATTTCCCCCCCACACTGGTACTGAATAATTATCAAGTGTTCTGTCATCAATATGAAATGATCTCATATATTTACAATTATATAAATGGACGATTTTAATATTAAACAACACTTAACATCTCCAAGACAGCAGATGCAATCTGTAATGCAAAACAACACAGACGACACGAACAAAACAGTTATAAAACCGAACCTACTTGCGATTTATAAATGATACAGAAAATCCCAAAGGAAGACACGCAATATCAACGTTGGTCCTTCTCATGTAAATCCCAATGCCCTAATGCCACCAGTTCTAGCAACCCAACGGCTTGGTTGATCTTCAGAGTTGCTAAGTTCCCCTTATGACGTCATTAACTCGACCTACAAATCACCGGGCGAGAGCCAGAAGGCGCGATCATAACAAGGAAGAAACATGTGTATCGCCGCGCGGCAGACATGTCCTTTGCTGTTACCCCCCCCCCCCCTCTACTACCCCCCCCCCCCCTCTCTCTCTACACAGCTTAGCCCCTGTCCTGTTTGGGTGATACACCTACACACCCTTGACTGGAGCGCACATCCTTTACCAGAGTGCATACCCTAAGTCGGTGGAGTGCACATCCTTAGCATTCACGTTGATGATGAAACAGTTATTTTCGTTAGACAGAGTTACTATCCTTGCACGCGTCTACTCCCCCCGCCCTCCCCCTCACTCTCTAACAAAGACAAGCGATATTGTGTAGTGGTTCGCGAAATCTAAGAGGGTGAGAAGAAAAACCAACCCACACAAAATCTGAAGCGCTATTGTCAAGCAAAAATCACCAAACATCTTTCAAGGTCTACCAAATGTCCTTGGCCTTGACCTCGATCGGGAACCCAGCATCAGAATCGCCACAAGTCAATGTACCTACACGCCAAGCTTGAAGACTGCAAGTCCGACGGTGTAGAAGATATGCCCCATGAACAAAATTGAGGTCACGGCAGTAGTAATTTATGCACGGATCGCTTCCTCTCTTGGTGACACACCACCACACAAAATTTGAAGCGATTCAGTCAAGCGGTTCGCGAGATATTCTCGGGGCAGTCAGAAAAACGACTCAAGGGTCTCTCTCTCTCAGTCTCTCTCTCTCTCTCTCTCTCTCTCTCTCTCTCTCTCTCTCTCTCTCTCTCTCTCTCTCTCTCTCTCTCTCTCTCTCTCTCTCTGTACAACCAACCAACCAACCAACAAAAACCGAGAGAAACTTATACTCCATAGATCGGGCAAAGGATCATACCATTTGGCTATTAATTTTGATGAAATAGTCAGTGGTGCCAGCGAACACCTCAGCTTGTCTCTCCCTCCCTATACTACTAATTGTTCCTTTCCACTCTTCACTATGGCATTCCAAACGTCAAACAATTATTTGCTCGATTTTTAGTGGTAAAATGAGGCACTTTCCTCATTCTGTGCACACAATTCATTCTGTGGTGCACAAAATTCATTATGTGGCACACACAATTCATTTTGTAGGACAGAATTCATTCTGTAGGACATAATTCATTCTGTAGGACAGGATTCATTCTGTGGCACACACAATTCATTCTGTAGGACAGAATTCATTCTGTGCACAAAATTTATTCTGTGGGATACACATTTCATTTTGTGTGCAGAATGAATTCTGTGTCCCACAGAATAAATTTTGTGCACAGAATGAATTGTGTTATCCCACAGAATGAATTCTGTCCGACAGAATGAATTATGTCGGACAGAATAAATTCTGTCCTATAGAATGAATTCTGTCCTATAGAATGAATTCTGTCCTATAGAATGAGTTCTGTGGGAAACACAATTCATTCTATGGAGAACGAGGCTCATTTGCATATGATGGTGATTGTAGGTACCTAGGTAGTGTTCATTAGTTTAGAAATGTGTTGTTGGAAATGCATGCAACTGTCTTAAGACTTAAAAAACCCTCAAAACTTTACTATATTGTCCGTGAAAACAGTGACGGTGTGTATGATTTTGTAATTAAGACCCTCCCCCCCCTTCTTTTCAAATAAAAGAAAATAATTATATTATACGAAACCTGCTAACAATAGTATAGCTCCTCTTATTTTGGCCTACCAAAGCAACGCCGACATTTCTTGGTGTACGATCGATGGCAGGAAGACCAAAAATTGATCTAGACGTTGATCATATCGAGGAACTCATTTTTGAGATTCGACTGCCGTTGTCAAGAGTAGCGACGCTTTTTGGAGTGAGTTGTCAAACAATCTACAATCGCCTACAAGAAGAAGGTAGGCAGTTTGCCCCCCCCCCCCCTCCTGCACCACACACACACACACACACACACACACACACAGTGATGTCATATGCAAATGAGCCTCATTCTCCTTAGAATGAATTGTGTTTCCCACAGAACTCATTCTATAGGACATAATTCATTCTATAGGACAGAATTTATTCTGTCGAGAATGCTAACTAACCCCGAAGTTTGCAGCACTAAAAGCCAGCACAAAGTGCCCCCTAGTTTGTCAATCATAATAACACACAAAAGGCGAAGCTATGCAATGAATGGGTTTCCATTTATTAGGGGCTGTGCACATTGCATGCGGAAACTCCATGAGTGTATCGGCGGAATAAGTAAAGGAAAGTAAGAAATAAGCGGATAGGATAAACGCATGTGTTTCCGTGTGTAACGTGCACAGCCCATATGGTAGACAATCGTTGAGCATGAAAACGTAACTCTCACTTTATTATCGGCCCAAACTTCATGTCACTATCAACCATTGATAAAAACAAAATAATTACAAAACCG
>CM065691.1:16606373-16621329 GCA_017654935.2 Phymorhynchus buccinoides
AAGTCATGTGCATCAAAAGGATACAGGGAAAATGATACATACATAGGCATGCGTCACGATTGAGCTATTTGATATACACAACAGTTATCTTTTCTTCATGGCAAAGAATATAAACATTGCAACTGAACGGGTTACTTCCCTTTGATCATTTTGAAGAAAAAGCGAAAGTGATGGTCTGTGGTCAATTTGTAAAAAAGTTAGAATATACTTTTCTCTCAGATCTTGACATGATTGACAATCGAGAGAGAGAGAGAGAGAGAGAGAGAGAGAGAGAGAGAGAGGAGAGAGAGAGAGAGAGAGAGAGAGAGAGAGAGAGAGAGTCTGAGTCTGAATTTTTTAATCGATTAGGCCACAGGCCCATTTCGATGGGCAAGTACAAGCAAACAAAATAATTTCAAGTAGTTAATTAAGCATAACAGCCGTTAATGTTAACCAAATTAATAGTGTTTGAACATGAATAGGGGAAGACGGGGTAAAAAGCGCATGGGCGGGTAAGAAGCCCACCCCAATTATCTCATGAAATAAAGAAAATTTCAGTCAAATTTGCCCATGAGACGAATGCTAGACATTAACGCTCGTCTCATGGGCAAAATGAGACTGAAATTTGCTTCATTTCATGAGATAATTGGGGTGGGTTTCTTACCCGCCCATGCGCTTTTTACCCCGTCTTCCCCTACATTGTGAACATATTATACTCAAATAGCGAGTATTCTATTAAATCGATAGTGAGGACAACTATATCAATCACACAAAAAACGCATAGAAATATCAAATTGAAAAATAGGAAGCGAATACATAGGCAAACACAAACTGACACGTTATCCTCAGACACATACAAACACGTAGTTTTGAAGTATTCATCAACACCAGCAAACATTTTATGGATTACGAATTTGAAATGCTTTATACAAATAGGATGCCAAGCGCATCATCGTCGATTTATGATTCGAGGCTAGAAGTAGAGAAAGCTTAAAAGAGAGAGAGAGAGAGAGAGAGAGAGAGAGAGAGAGAGAGAGAGAGAGAGAGAGAGAGAGAGAGAGAGAGAGGGGGGGAGAGAGAGAGAGAGAGAGAGAGAGAGAGAGAGAGAGAGAGAGAGAGAGAGAGAGAGAGAGAGAGAGAGAGAGAGATTGATTGATGTCCAGACATTCGAAGTGCGCGTTTTATGGCATTAAACAACCTGAAATTGCGCGCTAACTGACAGTGCGCAATTGCAATTGCAAAGTGCGCGCTAAACGGACGCAGCCAACTGCCAGGCAGAGGTGGTGTTAAAATGCTGTCACATTTAACCCTCCAACTATTACCCGGTAACCCTCCAACTATTAGCCGGTAATCTGGCACCTTGCAAGAAGCACGTGCGGTTATCACTCTCTCTCTTTCTACACACGAGCCAGGGAAGCAGAGAAGGGGTTTGATTCTTCTTCTTTTTTATCTCTATTTTTATTTATATTTTAAATATGTACATTTGAACTCTCTCCCTACCACTTAACTCAACTCAACTCAACTCAAACATTTTAATGATTAGGCCTTGTGCCCGTATTACATATGGGGAGGGGGGGGGGGAGGTAGTATATAAATCATAACATAAACAAAAGTTATATAGGATAATAGAAAAGGATAGGGATTAAATGCGGCATTGCGAGTAAACATCTAAGAAATGTGAACATTCATTTGTTCAAATTGTGCATTGAAAGAGAAATGTGATACTATAATGCAAAACTGTAGTTTCTTTACCATTATGTTGAATTGCATTGACTATGTTTCGACAACGACAATTAATAGTAAATATTGTACACAATCAATAAGGAGGGGGTGGGCAGTGGAAAGGAAAATATTTTACACACACACACACACACACACACACGCACGCACGCACGCACGCACGCACGCACTGCACACACACACACACACACACACGCACACTCGCACGCACGCGCGCACGCACGCGCACGCACACGGCACACACACACACACACACACACACACACACACACACACACACACACACACACGTACGCGCGAGTCCAACATAAACATTACGTAGCTGACAAATCCAACATATCGCAGTAACAAAAGAACGAGTGAGAGAAAAGACGGAAAAAAATATTTCAAATAAATATAGAAAACAGAATAAAGACAATATTTACAAATTAATATTTACAACAACAAAAATGTCACGTACGCGTGACACCTAATACCAATATGAACATATTTTTGTATTTTAAGGCTAGGAATAACAAAACCAGAACCACATCCAATATTATCCATAACTGAACCATCAGTATACATTTTAGGATGATTACTATAACAAGTGTCAAGATGTTCCCTAACTTCATAACAGGATTAATGTGGCGGTACCATAGCCGATGAGGTTTATCCGAGGCGCGGTTACCGCTACACATATCTATATTGATAAAAACTCGGGACCTTACTGGTGTTGCACTGCCTCCGGGCATTGCAGCCAGTATTGTTCCCACCATCTTTGTATTTACAAATGTCCCATATGTGTCTATGACCGAGAGGACGTAAAACACCATTTTTCATTCATTCATTCCCTAACTTCATATTAAATACTTGTAGCGGTGCCATAGCCGATGAGGTTTAACCGAGGCGTGGTTACCACTACATCTATCTGTATTAATAAAACAAAATCGGGACTTTACTGGTTTTGTACTGCCTCCGGGCATTGCCTCCAGTATTGTTCCCACCATATTTGTATATGTGTCTAATTCAGACCAAGAGGACGTAAAACATCTTTTTCGTCGTCGTCCCTAACTTCATTCACTAAATTTAACAGCTTTACTAAGCCTTTTTTAAAGATAAGTAGGAGCAGAATAATACACTTCTTGTCGATACTTTAACTTAGATCGAACTAAAGAAAGGGATAGATGTAATAATGTTTTTGAATCCTGACCCCTAGGCTGACAGTTAACTAATTTGAGAAAATGTTCATTTGCAAGTGACGTCACTAGCTTTGCGTAGTCGGCAGCAAACTTCGAGTCCGCCATTTTGTGCTGTGCTGGGCCTGTGCTGCGTCACTTGTTTACACTCCTGTCGGCCTCCAAAATGCCTACCTGCGCAATTTTTGGCTGTAGCAGTGTTACAGGCGGGCAGAAAAATGCACAATTTTCAGATAAATTGAAGTTTTATCGTGTACCAACAGTTCGTTTGGGGAGAGGAGAAGAAGAGAAGTTGCTAAGTGCAGAAAGGAGACGATTGTGGAAGGCTGCCATCAACAGGAAAGACATCACCAGCGAAAACGTTTGGGACCGAACATTTGTGTGTTCTAAACATTTTGTTAATGGTAAGTAATTTGTCTAGTACAGTAGTAGATGTTATAGATCTATCTTTTAAGGTATTTTTACAATCTTACTTATCAATATCGATTCTATGCTCTCTCTCTCTCTCTCTTCTCTTTCCTCAGTGTGAAGGGGAACACATTTTTAATGTATCATAAGTTATTACTTAACCAAAGGTCAGTAGATCAAATAGTGTGTGTGTGTGTATGCATGTGTGTGTGTGTGTGTGTGTGTGTGTGTGTGTGTGTGTCTGTGTGTGTGTGTGTGTGTGTGTGTGTGTGTGTGTGTGTGTGTGTGTGTGAGTGACTGTGACAATGTACATTATGTAGAAAGCACTTTTTCAGCAGCACTTTATAGCACTTACAGGGTGATCACACAGATAAATGCCCTTCTGTTGACTTAAGGATATACATAATATATTATATAAAGATAGAATGCAGCTGGACTTGGCATCATGCTGGTTGCATGTTGAACATGCACGGGCTGGCTAGGTCATAGTAACTTAGCTTAGGGTGTGGTCTTCCTTAGTTTCGTTTATGCCACTGTGTGGCCCTTATCAACTATGGATGCGGATGCAGATGCAGTTTGTGATACATGCATTACAAGTAGGGTTCAAACCGGCGACCACAGACAAATGTCCTTCCCACAGACAGTACCTGACTAGAATGCTCTTCCCCAGGACACCATGAAAGCTGAGTCCTTGTATATTTTATTCAGGTCCAGGCTTGGCTCCAAAAACTAATTCATCCAGCACCACTGCTTCCCCCTCCCCCTTTAGTCTTTACCCTCACCTCTACCCTCTTTGAATCCTTCCTACCCCCACCCGCTTCCTGATTTTCACTATCCCCCCCCCCCCCCCTGATTTGGCGATTGTGGGCCTGACCCAGGTTTAGGCTGTGGGTTAGGGCCCGGGCGGACTAGGTCTCCAGCTTGCTGGGGACTAAAAAGCATTCAGCCTGTTTGGCAGCTCCACTAAAGCTGGGCATGCCAGACTCGGGACACTGCATATCACAGCAGGTTTTTTTGCACCCCTCCTTTCCCCTCTCCACCCCCCACCCCGTATTAAAAAAAATATGTAGTCAGTTATTTCCAAATTTATTCATTTATTTGTTTATAATGTTATAGTTGTTTATTCATTTACTAATTTTAACTGCTGCGTGGCTCGTCGCGGCATGTACTGTGGTGTAGCCTTCATGTTTTGTTTTCTCTCTCTAACATAGGCAGAATCTCCGACTGGATGAAGCTGGCTGGTAATCATAATGTCTCCCTATTTTATTTCAGGTGCTAGTGCATATCTGATGATGAGAAACAGTCCTTCCTGGATTCCAACCTTGCATTTGGGGTACAGCTACACAAAACCATGTGATTCAACCGTGGCTGCAAAAAGATATTCTCGGGTTATGGTAAGCTTGATGCAATGTTAAAGGGGCACCCTGACGGATGAGTTTTTGCAAGAAACACGTCGAGATCAGCAGGAAAACACCCTTTACAGAGATCGCAACACTCGCTTTGCTCTGCCGTCTCTTTTTGAATGGTCACCTGTGTTTAGACCAAATCGTTTGCACAAACTTTTCGCAATACAAGCCTTTTTTTTCTTTTTTTAAAATTTTTATACAGTTTATCTAAAGGAGTTTTGCTCACAACAAAGGAAATAGCTCTTTTTTTTTTTTTTACTGCACTACAAAAAAAGAAAACGCTTCAACCACAATGAGTGACCTCCACCCACCCCATCCAAAATGGCTACTCTCTCCGGCATCTCCGCCAAGGAAGAATCGCAGTTTTGACGGTTTAATTTCTAAGAAACCAGAGCAAAGTGAGTGTTCCGATCCTTGAAAAGGCTGTGTTTCTGGTTATCTCGACGTGTTTTTTGCAAAAACTCATCCGACTGAGTCCAACTTTAACAAGAAACTACCAACTAACCAAGCCTCTGTCATGACTTCAGATTTATTTATAGTATTATCAGAAGTGTGACCAAGGTAGAAAAGACAGTTTGGTCATATTTTTACTCTGAATAAGTGCTTCTATAGGTAACTATTGCCGTCCTGCTGGCTGTTGCTAGTAGGGTGTACATAAATCTGCAGTGATGTTCCAAGGTCCCAGTTGTAGGACATAGTACTGTTCTCCTGTCAGGACAAATGTCCTATTGGATTTTTTAACACTGGAGCACTTGATTTCTGCTACATCCATTAATTGTAAGGGCAAATGAACGGAAAATATGGTGAAAAAATACATCTTCTGTTCATATTATCTTACATTCTGAATTTCTTAAATTTTCTTTACTACATTTAATGGATTAAAATTTAAACAAGAAGTAAAACAAAACAGTTAATGCATAAATTAATTTTAAAAGTTGCTTTTTTTATACTTACTGCTATGAATTAAAATCCAAGTTTAAAATTGTTCAGGCAGGTACGTTAACATACCAATTTTCCACTTACTATTTAGAACATTCTTGTATTGGTTTACCTGTCATATATGACAAACTTTCTTGTGATAAAGGATGACTGTACAATGGATATTATTCTGTATTTGAGCTGTTTTCCAATCTTGATGTCAAAAAGGGGGAAAATGGTGTAAAAAATTTAACTGAGTTTATAGCTTTACCAATGGCTGTTTTGGATAGCTCTCACCCTGGACTATTATATTTTTAAACAAAAAAATAAATATCACTACTTGTGTTGTTGGTAGAGGGTTGTAAAGGAGGGGGGTAATGTTCACCGTTTCAGATGCATCAGCAGGACACCACTAGTACACAGAATGTCAAAAACACAAAGACCATGCCTGTTTTTAACAAGGTATTTTATTAACACTCTAAACACATGAATCACATGGGTATTATCTTTAAATGTTGCATTTGTGAATATCTAGGCGACATGAAAACATGGGACACCGTAGCGTCTGAAACGCTTCACACAAAATATTCTCTATCTGAACAACATGAAAGAGAAAAATGTTTTTATTAATTGCCATCAATATTACTAATGCAGTGCTTTAATATGCATAGTAAACAATATTCAAATTGAAATGGTCTCCTGAATATTGAAACATTTTCATAAGTGTTTCAGTGTTACATGGGACACCAGTTTCTTTAATTTTTTTTCTACTGAAAGGGATTTCATTTTTATTGATCCAGAATAGTCTTTCACTTAAAATATGATCAGCTGAGGCATGATAAGCATGAAATGACTGAATGAGCATTTGAGAACTGGGAATAAAGACTAAAAAATAGATGACATGAAAACATGGGACACCGTAGCGTCTGAAACGCTTCACACAAAATATTCTCTATCTGAACAACCTGAAAGAGAAAAATGTTTTTATTAATTGCCATCAATATTACTAATGCAGTGCTTTAATATGCATAGTAAACAATATTCAAATTGAAATGGTCTCTTGAATATTGAAACATTTTAATAAGTGTTTCAGCGTTACATGGGACACCAGTTTCTTGAATTATTTTTCGACTTTTTTCTACTGAAAGGGATTTCATTTTTATTGATCCAGAATACAGTCTTTCGCTTTAAATATGATCAGCTGAGGCATGATAAGCATGAAATGACTGAATGAGGATTTGAGAACTGGGAATAAAGAATAAAAAACAAAGTCCACTTGGTGATGAATGAGCGCTTGCGCAACACTAACAACCTGATGTAGAGCAGCACTGGTAGATGGTGGTTTTTTTTTCTTATTCAATGGAAGACCTTGTTCTTTTTTCGTCGCTCTACAGTTGCGTGTTCTTTCAGCTGAAGCCTTGCTTACTGCTACCTTTTTTTCTGCAGACATGGAGTTTCTGTATTTCTTTGCCCTTGCGTTGTCTATTTTTGGCGTTTCAGATGCAACAGGGTTAGGAAGTCGGGACACGTAGCCGATTTTTGCGTACTATTGAAGCCTCGCAGTGAATTCTATGTGTTAACGTCATCGGTTTGAGAGAACATTTCACAAGGAAGTCATACGTCATGCGCAATTCTTTTAGAAGCGTGCAAGGAAGAATTCATTCGATGATCCAAAATATGCGTTACGGATGTATCATTGGGGACACCGTGAGCTCAAATTTTGAAATAAATATATTTTTGAAACATTCTTACTCAGATTTTCTTCCGAAACTGTTGTTCTCTATTAGATGCTTTGATAAATGGTGTTGAATGCTGCATTTGAGTGAATTGTAACTTTAGAGTAGAGAGCTTGATGTTTCGGACGTATCAGCCGGGACACCCCATGATACATCCGCAACGCAATTTTCAGTTTTGCTTTTTATTAACAACAGATATTTTTCATTTAAACTGTAGCTTTTAATAAATTGATTTACACCTGGACTTTCAATTTAATCATTTTTTCCACTCCAACATAGTTTTTTTTGTTGCTGTACAGTCAAGTAAACAAACTAACTGTTCAGTTCCTCTTTTCCGACGCCATTTTCTTATCATTTCTCACTCGTTTTATTAAAATCATAACAAAATAATTTGTGGAAACACTAAAAACTACACAGATTTATAAAATAATAATAATAGAATAAATCTAAGTAAAAAAAAAAATGCTTGATCAATTATTTCTTAAATATTTCGACTTGAATCACAACCACCTCTATTTGTTAGCAGTATTGGAGAAGCACTCATTTGCATTTCAACAATATTGTTTTGTGTGTGTGTGTGTGTGTTTAATGTACAGAAACGGGAACAAACCAAGCAAAACTGCAAGAAAGAAGAGCGAGCATCACCAACTGCACAGCCGACACCAGTGGATGAAAACATAGATCAAGCCAGGGAAGAACAGGTTTTGGCTGAGATGCATGCAGAACAGGGGATGCTAATGGATGGACTGGAACAAACTCCGGGGGACCAACAAGCCAGGGAAGAACAGGTTTTGGCTGAGATGCATGCAGAACAGGGGATGCTAATGGATGGACTGGAACAAACTCCGGGGGACCAACAAGCCAGGGAAGAACAGGTTTTGGCTGAGATGCATGCAGAACAGGGGATGCTAATGGATGGACTGGAACAAACTCCGGGGAACCAACAGACACCAGCATCGGAACAGATGCATCAGCGGCATAATCTTTGTGAGGCTCGAGTGGTTCATGAGGTCAGTGTTGTAACTGATTTGACAGGAGAGGAAATAGAAAAGGTATTTGAAGACAACAGAGCCCGTGTCTTGGAATCATCTAGGCTTCGAAATAGTGCGACAAAGTTTGATTTTGACTATTACAGATCTGATAATGATAAGGTGAATTTTTACACTGGTCTGCCAACATTTTCTGTGCTTGAGCTTGTTTTTAACTTGGTAAAAGACCACATGTCAAATTTAACCATAAAACTAACAAAGGAGCAAGAATTCCTGTTATGCCTCATGAAGCTACGCCTTAATTATCATTTTCAGGACATAGCTTATGAGCTTGGTGTCAGCTGTAGCACTGTCCATCGAAGCTTTCATAGAACTCTTGATGTTTTGCTGGCCAGACTGTCATTTTTGATCCGTTGGCCAGAACGAGATGCTCTCCGGATTTCTATGCCTATGTGTTTTCGTGAAAACTTTGGTACGAAGGTGGCCGTCATCGTTGACTGCTTTGAAATATTTGCTGAAAAACCCACTGGGGCAGCTAACCAGGTGCTTACGTATTCAAATTACAAACACCACCAGACTGTTAAGTATTGCATCGGTGTAACACCGCAAGGTGTAGTAAGTTGTATAACTGAGTCATGGGGAGGCAGAGCCTCAGACAAAGTAATCATTGAAGACTCGGGCATGCTTGATAACCTTCTGCCTGATGACATTTTAATGGCTGACAGAGGATTTGGGATAGAAGAAGAAGTTATGTTTTACCAGGCAAAACTTGTTGTTCCAGACTTTACAAAGGGCAAGAAACAACTGCATCCACTTGAAGTTGAAAATACGCAGAAAATTGCGCGCGTTAGAGTTCATGTCGAACGAGTCATTGGCAGAATCCGAAGACTGTATACAATTTTACAGAGCACGGTGCCTGTTCAGTATATGAAACTAAGAAAAGGCGAAAGTGAACCCACCATTGACAAGATTGTGAAAGTTTGCTGCTCTTTCGTTAATCTCCACCCGTCTGTTGTTCCTTTTGATTAAATCATGTAAATGTGAGTTGTATCATTGTGAGTCTATCATTCCTTGCACCATTTTGTTTGCTTGAAGAGTGCTTCCACTGTTAAAGTTTTCATGCCATGTATGTTTGCACTTAGGATCCTGTGATGACTAGGTATGTATTTGCGTGTGTTAATTTTTTTAGCACATAAATTGATAAACAATTTTTTAAGGTGAACTTGATAGTGATATACTGATACTAAGAAATTAACATGGAAAAAAGAAAGGTCATACATACAATTGTGATTTCCTTTGGAAATCAAATTGATAAAACATGTTTGTGGAAAAATAAATACAAGAAAGAAAAGCTATTGTGAATCACTATGTAATGGTATTGTGGTGGTGTTTGGTGAAATTGTTGATAACTATTTAAAAAAGAATACCTGCTTTATGAGCAACAAAATATCAAGTCAACAGAGGTTTGGTGTATGCATGATTGGGGGCCACTGTGTGCTTCAAAACACACAAGCTCTCCCTGTGGCAACTTAAAATAAGGCCATTGACTATGTCTACTAGAGTAGTGAGCAGGATGGATGAGAGTCAAAGTCCATCCCCTAGAAAGAGGGGCTATTTCATTAATCTCCACCCAGGGTGGCGCAGAGAGAAGTCCATGTCTTTGATCTTTTGGCACTCCACATCCAGCTTGGTGGAGCTGGGAAACAACCAGTATGCAGGGAGATCGGTAGGAGTTGCCTTGTCTCTTGCACGGGTGCAGGCTTCCAGACAGAATAGTACAGCACCAACGTGACTGCATCCCTCTCCAAGGCCCGCCATGCAGGTACAGTGCGCCGCCTCCACAGAGCCATCCTTGCCGATGATGACCCAAGGCTCAAGTGGCTTCTCTCTCACCCTCATTGAGTGGGTAATCTGAAAAATAATTAAAACATTTTGTAGAATTCCTTATACAGAACTAAATCCCTGTTTGTGAGGTATCAGCTGAGATGAATACTCTTAAGTGTAGAGTTGCACAGTGGTAGTTTGTTCGCCTCGTGTCAAGTAAACCCAAGTTAGATTACATAGAACCTGTGTACAGAGGATTTTTCTTCTCACTTTGCACTAGGTCTTACAGCCTGAACGTGGAGTCTTTCGGATGAAACGATAAACCGAGGTCCCATGTGCCCATGCACTTAGCACACGTTAAACCCAGTGGCAACGAAAAAGTTGTCATTTGGTCAAAATTTACCCACCCACCCTTTTCCTTCTTCATCAGTCACACAAAAATCGCTTACAAAAAAAAAAAAAGGGTGGCGCGCCTCTGGCTGCGATGCGTTCTCCAGGTGGGAGCAACCAGAATTTCACAGAGACGCCGCTGTGACTATAATAAAATCAAATACCCAATTAACACACATTGAGAAAAAAAATATACTAACTGAGGAACTGAGCACTACACTTAGGTATAATCTACGTGTTATTTTACATTTATCACCAAAAAAAAGTGATGTAGAGTACTGTCATACAGCATAACTAAAGTATTATTGTCCTGAATATTATTATTATTATTATTATTATACCCCATACTATTGTTACCTACTCCCTCAAATGGAAGCGGAAAACTTCCTTAACCGGAATCGAGTAAAGAGGTTTACCGTATTTTACGGACTATAAGGCGATACTTTTTTTTTCTAGACTTAGACCCCTGCGCCTTATAATGTGACGAATAACATAGTAAGAAACTATCAGAACAAAATTTGAATTTTGTGTAAAATCTGGGGAATGCCTTATGTTATAATCAGGTGCGCCTTATAGTCTGTAAAATACGGTAATCGTCTTTGTAAATTGTTGCATTACTGATGTATCTCTGCAACATGAGAGATTAACATTTTTCTTTCACATAGCTACTCAACAACAAATGATGACTAACATCTTCACAATCATGCATAGCAAAAAATCCTGTAGCCACGCCAGAGGCTACCCCCCCCCAATAAGCCCATCAGAAATTAAGCCTCAGGCCTTCACTAAGTACAGAAAATATTCCTCCAGAGCTTGTATGTTTGTTTCTTCAGTTTTTAGCCAAAACTGAGCAAGAGAGGGGGGTTAATATTTGGAGGAAAGATGGAAAATGTGATTCTCCGCAACTGAGTAACTTTTGGTGGTGATCCGTATGATGTATCACCATCTTGATACAGTGAGTGGTTTTTTTAGCCTTCACCAAATGTCAATTTTGATTATACTACTCCACATGGTGCGGGTCTCCTTGTACCCACAGACTTTTACATGCATTTCAACAGTGTTTATCCCTCTCCTAGTTGTACGACTAATCATACAATCCCTTTTTGCTGTTTTGGCACCACCATTTACTAACATAAAGTTAACTATGTTTGATAAAGGTACGTAAAATTGTATTACCATATTCCCAATGGTTCATTTAGAATGTGTGTCTGGTAATGTTAAATTAATGTCCCAGACTCAATTAGATTTGGCCAACTTTACAGTGCTTTTTCATGTTGCTAGGCTTTAATAAGGCCAAAGGGATTGATATTAAGGGGATGGGACAGTTTTAAAGTGTTTTTTATTTTGTGCCCAGTTGAGGCATTGGAATAATTTATAGGGATAAACTTATGAGGCTCAGGGACAATGCAGACTTTGTCAGAGGTTTGCACTCTCTGAGTGCTTCTAGTTTAGTATTAAATCATTGTTACCTTTGCCTTCAGGAGATGATAGCCATTGATTTCAGCATGAAGCACCTCCCTTATCCAGTCGTCCTGGAAGTATCTGTACGCTTCCATAGACTTGTAGTGTCTCATGTCCTCCTTTGTGTATGCAGAACATCTGCAAAGATCACATTAGAAACTACTTTAAAAATGAAAATGTAATAACTTCACACACACACACACACACACCATGTTTGTTCCAAGCCTACATTAATAACTGCCAGACCGACTGATACAACAGTAAGAGTCTGGATAATAAACTTAATGACTGTGGGCCCTGGCGAGAAGAAGAGAGAGAGAGGATTCATAGTGTGTCAGCGGTGCAGGAGAATCAGCAATAACCCCCCAGCCTCTCCCCCCCCCCTCTTCCCTCAACCCCTCCATATCCTACTTCAGGACGCAGCATTACGCTCAAACTTGATTATTTATTAAGACAACTTTTATAGCGCCTAATCTTTAAGCTCTAAGCGCTTTTAGCACCGATTAGCCGGTGCGAGCTGGCTGGGTCACTATCCCTCTACGCCCATGCAGCAGTTTTGCCAAATGTCCTTTTTCAAATGGAACTGACCCCCCCCCCCCCCCCCCCCTTCAGTCTTTGTTTTCTTCCTGAGGGTGCCAGAATGATCAACTGAGTGATCGTGGGGGGTGGGCCCCGACAGACCCCAGAGAGAGAGAGAGAGAACGTTACACATTTTTAATTTCAGTGCATATTTCAATTATTTGTAACAACATACAGATTAGTTACGCTAAAGTTGTCAGAAAAGTAGATCTATCATGTACTTGTGAAAGTAAACGCGTTGATTATGATCATTGCTTACCCAAGTACAAGCCACTGTCAAGGTAGTTGACAATGTCGATATAGGAGACATCAGGCCACTTCATTCGATCCCTGCTGTACTTTTCGACAGGAAGACCATATGGACACACTCCAACACCCTCCGTCTTCTTTTTGTATCGAGCGCGTACGTCAACATCGGTTAAAAAACACCCTCTCTCAGTAACATTCGTCTGTGATGCGCTCGCCATTGTTGAATAGTACAGCACAAAATGGCGGCTGCGCAGACGACACGACCGAAGGATGACGTCATCAGTTTCGTCTTGCAAATGGAGAGCATGAGGATTTTCTTCGTTGTGACCATTTTTCTTGATGTAATCATCTAAGCTGTCTAATTCATGTTGATAGATCTTCTGTACATAATTGATAGTTCTTTTATTTCAATGTTTTCTTAAACGCGTGTTTGTCCATATAGCAATGTCGGTATCAGGCCACTCCCCCCCCCCCCCCCCCCCCCCCCCCCCCCCCCCCGACATTTGCCCCCGAACGCTTCCCCCCTGCCATTTCCCCCGGACATTTGCCCCTCAGACCATTTGCCCCCCGGACATTTGCCCCCCAGTCCATTTGCCCCCCGGTCACTTGCCCCCTGGTACTTTTGCCCCCCGGACACTTGCCCCCTGGTACTTTTGCCCCTCGGACACTTGCCCCCCGTTCCTGGCGGACATTCCCCCCCTGTACATCTTCCCCACCTCTCTCTCTCTCTCTCTCTCTGTGTGTGTGTGTGTGTGTGTGTGTGTGTGTGTGTGTGTGTGTGTGTGTGTGTGTGTGTAAGTGTGTGTGTGTATGTGTGTCAGCCTACACACACATCATATATATTTTCATATCAATAGAAATGATATCAAGAGGGCAAAAGGCTTCAAACAAAAGCATAGTGCCAAATAGTATGCTATGCTATCACTATCAGTATTGCTAAACCAGTAAAGCCCGGTTTTCTGATCAAATGTCCTTCCATCTCACGCTGATTTAGACATTTCTTGTTAGGATCTGTATGTGGCACACTCGCAAAAGCAAAAATATAAACGTTACCTCGACAATATGGTCAAGAATCGCCTTGTCGTACGGTAAACAACTCCTCGACGCACAGTTTTCCGCCATGATAAGAAACGTACCGGAAGTGGTGTGGACAAATCAGTCGGCAAACTTTCGCCTGCGCGCAGTGAGCGAACTTTGTACAAGACTAACATAGCGCCCGCGCAGCCAGTCTAGAAGCAACCCTAACAGTAGGCTGACCCTATCCCTACCCTCTTCGTGTTTAAGATTATCTATCTCAAAAGTCAAAGTCTGGTTTATTTCAGTTTTATTACAACATCTTTAGGCTGATCCTAACCTATTTTCTTCATGTTTATGACTCTCGATCTCAAAATCTGGTTCTTTCAGTTTATGACAACAAACCTAGGTTGATCCTAACCCTATCCTCTTTGTGTTTACGACTCGATCTCAAAGTCTGGTTTCTTTTCCAGTTTCATGACAACAACCCTAGGCTAACCCTAACCCTACTCTCATCGTGTTTATGACTCTCAATCTCAAAGTCTGCAAGTTCTTTTCAGTTTGACAACAACAAACTCTAGTCTGATCATAACCCTATCCTCTTTATGTTTATGACTCTCGATCTCTAAGTCTGGTTCTTTTCAGTTTTATAAAATTATTCCTAGGCTGATCCTAACCATATCATCTTAGCTATAACCCTATCCTCTTTGTGTTTATGACTCTCGATCTCAAAAGTCTGGTTTCTTTCAGTTTCATTACAACATCCCTAGGCTGATCCTATGAAGCGTGCATGGGTAGCGAAAGGGTTAAAAACGGTTTGCACTTGACTGGCTATTAGGCTGAAATGGGGTTCACGGCATGAGATAAGCACCCTGACGTTTATTGGTATTAGTGAAATAGCCGTTACTGTGCTGTATTGGTAGCCTTCGCTGTCTATAGGGTCATTGTGTTTGTGTGAGAGATAAGTGAAGGAATGAAAATGGCGAGGGAAATAACAAGACAGAATGAAAAGAAAAGGAAAAGTTAGGACCCAAGGAAAAGGAGTGAACGTGGTGTGCTTACAGGAGGAGAGAGAGAGAGAGAGG
>CM065691.1:16621829-16646829 GCA_017654935.2 Phymorhynchus buccinoides
TGCACAAAACGTTGAAGCTTCTCCTTTTCACAGGTAGGCCTACCTTATTTTCTAACCACCATTCTTACGTTAATATTTGACAAGGTTGTATTTTCTAACGTCAAGGCTTTCACTCTTTAGCATATACACTGATATCAGAGAAACCTCAACATGATTTGAGGGTGGGGGGGGGGGAGTTCGGTTAATGGGTGGGTAGCGGTGGTGAGGGTGGAGACTAAGATTGCGAGTACATGTCTTTCACGCTAGCAACAGCAGATGACGTTGCCTCACTGAAGTATTGATTTGTATTGTGCGTTCACTGTTGTTGTTGCTTTTTTGCTTTTTGTGACAACGTTGTGATTGTGCTGAAACACTGCCAAATGTTAAGAAAAGATTGACAAAATAATGATGTTGGAACTCTTCACTCACCTGATTTCGTATCTAAAACTAATAGGGTGTTTCCCTGGGGACTCTTGCACTTACAGTATAGAGGGTCCTGGAGACAGGAAAGAGGATCCCAGTGGCTTTGCGAATGATAAAAAGAACATTTTCTAGTGCATCCCTGGGACCCACTGCACATTCTTTTAGACGGTCCTGTATAATTGTAGTGCTTCATAATCATAGACCCCCAAATGGGGGTCCCTGTGAGCCCTGCCACTCCCCCCCTCCTCCCTCATCTGATGTCTTTTCTTGTATAAAGTGGCAAAGATGAAGATTTACAATAATTGATCTAACGTAAAGTGTATTGACAACTTGTACTGTTTTCAGCGTTACAGGGTGCCATTCTTTGAAACTTGGAGGTCACATAGAAAATATTGATATTCTCTATTTGTACCTACTGGTAGGCGTTTCTTTTCAAAGGAAAGAAACTGCCTGTGTTTCAGGGTGACCAGGAATTGAGTGGAACGAATGAAGTGGACAGCAAGCCGAGCTTGGATTCGTTAGCTGACAACAACGTGCACTTGTCCACTTTACTGGCCGCTGACGGTGGAAGCAAAGAAGGTCCGTCTCTCCTGCAGGCCATCGCTGCTACCTCCTGCACTGCTACCACCACCCCAGTGACCCCCGTCACCCCGACGTCTACTGCTGTCAAGATGGAAGTGGACACGTCTGCTGTCAAAGAAGAGATCAAAACCGAGGTGAAAGAAGAGCCCAATGATGAAGAAGCATTCCCATCATCGCCGTTGCAGGTCAAAGAGGAAGCTGCCAGTTCAGGGGCAGGAACCGCCAGTCCCAAGTCGGAGCCAGCAGGGGGAGACTCTCAGAACGCTAGCATGGATATAAAGCCAGCCTCTGTGGAAGCCGGGTCTTCGCAGCCTAGCAAACCATACAACAAAAAAGGTAGGCACCGTTCCTGCTGTCTTTTTCTTTTTTTTTTTCTGTTTATTTCAGTCTTTGCCCATGCAGAAGCAAATTCCAACAGCTTGTCTTTTTGCAGACCTGCCAACCTTTCCGCTCAGACTACATTTCTTCCGCCCTTCCGCTCAAGTCCATAAAATTCCACTTTCAAAACGTGTTTTTGAACACACAAAATCATCGTCTTGTATACAGAGCAGCACAGATGCTGTGCGTATAACCGACTTTCTAGTTTCTGTTTGCGCACTTCCGTCAAGATGGCGATTGACACATCGATGTGTGTGAGACTCTGGGGAGAAAAGAAAGAGAATAGACCAATATTTCTGCCAAGATTACATGGAAAAGTATCTGTGCATTCAGATATCAATAAAGTGTGCATCATGCTATATGTATGATGTGCTCACTATGCTAAAATTTAACAGTAAACAATGTAATGCTATGCATCTAGGAAAATATAATCCCAGGCATACATACAAGTGCTCGAGACCACAACAGAGGAAAAGGATCTAGGGGTGATCCTGGTTTGATGTTTGAACTCCACATAAACAATGTTGTTTTGAAGGCCAACCGTATTTCTGGACTTTTAGTTAGAGCAATTACGAACAAATCAAAGGATATTATGATCCCCTTGTTTAAATCACTGGTAAGACCGATTCTTGAATATGGAAACCGGTGTGGTGTCCACACCTACGGAAACACATAGATCTTATAGAAGGGGTACAGAGAAGATTTACTAAGAAAATTCAGGGGGCAAACAACATGAATTATGAGGAGAGACTACAGTACTTACGAGTTTAGAATATAGAAGATTAAGAGGTGATATTGAAGTGTATAAAATTGTGCATGGCCTTTATACTACCACAACAAATTTACTAACTCTGTGGGAGGAGGATAGACTATACACTTTTAAAGAAAACTAACACTAAATTGGCACAAACTTTCTTTGCTAACAGGGTCATTAATGCATGGAATAATCTAGCTAACGAGGTAGTAAATGCAAAATTATTAAATGCTTTTAAACATTCAATAGATAAGCACTTTCAAAATATTGTGTATGCAATGAATCTTACAAAATTAGATCAGTAGTATAACACAACTGCTATTAAGTAGCCATCGGTTTTTGCGCCGATTATCAAAAGCAAAATGCAGTCAATATGTAGAGGGCAAAAGGCTATTAAAAAAAGCCTACAGAGCCTTATTTCATATCATATCATATCATATCATTAAAAGTCTCCTATGGAGTGTGTCAAGACATCAAATGCCACATTTATATGTATCTTTACTAGACTTTGTACCAATACTAAATGTTATTTAAAGGACTGTCGATTATAAATGTTGAACTCTTTTGGTTGTCCTTGACAGAGTTCAAACCTGATGAACTGCGTCAGGCACTGATGCCCACATTGGAGCAGCTTATGCGCCAGGAACCCGAGTCCCTGCCTTTCCGTGAGCCTGTGGATCCAGTGGTATTGTCAATACCTGTAAGTGTGGAATGAATGTGATAGGCATCGGTGCAACTTTTCCTGGTATTCACGGATTTCCTGATTTTGAATTTTAACAGAAAAGGGAGTTCCTTAATTTTTAAATTTGCCAAACAAGATCTTTGTGTGTCTACTGTATTTTGCAAACACATTAAAATAAGCATTTGTATAATTTGTGGAAAAAGCAAACTAAAATACCTTCATAAATCAATTTTTGCTTCAGCTGCAGGGGGACATTACCCCTGGACCCCGGCCTTTCAGTTGTTTTTTTTTCATTTTGTGTCGTTGCACCCATGAAAGGTGTGTGTAATTTTTGGGAAAGAGGGCTTGGTGGCTTTGCTTTGAAATTAATAATGATGGTGTTAGGGAAGAATGTCAAGGATTTTATGGAACAAGAAAATGGCTTTTCCGTTGCAGTTGTGTGAGTGTGTGTGTTGCTTACATCTGTAGCCAACAAGAATCCCACTGTTGCCTGATTTTGTTATAACTTTGTCTTCATTTCAGTTGTAGGTTAGATAATAAAAAAATAAAGTTGTGATTCGTTCTAAATAGAGGTCTGTAAAAAGAAGCCTTGTTTCAGATTTTTCTCTTTTTTAATATATATGTTAAAAAATTTAAAGTGAAAATAATTGCAGTTTGTTGAGTATGATAGTTTTCTTAAGCGACAGGCAGACTCCCCCATCCACACTCACGTTACACTTAGAAGAGGCAAAACTTGCAAGATAAACAACCCATTTATTTTTTCATACTCAACATTACAATCTAAGAGACCTGGTTTCCATCCCAGCCTAACCCGCTAATCTCAAGGACCGGACCGGAGTTCCTAATTTTGACAGTACATCGATCATTCGCACGAAGAAGATAGATAGACAGTCACCACACGCATTCACACCCACCACAGCTGTAACATAATTTGAGTCCATTTGAATACGTTGTGCACTTCGTTCTTGGATGTCCTTTGAAACGCAGAAGTACCAGCGGAAAAGACCTCATCCAGACCAGTGTCAACCCACCGACGTCACTCCATCAGGCGACAACGGACATGTCTTCCAGAGAACCATTTCGGTCAGGAAAAGTTCCCGCCAAAACCGGCATTGGAATTGGCCGTCTTTCTCCTACCATGTTTGACCAATCTCAGAATGGTGGCATTACTTTGCTTGTGGTGCTAAAAGAAGATGGATAGCTAAAACCAGCAAGACCCAATGCTTCGTCAGAAAAGTGTTCAAATTTTTGTTTTTAAATTGGTGTAAATTCTTATCATTGTGTTTATTATTCAGTATTTTTGGTATGCTTCTTAATGTTTTTGCAATAATTTTTCTTGGTTTTTTTCTCTCAAAATAATTGTTAAGCGCTCTCAGTATGATTTTTTTCATCAAAAAGCGCTATATAAGCATTGGGTTTTGGGGTTTTTTGGTGTTAAATTGTTATTATTATTCCCCAATTTTTGACTGGTCTGTTGCAGAAGAAATGAAGATGACAGAACCTTAGGCATAATATACAAATTACATCATGCATATTAGTTTCCTTGTCAACTCTGTCCGATTCAACTCAAACTCAAAACTCGGAAGTGTTGACCCAGCGTTGTGCCTTGTTGGATGAGTGCGGCCTGCCTCGAAGTTTGCCCATTTACTAGCAACAGTCATAGTGACAGCTAAATAACTCATCAAAGTATCATTTGAATATCTTGAAAGGCGACATTTTCTGCGAATTCAACCTTTAGTCGACATCATTGCACAAAATCGCACTTGCTGCTCGGATCAATATCCTGATCGTCTTCTTCAAGTCACACTAACACTGCCTGTGACTACTGATCTTCTATCATGATTCACTGACAGTGTCCAACCTAGTAAGGCCTAAAATCTCATCTACACAACAATCCAATAATTTCCAGTAGGAAAGCTTAGCCAACTCAAAAATCCACCATCTTTGAAACGGAAATTGACTCTCTGGCAAAGCAAAACTTTGAAAAATTTAATAATCCATAGGAAAAGCAAATGGCAATTAGCAGGAAGTACTTGGAAAATAGTTAGACGAAAGTAAGGGTGTTTTCATTTTTAGGTACGGAAGCGCTAATTTTGACTCCTCTGGACAGTGCGCCTGCACTGTATAGGTTTGGACTGTCATTTCAGCGACATGATGTGCCTGCTGCGTTCTAAAGGGTAACATTCGTCGCTCCTTGCTTCTCTGCTCAACTGCATTCCTTCATGCAGCCATTTTCTTCTGCACTTCTGAGAACTTGAAGACCTTGTTTTAGATATTTTTTGTATCTAATGAAAGATTTCCTAGCCCTCTGTAGCGATCACCAGAGATCTTTTCCATACGATGAAGTAAATGAGAAATTTCATAGTCAGATAAATAGGTTCTTCAAATATTTAAAAAATCTGAGTCCCCCCGTTGTCTCACAAAGTGTGACACACTCTCTGGTTGCTGAAAAATGAATGGGCTTTTTATAAAAGCTGTTTCCTTTTTTTGCATTTGTTTAAAATAAGAGTTCATCATTCTGGAGATGATGAACTATCAGGAAAGGGAATGAATAGGGCTTTTACATAACTGAATTGATTTAACCCTTCAATTGCATTATGTTGCAGGATTATTATGACATCATCAAGAAGCCCATGGACCTTGGCACAATCAGACGGAAGCTGGATACTGGGCAGTACAGCAATCCTTGGGAGTACGTCAACGATGTGTGGCTCATGTTTGACAACGCCTGGCTGTACAACAAGAAAACTTCCAGGGTCTACAAGTATTGTACAAAGGTAAGACCAAGGAAAAACGAATGTAACAGTGAATGTTGAGTACTATTTGCCATATTTTTCAGACTATTCTTCGTATTCTTCTTCTTCTTCTTTTGTGTTCCCAGGCCATATAGCCATAATGGGTAAGATACATATGTGTCCGGCACATTCCGATTTCGGAGGACTATAAAGTGCACATTATTACAAGGTGCACCCCCAAAATTGTACACAAAACTCATATTTTATTATTTTATTGGCTTAAAGACCCACCACGTCACGTGACAAAATCATGGTTTTCACCCGTTTTCCCTCTTATCGCCGGTAAGAAATCTGAACAAATCTTCCAAACATAAGAGGGAATGTATCACGTGATGTGGGGGGTCTTTAAGTAACATATTATCAATCATGTTATTGAGGCGCAGCGGTCCCAATATGGTGGGTAAAAGTATCCTCTTTTTGTTCGAAAAATACTGTATTATAAAGATTGAAAGATGTTTGTAAATAAATCTGGTAAAAGCTGTGGTCAGTATAATTTGCAGTGATCTGTGATGTTTTGTGTGTGTGTGTTTTTGCTTTCTTATTATCTGTTTGTTTTACAATCTCAAAGTGAAGAAAACTAAGGAAAGTATGTAAAGATGCAATTACATGGATTGGTATGTGATATATATTTGCTTAGGAATTGTCCATCCATGAAAAGAAAGATGTAAAACGTCTTAATCCAAAGGGCGTACTAAAAATGTTAAGTGTGTGAACTTAATCATGCCAATATTGTGTATCCAGTATTTCGTTCCTGTTGATGTTGGATTCCCTGTAGATGTTAAGTGCGTATGGGATAAAAAAAAAAAATTAAGTGTAGAAGGAAGAAAGACAGTTTGATCTCCTCATTCATGTGTATGAATAAATGTGATTCTTTAGCATTCAGTTTATTGGCTTTTTGACCACATCCGTAATTCTCTAAATACAAGACGGAATTGGGTAGTGTATTGCCCCACTGCATTACACAAAATAATGGTTTGCTTAATTTGTTTGTATTGTGCTTGTACCAGCTGTCGGAAGTGTTTGAGGCGGAGATTGATTCTGTGATGCAATCCTTGGGGTATTGTTGTGGGCGCAAGTACGTCTTCAATTTTCAAGTGTTGTGCTGCTATGGGAAGCAGTTGCGCACCATCGCTCGGGACGCCGTCTACTTCAGCTACCAGAGCAGGTATGGTTTGAACTTTTATGATTAGCTTTCAGATTTATAAAAAAAAAAACCTTTACAGGTCATCTGTGTTCGTTTCACCTTTATCTAACTTTTATGCTCCAAGATCTTAACTGAGGTAGAAATGTAAGGAACAATATGTTATTGAATATTATGGCTATAGTGTTACAAATCTGGTGCTTGTGAAAAATCTAAGGAAAATTATATTAACCCTTTTGCCGCAAGCCATTTTTCAGCAACAAAATATTACGAAACGTAATTGGGTAGAGACAAAAAGCTGTCTGCAATATTGGGAATTTGTCTCTAACATGCATACAATTAGCCCCATCCTTACCTCCGAAATGTAAGAAAATAGGGTCTTCAGATAACAGGCCCTGACTTGACGCCTTTTAGTGACGTGGGTGCTAAACCATTGTGGTGCATAAATGCGACATTGGCGGTGAAAGGGTTAAAGTTAAAGATAATAGTGTTCTCATGCTAGAGAATAGATAACTGTTAGATTCGGGTTGTTGAAGGAGATAATTCAGTTTTCTCTTAACATTCTGTTTTGAGTTTTGGTGAAATTCTTGCAATAAATTGTCCATGCTTCTCACAAAACATATTGATGTGATATACAGCTAAAATATGTTTATATGTTGAAATTTAAAATAAAAACAATTTAATGTTTTATTTAAATAAAATTAAAAGAGAAAGAAAAAAAAAATGTACGCTTTGGCTCTTTGTATATTATTTGGTTCTGTTCACTGCTAGGTTTGATTTCTTTGGTTTCTGTATGTTCTAATAATTTGCTTTTAAAACGAAAAGAAGGAAGTAATAATATTCTCAAAGCACTGATTTATAAAAATCATTGACCATAAAATGGACAGATTTGAACAGTAAAGAAACAATATTGCTGGTTTCTGATGTTCGAAAATATGTTAATTGTTAGTGAAAGAAACAAATGTATACTGTGTGTTTTATTGATTTGAATAACACTAATTACGTTTATTATTACATGCATGTGCCTTTGTTCCCAGTTTTAGTTCTGATAAGATTGCATAAGAATGCATGATTATGGACCTATGCTTTTAATAATAATTTGCAGTTTTGCTTATAATATTGTGCTTACTTACCGCACTTTGTCTTGGTTGATTTTCTCTCAAGATTTGTTTTATTTTGGTTTTCCTCTAGACTAGCATCACTTTACTACTTGCTTTATTTTTAAGGTTTCCTTTACACCTTCTCAACTGATCAGGAAATGTTACATTCTGAACAAGAAATGAGAAATGTATTCTTATGGATAGATATATTATTATTTTTAATGACAAAATGAAGCAAGAAAGACAGGAAGGTGTTTTTCATGGTGTTAAGTTGATTTGTTGCTTTAGTGTATGCAATTTATCGAGTGTTGCTGGGGGGGGGGGGGGGGGGGGGGGGGGGGGGGTTACATTTTTTTTTGGTCTTGGTTTCCTTGTTGGACTACAGGAAGGGAAGTGAGATTAAATGATTTGAGAAGGGCATAGAGAAGTTTGTGGAGCTTTTCATGTATTGAAATATTAACGTAAATGAGCACTTAGTTTGTTCAAAGAGCTGATAGTATTTTTATATTTTTACTTTTACCTTTTGGCTTGCACTAATTGGTGTTTTTTTGGCGGGGTTGTGTTGTTTTTTGCTCCTTTTGTGGCTGTGGTGGTCTTTTGTGACTGTGTGTCGCCTCCCCCTCCCCGGCATGGCTTCTTTCTTCCTGCGGTGTGGATTATGTAAACCCTCAGCTCAAGGCAGCTGGGTGTTCTCTCTGACAGATACACGTACTGCGAGAAGTGCTTCCACGACATCGAGGGCGAAGATGTGGAGCTCTCCGATGACCCAACTCAGCCTGGCACGTAAGTATCATGTCACCAAAATGTTTTCCTTAACTCTTCTAGCACCATGGGCGAATACATTCACCCAAGACATCACTCTACACTCCCACCAAATGCAAAGACATTCACTGCCAAGCACCCTGCCATGTGTTTGTCTGTTTTTAGAGCTTTGGTCACTATTCCTGCCGTTAAAGCAATGCATGCGCACTCCAAACAAATAGTTACTTCCATCTTGTCGGTTGAGATGCAACGGACAACCAAGAACGTCACAAACCGCATGGTGCTAGAAGAGTTAAAGCGGCTAGATGCTGTGATTTTCTCAGGGATTTAGCTGCTCATAGACGCAAGCGACGGCACATTTATAAAACATTTGAATGTATGTTATCCTTTGTCTTTATGGGTGAAATTTCGTATTGAGATCACATTTTTCAAAGCATTTCACTTCCACATAGATAATATAAAAACACTTCCTGAGGTCTTGTTCCTGTCATGCTAAAATTAACAGTCCATTTAGGATGCTTAAATCCAGGTAAGGCTGCTCAAATCAATTGAAAGTAGCAGTATTTATTGTGTTCAGTAAATTGGTATCTGGTTTCTGTATGCGCTGTTGTTATGAAAATATTAATTTGAAGCGTTCTTGTCATGTGAAAATCTTACATAGTATTAAGATGTAACTGAATCCAGGCATGGGAATTTCTTAAGGCTTTGTTTTCACCAAAAACTCAGCTTCATGGAGATTTGTCCCCTGACACATGCTTTTCAGCTTTGTTCATGATTCCTCATTTCCATACCCGTGAATCTGCTTTATTTGACTGATTTGGTGATTATGATGTTAACAGGAAGATCAAGAAGGACCAGTTTGAGAAGCTGAAGAACGACCAGCTGGACCATGAGCCGTTCATCGACTGTCAGGACTGTGGCAGGTCCTGGCACCAGATCTGTGCCCTCTACCTGGAACAGTTCAGCCAGCCGTGAGTTGCTCGCTGCATGTTACTGCAAGACAGAAAGTTATATAACTGTTCTATTAGAATGACAAGAAAGAAGAAAAAAAGAAAACAAAAACATAACGCAGATGTACCGGATTTTCATAAATTCATAAGTTACACATTTGTAAATTCTTACCAGGAGGAAAAGTGTTTTCTCGAAAAATATGGGGGGGTTTCAGGGGACATTGTTTAATGGTGGTCCCAATGGGTAAAGAGCCCTGTATGGTGATCAGGGGTTTCAGGGGACAATTCCTCAATGGGTACAGAGCCCTGTATGGTGATCAGGGGTTTCAGGGGACATTGTTTAATGGTGGTCTCAATGGGTACAGAGCCCTGTATGGTGATCAGGGGTTTCAGGGGACATTGTTTAATGGTGGTCTCAATGGGTACAGAGCCCTGTATGGTGATCAGGGGTTTCAGGGGACATTGTTTAATGGTGGTCTCAATGGGTACAGAGCCCTGCCCTATGGTGATCAGGGGTTTCAGGAGACATTGTTTAATGGTGGTCTCAATGGGTAAAGAGCCCTGTATGGTGATCAGGGGTTTCAGGGGACATTGTTTAATGGTGGTCAAAATGGGTAAAAGCCCTTTATGGTGATCACAATCCTCTTGAGGACAAATATATAAAACTATTAAAAAGTGAAAAAGGCTTATCCTCAAGCTTAACCCCCATCTGACATGTGTGTTTCTACATTCACTTTTCTCTGCATTCAGAGAATTCTCTGAGGATTACCATTGCCTGTTTACTTGATTTTATTACAGTGGAACTGCCCTATCAAGACCTTGACATATTCAGCCAGAAAATGTCTTATGTTAACTTATAGAGAGGTGGACTCTCAGTAGTCCAGATATGAAGCGAGGAAAAATCAATTACATGTTTTGGGGTGACATCTTAGGTGGTGTCTTAATGAGGAAGTCTTAATAGGGAGGATAGCCAGGAGAGTCTTTCGGGCCACCAGAAACGCCCTCTGAAATCAGTTGGACTAGACACCTTTTTATGGTAGTACATGGAACCTGGAGTAAGACCTCCCATTATAAGAGTCCCATGTAAGACCTGTCTTGAGACATTGCCCTTCTTTGTAAGTCTAAAATTACCACCCTTATAAGACCTCGTTTTTGATGATTTTTGAAGGCATAAAATCAGGTTCCACTAGTATACATGGAGTTAATGTGCCTAAGTTGTAGAGTCCCAAGAGATTCTTGAGTGTTTGGGTATCTTAGTAATCTATCACCCGTCGAACTCTCTGTCCGACGACTGCGGCATAGAATCATTTCAAATAGGTACACAAGTATATTACCTGAAAGAGATGTGTCCCAAGGCAGAAAGTAGATCTTCTTCTTCAATCGCTCAGACAGTTTCCTGTCATATGATAGATTAGAGGAAGTCATGCTGCCGTTATGCACCTAAGAAATAGGCCCAGCAATTTCTAGAAAAAATGCCCCAGAATTCCCACAGAAAGATGTAAGTCCCACTGACAGTAAGCAATGAATTTTGTAGAGGGTCAAAGAATGGAAGTTCAGTTTAACGTCGCGTATCGGCTTTCGCCATGTACGACGGGCTGGAACAAACCAACCAGGGTATAAACAAAAATTTATGTTCCTGGGGGAATGTCTTCCCAAAAGGCCGAGAAGCTATCAGGGTTAGGGTACCATCCTAAACGCTTTATGACCAAGTGGGTGGGAGAGGCTTTTTGCTGTAGTTTGCTGCACCCTTGTTTGTTTTCATGTTTTAATTTGATTGAAGACTGTCAATGTATTGTACCATGAGTGTGTACTCTGAGCATGATAGCATCACTGGAGGCATAAACGTTTTCTGTACTGTGTGCGACTCCCATGTTTCAGGTTCATCTGTGACAGCTGCGTGAAGGCCGCGGGAAAGAAGAAAAGAGAAAATAAATTCTGTGCAAAAAGTAAGTATGAAGCAGCTAGGGTTGATTTGTTTTGTGCCTTCGTAACAGTTTGTCTTATGTGTGCTTTCACTTTCATGTTGTGTCACTTTAGGTTTTCTTTAAATAACATAAAAAATATCATCTAAGAAAAGTTAATGGTTGAAATGTTTAGACACCCAGTCATTTTTGTATGCCTTTCTTTTGTATTTGCTCAGAATGCTTTTTATTTACCCTCCCTCTTTTTTCTCGCTTTCTCTTTCCATCACCCCCTCTCTCTCTGTTTTTCTCTGTCTTTAACATTTTCGTAAGATGTTACTATCATGTTACTTTCAAGAGGCAAAGCTACATCTTATTTTGAAAATTATACTTGCTTCCATCTTGTATTTCTATATATAGGTATCAAGATGATATTTTGATTGAACATACCTAGTTAGTTTCGAATACTCAAGAGCCCGACCTATCAACCACCCCTGTATTAATAATATGAAAGCTAAGTCTGCAATGATTGGTTGCTTTGAAGAGAGGACAGATCAGAGCAAACTACGAGCTGGGGTACGAACCGGTATTACTGAAAATACCCGTGTGAGTTAAAAACGGTATGGTATACCGGTACGGTTGTAACGTACCAGTGCGTACCGAAATAGAAAGAGGCAAAGCTACGTTCTTATTTTGAAAATTATACAATGCTTCCACCTTGTATTTCTATATATAGGTATCAAGATGATATTTTGATTGACATACCTAGTTAGTTACGAATGTGTCAAGAGCCCGACCTATCAACCACCCCTGTATTAATAATATAAAAGCTAAGTCTGCAATGATTGGTTGCTTTGAAGAGAGGACAGATCAGAGCAAACTACGAGCTGGTAGTACGAACCGGTATTACTGAAAATACCGTTCTGGTGCAGTTAAAAACGGTATGGTATACCGGTACGGTTGTAACGTACCAGTGCGTACCGAAATAGAAAAAGGGAAATAAACGTTGTGAACACTGTGATGGAATGTTTTCAATGCATTCTTAACCTTGTTGTCATATCTTGCAAATACTAACGCGCGCGCGCGCGCGTTGTGTGTGTGTGTGTGTGTGTATTGTGTGTGTGTGCTGTGTGTGTGTCACATTGTGTGTGTACCACTATGTGTGTGTGAGGAAAGTTTAGAAAACGTGGCGTGTGCGCCTGTCACGTTTGCGTGTGCATGTAAACGTGCGTGCGTGCGTGCAACAACATTGTGTGTGTGTGTGTGTTGACGGGCATACAAGTACACATTCTCACACACACACACACACACACACACACACACACACACACACACACACACACACACACACACACACACACACACACACACACACAGAGAGAGAGAGAGAGAGAGAGAGAGAGAGACGAGACACGCACACGCACACGCACACGCACACGCACACGCACACGCACACACACATACACATACACAGAAGAGAGAGAACATAAGGTTATTTAAACAAGGTTTCTTAGCAACACCTAGCCTTGGAACTTTGTGGGGCAGTTCTTTTGTGTTTCGTCAAAGTGTATTGCATAATCAGCAACCCCATCGGTATATACCGGTGCAAAATACTAGTACGTCAAAAAATACAGGTATTATACCGGAAATCTGTTCCGGTGCCCAGCTCTACTAGTTAATGCTTAACATGTAAGATAGTTGTTTTTTAATGATAATTGAGTCTGCTTGTAAATGCATGCATGTACTGTACCGTATTTTACGGACTATACGGCGCACTTGATTATAAGGCGCACCCCCCAAATTGTACACAAAATTTTGATTTTGTTATGATAGCTTCTTACTATATCATTAGCCACATTATAAGACGCAGTATTCTCAGTCTATGAAAAATAAAGTATCGCCTTATAGTCTGTAAAATACGGTCAGAGTTTTGCTGTTGTTGGCTGATTGTTGTTTGGATTGATCAGTAAGCAGTGATGTACTCTGCGCAGGACTGCCAACAACGAAATTAGGCCTGTACCTGGAGAACCGGGTCAACAACTTCCTGAAGAAGAAAGACATGGGATCCGGAGAAGTGTCAATACGAGTGCTGTCCAGCTATGACACAGTCACAGAGGTCAAGCCTTTGATGATGCAAAAGTGAGTGTTGGAATCTTCCCTTGGAAAGTATTTCGTTTGTTTAAAACAGTGGAATCTCCCTTGTAAGACCTTCAAAAACCATCCAAAATGAGGTCTTATACGGGAGGTAATTTTAATACTTACAAAGAAGAGCAATGTCTCGGAGAAGTAGGTCTTATGTGGGAGGGAGTCTTATATTGGAGGTCTTATAAGGGAGGTTCCACTGTATCCATTTTATTTGGCTAAAGTTCAGTTATTTGGCAAAAGTTCAATTTGAATGATGTATATTTTTTTCTGTACCCTGAAAGCATAAAATCAGTTAGTACAATTTCTGTTTCATATTATCTGTCGGAGATAATCTTACATAATTCTGCTGTGTTTTAATTCATTAGTATTACCAAGGTTCTCGACAAGTAAGGCAATGGAAATTCTAGCAGAAAGCAGAAAACATACATTTGGGATATATTTGTTTTGTCCCTGAATCAGTGTCGGTTGGGGTTTTTTACGGGTTTTTTTCTTTGAGGGGGTGGTGTTGGGGGCATATATTTGTGTTGTTGTCATTCACATTGACACGTTTTCATTTATGTGTGTGTATGCCTGCATGTGTGTGTGTGTACATGATGTATGTACATGTTTGTGTTCAGATTTGGCAACGAAATCCCTGAAAGCTTTCCATATCGAGCGAAAGCCATGTTTGCTTTTGAGGAAATCGACAGAACAGATGTGTGCTTCTTTGGGATGCACGTGCAAGAGTACGGATCAACGTGCCCTGGCCCAAATACAAGGTATGTTCAAGATAGTTTTACCATACGGATAAGTGACTCTTTCACAACTTACCAGTTAACCCCTTCATTGCCGGACGAAAACAAAGAAATTATGAATCTTCCTATTGTGAAATTTAATAGAGACCTGTTAAGACTCAATTTCAGAAAATCGTCTAGAGATATATCTTTCCTGACTTGTCTAAACCAAACAAACACATCATTCCAGAGCTATGACATCAAACGTTATGACATCACACATCCTGTAGTCGACACGGGCAGGGAAGGGGGTAAGAGACGAGAAAAGGTGACATCTGCAATGCCAATACTGTTGTTGTTGTACCCTGGCTTAAAGACTCCAGGGATCATCCCAACAGCCGAAACACTTGGACACTATGGTACAGATGCACCAGCTGGGAATGAGAACATTACGTGTGTGACCTTTTTTTATTACCCCGCCACGTGGGCAGCCACACTCCGACTTCTGAGGAAATACCAATTCTGAATGCATCCTTTCCTTATGTCCCAGAACCAATAGCACCAGGTCATTGTGCAACAGACTTTGGCTTTGTCGCCATTTAGACATTGCCTGGGGTTTATATTTTTTATTATTTTTGGTTTGGTGGGTTGTTGACTTTCTGGTGTATGTGTGTTTCAGGCGTGTTTGCATATCATACATGAACAGCGTTCACCTCTTCCGACCCCGCCAGCGTTGCACTGCGGTGTACCACGAAATTCTCATTGGCTACCTGGAGTACGCCAAGCAGCTGGGCTACACCATGGCCCATATCTGGGCCTGCCCGTCCTCCGAGGGGGGCGACTACATCTTCCACTGCCACCCACCGGAGCAGAAGATCCCCAAATCCAAGCGTCTGCAGGACTGGTACAAGAAGATGTTGGACAAAGCTATCATTGAGAGGGTTGTCATCGACTACAAGGCAAGTGATTCATGGGCATGTTAACAAAGTCATTTTTTCTCTCGTCTTTTTCAAGTTAGTTATGTTTTTAGTCTGTGTTTCTGAACAGATCCTTATCTTTGGTCAGATTGTCTGTCAAAGTTATGGATTCCTATAAATACTGTAGTGAACAGTTGGGGTGTCAGATGAAAGTCATTTTGATAAATACGGTACTGAAAAAATGAAGTGTCCATAATGGTTTATGCAAAAGGGAAAGATACAGAGTTTCGAAAAAATAGTTCTATTTATTTTTTACGTATTTTTTTCCCCTTATCAATCAGGATTGCTGTCTAAGCTAATAACAGATTTGATGTAAAATCAAGAAAGGAATGTAGAACTAGAACTACATTTAATTATTATTATAAATCAAAACTTTAGAACAGCTCTGCCTTTTTAAATGAGTTCTTGTTGCTGTAATTAATTGATCATAGATACGCCTGCTAATCCCCAAAGATATTCTAAAAGGGTAAGATGGATTACTTAAAAGCTCGGCGAACCGGGCTGATAGAGTTATCGTTAGTGCGGACGTGTACACTATTCACAGTGGAGGCTATCCAAAAACTCGGACTGGACCTTGAACGGAGAATTCAACTGGCCTATCGATGTGTAAAATGTGTCACGTTTCAAAGGGACATAACCAGTGTTTCTGTCCTCATACTCATATAGGGAAAAGAGACCGGATGTTTATCTTCCCCTGTACAGTCTTTGTAATCCCCTCGCTTTTTGTTGTTTTGTTTTTGTTTTTTTATTGTTAAATAGTGCTTTGTTTGTATTGGAGATCATTTTAATATTTTCTTAATGTAATACTAAAACTGACGGATACATTTTTTTTTATCTCCAGGACATCTTCAAAGACGCCATAGAATCGAACCTGTCGAGTGCCACGGAGATTCCGTACTTTGAAGGGGACTTCTGGCCCAACGTGATCGAGGAGAGCATCAAGGAACTGCACCAGGAGGAGGAGGAGAAGAAGAAGAGGGAAGAGGCCGAGGCTGCTGCCGCTGAGGCTGAAGCTGCCATGGATACTGTGGAGGAGGCGCCAGAGACGGTGAGCCGGAAGTTACTGCCGTGAAAGGAAAAAGGAAGGCTGATGACACCCTTGGGCTTTTACTCCTCAGTCTTTCTTTTATTATTTGACTGCATCCACACAGTTGTTCGATGATAGAGATAATGCTGTGACGGTGTGCACCATTTCTAATCACATAATTATATCGTTCTTAGGGTCGGTCATCGGTCATTGACTCAATTAATAAATCTACCATTTTGACCTATTGTTTTAGCAGGCAAGAGGTCATATGACCAATTGATTTTACAATGAAGAAGTCAAGAATTCTGTCGTCTAGTAACTCCATGTTCTTCCGCAACCTCAGATCACTGAAATAAAAAGTTGAATCTGGCGAAACGAAGCAATGGCAGTTAAACTGTCGGTATCGCATGCAGGGTAAAGCTTTTCCAATCAAACTTTTAAGTCCTACGAAGATACACACTTCCAAAGCTGTCAGTATCGAATGCTTGGTAAAGCTTTTCCAATCCAACTTTTAAGTCCTAGGAAGATACGCACTTCCAGCGTGCTCTTACTACGAGGCCATCACCAGATTCAGAGCCTGTTCCTCCTTATATTAAGAATAGTTTCTAGCC
Organism: Phymorhynchus buccinoides; assembly: GCA_017654935.2. Classification (NCBI taxonomy): domain Eukaryota; kingdom Metazoa; phylum Mollusca; class Gastropoda; order Neogastropoda; family Raphitomidae; genus Phymorhynchus; species Phymorhynchus buccinoides. The sequence continues at coordinate 16,638,750 of CM065691.1, forward strand.
TTTTGATAAAGATTTTAAAAAGTGTGTAAAACCAGCGGCAGCCATGCCTCTAAAAACGAAGCCACAAGTAGAAAAGGGGCAGACAAATCTGCTAGTGTCGGACTCTCAGTTATCGTCTGCAAGCACATCGCAAGCCAGCACAGAGATTGTCTTTTAGTGACATGGGTGTTATATCAGTGTGGTGCAGAAATGCGACATGGGCGGCAAAAGGGTGAAAACGCTTTGGGAAAAAGAGGTACTTGTGCATTGCTATGCACGCGCTTCACCCAGAGCTCTTGTGGTGTTTTGCAGCTGGAGCTGGACAAGAAGAAAGGGGAGAAGAAAGGCCAGAAGAAGAAGGTGAAGAGCAAGAGCAGCCAGCGCAAAGCAGTCAAGAAAACCACCATGCCCCAGGGTACCTGTGATCTCACCACTAAACTCTACAGCACCATGGAGAAGCATAGAGATGTAAGTTGAGCGAACTATATTTTAACAATGCTGTCTTATTGGACTTCAAATTGTGAATCTCTGATAGCGATTAAGTGAGAAGGAACAAGCTTTGTATTGTGGGGGGTAGGAACTCTGTAACATAAAGATACACAGACAGGGCCCAAGATATAGAACTGTTTCCTTCGTCCCTTGCTTTTATCGTTACCCTGTTCATTCACAAGCTCTTTACTCTCGCCCTGCATTTTGTGTGTGTGTGTGTGTGTGTGTGTGTGTGTGTGTGTGTGTGTGTGTGTGTGTGTGTGTGTGTGTGTGTGTGTGTGTGTCTGTGTGTCTGTGTGTGTGTCTGTCTGTCTGTCTGTCTGTGTGTGTGTGTGTGTGTGTGTGTGTGTGTGTGTGTCAAAGATGAACAAAAATATGAACAAAAATAGAGAATGTCCTGCTCCTAAAAGTATTCAATCACCCTCCCCTGCCCCCTCCAGGGGTAGAGTGGCACAGAGGTAACGCATTTGCCTTGTGTCAAGTAAACCCGAGTTCGAACCTGGGTACAGGGAATTTTTTTTCTCACTTTGCACTGGGTCTTACGGTCTGAACGTGGAGTCTTTCGGATGAGACTATAAACCGATGCCCCGTGTGCCCATGCACTTAACACATGTAACCCAGTGGCAGCGAAACAGTTGTCATTTGGCCAAAATGTACCCCCACCCCTCTTTCCTTTCTTATCAGTCACACAAAAATTGCATACAACATTTTAAAAATGGGTAGCATGCCTCTGACGCTTTTAATAATAATAATAATAATAATTAATAATGCTTATATAGCGCATAATCTTGCAAAGCAACTCAATGCGCTTTTCACTCACCATTCGTACAGACATTTCTAACAAACTGGCCCACGCACCCTCACCGTACATCTCTATGAAAATGAATACATATTAGAGAATGCATTGCATATAATCATAACACAACACACTAACACCCACCTCCCTTCAACACCACCACCCCAACCATCCCCCCACCCCACCCATCCCCACCCCTGCCCCCCTACTGCCCACCCCCACCCCATACTTACACGCGCGCACGCGTTAACCTCAATGATCTGGAAAACAAGAGTGGGGAAAGGATTATAGACTTTGCAGAGAGAAAGCTTTCCTGAAGAAGTGGGTTTTTAGTTGGGACTTGAAGGAAGGAAGAGTTGACTGGTTACGGGTATGGTCAGGGAGAGAATTCCAAACGTTTGGTGCAACAAAACTAAACGCCCTCTCACCCGAAGATTTTTGTGACTATAAAGTACCTAATACATAGTACCATTGTTTTTTCTCTCTCTGTGACTAAAACGTAACTCTCTTGTCTTCAGAGACTTTATTCTTCTTTTCCCGTCCTTTTTGTTTTGTCCTTCACACTTTTTCAAGTAGATTTTTTTTTCCACATTATTTGAAGCAAATTGCATGCAAATGCTTTCATGATTAAAGCAATCTGTTTTTCGCAGGTTTTCTTTGTGATCCGGTTACACAGTCAACAGACCGCGGCAAACCTACCCCCGATTTCCGACCCTGATCCTCCTATGAGCTGTGATTTGATGGGCGGTCGTGATGCTTTCTTGACCATCGCCCGTGAGAAGCACTACGAGTTCTCCTCGCTACATCGGGCCAAGCTGTCCTCCCTGGCGTTACTGTACGAGCTGCACAACCAGAGCAAGGGCAGCTTTGCCTACACGTGCAACAGCTGCAAGGCCCACGTGGAGACCAGATACCACTGCTCCGTCTGCGAAGTAAGTCACAGTTTTGGATGGTACGATTGAGGTAATATTTGTTTGTGTGTGCGAGACTCGGTGTGAGACGAGATTCTGAGAGAGAGAGAGAGAGAGAGAGAGAGAGAGAGAGAGAGAGAGAGAGAGAGAGAGAGAGAGAGAGAGATGTAAATGCGATTGTTTAATTTGATTAAAAAAAAGACGTACAGAGAGATCGTCCAGACTGTCGAGTTCAGTAGACTTTCTTCTCGCACACACGGTGAACACGAAAGAAGTTTGTAACACTAGTACATTCCCTTGACTTAATTGTGTAAGCTTCTCGATGGTTGGCCAGTTATGTCCAATGGCAGTGCGCCATTTTCATGTGTTCGGCTACTTCCTTGGTGTCTTTTTGAAGGAGGATTTCGATGTTTTCAAAGCTATTTAATATTTCATCTTCAGCCATGAAAATTAAACATCACGCCATAGATGTGAAAAAAGAGGGATCAACAAAGAATGCAATACAAATTTGACAAGGGCTTGGCTGGATGAAACTGTATGAGACATTAAGATTCCCCATGGGGATACCAGGGTGGCTTTCAGTACAAATAGTTCCTCCAGCTTATTTCTGGAAGTTCTGTGCTAGCAACTTCCTTTCCTTTTTTTAAATTATTATCTACTATTTTTCTGACTAAATGGCCCATACAAGGACAGTAAGATCGATGTAGGCGAGCCATGAAAAACTTGATGTCGGAGGCAAAATGTTGAGCACTTTGACGATACCATCGGATACGCTTTCTTGTTTGTAGCCTTCTCACATTCCTGTCGGTTATTACGATTTTGAAATTATTGACATAAAAAATGTTTTTTAGGATTATTTGGATAAACCAAGTTAAAGACTGGAATCCTTATTTGCGGTCCTATATAGTTTTGAGAAAACAAGTTAAACAAAAAACAGGACAGAAATAATTATTTTTATATTCAGATTATAATTTTTTTCTCTCATTTATTTCCAGGATTTTGACTTGTGTGTCAACTGCTACAAGCGAGAAAGTCATCCCCACAAGATGGACAAACTTGGACTTGGCATCGACGACAACTGCAAACAAGAGAAACAGGAAAACCCTTCCGAGTCACGTCGCAAGTCCATACAACGATGTATCCAGTCCTTGGTTCATGCGTGTCAGTGCAGAGACACAGACTGTCGCCAAGATAGCTGTTACAAGATGAAACTTGTGGTTCAGCATACAAAGAGCTGTAAACGAAAGACCAACGGTAGCTGTCCCATCTGCAAACAGCTCATCGCATTGTGCTTCTACCATGCTACACATTGCAACGCGGAGAACAAGTGTATGGTTCCTTTCTGCCAACAGTTGAAGCACAAGCTTCGACAACGACAACTTCCACAACGACTGAACCAGGCACAGATGCTGAGACGCCGCATGGCCATCATGACCTCTGGAAACGCTGCCGGTGCCTCCGCTGCATCCACGTCCAACGGCGATGTGGACATGGTGTCCCAGCCTTCTCCGCAGGCTGGCGGCATGCATGCCGGCCCTTACGGTGCTAGTGGTACGCTGGCTCCAGGACTTCTTCAGGGAGCCATGCAAGCAGCAAGGGAGGCTCAAGAGATTGCCCAGATCCAGGCCCAGTCCCGCCAGGCTCAGGTCACCTCCCTGTCCGGCATTCCCCCCAGCATTGGCAAGCCCACCATGGCTACCATGCCGCCCCCGACTCGCCCCAGTGGTAAGCCCAGTGTGGCCATGCAAGGTGTTCAGCGTCCATCCTGGCCGGCCATGAGTGCCTATTCCAATCAAGCTGCTGCCACCACTTCACAGCATGTGCGCATGCAGCAGCCTTTGCCTCCCATGAGGATGAACGTGGCTTCCATGCAACAGCCCCCCAACCATCCAGGTGTTTCCCAGCCCCATCCTGTGGCCCCTCCGCCCCACCCTCAAACTGTGCCAATGATGGGGGGTGTAGGCCAGCAGCCTGCCAACTCCCAGTCAGCCACTGGCCCCAGTCTGTCTCAGCTGCTGCAAACTCTGAAAAGCCACAACCCACCTCACATGGAAGTGTTGGATCTGCTGCAAATGAACCCAGCTCTCATGGCCTGGGTTCTCATCAAGCGGATAGCCCAGCCCATGCAGCAGCAGCAGCAGCAACGGCAGCAGCAACAACAGCAGCGGCAGCAGGTTCAGCAACAGCAAGTGCAGCAGGCTCAGTTGCAACAACAGCAGCAACAGCCGACCATCAAGACGCTGCCCCCCAACATGCAGGGCATACCTCCCCAACAGGCTGTGCATCAGCAGCAACAGCAGCAGATCCGCGACCAGATGATGCAGCAGATGCGCCAGCAGCAGATGCAGCAGCAGGTCCAGCAGCAGCAGCAGATGCAGCAGTTTGGTCAGGCGGGCCAGCAGATGGGTCAGAGGCCCCCCACCATGCGCTTTGCCCAGCCCGGCTTTGGTCCTGGAGACCAGCACAATCTGCACCAGTTCCAGCAACAGCAGCAGATGATCCAGGTGCAGCAGCAGCAGGCGCAGCTCAAACAGCAGATGGCGGGCACCCAGCGCCTGCTCAGCCCGCAGCATATGATGGGTCAGGGGGCACAGCCCTCTCCTCAGCAGATCATGCAGCAGGTCAGATCGCCCCCGGCCACCGGCGTTCCCACCCTTCCCCAGACGGTGCGTTCTCCTCAGCCCACCCCCTCCCCTCGCCAGCAGCCCATTCCATCCCCCCGCCAACAGCCCACCCCCTCCCCTCGCCAACAGCCCACCCCCTCCCCTCGCCAACAGCCCACCCCTTCCCCTCGCCAACAGCCCCCCCCCTCCCCTCGCCAACAGCCCACACCCTCCCCTCGCCAACAGCCCACCCCCTCCCCTCGCCAGCAGCCCATTCCATCCCCCCGCCAACAGCCCACCCCCTCCCCTCGCCAGCAGCCCATTCCATCCCCTCGCCAGCAGCCCACCCCCACCCCTCGCCAGCAGCCCACCCCCACCCCTCGCCAGCAGCCCACCCCCACCCCTCGCCAGCAGCCCATTCCATCCCCCCGCCAGCAGCCCACCCCCTCCCCTCGCCAGCAGCCCATTCCATCCCCCCGCCAGCAGCCCACCCCCTCCCCTCGCCAGCAGCCCATTTCCATCCCCCCGCCAGCAGCCCACCCCCACCCCCCGCCAGCAGCCCACCCCCTCCCCTCGCCAGCAGCCCATTCCATCCCCCCGCCAGCTCCAGCAGTCCCCTCACCACATGCCGGCCAACCAGTCTCCCCACCACTCCATGGCTCAGGACTCGGGTCAGATCAACTCTGACCATGTGATGCTTCCACAGCTGCAGACTCACCCCTCCATGGCAGCAGGCAATGCTGACACGAGTAGTCTGGGCCAGCAGGACTCGGACATGGTGCCTCTCACCCCCTCAGATCAACTGGTGCAGTTTATGGAACGTATGGATCAGTGACCCACGATCCACTGTGCGGATGTTTCTTTTCTTTTGGCTGTGGTTGTGCGCAGTGAAGAATAGATGTGTGAGTGATTGTTGCTGTCTCTAAAAGGTGAATTAGGTGAACACTGCAGGATGGTGGGCAAATGTGAATTGGTTGTTTCCCAATTGATGGTGCAAGAAAGAGAACTAAATAGTGAACGTCATTACTGTGGAAGATTATTCATTAAACTTGTGTTAGTTTTGTTACTCGTTAGGAGGCTAAACATCATTTCAACTTCCAGTTTTATGCTGTACAAATACAGATATTTTCATAGTGAAGGCCATTCTTGAACATAAGTCACATACAGGATGGTGTTTTGTTCTTTTTTTTCCTTTCAACTCTGTCTTGATTATCAACTTTGTTTATTTATTTTGTCACTGTTCCCTCTCTTTCCTTCTACACAACACACATGGTACACTGTTCTCTCTCTCTTTACTTCTACACAAAACACATGGTACACTGTCTCTCTCTCTTTACTTCTACACAAAACACATGGTACACTGTTTCTCTCTCTTTACTTCTACACAAAACACATGGTACACTGTTATCTCTCTTTACTTCTACACAAAACACATGGTACACTGTTCTCTCTCTTTATTTCTACACAAAACACATGGTACACTGTTCTCTCTCTTCTACACAAAACACATGGTACACTGTTCTCTCTCTTTCCTTCTACACAAAACACATGGTACACTGTTCTCTCTCTTTATTTCTACACAAAACACATGGTACACTGTTCTCTCTCTTTACTTCTACACAAAACACATGGTACACTGTTCTCTCTCTTTCCTTCTACACAAAACACATGGTACACTGTTCTCTCTCTTTACTTCTACACAAAACACATGATACACTGTTCTCTCTCTTTACTTCTACACAAAACACTTGGTACACTGTTCTCTCTCTTTCCTTCTGCACAAAACACATGATTCACTATTCTCTCTCTTTACTTCTACACAAAACACTTGGTACACTGGTCTCTCTCTTCTTTAACAAAAAATATATTACTGAGCATGACCAGCTGACCCTGGACTGTCTGCACTCTTTTTATAGCAACTTTCGTAATCTGTGCCTCTTGATTAAATACAAATTCGTAGGGTAATACATACTTTGTCTTTTTAATTTTGCTAATACACACTTTGCCTACAAGAATGACATTGTTAATCCAACAGTAGTTATTTAATGTGTTTTTCCCATCAAACCCAAACAGTACGTCAGTTACTAGTAAAGTTACTTCTTTTTTTTTAATGACTATGGCTATCAAACCGCAATGCTCCTTGTCTGAACCCTTGGGGATTAATTGGTCATTGGAGACCACCCCCACAGCAAACTGTCCTAAAGCTCTCATCAGTCGCTGAGGGAAGTAGCGTGGCCAAGGTATTTCCATTATAATCAGGCATGACATTGATTGAAACATTATGATTAAGGATGAAAAAAGGATGAAGCCCCCCTGAAACTAAAGCGAATGAATGAAAAATGGTGTTTTACGTCCTCTCGATCATAGACACATATGGGACATTTGTAAATACAAAGATGGTGGGAACAATACTGGGTGCAATGCCCGGAGGCAGTGCAACACCAGTAAAGTCCCGAGTTTTTAACAATATAGATATGTACTATATGTACTGTGGATTGTAACCTGAAACTAAAGCAGTTTTGTAATCTAAGCCTTAAAACCAACATTGGAAGTAGAATTAATTTTTTAGTTCAATTTTATTGGTTTAAAAAATTTTATTGTCCGAAAACAAAAATATTATACAATAAAAGACAACTGATGCAGCAACAAGCAGGAACTTTGTTTATTTCTAATTTGATATGTTTCTGACTCTAATTATTAACTTGTGACCACTTTGTTTTAACAAAGAACTTGGTAGCAGAGAAATGCATGAGATTGAAGCATAAGTATTTTAAGCTACTCCTGAATGTATTCATCGGTTCTTAATCATTCAAAGTAATTGAATGTTCATTATCCTGAAATTAAACAGAGCAAGCTCACTGAAGTAGCATTTGTGCCAAGTTAGGGTCAAATTTGTATCATTTCATATTTTCATTAACGAATGGATCATTTTACTGTAGGATCAACATGCAGTTTTAATTGTGTAAAATTTAAATAAAGGTTTGTGATTAACTGTAAGTGTGTGTTCTCTGTGCTTGTGTCTGATTGTGTGTCACTGTTTTGTCTGGAGTGTCTTCAATGTTGCAAAAGATTGCATGGGTTCTAGTTTGCACTAGGGTGTGAGTGTGTGAGTGAATGGTGTGAGAAAGGGAGAAAGTTACCAAGGAAATTGAAATAAATGATGAGCACTTGTGTGTATGCATGTAGAAAAAAAAAGGATGATTCCTTTTTATGCATTTACAAATTGTTGCAGTCATCTTTGTCTTATGTTTTGAAAATTATTCCTTACTGGTTGTGTAAAAACAACAAAATATTCAGTCAGA
>CM065691.1:16649329-16676933 GCA_017654935.2 Phymorhynchus buccinoides
CATTCATACACACACACATGCGCGCGCGCGTTCGTGCAGTTTACAAATAACTCTTGCTCTTACGGTTCTGCAAAACTCTTCTGTACCCAAAAAAAGCAAGAAACGGGCAATTTTACAATGTCAGATGTTGTGATTCCTTGTTTTACTTTGAAAAAACATCAGAAATTACACGCGCATTCTTTTCACAATAGTTTCACAATATTTGATTGTGCTTTATTCTTTATATTTTGGGCAGAAACCGGTGATAAGGATATTTACAAGGCAGGATAATTTCTGAAAATATTTTCTACCAATCAAATGACAGTCCAGTGGGGAAAAAACGCTTAAAAAAAGCGGGGGGTGTTTTGTTGAGAATACATTGTTTATGTGTGTGGAAAACATATCTGAATTTTTTAACAGCTTTTTTGTTTATTGCAACTTTGATGCTTGGATCCATGTTTGGATAATGTCTCCACTCTCTCTCTCTCTCTCTCTCTCTCTCTCTCTCTCTCTCTCTCTCTCTCTCTCTCTCCAGTAGACGTCAACTGCTTTGTGATTGGTTACAAATTCTGTCGATCTTTTCGTCAATCTGTAGGTTAACACGTGATCAAAGCACATGACACGCAACTGCCATTGTTATCGTGTTTGGTCTACATTCCTTCTCAGCTGAACCCTAAAATCAAGATAAGAATTAGTCTGAGCTTACATTCATCAAAATGATCCGAAAGATTTTGATGCTGGCTCTATTTGGAGTCTGCTACGGCTCAATTTTTGAGCACAGTCTGAAGTTTTCTTCATTGAAAAAGGGAATCAACCGTTTCGAAATGGGCTCCGCAAATGAGAAGGACAAATCGAAGTTGGTGTCATCGAAGTTTCAGTCTGTGATCGATAAAATTGGAAATAATGGAGATCTGGCCGCGAAGCTGAGGGCAGCCCTTCTGTTGAGAGGCCAGCCAGCGATGGGAAACTCACTTCTATCGATGTTTGTAAGTCTGAGGACGTGTGTGTCTGTGTGTCACTGTAACTAATGTAAGATGTAAGTCACTAAGTCTAAGTGTGTACGTGAGCCTACGTCACTACGTGTCATTGCCATTGTGTGTCTCACTGTAAGTGTGTGTGTGTGGGTCACTGTCGGTCACTAGTTGTGTGTGTCACTGTAGGTCACTAAGTGTGTGTGTCACTGTCACTGTAAGTGTGTGTGTGTGTGTCACTGACGGTCACTAGTTCATAGTTGTGTGTGTCACTGTAGGTCACTAACTGACTAAGTGTGTGTGTCACTGTAACTCTGTAAGTGTAAGTGTGTGTAACTGTAAGTGTGTGTGACTGATATTCATTATATTGTGCAAAAAGTATGTTGCTGTTGTTGAACTTCTTACCTGGAGGGAGGGGAGGAATGCATTCAACTTTTTTTCACATGCCTTTTTTTTTGGGGGGGAGGACTGGAAACGAACAAAATAGAACAAGAATGGATAAGTACTGGTAGATCATTAGGCCTGGTACACAGTATTATGAGTATATCCGGATTTTCTGTGCAGAAATAATCAATAAGTAAAACATTAATTAAAAGAAAGAGCGAAACAAATATACGGCAGTGATTGCATTTACTGATAGTTAAGTGATCAGAAAATACATTACTGATTACAAAACCAAAATACTGAAAAAAATGTTACCTATCAGTCCCAGGGACTGATAAAATTTTGCTGGGACTGATAAATTGTTTAACTGAGGCTTTGAGTTTGATATTGTGAGTTTCACTGGTTTTTGTATCCCTGGGACTGGTTTTGACACTGGTTGTTGGGGGGTATTATCGCTGATGGGACTGCTTTTCAAGACTACTACAGTACTACTACTAGTAGTAGTCACTACTACTACTAGCGTAAAAACTGTACAGATTCTAGGGGAAATTCGGACATGTGTGTATATTTTTTCCCCTTCATTCTTTTACTTATTTACGGATTGCGCATGGGTTTCCGCGCATAACATCTGCGTATATGTGTACACGGCCTAAGGCAAGCAGATCTTATTACTCTGTGTGTGCCTATACACTTGCACTTTTGCAGGCACATGTGTGTGTGTGTGTGTGTGCGGGCGCGTACACACAAGTGTTTCAATTTCCATTTTGTGGTTATAATGTGTGAGTTTACATATATGTCTGTGACTATACATGTGTAAGCATCAGTACATGTATCATTGTATGTAATAATGTATAATAAAGTTATAAACTAAGTAAAATGGATTTTTTTTTAAATTATTAAAAAGGCTGATTTGCTAAATAAAAGTGAAGTTCTCTCTGGACAATTACAGTACAAATACAATGTTCAGCATATTATGTAACGGCATTCGGTTGTTGCTTTTTTCTTACTGGTTCTTTTCCATTGATTTGATTGATTTGCAGCCTGGTGTGAAACTATCCAGCCAAGGCAGTGGGGAGACCAGCGGCATTCGCCTGCAGAGTTACAGCATTGCCAACTGCTCTGATACCCAGTCTGGAGTATTTGTGGTGCGCAGTTTGACCGTTGGCCCTGATCCCCTGAGCATGCCGGGGAATTTGGATATCGACTTCAACATCAACATCGTGGATGAGATTTCAAACCTTTCTGTTAGTATTTTGTCAAGAATGAGTTAATTGCACCTTTATAGAATAAGACAGAATTGGACCTTTATGGAATAAGATAGTTAGATACCCACTAACTTTAAAAGAGCACCAGTCTCTAGACTTCCTTAAGAAGGTGGGCTCTGTGTACATCAAGATCCCCTATGTGCATGTGTGTGTGTGTGTGTGTGTGTGTGTGTGTGCAGATTGCTCTAGACTTCCGTAGGAAGGTGGGCTCTGTGTACACCAAGATCACATGTGTTTGTGTGTGTGTTTGTGTAGATTGCTCTAGACTTCCGTAAGAAGATGGGCTCTGCATACATCAAGATCACTTATGTGTATGCGTGTTTGTGTGTGTGTGTGTGTGTGTGCAGATTGCTCTAGACTTTGAAAAGAAGGTGGGCTCTGCATACATCAAGATCACTTATGTGTATGCATGTTTGTGTGTGTGTGTGTGTGCATATTGCTCTAGACTTCCATAAGAAGGTGGGCTTTGCGTGCATCAAGATCACCTATGTGTATGCATGTTTGTGTGTGTGTGTGTGCAGATTGCTCTAGACTTCGAAAAGAAGGTGGGATCTGTGTATATCAAGATCCCCTGCATCGGAGAGTTTGGGTCCTGCACCTACCCTGTGTGTGACATGCTGCAGCAGGTCACCTCCTGCCCCCAACAGCTGGTGCAAAACAACATCCCCTGCCAGTGCCCCTTTAAACAGGTGAGGTAGTCAAGTGCATCATGTGCAGCGTGATATAAGTTTAATTAATGTCAATGTGCGCAATGAGAGAGAGAGGGGGGGTGGGGTAAGAAGAGAATAGATCTTGAAACTGAATGGCAGTTGGGGAGAGATAATTGACTGTGTGAAAAAGTGGGAGAATCAGTTCAGTGAATTAGACCCAAATCTATAGAAGTAGTGAAAACAATGGACGGTGAAGGGTCCTTAATTGGAGGTCCTAAATTGGAATGCTAAGACCATGGTTTGTTATTTTGATAGTGCATCCCTGGGACCCCCTACTCATTCTATAAGAGGATCCTTTTTGCTTGTAGTACTTCATAGACCCTCAAATGAGGGTCCCTGGGAGCCCCAGGTGGGTAGTGTTATCCATTGGGTTTCTTTTAATATGAAAGAAATTATCTTCCAAAGCTGGTGTGCTCAAGACATTCTGCAACTGTGGAAGTTTTCGCTTTGATTTTGAATAAGTATTAAATGAACCTGGTCGCTTTGTTAATCATTTTAATTTGAATAATTGATAATATATTATATCCTATTAAGCAGCATCCAATGGTATGTAAATTTTGTATTTCGGACACAAAATATATATGCATAATATTAATATGCAGGCTTTCTTTAGTAAATCAAATTATCTTCATGACTACAGAGAGTACAGTACATCTTGCAAGTTCCACTTTTAAAAAAATTGCTTGAAAAGGGAAGTCATTTGGCTTTCTTAAAATATTATACTTTATATAAGAAATGTGTCTCTAAAGCTGACAGCACACATGACTTTGAACATCCTGCATAGATAAGTATTGCTTTAAATTAAAACAATAAGTCCACAATCTCTGTTTAGCTGATGTTTATTGTAGTGTGTTAACACTAGCGCTCTATTCTTGTTAAGGGGAAATAATGACTTGACAGAAAGACTCTCAAAAATGAATGGTCAAGATGTAGTAGCTTCCCTTAGTATATGGGGCAAATTTAGTATACCTTTTAATTAAGATGTAAAGTCAAGGCCTAAATGTATTGCACATTATTTTTTGCTGTTAAGCACACACAACACACACAGTGACACACACTCATAACACTGCATGTTTATATCAAAATCAAAAGATTAGCCTCAAACTTTACATTTTTCCTTTAACTTCACCTCTCCAACTTCTATTTTTGTTACAATTCTAAAACATTCTTCTTTGAAACAATCAGCTTTAAAAGCTTACACTTTCATATCTGTGTTTCAGATGGCATTGAGTAATTGTAGACTTGTTCTTTATGATGCAAGCAATGCATTTTCCTCATAACGTTTGCTTGGATTTGGGGGTTTTCTGTCTTTCCTTTTGGGCTGTACTGTGGCGTTGATCCCACACAGATCATTCCAAGTCCCAACTCGCAGCCACACCCTGGCTTGTCCAGTCGCAGAATCCAAAGTCAACAGTCCGACTTCAAGGGGAGCATATCTGTCGTGTTAGGTCATCAGGAAGCAACCACCAGAGGAGACGCTGCAGTGCTGCCGAGTACTTCTATGGAGTTCAGTGGAGCCTGTTCTTAGCTAACATGCGCAGGGCACCACCTACAAAGCTCCCTACTAATGATAATAATATCTTAGTCGCAGAGCCAGCGTTAGTGAGGTCCTAATCCGAAGGCGCCACTACATCCATCCGTCGCCAGCTTCCATGAAGTGATGAACATACTGATCCCCATGACTTTGACCCAAACGCGGTGGATTGATATTCAAAACTTAGGTCATCATGCGAGCATGGCAACTTGGAAGGAATTCTTTTTATCACCACCCAGCGCCATTATGTGTGTGTGTTTTGCTTTGTACATGTATGCGTTGCTGCTGGTTTCTGTAATACTCTTTTTGTTGTCTACTTGTTGATTAGCATTTGATTGTAAAGCGCTTTGGGCTCATTTGAGGTAAAGCGCTATATAAATGTACTACTACTGTTATTATTATTGTATTCAAATTGTTCTTCTGTTGGTTGCAGGGTGTCTACAAGTTGTCAGATGCAACCTTTGACGTTCAAGGGGCGGTGTTCCCACCTGGGGACTATAAAGTCACGGCAAACATGACCTCCTACGTGAAAGGGGCAGCCAATTTCGCCGGATGCTACAACATCAAGTTCACTCTTGCTTAGTTAATCAACTTAATTAATGGCAGGAAACTGAATTGACATAGATCTAACAAGTGGTTTTCTTTACTTTACTTTTCTTACAACTGGATGTTTTGAGTTTACTTTTTTTTTATTGTTGTTATTGTGCTATTTTATATTATTAATCATGAGTTATTTTTATCATTATTTGTACAAGTAATACTTGTATTATTTGTTGCATATTGGTACTACCAGAGGTATTAGTATTGTTGATGCTGTTGCTATTATTGCTCAGCTATTGTCACTAGTTTTTGAACGGAAACAAATTAACCCTTTCACCGCCAATGTCGCATTTTTGCACCACAACGATTTAACACCCATGCCACTAAAAAGCATCAAACCAGGGCCCATTATCTGAAGACCCTATTTTCGTAATTTTGGGAGGTAAGGATATGTCTAATGTTATAGGAAATTGCAATATTGCAGGTCTTTTTTTTCTCTCTATCCAGGTAAGTTTAATGGTATTTTAGGGATGAAAAACAGGTGGCGGCGAAAGGGTTAATATTCGTTTCAGAGAAAGAACAATCTAATAAATCACTGTGGTGTAATGCTTTACCTCCATCACTTTGTTTTTCAGTCAAATCGTTTCTCAGGCATACATGTTCTTTCATCTGTATTACGGTAATACTTATAAAAGATCTAATATGAATAGACACGATTGTGTGGCCGGACATTGAATGACCGAGCTCATGTTTCACAAAGACTAGTCATAAATGAAGATGCCCATGCATTCACTGGACATGACACATGATCTCATGAGAGTGAAATAAATCAAAGTTAACAATATTGTCACAAGTTACCGTATTTTACTATAAGGCGATACTTTTTTTCCCAGACTGAGACCCCTGCGCCTTATAATGTGACTGATAATACAGTAAGAAACTATAACAACAAAATCTGAATTTTGTGTAAAATTTAGGGGGTGCGCCTTATAATCAGGTGTGCCTTACAGTCTGTAAAAGTGCCCCACATGGCTGAAAGGCCACAGAGGGCGTAAAACACGGAAAGTCAAAATTTTACAGCTGCTGCAGTAGTTTCAATGATGATTGCAATTACATGGATGCTCCTGCTTTCAGGTTATCCTGAAGTTCAGGATTTTGTTGGTGTCTGGAGCCGGATTATGAGAATTTGAGAAGATGCATTTTGCTGGTTATAGAGGTCATAAAGTTTAACCAGAAGTGAAAGTGCGACGAGAGCCTGTCAATTACATTGGGAACTTGTTTCCCTTCAGCTTCCAGGGAGCATTGCCCCCCCCCCCGGAACCCCTAGGAAGGGCCTAGGCGGCCTTGCAGGATTTTTGAAATTTCCCAGGAGCACCCATGCAATTATTGTGCAGACTTCCTGAGAGAACAAAAAACCCACCCACAACGCTCTATTAGCACTGTAGTAGTAGAAATATTTTTCAAATTATTCTTCTGATAAAAATCAACCATGGACTAAAAGTAAAACTGGCTGTGTGCCTTAAGTTGGATAAACAATTGTGACAGTGCATTGGAAAAACAGACATAATGGAATTTTGGCATAAATTAAAATTTTGATTTTTTTATGGTGGAGCAAAGATTTCTTGTTAATACACATGAACCGAATTGAGTTATCTTGTCTAATTTTTATTTTACGATTATTTGAAATTTGGTGTTCGAAATAGATCATTTGCAGAAATTGGGCATAGAAGATACAACTTTGCCTCTTTGTTTCTATTGACTTGATTCAGAGAACGATCAAATAAACAAAGAAATCATTAAAAATTGTCTTTCATGTTGTGGATACTGGTAGAACACATATAAAAAATATACATAAATATGCCCTGAAATAGAAAATTGATATTTTGGGGGTTGTTGACTATTTCTGAGTTTTTCCTAAAAACATTCTGAGCGACCTATGTAGGGTTTTTTCCCATGCACCATCACAATTGTTCAGAAAGGGGAATTGTGTTTTCCATTTGGAGAACATGAATGCACTTGATCCTGGGACCAACATTAGGATGATTAGCAATGTTCAGAAGAATATACTGTTAAGAGTGAACTCCTTACTTTGTCGTTAATTGTAGTTTTTATTATTGTTTTCATTATTGTTATGTTTTGTAGTTATAACTTGTTTTCACATAATCACAGAAGCCCTTCTTGATGTTTCATTCGTTTATTGTAGATATTGCAGTGCTTATCTCTCTCTCTTGCGATCAATCTGGCAGTGCTATGGTCTCAGTCCACATGAGGTCGTCAACTGGACAGTGCGGCGCAGGTCTTCTGCCGTTCCCCACAGCTTGCTGGCGGTTGGCACCTCCTGCGGTGCAGTGCTTATAATTTGTGGACTCAGGGCTCCCTATGAAGCACTAAAATTCTAAAGGACCCTCTAAAAGAATGTGCAGGGGGTCCCAGAGATGCACTAAAAAAACTTTTTTTTAGCATTCGCAATGCCACTGGGACCCTCTATCCCACCTCTAGGACCCTCTATGCTCTAAGTGAAGGAGTCCCTGTGACCCCTTGTTTTGCAGGACGATTGGGAGCCCCGGGACTTTCATGACTACAGTAATGGTAGAGAGAAGGAATCGTTAGGCCTAGGTCTGGCATCCTTTCATAGCAGTGGTCTCGGCAAAAAGTGCGCCTGAGTGTGTCCAGTTATTCTGGAATCCCTCTAGGGCAAACAGGGGTATACCTTATAAGGCCGATAGACTTCCGGGTGGTTTCTGAGTTAAGCCCATAGGCACTTTAACTTTATACTTATTTAAGGATAGAGATTTAGTACTAGACATAACAATTATTACTTACCTAACTTTGTAAATTAGTTTTTGTATTATATGTGTGTTTTAACTTTTTTCCTAGCAAATCCTATCAGCATGTTGTTGTTGCCATACCTTGGCTTAGAGACTCCAGGGATCATCCCAAGGTGGACCTATGAACATGATCAGTATCAAATCAAAATGTGATGGGTACCATAAAATTCCTTTTTATGTTTCTTTCCTCAGTTTTTTAAATGTAAATATATTTAAAAATTTGCTTTTCTGGTGTTTTCTTTGCAGTATTTATCACTTTTTCAGTTTCAAGAAAAGGGGTCATTTGATGTAGTTTTGTTTTAATAGACTTTTCCTGGGGTGGTTTTTTTCCCTGTTCATGTTTCAACATACTGTATATAAAGAAAATGTACATTTGTAATATGTCTCACTCTGTGTGTGTCAAGTCAAGTCAAAATTTTATTTCCAGATGGGAACATTGTATAAGCAAACACATGCTGCTTTTTTGTGTGTGCAGAAAGTCTTTGCCCATTCCATATCTATTTCTTTTTACCCATGGAGCCTTTTTATGTCTGTTGTATAAATGTCAGTTTTATTCTGCAACCTGTGACATTTTATTATTTTCTTTTGATACTTTTCTCCTGTAGCCTAAAGCAATTTCAAATCAAATACGAACATAGCGTTATCTTTTGTGTGTGGATTTCAAGGAAACACAAAACAACCCATGAACTTGGAGTGGCCATTTCTGGCCTGATTTTATTTCTTTTAGGATATAAAATGTATATAATTATTAATGGCTCAGGATTTTTTGTCACACATGAGTATTATTATTATTGTTGATGACTTGAGGGTGAGGGTGTTTTATCAAATTGTGAAACACTTTTTAAACTGTGTACATGTTTAACATGTAATGACATCTATGATATATTACATTCAATAATGACAGCTCTGATGTTGTGGCCTATTTTGATTGACTGGGCTTTAGATATGAATAATTAAATTCTGTCCAAATTCTTGACAAGGTTTTCAGGAATTTGTCTGGTGGTCATGAACGAAATGTTTGCTGTAAAAAAAACCTGTTCCAAGTGGTAAGTTGAATGAAAACTGTTTAAGTTGATTGAAAAATTTCACAGCTTAATTCCATGTCATTTCCAGACTTTCTTTTTACAGAAGTGAAATTGATTTTGAAAGTAGAAACTTTGGAAATGTTCCCGTTCGGTACAAATGCTAAAAAAGAGATTTGGAGGCATATTCGGATCTGAAATGTGTATGCTGCTTTAATACTGGTCACAATGATAACACAACAGTGAACGGTTGATGCAATATGCAATGTGTAACTTCTCTTTTAATAGTAAAAACAATATATTTGTGTGTAGTGCAGACCTGTTTACCATTCCGGTTTAGCCGGAATTATTCCGGAAATTTGCTAAAATTCCGGGTAAAATAGTAAATTCCGGGTGAACGCTGAAAATTCCGGATTTCGAAAAACCGTCTATTATTTGTTTCCGTTCGTAGTAAAAGACGCAAGGGTTGACCGAAACGTGTACCTAACACACTACGTCATCAGAAAAGGGGTTGTGCTTGACGTCACATGCATTAAATGCTGCATTTTCATTGGTTAAAGGGGTGAAATAATGTTTTTATTTTGGTCGATCTATTTCGGGACTGAGCAAATGGCGGTCAGACTTTTACTGTCGATTCGAAGAGCTTTCCAGGCAGTTTTTTAATGGTAGAGATTGTAATTAGGGCTTGAAATGAGTCAATTTAGATTATATTATCACTGGAAAATACGATGATGTGAGAATTTTGAAGTTTTCAACGGAAAATGAAGTGAAAATTTATCGCGATGGCGCCGAGTTGCAACTTGGCATCCGCCGATCCGCGGCCAAGTGATTTTTCTCAGTCCGATCGTGGACATTTCCAGGTATTTTGCTTTTTCCAGCTTGTTTTATACTAAAATTGACTAAGAATTAGTGACTGAATTTACTAATAAAACTTTTCTAGCGAAATTGAGCCAAGAAATCATCACAATATTGAAAATCGACGCCGATGTTCGCGGAAAGGAGAAGAAGAAGAAACCGCTTTATCGCGAGTCGTGTACAGATCATGTGAATTCCGGTTTTTGTTCTCAAATTCCGGGTTTTTTTGTGGCAAATTCCGGGTTTTTCATTATAAGGGTAAACAGGTCTGGTAGTGCTGTCTTGTTCACTGTTAAAGATAATTAGATTATATGCATGTGACTGTCAGTTGGGAAAAAGCCCACCCTTGTGTACACCAATGTGTTTGGAATAAAAGATCTGTGCCTGTAATATTGGTTTGTTTGACCCATTTGAACCTCACACACACTCACACATTAAAGATTTTTAAAGACGGTATTCAAAATATTTAGAAGTGAAACCAAATGATATAAAACATTATTTTGAGGGCTATATGCTACAAGGTACTATTGCAAAAGGAATAATAATGGCTGATACAGTGGAACCTCCATAATAAGACCCGCCCCAATTATAAAACTCTACCTATGAAGACCTTCTGTGAGACATTGCCCTTCTTTGTAAGTATTACAATTACCTCCCTTATACAAATCCCTCCCACACTGTTATGTAGTAACTTCTGGCAAATACTCTTCAACGTTAGTGTTACTTGTTAGATCTAGACTGAATTTCGTCGTGGAAGCAGAATTACTCGCTGTGCTTATTGCTAGACTTACTGTACCATCACCCTTTTATTTTGCGCCTGACACACATACAATCATTTCTGTTGTCTGCATCAAAAAGTAATGAAATAACTAAAAGGACACACTTTCAGTGCCAAAGAATGGCAGTGCGTGACATGGTTTGGGACTGCCATTTGAGAAAATGTCCCAGCATTCTTAGTTACCAAATATGGCATGTAGTTGATTATTTTTTACCTGATGAAAACCCAATGCAAAATCAACAACATCGAATAGAATATTCCTTTTATTTCGTGGCCTAATTAATAGGAATTGTTCGGAAATAATTAAGGGAAGTAATATGGTGTGTGGGAGTGATCTTGCCGAATTCATTCAATCCGTCAAACGGGGGAAGTTACTCTACCATCAGTAGTGTGTTTGAGCAGACATACAGCACTTAGAAGTTAGAACACCGTGCGTCATTCTAAAATTGATGTCATTTATATTTTTACGTCACGTTTTGCAAGTTTTATCAGTTTGTGGCCACCCCTAATTTTTCTATGAAAAAAATGTTTGCAAGTCGCTTACTCGCATCCTGCGGTTTCAAGCTTCGACGCCATTGTTGCATTGTTGCCATGGTATTTGACCGAGTAATGGAGGTAAACAACTTTAATTTTCACGAAGTGCTCTCCCCTAGTTTTTTTCAGAAAATCGTCTATTGCACCACCACTTTGTCCTGGATGAGGCTTTGAACTGAAGCGAATCAGCCAACTCTTTATCAATATCAGCAAATTTTTCATATATAAATGTAAATTGCAAAACATAAACCCAGAGTTTCAAACCTGTTTGGAGTTTGGAAAATATGTGTATTTTAGACAAAACTGGTTCCTATGCAAGCCTTTGGTCATGTAATGTTCTACCCCTGTTGCTATTTCTTCTGTTTTTCATAATTGTATGCCCATTCAATGAATTGAAATAGACCAGTAAATATTGTTAAAGATAGTCCACGTGTACGGTAAAATTAAGTTTGAACCTTGTCTTTTCCACTCCACAATGTTAACAGACATTGAAATAAGATAGGGTGAATGTGTGCACCTCTCTCTCTCTCTCTCTCTCTCTCTCTCTCTCTCTCTCTCTCTCTCTCTCTCTCTCTCTCTCCCTCCCTCCCTCCCTCCCTCCCTCTCTCTCTCTCTCTCTCTCTCTCTCTCTCTCTCTCTCTCTCTCTCTCTCTCTCTCTCTCTCTTTGTGTACGTGTGTGTACGTGACAGATTGAAAGAATAGGCGTTGCCTAAAATCTATATCCTTGGAAAATAAAGTTTAAATTCTCTCTCTCTCTCTCTCTCTCTCTCTCTCTCTCTCTCTCTCTCTCTCTCTCTCTCTCTTTGTGTACGTGACAGATTGAAAGAATAGGCGTTGCCTAAAATCTATATCCTTGGAAAATAAAGTTTAAGTTTTCTCTCTCTCTCTCTCTCTCTCTTTCTTTGTGTACATGTGTGTAAACTTGTGCAATTGTGTTGTATGCTTACTTCTCTTCTTCTTTTTCCTATTATATTTTTTAACCAAATGACTATCATAATATAAGAAAGGAAAATTTTATGTGAGCGATTATTATTTATATTTCATTTTTCAATTTTATTTTTTTTTGTATTATGCTTACACAAATTATATGGGAAAAAAATGTTCAATAAAAAAAGAAGAAAATAATGTGCCAGTCAAAACAAACCAAAAATCAGCAAAGGCTTCTGTTGTACGCCTAAGTGCAGTAAAGGGACCGACTCACGCGTCCAATTTCAGTGATACGTTTATCCAATTGTGATGACACACACAGAGACACACGCGCGCACGCACGCACACACGCACAGAGAGGGAGTGACAGACAGACAGACAGACACGAGACAGACAAAGAAAGAGCATACTTACCTACCTACCTACCAACCTACCTAGCCTATACATACAAATATACATACAGTATATTTCAGTGAAAATGAGAATGTTCTAGCTTCGTATTTTGGCGGTGTTAAGACTATTTTCGAAAAGGTTTTTACAACACGGAAAGTCAAAGGCAATCCCTCTATTCGACTATTTTCGACTATAATTTCAATACTTCGTGATCTCTCCATTTCTCAACATTCGGGCTTCAAGGCATTTCAGTGGGCTTCCCTGAAATCTTGGAAGCAATTCGTGATCTTGGGTCTCCTGAATGTTATTGCATCTTTCTGCAGTTTTTCAATATTTCTTACTGCAATCTGCATTATGTGATTAAGTAGAAGACCCCGCGTGTTTTTGATCTGGTGAATAACTGGAATAGTTTATCATGTAAAGTTTCATACCCAAATTATCATTTTCAGTGAAACAAACTGTACATGCATCATAAATACAGACACACAGACAGAGACACATACATACAGGCAGACACACGCACGCAAACACGCGTGCAAGCACACAAAAACGGAAACACAGATAAAGTCGTCGCAAATAACAATAAATCGTGGAAGAGGTTTCGTGTGCAAGTAAAGGTATCACCACGGAATCCAACCAAATGGTGTTTGTGTGTGTCGCCAAGTCCAAGTCACAACCATTATCCAAGTTCAAGTGTTCATATTAAAAAAAAAGTGAAGAAGAAAACCACTTCACTGCTACCTTTGAATTCCCAGCCTTCTAGGTTATATCTGCTTTTTCATGCCCTCTCCCCGCTTTCTGCACTAGCTTCACATACTTTCCTGCTAAACAACCAAGTACAATCCCTTAACCCTTTCACGGCCAGCCACATTTCAGTTAAATATTCCATTAAATTTATCTTGGTAGAGAACAAAATCTATCTGCAGTATTGGGGATTCTTCTGTGACATAGATAAAATAAGGTCTATCCTTACTTCCCCAAACTAAGACAATAGGGTCTTTGGATAATAGACCCCAATTTGATGCCTTTTAGTGGCATGGGTGTTAAATCACTGTGGTGCTAAAATGCGACATTGGCGGTGAAAGGGTTAAGCAGTAAGTGGCAACAATAATGGTAATTACTAATATGTATGGGGAAAAAACCATTTCAGTGCTACCTTTAAATATTCCCCAGCTTCTAGATTATAGATCTAGCTGCTTCAGCGAGGGCCAAGTTTGGACAGTAACGTGTTGAGTGTCCACAGTAAGTTACGGGCCAAATGCTGTGGATATGTCGTGCCTAACTCACATAATTGCCTAGTCTGTGGATAAGGCAGCCACTTTGCCTATTTTGTGAACTAGACGCAAGGACTGCCTAACTCGTAAACTTACCTAATCTACAGACTAGACGGCCCAGCCTGTGGATTAGGCAGAGTGCATACTTTACAAATTAGGCAGTCCTTGTCTTAATCTCCAACATGACTCCTCTTTATTATAATAGCAACAATGCATTAGTAATATATCACAGCATCATGAGTCATCAGTTGAAGATTTAAGCAAGGACTGCCTAGTTTGTAAAGTAGGCAATATATGCCTCATCCACAGACTAGGCTGCCTATTCTACAAAACAGGCTGCCTAGTCTGCAGATAAGGCACATCTGATAATTTAATTTACAAGTTTAGACAGTCCAAGTGCCTAGCTTACACACTAATCAACAGACTAGGCAATTCTATGAATTAGGCACGACAGCTATAATGGTCAGGCTGGTTTTCAGGGATCGGGGGTGGGTGTGTGGTGTGGCTGCACGGTGTTAGCTGTCCCCGCCACACGCTCCTCTGACCGACCACCTCGGGAGGTTCCCAGCCGTCCTGTTCTGCTCCCGCCTCGCCGTTCACGCCCCGTGTGGCTCGCTGTGGCGCTCCGTGTGTCTCTCTGGCCGCGGCGAAATCGTCTCTAGAACCACCACCGCCATCGCCACAACCGCCATCACCAGCGGCAGCAGCAGGAGCCAGGGCGTTGTTGCTGTCCCCATCTTTGCCCTTGTCGTGGTCCCCTGGTTTCCTGGGCTGTCCCCATCTTTGCCCTTGTCGTGGTCCCCTGGTTTCCTGGGCTGTCCCCATCTTTGCCCTTGTCGTGGTCCCCTGGTTTCCTGGGCTGTCCCCATCTTTGCCCTTGTCGTGGTCCCCTGGTTTCCTGGGCTGTCCCCATCTTTGCCCTTGTCGTGGTCCCCTGGTTTCCTGGGCTGTCCCCATCTTTGCCCTTGTCGTGGTCCCCTGGTTTCCTGGGCTGTCCCCATCTTTGCCCTTGTCGTGGTCCCCTGGTTTCCTGGGCGGGCCTTTTTTCCTCCTCCAGCTGTTGCGGCGGCTCTTGACGGTCTGGATGATCCGGTGGTCCGCATCGTCCAACTTGGAGTCCTGCACGATGATGTCGTCCACGCTGCCCATCTCCACGGAGCGCTTGTAGTCAATGTAGATGCGCTCCTCGCAGATGTCGACCATGCCGCGCGGGGTCAGGGTCAGGGTCCCCCCCGAAGTCCGCCAGAGCGTCGGCAAAACCCAGCATAGGGGAGAGGACGTTGATCTCAGCACCACCACCTCTCACGCCGTAGGAGGAGCTGGAGGAGGAGAGGCTGTCCTCCAGACTCTGTTCCTCGGGGCTGGTGGTGGTCCCCGCGCTCTCCTCCCTCCGTGCTGCCAGAGTCAGGGTAGACCTCCACGTTCTTCCCGTCCACCCGCACCACCACATCAGGAGTGAAGGTGAACATCTCCCGGCTCTTGACGCTGGTCGTGTGTTCCCCGATGGACATGAAGGGGCTGGAGGAACAGCTGGCGGTGCGCTCCTCCAGCCGGCCAGAGCGTGGTTCAGGCGAATGTAGCCGTTGGTGGGCGTCTCCTGCAACAACCAGGCGCCAGTTTCAGCCACAAGGAAGAAGGTAAGGTGGCAGAGTGGTTAAGTAACACGTTCGCCTGCCAGTTTTTTCAATGCGTGAGTGACCCGGGTTCGAATCCCGGCCTGAAACTGGAGCCAAAAAGTTAAGCAATCTTTTGCGAAGCAATGCAGAATATTTCCTCGAGTGACTGGCACTTTTTTATGGTGTAAATCAATACAAATTTAGCATGCCTATTTACTGACTCGCATTACTAATTTCACTTTGTTCACATGCAAATGACGTTATGGGTAACGCCACACCAATGTTAGGGGTTGCTTAACTTGTTGGCTCCAGTTTTAGTTCAACAGGAAAATCAAACTGAACGTCGAGTCCTTCGGATGGGGGACTTAAAACTATAGTCTGATACGTGCGCTTTACGCATGTTGAAATCCGACGACAATCCAGCCAAGTGTAATTGGGTACCTGACGTCAGTTGGGGAAAAAGTCCTTCAGATGAGACTTCAAAAACCGAGGTCCTGTGCGCGAACGCATGCACAAGATTTGCGCGTGCATTTAAGCCCAAACCACTATTCGGTACGAGTAGACCGTGGTAGTCCGTGGGGTGGTTGACACGAAATCACATAGCACGCATCCTGTGCACTATTAATGGTCTGAATGAAGACCGGTGAGCGCGGGGTAGGATAAACATCCCAGTTCTGGAAGAAGACGGAGACACAGAACTCGGGACATGTATAGTGGGGACACATAGAGACAGGGACATGATATGGGGGACACAGACACGGGGACATGTAGAGTGGGGACACATAGAGACAGGGACATAATAGGGGGGACACACAGGCTAAAATAGAGATGGAAACACATGCAGACGGGGACACAGACACGGGGACATGTAGAGTAGGGACACATAGAGACAGGGACATAATATGGGGGACACACAGGCTAAAATAGAGATGGAAACACATGCAGACGGGGAGACATAAACATACCGGGGAGATAGTGTGAGTGTGTTCTTTGGTTTTATGTCCTTCTACTAGAAGTGATTCACAGTGTGCGTGTCTGTGTATGTGTAGGCCTATGCCGTTTTGTGTCTGTGTTTGTGCAAGCGTGCGCGTGTCTGCGTGTGCGCGCGCGTGCGTGTGCGTGCGTGTGTGTAGCCTATGTGTCTGTGTTTGTGCATGCCTGCGCGCGCGCGCGCGTGTGTGTGCGTGCATGCCTGCGAGCGCGCGAGTGTGTAGTAAAATCACAATGAAAGTGCAAAGCAAACGAAAACCAGTGTAACAGATCTTGAACTCGCTAGCACGTAAAAACCGCTGTGAGCTAAAAAAAAAAAAAAAAAATCAAAAAAATCAAATCGCAGGTCACTTAAATCGTGCGTGCGCAAAACTAGCCCCATGGGATACTAGGCCTAGTGAGTTGAGTTCTGCATAGCTCTGCAAAGAGAACGACTTCACTTTCCCAATGGTCCTTGGCGAGCGAAGGTTGGCAGACTAGGGGGGCCTCCGCCATTCTTGGTCTTTTACAAAGGTGAGCGATTTATGTATATCTCTTTTCACTGAATTCGTCCCTTTTAGCATTTTGGCCTCTTAATTAAAATGCATTGTTTAATGGGAACTAAAGGCGAAACTGGTGATATTCTCTTTCTCATATTCGTTCACGTTAAAAAGTACTGTTTCTCCCTAACATTGTAATACTTTTCGAACTTTTTCGAAATCAGTTTTCGCGCGAAATGTCTTCGAATGTCTAACGAAGCATAGGCCTACCCTGACATTTTCTCATCAGGAATTTCCTCCACGTTTACCTCCTTATGAGTCGCATTGTAAACAGGATAGTTTGATTACTATTAGGTGAAGATAACTTTGAATAATGTTAACAGAATGTCGCCCCTTCTCTGTGAATTTGACTGACATTTTTAAGTGGTATAAAACTAATAAAAAGGTTTTTTGTTTTTTTAGTAATGGCTGTTTATTGATCAAAACGTTTAAATTTGGTTTTCAAATTTCTTTTCGCCCAAAAGATTTTGAATTCATTAATTCCCCCGTGGGGATACCGGGGTGTCTTCCGTACAAATAGTTTTCCCATCTTCTGGAAGTTCTGTGCTTGTAACTTCCTCTAATCTGTCTCTCTCTTTGACTCTGCCATTTTCCTTCCTTTGTCATCTACTATCTTTCTGACTTTTTGTCCCCATTCTCCTGCCTGTTAAAAAACAAAAATCCGCCGTTAGTTTTCTCCTTTGAGCTCCTCCGAAATCGGAATGTGTCGGCTGAATGCAGTGAGTGAGGACACCAGTGAAAACTGGAAAACGGACACATACGTACCCATTGTGGCCTTATGGCCTGGGAACGCAGAAGAAGAAGAATTCATTGTCTGTGTGCATTTAAGTGTTTGGTTAATTTTTTTAATCAGGAAAAAACGGGAAAACGCATTTGGGGTTGAATTAAAGAGCTATTTTTTGAAAGGATTGCTCATCTGTATATACGAAAATAGGCAATATCTATGTAGCATCCCACAAACGGGTCCAAGAAAATCCACTTGGACAAACTTGAATCACCTACACGCAGTCATACATGCATGCACGCACATACACACACGCGCACGCGCACACACGCACACACACACACACACACAGTGACACACACACAACCACATTCTTACAGTTCGTTACATCATTCACACATTCTGACAGTTCGATACATGAAGATGAAATTGCATTTGACGTTTGTTGACAAAAATACGCTCAAAATAACGAACCATACCACGACCTTTTTTTCAGCAGGAAATTCCTCCACTTTAACTTTTTTTTCCTCATATAATCAAATGATCAGGTATCGTCCTTTTGTCTTTTTTATCTTTAAACTGAAATAACACGTTGATTCTAATTTGTACTAGATTCCATTTTCTAATGGTCAGTACAAATTGTACAAAATCGGAATTCTAATTTGTACTAGGATTCTGAATCCTACTGGATTCCAATTTCTACTGTAACGTATACACTTTTTGTAGTTAAGGCTAATTGATCCAGATCCAGTCTTAGCTTTCACGTTGTGAAAAACGGGTTTGTACGCCGATGGGGACATTTCGCAGGGACTCCTCTGCATTGTATCTGATGGTCACCAAGCCGGGAGTTCGAGCTATGTTCCTCTGTATACTGCCCGTGTGTGCCTGCCCCCTAGTAATACAACACTGACTTACAGGGCGGGAGCAGGGCTGCTCTTGTGTTGATAGGGCAGGCGTGGCCGGTGCATCTCTGGGTCCCATCAGCACCTTCGGGTGTTTATTTTTATTTTTCGGACTCTCCCAATATGAGCTCGATGTACATTTTAACTTCTAATATTATTTTGCAGATGTCCAGCTGTCGCGGAGTCGTGGTCCTCAACACTACCTCACCCGTGTTCCCCTGCCACAGTCATAACGGGCTTCCATCTGGCAACATAGGGTGGACGCCTGCTGCAAAAGCTCTTACCCTGCCACAGTCATAACGGGCTTCCATCTGGAAACATAGGGTGGACGTCTGCTGCACAAGATGTCCACACGACTAAGTTGGTGCTTTATTTTCTATTTAACTCGCTCATCAGTTATAATAGTGTACAAATGATCTGTGCATGCTTGGAAATGATATACACTGGCTGAATGTTTAGGTTAAAATGCATTTTGTGTGTCGTTGGGTAATTATAGACTTGTAATCAACAGGGCATATAATTGTAAAACCCAAGATGCATTTCTTGTATAGGATGACAAATATAGTTAATTTGTCAAAAGTGATAGTTTCATGTTGTAGAGAAACGTATGAATAGACTGCTTAAAGACTACTTGACGATCTTAACCTACCAATGTCAATCGTTGTGTGGCCAATGTCAAACTTCTGTTTTTATTTTCAGTGATGCTTCATTTGGATAGATTGAATACAATCAAGCGTAGGTTCCTCTTCGGTTGAAGTGGCCGACTTAGGACAAACACACACATTATATCTGCAATCGGAAAGTTCCGTGTGGAAACCACTTGCGTAAGAAATAAGCGGATATGATTGTGCATGGGCTTCCGCGTGTAATGTGCACACTCTTTCATATTTCTTACTAACAGATTTGTTTTGCAGATTGCTCATGGATTGCCACGCCGAACTGTGCACGTATATGTGGGTGTGCACTTATTTCATTAAAAAGCGATCCAGTAGTTACCTGTAGCGAACTGAAATCTAATAGACATACTCAATCGAGTTAATGACAACTTATTGACCTCTGTAGCTAACTCATTTGTTGCTCCCTGGCATTGTGCAGATTCCATGGGTAGAAGAGGATCATCCATCCTGATGATCACCCACAGTCGTGGGAAGAAGACCATCCTTCCTGATGACCATCATCCAGTGTCATGGGAAGAGGACCATCCTTCCTGATGACCATCATCCACAGTCATGGGAAGAGGACCACCCCTCCTGATGACCATCATCCACAGTCATGGGCACAGCAACTATCGGCGCCAGCTCATCTCCAGGCTTTGGTGTTGCAGGACCTGTCTGTCCCGCCTTCATCGGTAGGCCTTTTTATCAGTTAAAAAGAATAGAATAATACTTACGTTGGTGATTGCTGGTGTTGCTATCACTTAGGTTATAATAGTAAATTATTATTCATTCCCTCTTTTGTAAAGTTTGGTGGTGCAGTGTAATGTGATGTGACAATGAGTGGTGGTATGGCTCCCGCCCACCTATGTGCGCATCTCGACCCTTCCAACGAAAGTGTCGCCATCTTAGTCAGATTTGTGTGTAAACAGGATGGAAGTTCAGTTTAACGTCGCGTATCGGCTTTCGCCATGTACGACGGGCTGAACAAACCAACCAGGGTATAAACAAACAATTTATGTTCCTGAATCACTGTCTTAGCCAAAAGGCCGAGAAGCGATCAGAATTTAAACGTGTAAACAGCATCGATCGGGCATTTTTCAAACAAAGTTACGGACTAAGATGGCGGTCTCCCATACTATGGAGCGCTCCTTGTGGACGGATATGACACGTGGGTACAAGCCATAGAATTAAGGTTGAAAATATTTTTTATGAGCTGAACACGCCATGCCTTTAAGCGTTTTGTAGATATGTTTTCAGTTAACAGTAGCTGGCAAGCATATTACTGTCTAAAGAATATACAATGTAATGAAGCTGCTTTATGCATTAATGCAGCATCGACTCTTGACAAGACGGAGTATGCTAGCAATGATAAGCCTTGGCAAGAAGCGATGGAGTTGATTTCTGCAATGTTATCACCCAAAGCTCTTTCGGTGATGTATGTATGCACTAAAGCATTTGATACCTACTGAAGTCCTCAAGGATAGCGTCTGGAGTATTCTGCAAGTCTAATTCACTAGGCTACTATTCAACCAAAACCTATACAAAGGCGTCACAGCTGTTCCGTCGCACACAAAGTCAAACTATTTATTTAAGACTGAATCTGTAAATCTTATATTTTAAAAAAGCAGGAGAAAGTTAGATTAGCGTCCAATCGGTCAGAGACCCTTACGTACGGGGGGAAAAAGAAGAAAAAAAGCACCAAGCACGTCCATCAGATTAATTGTAAAAACTGTTTTTGTTGAGCAGTATCATGAAACCTATTTAGTAAAAAAAATGTTTATATAAAAATCACTTAGTATTGCAAACATAAATAAAATTGCCCATGAGTGAAAATCTAGCAATTGTAAATGAATACAACTAATTTACGCACATACAACATATTCGTGACTGTTATTTATGAAAAGTTACTTGTGGTAAACTAAAGTTGGCTTGAAAAAACTTCTGAAATTATGGATGAACTAAATGCTCCTCCCGAAACAGCTGTGGCGTATATAATGGTTTCATTTGGATTTATACATGTTTATGCCTACCATTCCTATTTATTCATTTGTGATTTGTTTCCCTTTAGTGTGCAGGTATCAGGGAACGAGGCCTTCCGCCATGATGACCACTGTCCACAGGCTCGCTGACCTGCCAAACCTTGACGTCTGCTCATCTACAGTCCACGGTGTTTCCTCTCTACTCGGTACGTGTCAATACTCATCGGTACTGGTGGATAGTCATCTGCTCACCGATGTTGCAGATGTGGGCTGATTCACCTTCATAGGTATGCATGTTTTATACAGTTGATATAGAACTATTATGATGATACATTTTGTCAAAGCGATCACTTGATCTTCTGTTACACAAAATCAAGCTAGTGTTTTCCTTCCTTTCTTTAATCTTTATTATTTTGCTTATTTGGAATTCAGTTATAAAAACAAAAGTCTGATTCTTGCCGTTAATCCACATTTAAGACGATAAGGGAGATAATTTAAAGACATTTACAAGCAAGACAAGTTGCTTTTCTATCGTATAGATATTCTCCAGCAGACGAAAATGTGTATTTTGTCATATTTAACGTCTATCCAGATTTCTCATTAAGCTTTTTTGGTGGTTGTGCAGACAATGGGCTTTTTGGTGTTTACGCATGGCCTTTCCAAAATTGAAGAGGGTGTTCATCTCATTCACGTATCGTCTACCCCCTCCTACCCCCCGACGCATTGCGCCAGGCATGTCGCCTCTTGGGTGTGAATCAAGGCCGCAGACTTGTCATCATAGCATCACAAACGAAAACCAGAACAGTCGGGCGTCATGGTCTTTACAATCAACTTAATCTGGTCACCGTCAACGTTATCTTCCTCCACATCATAACTCGTCTTTGTGTCATCGTCAGCATCATCTTCATCGTCGACGCCTTCGTTTTGTCTTTGTCTTTACGGTCGACCTCGTCGTCGTCGTCGACATCGTCTAGGTCAACTACAATGAAATCAACAATGTCGTTGTCATCGTAGTTATCAACTTATCATCTTCATGGAAATCAACGAAGTGACAATGTCTTCGTCGCCATCATCATCATGGAAATCATCATTCTCATCAACGAAGTGACAATAATCATCGTCTCTTCGCCGCCGTCATCGTCATCATGGAAATCATCATTCTCATCAACGAAGTGACAATATTCGTCTCTTCATCGTCGTCATCATCATGGAAATCATCATTCTCATCAACGAAGTGACAATATTCATCATCGTCTCTTCGCCGCCGTCGTCGTCATCATCATGGAAATCATCATTCTCGTCAACGAAGTGACAATAATCATCGTCTCTTCGCCGCCGTCGTCGTCGTCATCATCATGGAAATCATCATTCTCGTCAACGAAGTGACAATAATCATCGTCTTTTCGCCGCCGTCGTCGTCATCATCATCAAGGAAATCATCTTTCTCGTCAACGAAGTGACAATATTCGTCGTGACTAAGCTTGACTACTGTGGGAAACCGCAGTGTGTGCTTCATTTAGTAAAAACAATTTAATTCAGTTTTTTGGTGTGTGACTTTGTTACTAACTTAGATAATTCGGGTGTGTTTTTTATCAATACTTGTGTGTGTATGTATTTTCTCTTGAAACCATGTAGCATGTAAATATGGGTAACCGAGGAGTGCTTTTCTGTTACTGATGTTCTTTTTGTGCCTTTGTTACGTGTCACAAAATTGATTATTCGTTTTTTATTTCAATGCCGGCTTCACGTCGTCTTCCTATCTTGTCATTGTAAAGCGCATAGAGTATTTTTTTTCCAGATTGGTAATAAAAAGGGGATGCGGCAGAACCCTTGCCTCCTGCTTATTTTAATGTTCAGTTGAAATTGCAAATTGTTGAATAATGTCAAAGTATATGGATTTTCCCCCCACTTTCTACCAGTTCTATGCCATATAGAAATGTTACATTTTGCAGTGTTTTAAAAGCTTTTTGTTTTGTGAAATGTGTCAAAATACTTGGAAAAAATGGTGTGCTCGTTTAGGCTGTATCGGACCATTCGACGTGGTTCAAAGACGGTGGTTGTGGGTTTTATTCTAAGTTTCCCTAACAAAATTAACGCTCAGTCGAACGAAATTAGCAACCACTTTCTTTCGTCAAAGTCGAACAGTCCTACACGGCCTTTAACTTTACACACGATATGTAAATATTTGCTTTAAGGAATGTTTTTGCACACTTCTCCCCCGCGGGTTTCCACCTTGTGGTGGGGGAGCTTTAAACTGAGTATCCCCTCATCCCCATTTTTCATTTTCTCCATGATCCTCATTTAGGGGAAGACGGGGTAAAAAGCGCATGGGCGGGTAAGAAGCCCACCCCAATTATCTCATGAAATGAAGCAAATTTCAGTCTCATTTTGCCCATGAGACGAGCGTTAATGTCTAGCATTCGTCTCATGGGCAAATTTGACTGAAATTTTCTTTATTTCATGAGATAATTGGGGTGGGCTTCTTACCCGCCCATGCGCTTTTTACCCCGTCTTCCCCTACAATTTATGGCATGCTGGGTTTTTCTTTTATTGTTCACTGGCTTTCACGCGTGAGACCTTACGCACTTGAGTGGGCACATGTTGCCCATTGTGCGGTGCATATTTGCCCATATGGCCTTTTTACATACTTGTTTTTTTACTAGGATATGTTTATCCTTTTTTTTTACTGTATTTTTTTAACCGGGATCCAATAAGTAGAGTAGAGTGGCTCAACGTTTTCAGCACTGTGTGAAATTATGAGCTATAGGGTACAATGATGAAGATGACATGTTAATGTTGTGAATTGTACTGTTTATTTCTTGTTGTTTTCAGGTTTGGGGACGTTGTTAAGAATCATTGATGTGTGTTTTGTTATACGTGGTTGAATGCTATGCGGTGACAGTCCTGAGATAACCATAGCTGCTGACGGGACTATAACAGACTAACTAACTTTTGCACACTTTGTTTTTGTTGCGAAGTGTGTACATTAATCACCCCCGCCTTCATGTTTACGACCCTCGATATCAAAGTCGTGTACTTTCGGTTTCATGACAATAACCTTAATAAGTTGATCAATTTCCCTGAAACTGCGGAATATTGCATCTCGTTGGAAGTGTTTCTATGCTAACCTTTGATGGGGGCGTCTTATGTGCTAATTAGCCGAGACTTATTGAGTTCAGTATGCGTTTACGTGTATTATCTTGTGTACGTTTTTCTTCTCCATATTTCAATGCTGTCAAATTGCTTGTTCAGGTTCATTCATCATTGGTAAGTAATGATGTGATTCAATTTGAAATTATTATATATAAATAATGAATGTTTAGTTTAAAGATGGTTTTATTTTAAATAAAATATTATTTGTAGCATGTAAAGCATTTTTTATTGCTACGCGTCACACTTTTTCAATAAGATATACAACGCATTATATATTTAAATAATGCATTATTTAGAATATTGAAAAAAATAGGACTTTCTTGACACAAGGAATGCCATACCCCTCCCCTCCCAATTCCCCCTCTCCATTCTTTCCTTATACACTGTCCTGTTTTGGGCCTATGCTCAACTGTCTGGTCAGGTTCCCATTTCACTACCATGACGTCGGGTTCATACACCGCAATACATGTAGTACAGTTTGTTTTAGTTTTTATTGACCCTTTTCACATCTTCTCTTCATCTACTGACTCGGACAATCCTTTTTTAAGTCATAATTACATTCCATTCACTGTTAGGTTGTTTTCCCCTAGACATTTCTATTTTTTAACAAATAAAACGTGCTTTTTTCCCTACACCGTGGACAGTCTAGGTCCAGGATATTTTCTGTTTAGTTTTCCACTCTTCTCTTTTGATAATGATGTATAGCTTCATTGCCACACTGTTCACACTTATGTGTGATGATATCCAGGATATTTTCTATTTAGTTTTCCACTCTTCTCTTTTGATAATGATATATAGCTTCATTGCCACACTGTTCACATTAAAGCATAATATTTTAAGATAGAATAATATAATCCCAGAATAAAGAGTAGTTTTAAAACTGCATAATTTGAGGAAATTGTTATACAGATGGACATAGAAAATGCCTATCCGAATGTTCACAATACCATGTGACCTGCCTCCTTGCCGTATGGACAATGCTGAAGCCCTCTGTTAAATGCTTACTTTGTTTCTCCTCAGTATTTTGTACACATTACGTTGCTTTCAATAACACACGTAATGGCAATTATATTTAAAAGCGCTAATGATAAAGAAAATCAAATTGCAAAACATAAATTCAAACCTTTCACATGCTTTTACCCATTTTTAAGCTAACCTTCCTGCAATATCTAAAGTGTATCAGCAAATTAATCAATCTTACTAAGCTTAGACAAAACTACACAACGCACCAGATTGCCCAATAAGTTGTTTGTGAAGCCCAACTTTGATTTCTCAGCATCATTGTTCCTTTCAAGCTAAATGGACAATTCACAGGCAGGTAACTGGTTAAAAGATCGCATTCAATGGACAATTACATTATATGTAAGGCAGTTAAACGTAACATTTATCGTAGCGACAGTTTGTGTTATAAGGATGGTCAGGCATGGGAATTGTGCGCGGATTTCCGCGGGAAAAAAATTGAAATTGTTACTCAATACTTCGTTTTTGTTACTAAATACTTCAATTGGGGGGCTTTTCAGCGGTTTTTGTCTTTGACAATTCCCATGCCTGATGGTGGTAGAATGGGTGAACCGTTGTCTTTTGAAGGCTGTTTTTTGCCTCGCTCTGTGCAGGCTGGTAGGGGAAAGAGAAGCGTCCTCTCTCACCCGCTGCCCCTGTGCACGTTCAGAATTTATGACAATCGAATCAACGCTGCATTTTTGTTGGCAACTTTTCAAATTGTATCACTTTTTTGGCCAAAGTTGTCGCAGGATGGTATGGGGAGAGCGTCCACTCCTTAATACCTTCTATGTCGATGGACAGTTTGAAAGTTTCTTATAATCGCCCATTCTCTACCATAATAACTCCTTACCACCTTCTATGTCGATGGACAGTTTGAAAGTGTCTCATAATCGCCCATTCTCTACCATAATAACTCCTTACTACCTTCTATGTCGATGGACAGTTTGAAAGTTTCTTATGATCGCCCATTCTCTACCATGATATGTAATAAGCAAAATAGACTTTTCTGTGGCTTCCAAAAACGGAATGAAATCGTTTTCAGGTTGTTGAACGTTGGTAAGACACATTGATGCGTTTTGTAATACGTGTTCGAAATTTACGTGGAGACAGTCCTGATATGACCATAATTATAGCTGTCGACGGGACTATAAATGACTAACTTTTCGAATTTTCAAGTCACACAATTCATTTTCCAAAAAACATGGATATACATAGTTGGTGGTACGCAAAACATAGAGTGAATAAATAAGATCACAGCTCAAATATTAAAATAGAACATTCACGCAACTGAACACTAGCGCACACAAACCGCAGCACCCCCCACGCATGAGAGAAAGAGAGAGGGAGGGAGAGAGAGGGAGAGAGAGAGAGAGACAGAGTCTAAAGTGAAACTCACACACATACATGCGCGCAGCGTTTCATCTGATAATATACACAATAGCTCTTACGCTGACGCATAAAACGAGTAACTAAGAATAAAGTTATGTTGGAAATCGATTAAGTTAAGACGGTCATCTTACGGAATAAACGCATCCTTTAAAGATTAAAACTAGCCATTCCAATCAGAATGTTGTAATCTGGGATTGACAGTCAGCAGAAGGGCTGACGTTCTCGGCACGGCCTAGCTTTATGGGCTCCTGGGCATGTGTGTCTTTCGTTTAACGTCTATCCACTCCTCGTGATATTAGACGGAGGGAAAGTGTTTATCTTTGTGAGATTGGGTGCAGGCGTGTGGCTGTGTGCATGGATGTGTGTATATCTGTGCATGCGTGTGAGTATCTACGCATGCGTATGTACGTGCATTATGAATGGATAGGCCTACATTGTAGAAGTAGTAGACAAACAAACAATAAGTAATAGCAACAGCAAAACTTCTTTTTTTTAACCCTTTCACCGCCATTCATCTTTGAGCCAAAAATCTTCATTAAACTTACTTGGCTACAGAACAAAATTTGTCTGCAATATTGTGGGATTTCTCTGTGACATATTTATAATAGGGTCATTCCTTACTGCCCAAATATAGGAACACAATATTATTGAATAACAGA
>CM065691.1:16677433-16714717 GCA_017654935.2 Phymorhynchus buccinoides
AAAGGAAAATGCGGATAAAAAGCACGTTACTCCAGCACAAGTGAGAGTTGGATGAGAACATGAGTATGAAAATTGAGATGTAAAGAACCAAGCATGCTAACAACAAGAAGCTTGATAACAACGGCAACAAACACAGTGTCTAACAAAGACAGCACTGCGTTAATATCTTAATATGCCTTGTGTGTTTCACTGCATTCTCAGACCGTGTGATGCTAATCAAAAGTCTTGGAGTGTACAAAATAATATTTCAGTTAGAACTTATAAACCAGTGGGTCCTTACTCTTAGTCTGTGAAAGATTCCTTGGTAGGGGTTTGTATTAGATGTTTGAACTGTAAAATGTGTTATTTTAAATTAAATTTAATGTAAGTAAACTAAGTTCACTAGTATATCTATATGCACTGGGTGATGCTGATCGAGAACATGGGTCTTGGTCACAGACTCTTTAAACGGTGCTAGTGCTACTGTGAAGTCAGAATGATTGAATGGTCCCTTGGTGGATTATTGCAATAAGTGCTTGCTCTGTCAAAATGTGCTTTTTGTGTCCTTCCTTTGATGCTGACAAAGAATATGTATCTAATGGACTAGTGTCTGTGGCAAACAGTATTTGAGTTTTGTGTTCAACAACTACTAGTACTTGAGTCAGTGTGATGCCCCTTGATGAAGGTTTGTTCAGGAGCTTTGCACTATCACAACATGCCTGATTGCATTCTTAAGTGTAATAATGATTAAAAAAATATATATACATTGGTCACTGGGTTTACACTTACAATCTTCTTCTTGGTTCGCTCAGACAGTTTCCTGTCAATTATGAGCGTAGATGCGTCATGCTGCCATTATGCGCCTAAGAAATAGTTAGGCCCAGCATGTCCGACTTCGGCTGATCTGAAGAAATCTTTGTAAGAATTTATAGAAAAAAAGGCAGGAGAATGGACCAGTAAGATAGAAAGATAGCAGATGACAGTAAGCAAAGGGAAAAGAGAATGACAGATTAGAGAAAGTTACATGCACAGAACTTCCAGAAGGTGGGGGAACTAGTTGTACGAAAGACACCCCCCACCCCCCGGTATCCCCACAGGGGGACTTACAGTCAATAGTTTTAAGTTGTATAACAACCAAGTCTAATAGTACTGGTAAGACTCATTGTCTTAAGACAGTCATAGGCTCCTTTGTGGAGGTTTATGCTGGTCAACATGCTTCATTGTACTCCTTAATTGATGCTGATCAAGAGTATACTATAATGTGGGGTTTTGGGTCTGAAATCAACATATTTTTAGTTATGGTAACTCGCTTTCATACAATCAGGCAGGCAGTCAGACAGACAAACAGACGCTTTATAACTAACGTGTTGAATACAAATAACATTTATTATTAAAGACACATTCTCTATTGAATAAGCTTTATTTTGGTACCAAATTTATGTTAATTGGTCGAAAAATAAGCAAGTTATGGCTGGTTGAAGTTCAGATTCATCCAAATCTTGATCAACTTTTTCTTATATAGCCCATGTAAAAAAGACTAATTTCAAGAAGCCGTAACTTGCTTATTTGTTGACCAATTTAGACAAATTTGGTATCATTTTAAAGATCGTTTCATGCGCTTTCCAATGACAACATATACACATTTTAGTATATTTTTCTAACCATCCTACTTATAATATTCTCCTTTACTTATATCAAATAAATGAATAAATACCATCACAGTAATGCAAAGCAATATGAAGAACACAACTTGTTCAAACAATTTTAATGAAGACTAGCGCAACGCCTAGTACTGGCAATACACCGTACTGGTAACGCCTAGTAACGGTAAAGCCAAGTACTGTTAAGGCTGAGTACAGCAAATTTGAAGCGATTCGGTTAAGAAACGGCGGAGTTTATAAGGCCCCGTTTCACGTTGGCGCTGCTCTGAGAGTGACGCTCTCTCCCAATTGTCTTCCAATTTGCTGCTAGGCTTTGCCCGGGCCATAGGAAGCCTGACAGCAAATTTGAGTAAAGGTAAATCGGCGTATAGCGCACACGTTTCTGAAACCGATTCGCTTCCGATAGTCACCGTAGTCACTTCCGATAGTCACCGTACCCGGTCATGTACCTGCCAAATTTGAAGGCAATCGGTCCAGAAACGCCGGAGATACGGACGCCGAGAGGCCGGCGGATGCGCGTTTCGCGCATTTGCGAAACCGCGCAAATGACACGGCCGCCTCGGTTGCCGTTGCCATCGCCCCATCAGGGCACACAGCAAATTTGAAGCGAATCGGTAAAAAAAAAAACGGCGGAGTTATAAGGCCCGTTTTGTGTTTCAGACAGACAGACACACACACACACACACGCACGCACGCACGCACGCACGCACGCACGCACGCACGGACAGACACTTGGCTTTTTTTACTATATGATTGGCAAAATGGTTCCAATTGTCCCAATGTTGGAAGTGATACAAAAACAACAACCCCAAAACCCTTATATACAGTGAAGAACTGATAACTCAAAAATGGATAACTCAAAAACACTGGATAACTCAATAATTTTTGGGTCCCAGTATAATAACATCTATGTTGAAACTTGAAAAGTCTTTATCTCAAAATAAAATTTCAGTCCCCTCACTTTTGACTTTTACTGTATGATATGAAATAAACTGTTCGCGACTGGAACTCCCTGCCACCAGAAACCATCCAGTCCCCCACACTCAGCTCCTTCACCTCGAATGTGCTGAAGCTCCCTGATTAAAAAAATTCAAAAAAAAAAAAATTCTTCCCCTTGTGGGGCCTGGTATTCTCGGACTAGCCAGGGGTGCCCAGCCTTGCATGCCCTCTTATCTATCTAGCTTTTGTTTTTGTTTTTTCCCGCGCTGCATAATTCTTTGAACCCCAGTACATGTCAATAATTGCAGTTACTGCAGGTGAACATTATGATGATTATTGGTAGAAGAAGAAGAAACTAAGGTGTTTTAATGCAGATTGATTGGTTTCTGTTTGTTAAATTTTTAACGTGTCGGTGAACTGTCTTATCATATTTTACGTACTGTAGTATAAAGGGATAGTTTCTCTCCCAGACTGAGACTCTTGTGCCTTATTATGAACACTGTGTTACTGTGTGTGATCACAACTGAAGAAAGTGGATACCAACCTCAGCACACACAGACACAGTCACACACACACTCACACTTACGTACACACACACACACACACACACACACACACACACACACACATCTCAAGCAAAATGTGGGGGTTGAACATTGCTTGATATTGTATTAAACACGTGTCAGAAAGTTAAGCAACCCCTCTTTGAAATCCACCAGAAGTTTGATAACTCATAAAACGAAAGTGAACTCGAAGAATCATTTCATTCTTTTTGTTTCGTTTGTTGCAGCACTCCTTTAGGACTTTTACCTCTTAGACTCAACAAAAAACCAATACGGCGTTACGCGACCAAGAACTAAAAAAGCAAAAAACCACTAACAGAATCTGAAGCGAAACGAGAAAAAAAAAGAGCAAACCAATAATTTCCGAAAAGCGAACCACCAACCAAGTGTCCTTCCTTCACAAGCTGAACACACACACTGCAAATCTGAGGACCTATTCGACCAGTGACTTCGGCAGACCTCTGGCTTTTTGTACTGGAATGCTCACTACAGAGAGAGTTTGGTGTTGGCGTTGGCTAGTTACTTGAACACAAGAGTTTGGCTGACTTTTTTTTTTCTTTTGAGACGTTTAGTAAGGTTGCTTCATGAGCATTCTTTCGATTGTTGTGCTATGGAGTAACTGAGAAAGCTTTTTTTGAAGGTGAGTGGCTTGAGAGTTTTTTTGTTGTTGATGTTATCAGGGGGGGAGGTGTCAGGTTTTTTTCCCCCCATAAAATTTCACTTCCAGTGGAATTGCAAGAACAACAGAAATGGGAAGGGAGTGGTTTGAGAGTTTAGGGTTGTATTTTTTTTTTGTGGGGAGGGGGGCAGTTGTGTGCATGATTAGGTGACTGGACGTTTGAATATAAGATTCGATAGGTAAAGAAGATACTGTTTATTCTTTTAATGGTGAAAGAGCTTTTGAAATGAAATAACCGTATCTATAGAAAAATTGGAAGTTGTTTGTATTTTTCTTCACGTCCTTAAAAAGCATGACAGTTAATGATCACACATGTGTCTGTTAACTACATGCATTTTTTCAAGTTTGTGTTTCTTCATTTCTTGTTCAAGTTGTTATTTTCCAAGAATAGATGGTATAGATTTCGTTTTAAATCAAACATTGAACACTAACTGATTATTTTTGCAAGTGCTGAACTGATCGTCATCTTTTAGTTTCAATTTTTTTTTTTTTTGGGGGGGCAGTAGTTTATTTAGAACTAATAGAAGGGTGACGTTTATTTTATATGGAAATGTTTACACACCTTAGACAGTTACACTCTTCCTCTGACAAGTGTCTCCTGCAGATCCCTCGTTGCCACACCAGAACCCTTGGCGAACATTCTTTCTCTTTTCAGGTTCCTTCCACTTAGAATAAACTCCCTTTACCTCTCCGTTCTGCCAACTCCCTTTCTTCATATAAGTCTTCTCTCAAAACTACTCTTCAAATCATAGTCTGCTTCATTTCCTTTCAAAGTACTTTGTCCCTTCCATGCACATGTGTTTGTGTGCATGCGTGTGTTTGTGGGTGTGCGCGTGCATTTGTTGTGTGTGTGTGCATTTATTTGTGTATGTGTGTGTGTGTGTGTGTGTATATCACTATATGTGTGTGTGTGTAACATATTTTTGACGTTCATTTGTTTCTATTGATGGCTTATTCATTTATGAATAACTTATTTATTATTGTAAGCGCTTAAGACTTATTTAAAATTAAGCGCTAGAAATGCCATTTATTATTATTATTATTATTATTATTATTATAAATGTTTTGGGTTTTAACTGAAAAAGAGAAACAAAATCGTTTTTTGAGATTGTAAAGAATGCCCTTGCTATCCCTTGTCTTCCCTTTCCACCAGAGGCAGAGCTCCCCCATTATCGTCCACTCCCTATCCATGACCCCAAACATTCGTGAGAAAGGCGTCATCCAAGAAATACAGGTGAGGAAAAATGACAATGGTGTTTTCGAGTTCAGAAGTACACATAAGAAATTATTTAAACTGTGGGGTTTTGGGGTCTGATTCTAAGTTCTTTTTTGTTTGTTCTTTTTTTTTTTTTTTAAAGAGGAGCTTCAGATTGCCATGAGGCTGGGTCAATGACTGTTGCTTTTGTCGCACTTTCTTTTCGTTATCTGTTTCCTCTTGATCTTGTTTTAGATTATGATTGTGACAATTTGTCTATTATAATTAGTCATGTAACTGCAGTGTTCCCTATTACGCAGATCTTTACATAAATTATGTACAAACTTTCAAGTTTGACGTATAAATTTTACAGTCAATACGTCATTGTCACGTACAGTTTTTCTCTCAGCCGATTGCTTCCTCAAATGTGTTCGCCGTGATCAGAATGTCGAAGCCATTTCGGCTTTCGGGAAACGATCAACAAAATATACTGGGCCTTTTCTTTCACTACTATGCCATGCTTGAAGCAGACGACAAAAACTACCATGAACCACAGAGTAATTTCCCTTTGTTTCTCGACACCCATGCTGCTCGCACGTGCACTGCTGCCAAGCCTAGCCCGTGTGTTTCTTGGAAGCAAAAAAATGGCGCTGGATTGCGAAACTTCGATGCAAAGTTCTTCCAAAGACTCTGAAGTTTTAAGTTTTAAAGATTTGTCTTTATTTTAGAGCATATTGTCCATTTATTATGGCTTTTATTTTGACCCTTACAAATTTTCAAATGACCCTTTAATTTTGGGGGCAAAGGGTCATGATGACCCTTACAAATTTGGAAGCATATGGAACACCTATTTACTGGTATGTTGATAGTATGATTTTATTTCAAGTTGCAGTATTGTATCCAAACTTGTTTTGAGAATGTGAATGTGGTCTATGCTTTTTCTTAGAATGTTCATATTGTAACTATTTTACTCTTGTATTGTGTGTTAGTGTGCGTGTATGTGTGCTGGTGTGTGCTCATGTGTGTGTGTGTGTGCGTGTATGTGTGCTGCGTGTGTGCATGTTCATGTGTGTGTGTGTATGTATGTGTGCTGGTGTGTGTTCATGTGTGTGTGTGTGCGTGTATGTGTGTTGGTGTGTGTTCATGTGTGTGTGTGTATGTATGTGTGCTGGTGTGTGTTTCATGTGTGTGTGTGTGTGTGTGTGTATGTGTGTGTGCTGGTGTGTGTGTTCATGTGTGTGTGTTTGGTGTATGTATGTGTGCTGGTGTGTGTGTGTGTTTGTGTATGTATGTGTGTGTGTGTGTGTGTTCCTGTGTGTGTGTTTGTGTATGTATGTGTGCTGGTGTGTGTTCATGTGTGTATGTATGTGTGTGTGGTGTGTGTTTATGTGTGTGTGTTTGTGTATGTATGTGTGCTGGGTGTGTGTGTGTGTGTGTGTGTGTATGTATGTATGTGTGCTGGTGTGTGTGTTCATGTGTGTGTGTGTGTGTATGTATGTGTGTGTGTGTGTGTGTTCATGTGTGTGTGTTTGTGTATGTATGTGTGCTGGTGTGTGTTTGTGTGTGTGTGTGTGTGTGTATGTGTGTGTGCTGGTGTGTGTGTTCATGTGTGTGTGTTTGTGTATGTATGTGTGTGTGGTGTGTGTTCATGTGTGTGTGTGTGTGTGTGTATGTATGTGTGTTCATGTGTGTGTGTGTGTGTGTGTATGTATGTGTGCTGTGTGTGTGTTCATGTGTGTGTGTTTGTGTATGTATGTGTGCTGGTGTGTGTTCATGTGTGTGTGTGTGTGTATGTATGTGTG
Organism: Phymorhynchus buccinoides; assembly: GCA_017654935.2. Taxonomy (NCBI): domain Eukaryota; kingdom Metazoa; phylum Mollusca; class Gastropoda; order Neogastropoda; family Raphitomidae; genus Phymorhynchus; species Phymorhynchus buccinoides. The sequence continues at coordinate 16,684,252 of CM065691.1, forward strand.
CTGGTGTGTGTGTTCATGTGTGTGTGTATGTGTGTGTGGTGGTGTGTGTTCATGTGTGTGTGTTTGTGTATGTATGTGTGTGTGGTGTGTGTGTATGTGTTTGTGTATGTATGTGTGTGTGTGTGCGCCTGCATGCATGCAGGCGTGTGTGTGTGTGAGGAAGTAAGAGAATGTTGCATGCGATCATCATGCTTATTTTACATTCTAATGGTTCATTATTTGTTTGCCTTTTTAATATTCTTGTTATCAATGTAAAGCGCACTGAGCTCATCATGTCTCAAAGAGCGCTATATAAATTCCCATTATTATTATTATTATGATGGCAGTCCTGTCCAATGATCGTAATGAGAACAAAATGTCCCCTTTGGTCAAGTGTTGTAAATTTACGTCCCAGTACTGTATAAGTGAATTGACTCAAATAGAAAGATAGTGTAGATACTGAGCCCATAGAATATGAACACCCATCACCATGTGTTACATCCCTTTATTTGGAACATCTACAAGTACTTGTGATAGTACTGGAAGTTTGGTTTTTTTCTCTCGCTTTTTTATTTTTATTTTTAGCTACCAGTAGTATTGATGACATGAAAATACTTAAGCTTTCTTGTAATTTACAAAACTTGGCCTGGACTCATAAAAGATGGTGTTTTTGCGCAGGATTCCTATGGTGCCATCCAGCCTTTGAATGGAAACAACCTTCTCTTCCATTTCAGCGAATACAATGGCAACGTTGACAACATGAAAATAGGAGGTAAGCTCCTTCAAAACTATGTACTGTATTTTTCGGATCATTAGGCACTGCTGTGTATAAGGAGAATAGGGCAATTTTCAAGTAAAGTCTGAAAAAAATAAAGTAAATGGCGCCCTCGTTTATAAGGCGATACACACCTCGCAAAAAAAAGTCGAAGTTTGAAGCCCGTACACGTCCTGTAAACGCTTACCGACCGCCATTACTGCTGTCATAAATGAGAGTTGGCTCCCTTCTCAAATAATCGAACTTCCGTTTTTGCGACTTCCGGTTGTTGTGTTTGGACTTTTTTTCCGCTAAAACTAGTAGAATTATGGCATTTTAAGCTCTACAGTGATGCTTTTTACATCCAATGAAGGGTTATGGCATCTGTTTGGACAGTATCTTGGACGATAATAGCGATTTTGAAGTATTTTAACGTGAGTATTCGTTGTATCGGCAACTCATTACCACTTTCGATGTTGTGACTCACAGTAGACTGTACTGAGTACGGCAATCGCTGCCTCTTTTCTCACTATTTTGTTCACTAATAGGGCGCCCTCGTTTATTAGGCGCATAGGTCGAAATTGGAGAAAAAAATATCGCCTTATAGTCTGAAAATGACGGTACATATTCTGGATATTGATACATTGGAATTGATAATGCACAACGTCATGGTAATGCTATATTTTACGGACTATTAAAGGGAAAACACCCGATCCTACGGATGGGGTCTTTTTCGCCAGACAAGCTCTGCTTTGCGGTGGCTGGCACAACAGGGAACAAAGAAGGGCGAACCGTCTCTCTCGCCAGCTGTAAGTCAAATGCGGCACGCGCTCAGCATTTCCCCTCTTTTATGCTCCTCCTGTGCCTTTAAGGCGATGATGGTTTTCTTATTCTGAGACCCCTGCACCTTAGTTATAATGTGGCTGATCATTTAGTAAGAAAATAGAGTGACAAAATCTGAATTTTGTGTTAAATTTAGGGGGATGCGCCTTATAATCAGGTGCGCCTTATAGTCCGTAAAATACGGTACTTAGGATTATCCTTGTGGGGAGCAGTCATCAGTGTTCATAAAATGAGTAAAAGAGGAGCAAATCGGCTAGCTTTACTCGCTTTGCTAGCTGATCAGAAATGCACGTCTCGGGCATGGTAGACCTCTGCGAATCGCGGAAAATCCACAAAACAGTTTGAAACAAAATTATTTAAAAATGCATTGAAATGGCATGAAAAAAAGAAAATTCGACTCATTTATTGAATTTTCTTTGGACCCCTGGCCATTTTCCTTGAAAACCACTTTGCCCCCACTACCATGCCTGATGTCTGCAAAGGCGCATTTGGGCATACCTGAAGCCTGAATTCAGGCAGTTTGATGCAGGCTCATGCAGTGGTCTGCCTGAAAAAATCCTTTCCTGCAATAACAAGTTATGCGCTTGAATTGAAGGCTAAACTGAATGGCATTGAAACCGCTACCAGCAGCATCGAATGCAGAAGAAGAAGAAGAAGCATTAAAGTCAGGTGAAAGTTTGCATCATCACGTGTACCCGTGCATCTGACATTGCTGTTGTGTGGTGTTGCAGTTTTAATTCTTCCTTAGAAATTTGTTTTGAAATTTCTACCTTGTTTTTTTAAATTGTCATGAAATTTTATTGAATTAATTTTCATGTTTAACAAGAAATGTTTCTGACACAGTTGATTTCTTGCTTGTTCACAAACTGTAAAAAATGTTGTTTCTTTGATTGGATGTGAGGGCGTATTATGACTAATATGAGGTCGGGGGAGATAAATGCAAGAGAAAGTGTGTGTGTGTGTGTGTGTGTGTGTGTGTGTGTGTGTGTGTGTGTGAGCGAAGTGAGAGAGAGAGAGAGTGAGTGTGTGTGTGTGTGTATGCATGCACGCGCATGTGTGTGTGAAGATGTTTAATGTGTGTGTTTTTGTAATGGTTGTATTCGTGTAATCGACTGCAAGATCAATTTCCTTGTGTTTTATAATGAGGACCGTAAAATGATTGATTGAAGTGAGGGAGTCAAAATCAGCCCACAAAATATGTCTGAATTTTTAGGGGTGACCTGCATTACTTTAGGGGGGTGACCTGCATTACTTTAGGGGGTCACCTGCATTACTTTAGGGGGTCACCTGCATTACTTTAGGGGGGTCACCTGCATTACTTTAGGGGGGTCACCTGCATTACTTTAGGGGGTCACCTGCATTACTTTAGGGGGTCACCTGCATTACTTTAGGGGGTCACCTGCATTACTTTAGGGGGTCACCTGCATTACTTTAGGGGGTCACCTGCATTACTTTAGGGGGTCACCTGCATTACTTTAGGGGGTCACCTGCATTACTTTAGGGGGTCACCTGCATTACTTTAGGGGGTCACCTGCATTACTTTAGGGGGTCTCTTTATGTTGTCGTACCCTGGCTTAAAGACTCCAGGGATCATCCCAATAGCCGAAGCACTTGAACACTATGGTACAATTACAAATGCACCGTTTTTGATTACCCCGCTGCGTTGGCAGCCACACTCCAACTTCGGGGGAGCTCTCTTTATAATTTTTTAACTTTTTTTTGTGTGAAAAACTGCGTCGTCAAATGAAAATTTGCTACGTTCAGAAATGCACTGCTCTGAAACCCAGTGTTGTCAGATGACACTTTTGAGCCTCGTAGGCGCATATGTGCTTCAAAATTAATAATTATAAATAATGCATAGCATTTATATAGCGCCTTTCTCTAAATGAATTAGACTCAAGCCGCTTACATTCACTGAACCACACGCAGATACACTTGACATTCTCCCTCATTCATACAACCATGTCTCTGAAATCACAGGGGAAAAGCTTTTCGAAAAAGATGGTGTCTTGAGTTGGGTTTTGAAACTGGAAAGGGTTGGCTGGTGGTGATGGAGATGGACAGGGAGAGAGTTCCAGATAGTGGGGGCACAACAAACCTGAAACTGCGCTGACTAAAAAAGATTTCCAATTAGTTGTGGGTACCTTTAAAAGCATGGCATTGGAAGATCGGAGTGAGCGAGAAGGAGTGTATGTGTGGAGAGCATTAGAGAGGTAAGACGGCAGGGCTCACAGGGACCCCCATTTGGGGGTCTACGAAGTACTATCATTCTAGAGGACCCTCTAAAAGAATGTGCAGGGGGTCCCAGGGATGCACTATAAAAATTCTTTTTAGCATTCGCAATGTCATTAGGTACCCTCTATCCCTCCTGTAGGACCCTGTATACTGTATACTGTAAGTTTTGCTGAACGATTGGGAGCCCTGGGCGGGAAGGGTTTTGCTCAAAATGACGGAAGGCAAGGACTGCAAACCTTGTACTGTAAGCGAAACTGGACTGGGAGCCAGTGCAGCTCTCTCACTAGGAGTGGCGTGACATGCTCTCTGTGTAACTGTTGTGTGTGTGTGTGACAGACCCAGTGGAGTTCAGTACGTTGACGGACTGCAGCGCGAGTATGCCCATCGCAGTGCTCGTGACCTGCATCGACGCCTCCCAGGCCAAGCCCTCCGTGGTCAGCGACGAGGAGGAACCCAAGCTCGTCGAGAACAAAAACGTGCGTCTTCATGTACTTTGTTATTGCTCTTATTAGTATCAGTAGTACTAGTAGTAGTGGTGCTCCCCATGGTCCTGCAAGGAAGAGTTTGTCGGCACCATCATCCAGGAACCAAAGCTCGTCAAGAACAAAAACGTGCGTCTTTGAAGACGCACGTTTTTGTTCTTGACGAGCTTTGGTTCCTGGATGATGGTGCCGACAAACTCTTCCTTGCAGGACCATGGGGAGCACCACTACTACTAGTACTACTGATACTAATAAGAGCAATAACAAAGTACATGAAGACGCACGTTTTTGTTCTCGACGAGCTTGGGTTCCTCCTCGTCGCTGACCACGGAGGGCTTGGCCTGGGAGGCGTCGATGCAGGTCACGAGCACTGCGATGGGCATACTCGCGCTGCAGTCCGTCAACGTACTGAACTCCACTGGGTCTGTCACACACACACACAACAGTTACACAGAGAGCATGTCACGCCACTCCTAGTGAGAGAGCTGCACTGGCTCCCAGTCCAGTTTCGCTTACAGTACAAGGTTTGCAGTCCTTGCCTTCCGTCATTTTGAGCAAAACCCTTCCCGCCCAGGGCTCCCAATCGTTCAGCAAAACTTACAGTATACAGTATACAGGGTCCTAGAGGAGGGATATAGGGTCCTAGTGGCATTGCCGAATGATAAAAATAATTTTTATAGTGCATCCCTGGAACCCCCTGCATATTTTTTAGAGGGTCCTCTAGAATGATAGTACTTCGTAGACCCCCAAATGGGGGTCCCTGTGAGCCCTGCCGTCTTACCTCTCTAATGCTCTCCACACATACACTCCTTCTCGCTCACTCCAAGCTTCCAATGCCATGCTTTTAAAGGTACCCACAACTAATTTGAAATCTTTTTTGGTCAGCGCAGCTTCAGGTTTGTTGTGCCCCCACTGTCTGGAATTCTCTCCCTGTCCATCTCCATCACCACCAGCCAACCCTTTCCAGTTTCAAAACCCAACTCAAGACACCATCTTTTTCGAAAAGCTTTTCCCCTGTGATTTCAGAGACATGGTTGTATGAATGAGGGAGAATGTCAGTGTATCTGCGTGTGGTTCAGTGAATGTAAGCGGCTTGAGTCTAATTCATTTAGAGAAAGGCGCTATATAAATGCTATGCATTATTTATAATTATTAATTTTGAAGCACATATGCGCCTACGAGGCTCAAAAGTGTCATCTGACAACACTGGGTTTCAGAGCAGTGCATTTCTGAACGTAGCAAATTTTCATTTGACGACGCAGTTTTTCACACAAAAAAAAGTTAAAAAATTATAAAGAGAGCTCCCCCGAAGTTGGAGTGTGGCTGCCCACCAGCGGGGTAATCAAAGACGGTGCATTTGTAATTGTACCATAGTGTTCAAGTGCTTCGGCTGTTGGGATGATCCCTGGAGTCTTTAAGCCAGGGTACGACAACATAAAGAGACCCCCTAAAGTAATGCAGGTGACCCCCCTAAAGTAATGCAGGTGACCCCCCTAAAGTAATGCAGGTGACCCCCCTAAAGTAATGCAGGTGACCCCCCTAAAGTAATGCAGGTGACCCCCTAAAGTAATGCAGGTGACCCCCTAAAGTAATGCAGGTGACCCCCCTAAAGTAATGCAGGTGACCCCCCTAAAGTAATGCAGGTGACCCCCCTAAAGTAATGCAGGTGACCCCCCTAAAGTAATGCAGGTGACCCCCCTAAAGTAATGCAGGTGACCCCCTAAAGTAATGCAGGTGACCCCCTAAAGTAATGCAGGTCACCCCCCTAAAGTAATGCAGGTCACCCCTAAAAATTCAGACATATTTTGTGGGCTGATTTTGACTCCCTCACTTCAATCAATCATTTTACGGTCCTCATTATAAAACACAAGGAAATTGATCTTGCAGTCGATTACACGAATACAACCATTACAAAAACACACACATTAAACATCTTCACACACACATGCGCGTGCATGCATACACACACACACACACTCACTCTCTCTCTCTCTGAGTCGCTCACACACACACACACACACACACACACACACACACACACACACACTTTCTCTTGCATTTATCTCCCCCGACCTCATATTAGTCATAATACGCCCTCACATCCAATCAAAGAAACAACATTTTTTACAGTTTGTGAACAAGCAAGAAATCAACTGTGTCAGAAACATTTCTTGTTAAACATGAAAATTAATTCAATAAAATTTCATGACAATTTAAAAAAACAAGGTAGAAATTTCAAAACAAATTTCTAAGGAAGAATTAAAACTGCAACACCACACAACAGCAATGTCAGATGCACGGGTACACGTGATGATGCAAACTTTCACCTGACTTTAATGCTTCTTCTTCTTCTTCTGCATTCGATGCTGCTGGTAGCGGTTTCAATGCCATTCAGTTTAGCCTTCAATTCAAGCGCATAACTTGTTATTGCAGGAAAGGATTTTTTCAGGCAGACCACTGCATGAGCCTGCATCAAACTGCCTGAATTCAGGCTTCAGGTATGCCCAAATGCGCCTTTGCAGACATCAGGCATGGTAGTGGGGGCAAAGTGGTTTTCAAGGAAAATGGCCAGGGGTCCAAAGAAAATTCAATAAATGAGTGAAATTTTCTTTTTTTCATGCCATTTCAATGCATTTTTTAAATAATTTTGTTTCAAACTGTTTCGTGGATTTTCCGCGATTCGCAGAGGTCTACCATGCCCGAGACGTGCATTTCTGATCAGCTAGCAAAGCGAGTAAAGCTAGCCGATTTGCTCCTCTTTTACTCATTTTATGAACACTGATGACTGCTCCCCACAAGGATAATCCTAAGTACCGTATTTTACGGACTATAAGGCGCACCTGATTACAAGGCGCATCCCCCTAAATTTAACACAAAATTCAGATTTTGTCACTCCATTTTCTTACTAAATGATCAGCCACATTATAACTAAGGTGCAGGGGTCTCAGAATAAGAAAACCATCATCGCCTTAAAGGCACAGGAGGAGCATAAAAGAGGGGAAATGCAAAAAAAAAAAAAAAAAAAAAGGGGAGCGCGTGCCGCATTTGACTTACAGCTGGCGAGAGAGACGGTTCGCCCTTCTTTGTTCCCTGTTGTGCCAGCCACCGCGAAGCAGAGCTTGTCTGGCGAAAAAGACCCCATCCGTAGGATCGGGTGTTTTCCCTTTAATAGTCCGTAAAATATAGCATTACCATGACGTTGTGCATTATCAATTCCAATGTATCAATATCCAGAATATGTACCGTCATTTTCAGACTATAAGGCGATATTTTTTTTCTCCAATTTCGACCTATGCGCCTAATAACCGAGGGCGCCCTATTAGTGAACAAAATAGTGAGAAAAGAGGCAGCGATTGCCGTACTCAGTACAGTCTACAGTGAGTCACAACATTGAAAGTGGTCACGAGTCGCCGATACGACGAATACTCACGTTAAAATACTTCAAAATCGCTATTATCGTCCAAGATACTGTCCAAACAGATGCCATAACCCTTCATTGGATGTAAAAAGCATTGTTGTAGAGCTTAAAATGCCATAATTCTACCAGTTTTCGCGAAGAAAAGTCCAAACACAACAACCGGAAGTCGCAAAAACGGAAGTTCGATTATTTCAGAAGGGAGCCAACTCCTGTTTATGACAGCAGTAATGGCAGTCAGTAAGCGTTTACAGGACATGTACGGGCTTCGAAGTTTGACTTTTTTTTGCGAGGTGTGTATCGCCTTATAAACGAGGGCGCCTTTGCTTTAATTTTTTCAGATTTTTCTTGAAAATTGCCCTATTCTCCTTATACACAGCAGCGCCTAATGATCCGAAAAATACAGTACATAGTTTTGAAGGAGCTTACCTCCTAGTTTCATGTTGTCGACATTGCCATTGTATTCGCTGAAATGGAAGAGAAGGTTGTTTCCATTCAAAGGCTGGATGGCACCATAGGAATCCTGCGCAAAAACACCATCTTTTATGAGTCCAGGCCAAGTTTTGTAAATTACAAGAAAGCTTAAGTATTTTCATGTCATCAATACTACTGGTAGCTAAAAATAAAAATAAAAAAGCGAGAGAAAAAAACCAAACTTCCAGTACTATCACAAGTACTTGTAGATGTTCCAAATAAAGGGATGTAACACATGGTGATGGGTGTTCATATTCTATGGGCTCAGTATCTACACTATCTTTCTATTTGAGTCAATTCACTTATACAGTACTGGGACGTAAATTTACAACACTTGACCAAAGGGGACATTTTGTTCTCATTACGATCATTGGACAGGACTGCCATCATAATAATAATAATAATGGGAATTTATATAGCGCTCTTTCTCACATGAGCTCAGTGCGCTTTACATTGATAACAAGAATATTAAAAAGGCAAACAAATAATGAACCATTAGAATGTAAAATAAGCATGATGATCGCATGCAACATTCTCTTACTTCCTCACACACACACACGCCTGCATGCATGCAGGGCGCACACACACACACATACATACACAAAACACATGAACACACACCACACACACACATACATACACAAACACACACACATGAACACACACCACCACACACACATACACACACATGAACACACACCAGCACACATACATACATACACACACACACACACATGCAACACACACCAGCCACACATACATACACAAACACACACACATGAACACACACACAAGCACACACACATACACACACACACACACACACACACATGAACACACATACATACACACACACACACACACACACATGAACACACACCACACACACATACATACACAAACACACACACATGAACACACACACCAGCACACACACATACACACACACACACACATATGAACACACACACCAGCACACATACATACACAAACACACACACATGAACACACACACACAACACATACATACACAAACACACACACATGAACACACACCAGCACACATACATACATACACACACACACACACACACACACCTACACACACATACATACACAAACACACACACATAAACACACACCACACACACATACATACACACATGAACACACACACCAGCACACATACATACACAAACACACACACAGGAACACACACTCACACACACATACATACACAAACACACACACACACACAGCACACATACATACACAAACACACACACATGAACACACACACGCAGCACACACACATACACACACACACACACACACACATGAAACACACACCACACACACACAGCACACACACACACACATGACACACACACACACAACACACATACACGCACACACACACACATGAACACACACCAGCACACATACATACACACACACACACATGAACACACACCAGCACACATACACGCACACACACACACACATGAGCACACACCAGCACACATACACGCACACTAACACACAATACAAGAGTAAAATAGTTACAATATGAACATTCTAAGAAAAAGCATAGACAACATTCATATTCTCAAACAAGTTTGGATACAATACTGCAACTTGAAATAAAATCATACTATCAACATACCAGTAAATAGGTGTTCCATATGCTTCCAAATTTGTAAGGGTCATCATGACCCTTTGCCCCCAAAATTTAAGGGTCATTTGAAAATTTGTGAGGGTCAAAATAAAAGCCATAATAAATGGACAATATGCTCTAAAATAAAGACAAATCTTGTAAACTTAAAACTTCAGAGTCTTTGGAAGAACTTTGCATCGAAGTTTCGCAATCCAGCGCCATTTTTTTGCTTCCAAGAAACACACGGGCTAGGCTTGGCAGCAGTGCACGTGCGAGCAGCATGGGTGTCGAGAAACAAAGGGAAATTACTCTGTGGTTCATGGTAGTTTTTGTCGTCTGCTTCAAGCATGGCATAGTAGTGAAAGAAAAGGCCCAGTATATTTTGTTGATCGTTTCCCGAAAGCCGAAATGGCTTCGACATTCTGATCGCGGCGAACACGTTTGAGGAAGCAATCGGCTGAGAGAAAAACTGTACGTGACAATGACGTATTGACTGTAAAATTTATACGTCAAACTTGAAAGTTTGTACATAATTTATGTAAAGATCTGCGTAATAGGGAACACTGCAGTTACATGACTAATTATAATAGACAAATTGTCACAATCATAATCTAAAACAAGATCAAGAGGAAACAGATAACGAAAAGAAAGTGCGACAAAAGCAACAGTCATTGACCCAGCCTCATGGCAATCTGAAGCTCCTCTTTAAAAAAAAAAAAAAAGAACAAACAAAAAAGAACTTAGAATCAGACCCCAAAACCCCACAGTTTAAATAATTTCTTATGTGTACTTCTGAACTCGAAAACACCATTGTCATTTTTCCTCACCTGTATTTCTTGGATGACGCCTTTCTCACGAATGTTTGGGGTCATGGATAGGGAGTGGACGATAATGGGGGAGCTCTGCCTCTGGTGGAAAGGGAAGACAAGGGATAGCAAGGGCATTCTTTACAATCTCAAAAAACGATTTTGTTTCTCTTTTTCAGTTAAAACCAAAACATTTATAATAATAATAATAATAATAATAATAATAAATGGCATTTCTAGCGCTTAATTTTAAATAAGCTATCTTAAGCGCTTACAATAATAAATAAGTTATTCATAAATTAATAAGCCATCAATAGAAACAAATGAACGTCAAAAATATGTTACACACAAGCACACACTATAGTGATATACACACACACACACACACACACATACACAAATAAATGCACACACACACAAATGCACGCGCACACACGCACAAACAACACGCATGCACACAAACACATGTGCATGGAAGGGACAAAGTACTTTGAAAGGAAATGAAGCAGACTATGATTTGAAAGAGTAGTTTTGAGAGAAGACTTTAAATGAAGAAAGGGAGTTGGCAGAACGGAGAGGAAGAGGGAGTTTGTTCCAAGTAGAAGGAGGCCTGAAAAGAGAAGGAACGTTCGCCAAGGGTTCTGGTGTGGCAACGAGGGATCTGCAGGAGACACTTGTCAGAGGAAGAGTGTAACTGTCTAAGGTGTGTAAACATTTCCATATAAAATAAACGTCACCCTTCTATTAGTTCTAAATAAACTACTGCCCCCCCAAAAAAAAAAAAAATTGAAACTAAAAGATGACGATCAGTTCAGCACTTGCAAAAATAATCAGTTAGTGTTCAATGTTTGATTTAAAACGAAATCTATACCATCTATTCTTGGAAAATAACAACTTGAACAAGAAATGAAGAAACACAAACTTGAAAAAATGCATGTAGTTAACAGACACATGTGTGATCATTAACTGTCATGCTTTTTAAGGACGTGAAGAAAAATACAAACAACTTCCAATTTTTCTATAGATACGGTTATTTCATTTCAAAAGCTCTTTCACCATTAAAAGAATAAACAGTATCTTCTTTACCTATCGAATCTTATATTCAAACGTCCAGTCACCTAATCATGCACACAACTGCCCCCCTCCGCCACAAAAAAAAAATACAACCCTAAACTCTCAAACCACTCCCTTCCCATTTCTGTTGTTCTTGCAATTCCACTGGAAGTGAAATTTTATGGGGGGAAAAAAACCTGACACCTCCCCCCCTGATAACATCAACAACAAAAAAACTCTCAAGCCACTCACCTTCAAAAAAAGCTTTCTCAGTTACTCCATAGCACAACAATCGAAAGAATGCTCATGAAGCAACCTTACTAAACGTCTCAAAAGAAAAAAAAGTCAGCCAAACTCTTGTGTTCAAGTAACTAGCCAACGCCAACACCAAACTCTCTCTGTAGTGAGCATTCCAGTACAAAAAGCCAGAGGTCTGCCGAAGTCACTGGTCGAATAGGTCCTCAGATTTGCAGTGTGTGTGTTCAGCTTGTGAAGGAAGGACACTTGGTTGGTGGTTCGCTTTTCGGAAATTATTGGTTTGCTCTTTTTTTTTCTCGTTTCGCTTCAGATTCTGTTAGTGGTTTTTTGCTTTTTTAGTTCTTGGTCGCGTAACGCCGTATTGGTTTTTTGTTGAGTCTAAGAGGTAAAAGTCCTAAAGGAGTGCTGCAACAAACGAAACAAAAAGAATGAAATGATTCTTCGAGTTCACTTTCGTTTTATGAGGTATCAAACTTCTGGTGGATTTCAAAGAGGGGTTGCTTAACTTTCTGACACGTGTTTAATACAATATCAAGCAATGTTCAACCCCCACATTTTGCTTGAGATGTGTGTGTGTGTGTGTGTGTGTGTGTGTGTGTGTGTGTGTGTACGTGTGAGTGTGTGTGACTGTGTCTGTGTGTGCTGAGGTTGGTATCCACTTTCTTCAGTTGTGATCACACACAGTAACACAGTGTTCATAATAAGGCACAAGAGTCTCAGTCTGGGAGAGAAACTATCCCTTTATACTACAGTACGTAAAATATGATAAGACAGTTCACCGACACGTTAAAAAATTTAACAAACAGAAACCAATCAATCTGCATTAAAACACCTTAGTTTCTTCTTCTTCTACCAATAATCATCATAATGTCCACCTGCAGTAACTGGCAATTATTGACATGTACTGGGTTTCAAAGACTTATGCAGCGCGGGAAAAACAAAAACAAAGCTAGACAGATAAGAGGGCGTGCAAAGCCGAGCACCCCTGGCTAGTCCGAGAATACCAGGCCCCACAAGGGGAAGGAATTTTTTTTTTTTTGAATTTTTTTAATCAGGGAGCTTCAGCACATTCGAGGTGAAGGAGCTGAGTGTGGGGGACTGGATGGTTTCTGGTGGCAGGGAGTTCCAGTCGCGAACAGTTTATTTCATATCATACAGTAAAAGTCAAAATTGAGGGGACTGAAATTTTATTTTGAGATAAAGACTTTTCAAGTTTCAACATAGATGTTATTATACTGGGACCCAAAAATTATTGAGTTATCCAGTGTTTTTGAGTTATCCATTTTTGAGTTATCAGTTCTTCACTGTATATAAGGGTTTTGGGGTTGTTGTTTTTGTATCACTTCCAACATTGGGACAATTGGAACCATTTTGCCAATCATATAGTAAAAAAAGCCAAGTGTCTGTCCGTGCGTGCGTGCGTGCGTGCGTGCGTGCGTGCGTGCGTGCGTGTGTGTGTGTGTGTGTCTGTCTGTCTGAAACACAAAACGGGCCTTATAACTCCGCCGTTTTTCGACCGAATCGCTTCAAATTTGCTGTGAGCCCTAACGGGGCGATGGCAACGGCAACCGAGGCGGCCGTTTCATTTGCGCGGTTTCGCAAATGCGCGAAACGCGCATCCGCCGGCCTATCGGCGCCCATATCTCCGGCGTTTCTGGACCGATCGCCTTCAAATTTGGCAGGAAGATGACCGGGTACGGTGACTATCGGAAGTGACTACGGTGACTATCGGAAGCGAATCGGTTCAGAAACGTGTGCGCTATACGCCGATTTACCTTTACTCAAATTTGCTGTCAGGCTTCCTATGGCCCTGGGCAAAGCCTAGCAGCAAATTGGAAGACAATTGGGAGAGAGCGTCACTCTCAGAGCAGCGCCAACGTGAAACGGGGGCCTTATAACTCCGCCGTTTCTTAACCGAATCGCTTCAAATTTGCTGTACTCAGCGTTACCAGTACTTGGCTTTACCGTTTACTAGGCGTTACCAGTACGGTGCATTGCCAGTACTAGGCGTTGCGCTAGTCTTCATTAAAATTGTTTGAACAAGTTGTGTTCTTCATATTGCTTTGCATTACTGTGATGGTATTTATTCATTTATTTGATATAAGTAAAGGAGAATATTATAAGTAGGATGGTTAGAAAAATATACTAAAATTTGTATATGTTGTCATTGGAAAGCGCATGAAACGACCTTTAAAATGATACCAAATTTGTCTAAATTGGTCAACAAATAAGCAAGTTCTTGAAATTAGTCTTTTTTTACATGGGCTATATAAGAAAAAGTTGATCAAGCTTTGGATGAATCTGAACTTCAACCAGCCATAACTTGCTTATTTTTCGACCAATTAACATAAAGTTGGTACCAAAATAAAGCTTATTCAATAGAGACTGTGTCTTAAATAATAAATGTTATTTGTATTCAACATGTTTGTCATAAAGCGTCTGTTTGTCTGTCTGACTGCCTGCCTGATTGTATGAAAGCGAGTTACCATAACTAAAAATATGTTGATTTCAGACCCAAAACCCCACATTATAGTATACTCTTGATCAGCATCAATTAAGGAGTACAATGAAGCATGTTGACCAGCATAAACCTCCACAAAGGAGCCTCTGACTGTCTTAAGACAATGAGTCTTACCAGTACTATTAGACTTGGTTGTTATACAACTTAAAACTATTGACTGAGTAAGTCCCCCCGTGGGGATACCGGGGGTGGGGGGTGTCTTTCGTAAAAATAGTTCCCCCACCTTCTGGAAGTTCTGTGCATGTAACTTTCTCTAATCTGTCATTCTATATTTCCCTTTGCTTACTGTCATCTGCTATCTTTCTATCTTAATGGTCCACTCTCCTGCCTTTTTCTATAAATTCTTCCAAAGATTTCTTCATCCGAAGTCGGACATGCTGGGCCTAACTATTTCTTAGGCGCATAATGGCAGCATGACGCATATACACTCATGTGACAGGAAACTGTCTGAGTGAACCAAGAAGAAGATTGTAAGTGTAAACCCAGTGACCAATGTATATATATTTTTTTAATCATTATTACACTTAACAATGCAATCAGGCATGTTGTGATAGTGCAAAGCTCCTGAACAAACCTTCATCAAGGGGCATCACACTGACTCAAGTACTAGTAGTTGTTGAGCACAAAACTCAAATACTGTTTGCCACAGACACTAGTCCATTAGATACATATTCTTTGTCAGCATCAAAAGAAGGACACAAAAAGCACATTTTGACAGAGCAAGCACTTATTGCAATAATCCACCAAGGGACCATTCTATCATTCTGACTCAACCTTCACAGTAGCACTAGCACCGTTTAAAGAGTCTGTGACCAAGACCCATGTTCTCGATCAGCATCACCCAGTGCATATAGATATACTAGTGAACTTAGTTTACTTACATTAAATTTAATTTAAAATAACACATTTTACAGTTCAAACATCTAATACAAACCCCTACCAAGGAATCTTTCACAGACTAAGAGTAAGGACCCACTGGTTTATAAGTTCTAACTGAAATATTATTTTGTACACTCCAAGACTTTTGATTAGCATCACACGGTCTGAGAATGCAGTGAAACACACAAGGCATATTAAGATATTAACGCAGTGCTGTCTTTGTTAGACACTGTGTTTGTTGCCGTTGTTATCAAGCTCACTGTGCTGGAGTAAACTTGCTTTTTTATCCGCCTTTTTTTTCCTTCAGCTACAGATGACTCCATGCTATTTTCATGGGGAGTAGACTTGTCAACTGTCTTGTGCATATATATATGCATAGTCAAAAGAATTGGTGGGGGGACAAAATCTCATTAGAAAAGAAAAACCATAAAACAAAAAAAATTAATGTAATTTCTTTAAACATTTTATTATTGCTTTACACACTAGTATGCTGACACCATCAAGTTTAATATACATACAAATCTTCTTAAATTTAAGAATAAAATAAAGTGCTACAATGTAAAAAAAAATTCTGCCTGTTAACAATAAACTGAGTTTTAAAATAATTATATTAAAGTTTTACATAAGCAGTTGAATTAACGTAAGGCTTTGGGGCTCATTGAGGTTAAAAGTGCTATATAATCATTAAATGTACTAGTAATAAGTATATTATCATCATAAAGTGAATCAAACGAATGCCAGAATTCAAACGCCCATATTCTCACGGTTAATGACGTACCCTGGCTAAAAATTTATTATAATTAGTTTTTAAAAGACTCCAAAACAAAAAAAAACCAGAGAACCAAGAACAATATTGCATGGCAGTATAAACTGGGAATGACATGAACCCATATGTTGATAACACGAGGTTAGCCCTACCTTAGACATTTAACCAGTCTTATGTCTTATGAAAGCTGACCAATATAGCAAGCAAATGCCAAGACATACCTTTTCTCAATCTTCACCCCTCATGTCCTTATCAGTGGACAAACAGATAGTCTCAAAACAGATAAGTCTGTCCAAGCAACAAAAATAACTTAAAATGAATGAAAGTAAAACAGTTTATAATTATTACAAAATCATTTTCTGTTGTGTTAGGCATGAACGATGCAACGTAATTTTACTACTGGGCTTTTTATCACTCATCACTAAGCCTACTTGTGAGCATCGGACCTAGACGCTGACACCTCGTATCCAGCGATTTCTAGGAGTACCACAGCGTAACCTACATGCCACCAAATTTGGCATGCTGTAAGCAAACTGAATGATTTGCTCAGAGCTTTTTCATGAAATCCAGACTTGACCATTCGGCGTTGGTCATCTAGAAAGTCCGACCCAAAATTGACAAGCTCAACTCTACGTGAACGAACTCTCACTTGTAACAAATCAGTCTAGGATGAATGGGACAGCAGACTCTACTGTGGAGTGAACATGCTTCTGACGGCCAGCCACGCTGAACAAAGCGGCAAGCGAGGGCGAAGTGACCGTTTTGCACTTCGCAAAATCGAGGTGAAACGTTTAGGACGGAAAGATCGCTGCGGTTTGACCCGAAATTCTAAAGTTCCTATTATCAGTCCATAGCAGTATTGGTATTTGTCATGACTTTTATTCAAACATTAACTTATAATTCCCAAAGATTGTATGACTGAGTGTTGCATTGTGTGTGTGGTGTGTGCATGTGCATGCGCCTGTGACTGTGTATGTGCATGTGTGTGATGTTGGTGTGTAACAATAACAATATTTTATTTTCAGTCTTTTCAAGGCCATTTGGACCCAGTAGGGACACATGCAGGAACAAATATAAACACATGCAGTAGGGAAACAATCCGAAACGCGAACAAAGCTCAACAATCCATACAAGGGACAATCAACGCGAAAAGGATCCAGCTTGCGGGAATTGAGTATATATATATGCATCACACAGCTCTTTCAGTCACTCCTAATAGTTCAGTGCATTTGCATCGCATAGCAGCACAGTTTTAATCATGTAAGTCTCATAAATTGTGGTGCGTCACCAGGGCTCCATTCTCTCAACAGTCACGCAGTTGTCAACGTTCTCCTGAGTGTTCCATTTTGCTGTCCAGGTCCTTCAAGGCACGCCATATTGGTTTGGATATCCGACTATTCCCCCATGTTGTAATTGACCTCACTTGATGCAGTCATTCGCAGTTTCGACTTCTTTGTGTGTGTGTGTGTGTGGTGTGTATGTTCGCGTGCAACAATAAGCAATATTTACTTTCAGGTCTTTCAGGCCATTTGTGTGTGTGTGTGTGTGTGTGCCGTAGCGTGCGTGCGTGTGCGTGTGCTGTGTGTGTGTGTGTGTGTGGGTGTGTGTGTGTGTGTGTGTATGTGTGATTCTACAATCACAGCATCACCTATTCTTCACATTTGTGTCCTTAACAAAACAATTTCCCACGGCTGACCCGACCACATTTTTGCTAAGATTTCTGGAAAAATTAAAAATACTGAAATCATTGTAAATGAAAGAGTATTACCCTAGCACCCATGGGCTGTCCCGACTGCAGCTGCTGCCCTAGCCATTTTATCAACACAACCTGGGACGGTTATTCACGTTTTTGCGATAGCATGAACTTAGCATGATGCTAACTTAGAGCTCTTCCAATGTCCTATAGATTTTACTGGACTTTTTGGAAGATCTTCTAAAGTTACATCATGCTAAGTCTCATGCGATCTCGACATGAATACCGTCCCAGGCGATTTTCTTGGAAGTTGGATAATATCTCAATATCTCATCTACTGCTCACTTTCTACTGATCCGCAGCAGATCTTCATACGTTTATGAAGTTGTCTGCCTAGGGCGAAGAACTTGAAGTTGAAGTTGAATTGAACTTGAGACCGTGATGGTTAGTTAGGGTTAGGTTACGAGTGACTAAAATCATAGCCGTTCGGCTTTCAGCGTCCCATCCTTATAATATGAGTTTTAAGTACAAGGTTTTATCGTGCACTCAGGTTTTAGATATCATTCATCATATCATATGTCAAATTTTTATAATATCCCAATTATCTACATAGATTTTTGAAATGTGTGTATATTCGGTGCTTGTTTAACATTATTGGTAACTTTGTTTCCACAAAGGTGCGTTTTCTTTTAGCAAAACAGTATATTCTAATGTTATTCTTACTATATCAATAAATCTTTTGTCACACTGTTTTCTAGTTTTGGTCACATTGATAATTTTAAAAAATCTTCTGATTGAGGCATCAATGATGCCTAATGGCCTCAGAAGAATACCGAAGAACACAGCTGGGCTATTTATTTGCTCAGTTGCTGGTTTTTTTGGGGTACACACACATGGGCCGTGCCATTTTTTTTATATACTTCCTACCTACTTTCAGTGAAGTGTTTGTCAAAGTATTGCAGATCGACACTAAAATTTTATAATTCTTCTCATCAATCGGACATAATACAAAAAGATATAAATAGCTTATTGAATGGTCCTGAGAAGTGGAAATTGTAATTTCAAATCTGCCAAATTAAAGTTATGCATTTAGGATCCCAAAATCTACAGAGGGAAATATGATCATCATGGCACAAATAGACATAAATTAGAGACATGCACAGAAGAAAAAGACTTAGGGTGATCTTTGGATCCTAATCTTAATTTGACAAAACATATCACAACAGCTGTTGGCAAGGCAAATGAATGCTGGGGCTGATTAAGGGGACTTTTTCAGAATAAAAATGAATGTGTTTAAACCTGTATAAGCTTGGGTGAGACCACATTTAAAATGGGAATCAATTTGGAACCCCTATCTCAAAAGACAACTGTGTCAATCGAAAATGGCCAGAGGAGAGCACAACTGATACATCTCTTAAACAAACACAAGCCAGAATCGCAATAGTTTGTGGCACGCGGTCCTATTTTTTTAACCACTCCAAGCATGAGTCCACCTCTCCCTGGTTTTTCATAATTTGAATCTGTAAACCAGAATGTTATCTCTGCACATTTTCGTAACTTTTTATTTTTGGAAAACATTTAAAACTATGTATCCGCTTATAGTCATAAAGAAGCACTGCAATACTCGTCGTGTCTGTTTATGTCTGTATTCGTATGTTTATTATTTGTACGCTTTTAAAATACATCTTATAGCGGACCTCCATTTGAAGTGTAGCCTCGTTTGAAGTGCAACATTTTGTCAAAATGTGGACCATTTTGGCAAAGTGATAATAGGTTTGTGGCTTGAGCCACAAACAATAAAGACTTGGTGAAAGGCTGCGGCGCAGGCTGGATTTTGCATACCTTGAAATCCGGAGCTGCGAGGAGACCTGATAAATGTTTATAATTTTTACGAACACTGACTTTACTAACAAAGATTGTTCAGCTCTCGACTATTCGAAAACTAGAAGCTGTGAATTAAAAATACTAATACAATCAGCAAACTAACATTAGAAACATTTTGCTAACAGAGTTGCCAAATATTGGAATAACCTCTCTGCACACAATCAAATCCTTGCACCAAACCTTAACCGTTTAAAAACCTCCCTGGACAACGACGCCTAAATTGACAGAATTGAGATACAGACATGACTGATTTGTCATCAAACCCGTGTTACAGCTGTGTCTCAATACTACAACAACTATAATTTAAAGGCACTTCAGAGCCGCGAGGCCTAGTTGCCCTCATTACCCTGACCTGACCTGACCATTTTTTGACGTGATTTTTCACGACTTAAACAATATGAATCTCTACAATACCAAGTAAATACTAAACCAAAATGAATATACAATATATTTACATTTGAAGTTAAGTGTACAGTGTTTGGTTTTTTTTCTGTTTACTTTGCTTGTCGTGTCAAAACGTTTGGTCCACATTGCAGCCTTTGCGAAGAGATGACATGCATTCGCGATGCGGGACACCCACTTCCAAAACCAATACGATTTCTTTAAAACATCCCCTATAACAGACTGAATGTGGACAAATTCTAACAGTAACATACATTATTTCCTTTGTAAATTTACAAGCATTAGCAATTCCGTGAACTAACAAAGAATAATATAAAAATTATTTTGTATCAGAACAACCTTACCTCCACCTTGTGCGCGTCAAATGTCTTCGCCAAAACGAAAGAGCGTCTGTGGTGGGGAAGAAACCGTTCATTGGTTAAACGGAAACCACTACCCAATGACATTCTTTGTACATAACACTCCCATAACTCCGAATGCGCACAGTCAGTCATCAACACGTGCTAGTTGTTGTTGTTCCTCGTTTGTTATGGACTCGTGTGTATTGTCGCGTTAGGCTGGTTGGGGAAATACTCGAGGAATTCAAAAGAAAACTCCTTGCGCCATTGGCCACGACTTAGATGTAGTCCGGGCCATGGCAGAATAAGAAACACGCACGTGTGTTTTTTCATGC
The DNA here is from genome assembly GCA_017654935.2 of Phymorhynchus buccinoides. NCBI lineage: Eukaryota > Metazoa > Mollusca > Gastropoda > Neogastropoda > Raphitomidae > Phymorhynchus > Phymorhynchus buccinoides. The sequence goes on from CM065691.1 coordinate 16,705,026, forward strand.
TTGTGTACGCTAAATATAGACAATAAGTACTCATATAATGATGGCCTATGTAACATGGTTTATAGTATGCCGCGTCGATGTGGTCGCTAACTGTGGTGTTTTGTGGTGTAGTGTGTGTGTTGCTTCCTTCGTTTTTGGGGGGGGGGGGGAGGGTATGCGTGTTCTTCTTCGCTTTGTGGGGAACATGTGTGCGCAATGTCACGTCTGTGTGGTGTGTGGTGTGTGTGCGTGGGGGGGGTCTGTGTGTGGTGTGTGTGTGGGGGGGAAAGGGGATCTCAGTGTGGGGGGGGGTTGCGTGGGCGAGCGTGTGTGTCGGAGAGTGCGCGTCCTTGTGTGCGTGTGCATGGTGTGTGTGTGTGTGTTTGCGCATATGGCTGTGTGTGGTGTCAGTGTGTGTGAATGTGGCGTGTACATGCGATTATGCGGAGCGCGAACATGTTGCGCATGTGGTGTGTGCGCGCGGGGGGGGGGGCGGAAGGGTGTGTGTGTCAGTACGTGGTAAGGGGGGGGGGTCTCTCTCTCTCTCTCTCCTCTCTTCTCTCTCTCTCCTCACTCTCTCTCTCTCTCTCTCATCTCTCTCTCTCATCTCTCTCTCTCTCTCTCGCCTGGTACTGAACAGTGTGGAGAGTGCGGGGTAAACTTGGACTACGATGATTTGTGCGTGCACATCGTGTGGGCTCATCAACAACCGAACCACGACCCATGATTATCAAGTTCAAGAACTGGACTGACAAAACTTGGATATTTTTGACGAATCGAGATCAGTTGCCTATAGCCCACTGTTCTATATTCGTAGTGTCCATGCATAGGGAAGACGGGGTAAAGCGCATGGGCGGGTAGAAGCCCACCCCAATTATCTCATGAAATGGCAATTTCGTCTCATTTATTTTGCCATGAGACAGCGTTAATGTCTAAGCATTCGTCTCATGGGCAAATTGGACTGAAATTTTTCTTTATTTCATGAGATAATTGGGGTTGCTTCTACCCGCCCATGCGCTTTTACCCCGGCTTCCCTATAGGAATATTAGAGCAAAGATTTGACCACAGACAGGCGGAGATCGCGCCACAGGCCAGAAGGACAACAAATCTGTCTACTTTGTGAGACCGTGTAACGTCTTACTGCGGGCCGAAGGCGGCCTGACCACGAACATACTTCGGCCAAGTCTTGGCCACGTGGACAACCACAATGAAACGATGCCAGTACAGCATGACGACACACTCCGTATCATCCGACTTCAACTCACAAAGCTAGCACCAACACGATGGCGCGCGTAATCAACTGATCTCAAAAGAACGGGGTCAACTTCACTTTCACCGTGGCTTACTGTCTATTGGACCAGAGAGGCATAAAGTTACTATATCTCCGGAACTATTAAAGTACGGTTATGAAACGACAGTTTAGGTATCTTCCAAGAAACTCTTGCCTTTTTCCAGCCCAAGTTCATGTGTCTATGTTAAAATGTGATGGGTAGGCTGAACGATGCAATTTTAGATACACAGTCCGATGGCACGGGTCTATCAGTACCCTAGCCTACTAGATAAAGAATCCGAAATGGTGTCTTTCCTATTCCGACGACCCGGTTGTTTTGTGTGTGTGCGTGCGCGTGCGCGTGCGTTTGTGCGTGCGCGTGTGTGTTGTGGGTTGCGCGCGCGTGCGTGTGTTGTGTGTGTGTGCGTGCGCGCGCATAGCGTGCGTGCGTGTGTGTAATGTATGTATATTTATGCGTGTGTGGATGGTGTGTGCATGTCCACCGCGTGTGTGTGTTATGTGTTGTGTGTGTGTGCGCGCGCGGTGTGTGTGTATATGCATGAATACAGTTGTATTGAATTGATTAATGTGTGTGCGTGCGTGTGTGCACGCGTGCGTGGCGTGTGTGTGTGCGCGGTGCGTGCGTGTGTGTGCGTGCGTTGTGAGCACCGTGCGTGCGTGTGGTGTTGCGTGTGCGCGCTCAGTGCTTGCATGTATGTTATGTATGGGTGTGTGCGTGTGCACGCGTGCGTGCGTGTGTGTGTGTGTGCGCGCGTGCGTGGCGTGCATGCGTGTGTGTGGTATGTATTATGTTTTTTTTTTTTTTGTGTGTGCGTGCGCGTGCGTGTGTGCGCGCGTGCGTGCAGTGCTGCGTGTGTGTGTAGTATGTGCGTATGTGTGTGCACGCATGCGTGTGTGTGTGCGCGCGCAGCGTCTTGCAAAATGCGTGCGTGTATGTATGTTATTGTGTGGTGTGTTGCGTGGTTGCGGCATGTGTTTGTGTGTTTGTGCTGTGACTTCATTCTTGCTTTTTCACATAATGTTTAGACAATTGTGGGTGTGAGCGCGTGTGCAATGTGTGTGTGTGTCTATCTCTGTGTGTGGTAGCGTGTGTTGTGTGTGGTTGTGTGGCTGCATACGCAAACGCAGAGAGAGAGAGAGAGAGAGAGGAGAGGAGGGAGATTCGGTCATGTCCCGAACATATTTTTTCTTAGAAGGGTCAAATCTACTCTGACACCGAAGAGGTCATCACAGTTCAGGAGGCACCCGACTGCTGCGCGTGATGTCCCACGTGTCTTGTAATTACAACGTAGCCATGCTAAACCATCTATTTATATCATTTTTATTTCAGACAGACTTCCTATTCTTTACCGGAAAAATGCAATTATATTGTTTGTTATTATCACACATGGCATTACTTGCCCGGTATCCGACAAAGCGAGCGTCCAGCAACTCTCTTTGCAGCTGCCAATTATTTTTTCCGGAAAGCAGCGTGAAGATGGAAAATTGGCTAACTGCTCGCGCGCGCTATGACAACACCCACTGGGTCTCCTTGACCGCGAACGTCGGAATAGGACTAGCAGCCGAGTGCTTCTTTGACGAGTCTGTTGTTTAAATAAGTACCTGTCATTAATATCTACTACCTTTCGCATGCGAACTGTTACCATCTAACCCTAACCCATCCCTAACCCTATCCCTAACCCTAACCCTATCCCTAACCACGGAAAGAACCAAAAAATAGAGTGCGGAGGGTGTAAATCTCATATTGCCGATAAATGATGTACAGTCCATAATCCATAATCCGTAAATTCACAGTGGCGGACAACAACCGATTCTGATTGCTACGCTGACTACTTCCGGTTAGAGACTACGTATCTCATAGAGTAAAATACACTGCGCCACATGGTTCTATTAGACCCGTCCTCTCGTGACTGTGTTTCGACGATATCCTGCGAAGGTTAAGGGGCCAGTACTACCAGGTGTTCATCACAAATCGTTTTGTTTTTTTTATAACCTAGTAGTTATTTTACATCAAACCTTGTTGTAAATCTTTATATTTTCACACACAGTTTAAATTTTTAGCGAAATTCTCACCGAGCGAGATATCTGGGGGTCAAAGTAGGACCCCCGGCGCAGAATCGTGGCCCTCCAATTGAAACATTTTTGTTGTTTTTAGTGGAGAGTAAGCCCCCGTAATCCCCCGTAATTAAAGTGATGTGAATCGGATGTTGAACTTGAAGATACTTTGGTTTAACTGATTTTGTATTTTATTTTTCAAATGCACATTAAACAATATTAAACAAACCTAACGGCCAACAACAAGCTTAAGCGTAAAGCTGTGCCCTTTACTTCATATAAAATTTTTAGCTGGCGGCTGGTAAGACACCAAAAAAAGGATGTGTTAAAACAATAGGAAAATAGGATATACATTTTGAATCCTTCGTGAAACCACACATTCGGAAAAAAAGATAAATCAAAACTTATGTGATATACTTAAAGCAACAGAAAAAGATTAAACTATACACAAGTAACACTAAACGAACAACAGATAATCATTCAGAATATATTTAAAAAAACAACCAAAACAACAACATCATGAAGATGATGGGGATACAAAGCTGTTGAAGTGAATCAAATACTAATTGTAAGGGTCATTAAACATCTAACACAGAAAGAGTTCATGCACTGATAATTATACTACCCACGGGTACTACAATTTTAAACTTAGTAATCATAATACACAAAAATGCAAGGAGATCATTACTGAATCTTTTATACTCCGAATAAATCTGTGGCTGTTCACAAATAAGCATGCTTCTTTGTTTGTAAAATTAAATTTTCATGCAAAAGAATTTTGGTTGGGGTGTAATCATTATGTAAGTTAATTGTATTTGAACAGCGATTTGAAACAACGTACAAGAGAGTAATAGTGTTCAGCATTTTCATGGCAACACCACCACGACAGAAGCGTACTGTTGACTAGATGACGGCTATGTAGATCATTGTTCAGATCACTTATCCTAATCGCAGCCTACAGTGTAGGATTTGGTTTTGGTTGTTGCGTTGTCTCCCCCTTTTTTTTTGCGTTTTCCCAAATATAACATTTTGGTACAATAACATCGTTAGCACATAAATATCGCTTTACTGACTTAAAGAGGTGCTGTTTTTTCGAATCTGGTAATGAGTTTCCAAAAGGATGGTAGTGGAAGGTACAAAAATTAACGATACAAGTTCAGTATTAAGCGTTGGAATAGATCGGTCAAGAGGCGTCTTCTTTGGTATGATTTTCTTTCTGCATTAAATATGTAATTTTGTCTCGCGTCCTGACTTTAAATAGTCAACATTACAACTATTCTCTACACTGGTTCCAATAGTCTTGTATTTTACCTTAAAAAGCAAGGACTCATTCAAATATTATTAGTGTAGAGAAAGTGGGTAAAAACGGAAGGCCATTTTTTTATTCAACAGTTGTCCGCGGGTAATTTATTATAAAACATGTTCTCACACCTAACCCCACAACTGACGTAAAACTGTTTTGGACAACTAGCTAATAGATAGACAAAAGATGGACCAAGCCAAATTTAGTTTAAATCCATTGAATCTTTTAGGAATAACACAATGAACAAAAAATCGCCCCTGCCTGGTGTACTGGAGCATAGAAGGGGATTCCCCTCTGACAATCCAGTTTTCACTCATCCATCAGCAACAAGCTACACACCACAACACACGACAAACAACGCGCGGGCCCAGTGAAGAGTGGTGGCCACAAATTTTAACCGCCCGCAACGAATAAAAAGTATGTCCCATCATGGTCTTCGGCATTTTTAACCTCTGTGGTGTTGGTCTCAATCTCGTAATTATCATGTGCGGGAAAACGAAACGACTGAACCCGGTTTGCACGAGTTTATGCCGTGCATGGTGGCAAAAAAAACCAGAGCCAACTGGCTTTTGACAGAAATCTGCGTTTCTTTTAGTAAATGGACATGAAACTAAAACCCTCAACTACTGCTGGCCTAAATTCCTTTTTAAACTACAACGTTAAAAACTTGATGAAGAAATTGTATGACGTTTCATTTGTTGCATATATTACTTCCTTTGATTTTGTGTGCTTGACGGAGACATTATTACCAACCGCGATCGTAGGAGAGCGGATTGGTAATGTTTTCACTCTGTGTCTGAAGGCGGACTATGTTTGTAGGTTTGTATGTATCCTCTCTAGCGTTTGAACGGGATGGAATTAGGGTTCTCAAATTGTCCATGCGGGTAGGTAGTAGGAAGATCTAGGCCCAGTTCGATAATGAAGGTCATGGGTCAAAGGTCAAGGTCCCTGGAGCCGAAAACCGCTGCCGCGCGGTTGGTGATTTAGAGTCTTAACGCTCTAGTTGATAGATCGTTTGATTTAAATAACGTTTTTCACAATTGTATGTTATTCTGTGCTCCTGCTAGACTACTCTCACATCACGGTAGAAACTCTATCAGGTGGCGTTGTTTTTCTGATCAACTGTTTTGCTGACTATATTGAGGAAATCAAACTAGAATATGATAACGTCATTGCTGTTCGAATAAAAAAAGATTTGTTAAAAAATATATGATTTTTGTGTCTTGCTACATTGCTCCCGAAGGAAGCCCTGTGTATAGTGACACTACTTTGAAAAACGGCATTCACTTACTCGAAGATAATATCCTTCGGGTTGTATTGATACTGATGGTGTGTGATGACATGCATGCCAGAACTGGGAGTGAGCAAGTGAATGTGGAAGATATAATTATGTGGAATGTTATGACTGATGATTGAGTGGGAGGATGATGGGAGTGAGTGTGTAACATGTTCTTCAAAAGACAATGTCGTTAATAATTTTGGTAAGTAAGTTACTAGAATGTTACTATTTGTTTGATCTTGCCATAGTTAATGGTTCATGCAAGAAGGATGCTGATGGTGAGTTCACGTATTTGTGGCATCCCAAGGATGCAGTGTCATCGACTACTTCATTGTATCAGATGAGCTGTTGAAAATTTGTTATTTGTGTGTTGTGATGGTTTATTATCTTCATATCTTCCTGTTGAAAATTGTGTTGAGAGTAGTATGCCCTGACTCGCTCAGACTGACGGAAAGAAAATAAAAATAATCTTCTTCAACTCTAAACTTTACGTTGTTTTTCGTTGATTTAAGAAAGCATTTGACTCTGTAAACCGAATGTCTTGTGGAAACGTTTCTAAAGAAAAGCAGAATTTAACAGCAAATATGTAACAAAGCACTTAAAGGAATCTATAATTCCAGTCTTATCTTGCGTCCATGATAAAGGTTTGTATTCAGAATTCAGTTTGTCCCCGGTAGTTACACAGGGGTCTTGTTTTTGGTAGTATTAGTAATTAATAGTCACAGAGCGTCTCCTGTGTAATTCGGGCTGCTCCCACCTGAGTCTGTTAAGGCCCACAATTATTTCACTTGTATTAACGACTTGCAATTGAATAAAGTAAAAGCAGGTAGTACATGGCTTAACAGATGATTCCACTGAACGATGTTGAAATTTTTCTCATGTTGTTCGCAGTTTGTTATCCTCCCTGTCTTATACAGTCATAGGTCTGGCAGATTCAGCTTAACAATTTTAAATGGAAGCACAATAATGGCGAACTATAAGTTGTACTCTAGACAAACGAAAGTTATGGTCTTTAGAATGGGCGGTTCATCTCTCCGGCATGAGAAGTTGTGTATAGGGAAAGGGGTTAGAATGAAAGTAAAAATGAGTATAAATGTTTAGGCTTATATTACTACTAATTAAGTTTTACTTTGGGATGACTGAGCGTACCAACAAAAAGGGGTGGGGGGGGTGGGGGGGGGGTGGGGGGGGGGGGGGGGGAGGTGTAAGCAAAGCTAACTTCTTTAGCTAAGGAAATTGAATTCAATCGAACTGGTTATTTTTGAAACTTCTTGATTCACAAATGGACCCTGGTAACATATGCTTAAGAGATTTGGGGACTAATATATATAGATAATGTCTCTGGAAAGATTGGGAAAGGTTCATCATCAACGGTTTTGCAGTAAGCGTTTCCAAAATGTCCCATTCACCTCTCAAAACAGAATAGTAATAATCATGAAGAATCAGGACTCTTAATACCCTCTTTATTTACGATCACAAATAAAATCATTGGGTAACTGGGTACGATTACTATAAGCTTACACCACGGACTATGCTCAGTACAAGCGTATGAGATGTATTGCAGGCCTCGGGGAAATGCAACTACCTGGGTGAAAAAAGATTAAAAGTTTTGTAACAAAAGGGTTTGGTTTAGTTTTGGTACATCAGAAGTAGAAATGATAAAGTTTTTTCTTTCCAGAACTTAAAGATGATTAATTTGCATATTTTACCGGAATTGGCCATTCTCATATGGAAAGAACTGATAGTATGACTGGTTTCTTCTTGAATTTAAATGTAAGTTATGCAGCCTGAAAAAAATATTTATTATTTGTTATCACGAGAAATGAATAGAGACATGTTGTGTAGATTCAGAACCTAGAAACTTTGGTCTATTTGCAATAAAATCTGGTATTCTACTACTACCCTCAAGAATCTGACATTGATAGTATAATGCAAGGCATTTTCTATTTAATACTGTTGAACATGAGTTGTTCATCTCCCTATTTCAATGTAGTGTACGTGTACAGCATATAACACGAAGTCCCGCAAAACTGGTGAACTTTTTCAGGTCAATAATGCCTACAATAGACAAACTGTATCTAATATTCTAATGCTGAATATATGAACTTATTACTTAATGTGTGTGTGTGTTTGTGTGTGTGAGTGTGGTGTGGTTGTATGTGTGTGTGTGAGTGTAGTGTGGGTTTGGGGGGGGGGGGTTTTGGGGGTGTAGTGTGTGTGGTTTGTGTGTGTTGTGTGTATGTGTGTGTGTGCGTGCGTGCGTGCGTGACGTGTTGTGTGTGTGTGTGGGTGCGTGTGCGTGTGTTTGGTTGTGTGACCCGCACCCAAGCATGGTTGTATTTTTTATGTCTTTTTTTCACAATAAATGTTTTCTTCATTTCCCCAAAGATTTTTTTTATTGTTGATTATGATTATGGTTAAAAATAACCATATAACGCTGTTTTTCAGTGTAGCTTTACTAAGACATATGATCCATCCACCTTGTCCATGGCGTCTTGCGCCCCCCCCCCCCCCCCTCCCCCGGTTTGTTGGCAATCCCGGCCCGCGGCCGCCCCACCCCCCCCTCCCCCGCTTTGAAAACGTTCCTACGCCACTTAGAAAGAGAGACGTAGGGTCAAGAAAGGGTGGTTCCATGAAGTGCCCTGTGTGGTGTACAAAGATAGTTAGTGGCGGTAGGATGGCAGTACAGACCCGCGACTGCTAAGGACGGAAAACCAACAGCGTTAGACTATATGGTTTCGTATTGATAGGCGACGATGTAAAAAGCGCATGGGCGGGTAAGAAGCCCCACCCCAATTACTCTAAATAAAGAAAAGTTCAGTCAAATTTGCCCATGAAACGAATTGCTATACAATATCTTCCGTCTCATGGGCAGCAATGAGACTGAAATTGCTTCATTTCCTGAAGATCATTGGGGGTGGGCTTCTTACCCGCCCCTAGCCTTTTTACCCCGTCTTCCCTAGAGGACCTAGACTCTCATGCTTGCACAGATAAACACCGGGCGCTGTGCACGTGCACCATTTGATCAAGATATATATTTATATCCAAGTTTGATAACACGATGGACTTGCCGCAAAAAGCTGAAAGCTTATTTAGTCCCTAACCCCTACTACTAACTAGGAGCCCTTCGCAGTCAAAAAATCGCTTCGTTATTCAAATAAATCGCCCGCTACTATGAGAGTGTGTATTTGCAACATTTTGCACATTGAGCATAAACCACAAAATTTTTCACTTTTTTCATCTTCTTTCTTTACTTGAACCATTTTCCTAACCCTAGAACCCCTAGAAAAAAAAAAAGTAAAAATTGTTGTGGTTTATGCTCATGTCGCAAAATGTTGCAAATACCACTCTCATAGTAGTGGGACGGATTTTAATTTTAAACGAGCGAGATCCGACTTTTTTGACTGCGACAAGGGCCTACTTAAACTAACATCCAATTCCAAGCTGAGAGTCTCTTCCTCCATCGGCCGCGAACGTGCCACATCCTCTACAAATCAAAAGATACAATCCGCAAACAACGCCGATCAAAATACGATCAAAACGCATTCTTTCTTTGCCCAATGACTATCAAAGAGTAGTGGGCAGACGAGACGTACCTCCTGCTCCTCATCACCTGCTGTCATCCCCAGCGGGGTCCAGCGGTTGCAGGGAATCATCATAAACCATCAGCCTCCATCCCCCTCCCCCCCCCTCCCCCCCCCCCCTCCTTCTCCTCCCTCCCCTTGGCTGGCTCTGGGGTTGGTAGGAATGAAGGGCGGGGGGGGGAGAGGGAGGGGGGGGGCCGA
>CM065691.1:16715217-16750217 GCA_017654935.2 Phymorhynchus buccinoides
CATGGTTGATAAGAATAAAAGATCATGACAAAGAAAGAAAAAAAAACACATGCAGCCCTGAAAGTGGAAAATCTTGTCCACCAGCCTTTGGCTGGTAACCTATTTTTTGTACCAGCCAAACCAAAAGTTTTACCAGCCAAACCGTTTTGCCAATCAGTGACGAGTTTCGAGAACAGATTGAACACTTCATTTTGTTGGCCTTGTCGTCGAAGAGAAGCCACGGAAATTCTTTCTTCCATTTTGGTAGAAAAGTTCGTGTTTCACTCTTACCCTTTTTGGGTGACTGCTGCGATGCCTTTGAACTTGAAGTTGAAGCCGAAGAACGTTTCATTTCGAACATGCACTGGCTGGCGAGCACGCAAATTGCGCATCGTATTTCCAGTGCGTGGGAAAACATGGATTGGGAAAGGAATCTCGTGCGAGAAAGAACATCGTTTTTTGCCCACTCGCATTTGGCGGGTGAAGTGAATTATAAACTCGCCAATTTTTTTTTTCCACTCACCACTTTCAGGGCTGATAGGAGAAGGAAAGGAAGAGGAAGATGAGACGGAAAGAACAAGAAGATGAGCAAGAAAAACAAAAAAATAAAGTACAGTAGAATATTATAACAACAAAATAAGAAGAAAAAGTCAAGCTTAAAAAAAATTCAACAACAGGAACAAGCAAGTGTATGTGTGTATGTGTGCGTGCATGCACACATGTGTGTGTGCGTATGTGTGTGAGTGTGCTGCGTGTGTGCGTGTGTGCGTGTGTGGTATGTGGGTGTGTATGTATGTGTGTGTGCAGTGTGAATGTGCGTGTGTGTGTGTCAATGTTAGTGTTGCTCACGCTTGTGAGTGTCTGTGGAGAGAGGCTTACCACATCCACTGGCGGTGGCTTTTCATCCTTTTTCATTTTCTTCCCCATTGTTGTCTACTTTTCTGCAATCAAAATCCAAGTCTTAAAATATCTTATCTTCAACAAGATGAAGGTAGATGATAAAGAAGGCGAGGGGGGGGGGGTGGGGATTGCTGGCGGTCGTTGGGGGCGCCGGGGTCGGTTTCTTCCCGCGGGGGGTGCGGGGGGGGGGAGGGGGGGGAGGGGGGGGGGCGGGGGGAGAGGGGGGAGGGGGGGGGGGGGGGGGGGGGGGGGGCTAGGCGGACGACAGGAGAGAAGAAGTATCACTTACTCCCAAATTACATATTTGATTACATCATTATTTCAAACTATTTGAAGAACACCACCAATACATTATACAATAAGCTTCTTCTTCTCCGTCTTCTTCCTATTGTATGTACGATGTTTATCCTGCCCCATGCCCAAAATCTTCGTTTAGACTGCAATTGGTGCACAGGATGCATGCTTTGTGAGTTTGTGTCATCCATTCCACCGGCACAACATGGCCTACTCCTATTGAATAGTGGAATGGGCTTTAATGTGCGCGCAAGATCTTATGCATGCGTTCGCACACAGGACCTCTGACCTCTAGATTGGCTTGATCTAGACAATAATAACATCATTTTAACCAAATATGCTTGATTTTAAATATTCATGCTGTGGTAATGTGGGATGATGTACTAAAATGTGTGATATTAGCGATGTGCCACATTTAATGGATCATTCTGGTACCCTCAGGAAAAAAAGGACTAAAAAATGAGGGGGGGGGGGGGGGGGTCGGCTCCATTCGCTAAAGGGCCTAAGCTGCAGCATAGACATAAAGGTGTTTAGGTTTTAGTGACCCAGCCAGCTCGTGCCCGCTGATCGGGTTTGAGCGTGATGCTGAATCCTGGAAACAGGGTGTAGAGGGAGGGGTTGAGTTGGGGAGGGTCAGGCTGATGTGTTTATTGATCATCAATTCGATGATTCACCTGCACTGCTGACAACTCTCTCTCTCTCCCCCCGATTCTTAATTGACAGTTTCTGTGCAGTAATTGAACTGGCAATACAAAATGCATTCCCAGTCTAATTGTACTGAAATAAATAAATATTCTGCACAAAATAATTTTGAAAATCACTCAATAGGCCTCCTTCGAAGTCAGAGTGTGGCTGCCCACATGGCGGGGTAATCAAAAACGGTCACACACGTAATGTTCTCATCTCCTAGCTGGTGCATTTGTACCATAGTGTTCAAGTGCTTTGGCTGTTGGGATGATCCCTGAAGTCTTTAAGCCAGGATAAGACAACAAACTCAATAGGCTATCAACTCTACTTCGTAAAAACTAAACAAGTTCAAAACGAACACTTAAAATCTGTCAGGATCAGGATCAGGATCTATATGTCTCAGGTGCCAATACTGGAAAAGTCTAGGACTAGGAGGGCGCATGTACCTACACAAAAAAACATAGAAAGAAATAGTGCGTCTTGCTGGAACACGGTCAGGTCAGGTCAGATCTTCAGGGCAGCCAGGCCTCGCGGCCTCTTGATGTGCCCTATCTCTTGATTGTTTGTTATTGTGGTTTTGTTCATTAATCAGATTGGCACCGCTGTGGCGCTTTTTGAACTATCATTGTCGTCTTAATCATAATTGTATTTAAAAACATTAATTTTGGGGGTCACTATCTAGGAGGTTTTTGAAATGGTTAATGTTGGAAGCAAGTTTAGTTTGTGCAGGGAGATTGTTCCAGTGCTGGGTGACTATTAGTAGGTATGTGAAGAAAAAAAAATATGTAAGCAAATCTCACAGTAGTTGCTATGAAGTGAGATAAAAACAATTAACTTGCTGTAAAAATGCGTTTTCTGTCAATAACTGGCGTGATTTATCGAAACATTGGTCTATTTCTTCATACAATGCCGATACAAGGCTGAAGAGACATTTTTGTTGCAAATTCCTTCCAAGAATCAAGATGATTGAAAGTTCCACAAAACTCGATTAATTTACAGAAAAATAAGCATTCAAAAGTCGAGTACTGCCTGTAGAAACTATGCATATGTTTTTATAAGAAAAAACACTCAAATATTTGGGTTTTCATGATACTGGTATTTGAATCGGACAGAAACTATTTTCGCTTTAGTAATGGCGTCTTCCCATGACGTCATCTCGCGAGACAGGCTCGCGCAGTAGCAGACATTTTTGTTCCCCAACGATTTTCAAAAAGTTTAAAACCACAAAAAAATATTGTGTGCAACATCGTAAGCTTAAATTTATGGCGTCGAAGCAAACATTAGTGATTTCCTAATAAAGTTAGTAGTGTGGAGCAAAGCATTGTCAGATTCAGCGTTTGACGATCGTTTCCACTTTGCAAGGGAAACAAATACCATCGTCGCTACTATTAGAAAAGACCCACTTCCAGCAACAAGCAGTGGAGGGGGAGGAGGAGGGGGAGGAGGAGAAATCTCGTTTTAATGGTCAGTTGGCGCAGGCTCAGATGGAAATCTGATCAGAGCTAAATGTTTTGTATTTGCTGGAGCGAGAAACTTTTCGGCTGGGAGTGCACAGCAGGATTTTCAATGTGGCCCTCAGCTACTCATTATTGAACAACAAATGCACATTATTTGCCAGTTGTTAGTAATATTACACACTAAAACCTACAAATGTGCTAGAGTTGGTTCCTGCCGATGTACCACGATGCAGATGCAGATTCAAACAAACCAGTGTACACTGACAACAGTCTCACTTCAAAGATGGATGTTTAGACGCGTTGCTAAATGACGTCATCAATTTATGAGCACAGCCGCATGTGCGCCATGCAGTTGGTTACCGTATGAAATATTGTCACCGAGAAATCCTTCTTCTTCGCTTTGGGGCCCACGATCATTCTGGCACCCTCAGGAAAAATAAAGATTGATACAAAAATAAAGACTAAAAAAAGGGGGGTCGGTTCCATGTGATAAAGGTATAATAAAGGGCCTAAGCTGCTGCATTAACATAGGGGTGTTTGAGTTGTAGTGACCCAGCCAGCCAGGGGAGAGGGGGGGTGGGGGGGGGGGGGGGGAGGGGGAGGCTGATGGGTTTATTGATGATTCCCTTGCACCGCTGACCCCGCTGGGGATGACAGCAGTGAAGGAGCAGAGGTCGTCCTGCCACTCTTTGATAGTCATTGGGAAGAATGCGTTTGATCGGTATTTTTGATCGGCGTTTGCGGCATTGTAATCTTTTGATTTGTAGGATGTGGCCACGTCGCTGCCGAGGAGGAAGAGACTCCAGCTTGGATTGGATGTAGTAGGGCCTGTCGCAGTCAAAAAAGTCGCTCGTTCAAATAAATCGCCCACTACTATGAGAGTGTGTATTTGCAACATTTTGCGACTGATTGAGCATGAACCACAAATTTCACTTTTTTCTAGGGTTAGGGTTAGGAAAATGGTTCAAGTAAAGAAAGAGTGAAAAAAGTGAAATTTGTGGTTTATGCTCAATGTCGCAAAATGTTCGCAAATACACACTCTCATAGTAGCCGGGCGATTTATTTGAACGAGCGACTTTTTTTGACTGCGACAGGGCCTAGTAGTAGTAGGGGGTAGGGACTAAATAAGCTGTCAAGCTTTTGGGCAGTCCCATCGTGTTATCAAACTTGAATATAATATATATCTTTGATCAAATGGTGCCAGTGCACAGCGCCGGTGTTTATCTTGTGCAGCATGGAGAGTCTGGTCCTATAGGGAAGACGGGGTAAAAAGTGCATGGGCGGGTAAGAAGCCCACCCCAATTATCTCATGAAATGAAGCAAATTTCAGTCTCATTTTGCCCATGAGACGAGCGTTAATGTCTAGCATTCGTCTCATGGGCAAATTTGACTGAAATTTTCTTTATTTCATGAGATAATTGGGGTGGGCTTCTTACCCGCCCATGCGCTTTTTACCCCGTCTCCCCTATCAAATACGAAACCATAGTCTAACGCTGTTTGTTTTCCGTCCTTAGCTCCGTCCGCCGGTCTGTCTGGCCATCCTACCGTCCACTAACTATCTTTGTCCACCACACAGGCAATTCATTGGAACCACCCTTTTCTTGACCCTACAGTCTCTCTTTCTCAGTGGCGTAGGAACGTTTTCAAGCGGGGGAGGGGGGGGGGGGGCGGGGGGGGGGGGGGCGGCGGCCGCGGCCGGGATTGCCAACAAACGGAGGGAGGGGGGGGGGGCGCAAGCGCATGGACAAGGTGGATGGATCATATGTCTTAGTAAATGCTACACTTGAAAATAACGTTATATTGTTATTTTTAACCATAATCATAATCAACAATAAAAAAATCTGTGAATGAAAGAAAACATGATGTGAACAAAAAGACATAAAAAATACAACCATGCTTGGGGCGGGTCACACACACACACACACGCACACGCACACACACACACACACACACGCACGCACGCACGCACGCACACACACACATACACACACACACACACACACACACACACACACACACACACACACACTCACACACACACACACACACACACACACACACACACACACACACACACACTAAGTAATAAGTTCATTATTATTCAGCATTAGAATATTAGATACAGTTTGTCTATTTGTAGCATTTGACTGAAAAAGTTCACAGTTTTTGCGGACTTCGTTATATGCTGTACGTACACTACATTTAAATAGGAAATGAAACTCATGTTCAACAGTATTAATAGAACATGCCTTGCATATACTATCAATGTCAGATTCTTGAGGGTAGAATACCAGATTTTATTTGCAAATAGACCAAGGGTTCTAGTTCTGAATCTACACAACATGTCTCTATGCCATTTATGTGATACAACTAATAAATATTTTTTCAGGCTGCATATTACTATTAAATTCAAGAAACCAGTCATACTTATCATTTCCTTCCATATGAGAATGCCAATTCCGTTAAAATATGCAAATTAATCTATCTTTAAGTTCTGAAAGAAAAAACTTTATCATTTCCTACTTCCTGATTGTACCAAACTAAACCAAACCCATTTTCTGTTACAAACTTTTTAATCTTTGTCACCCAGTTGCATTTCCCCGAGCCTGCAATAACATCTCATACGCTTGTCTGCATAGTCAGTGGTAAGCTTAGTAATCTTACCCAGTACCCAATGCATTTTATTTGCGATCGTAAATAAAGAGGGTAGCGTCCTGATTCTGCATGATTATACTATTCTGTTTGATGAGTGAACTGGGACATTTTGGAAACGCTTAACTGCAAACGTATGAACTCTTTCCATTGATACATTATCATATAATATAGTCCCCAAATCTCTTAAGCATATGTTACCATGGGTTCAATTTGTGAATCAAAAAGTTTCCAAAATAACGTCAGTTCGATTGAATTCAATTTTCGTAAAGAAGTTAGCATTTGCTTTACACCCCCCCCCCCCCCCCCCCCCTTTTTGTTTTGTACGCTTCAGTCCATCCCAAAGTAAAACTTAATTTAGTAGTAAATATTAATCCTAAACATTTATACTCATTTGTTACTTTCATTTCTAACCCCCTATACCACAACTTCTCATGCCTGGAGAGATGACCGCCCATTCTAAAGACCATAACTTTCGTTTTGTCTAGATTTACAACTATAGTTGCCCTTTATGTGCTTCCATTTTAAAATTGTTAAGCTGAATCTGCAGACCTATGACTGTATCAGACAGGAGGATAACATCACCTGCGAACAACATGAGAAAAATTTCAACATCGTTTCAGTGGAATCATCTGTATGCCATGTCTACCTGCTTTACTTTATCTCAATTGCCAATTCGTTAATACAAAGTGAAAATAATTGTGGGCTTAACAGACTCCAGGTGGGAGCAGCCCGAATTTCACAGAGACGCCTCTGTGACTATTAAGTACCTAATACCTACCCAAAAACAATACCCCTGTTTAACACCCCGGGGACAACTGAATTCTGAATACAAACCTTTATCATGGACGCAAGATAAGACTGAATTATAGATTCCTTTAAGTGCTTTGTACATTTTGCTGTTAACTTCTGCTTTTCTTAGAACGTTCCACAAGACATTTCGGTTTACAGAGTCAAATGCTTTCTTTAAATCAACGAAAACAACGTAAAGTTTAGAGTTTTGAAGAAGATATTTTTATTTTCTCTTCCTTCAGTCTGAGCCGAGTCAGGCATACTACTCTCAACACATTTCAACAGGAAGATATGAAGATAATAAACCATCACCAACACACAAATGACACATTTTCAACAGCTCATCTGATACAATGAAGTAGTCGATGACACTGCATCCTTGGGATGCCACAAATACGTGAACTCACCATCAGCATCCTTCTTGCATGAACCATTAACTATGGCAAGATCAAACAAATAGTAACATTCTAGTAACTTACTTACCAAAATTATTAACGACATTGTTTTTTGAAGAACGTGTTACACACTCACTCCCATCATCCTCCCACTCAATCATCAGTCATAACATTCCACATAATTATATCTTCCACATTCACTTGCTCACTCCCAGTTCTGGCATGCATGTCATCACACACCATCATGTACACATCATCAGTATCAATACAACCCGAAGGATATTATCTTCGAGTAAGTGAATGCCGTTTTTCAAAGTAGTGTCACTATACACAGGGCTTCCTTCGGGAGCAATGTAGCAAGAAACAAAAATCATATCTTTTTTAACAAATCTTTTTTTATTCGAACAGCAATGACGTTATCATATTCTAGTTTGATTTCCTCAATATAGTCAGCAAAACAGTTGATCAGAAAAACAACGCCATCTGATAGAGTTTCTACCGTGATGTGAGAGTAGTCTAGCAGGAGCACAGAATAATATACAATTGTGAAAAACGTTATTTAAATCAAACGATCTATCAACTAGAGCGTTAAGACGCTAAATCACCAACCGCGCGGCAGCGTTTTCGGCTCCAGTGACCTTGACCTTTGACCCATGACCTTCATTATCGAACTTGGCATAGATCTCTCCATTACCTACCCGCATGCAAAATTTGAGCATCCTAAGTCCATCCGTTCAAACGCTAGAGAGGATACATACAAACATACAAACATAGTCCGCCTCAGACACGAGTGAAAACATTACCAATCCGCTCTCTACGATCGCGGTTGGTAATAAATGTCTCCGTCAAGCACACAAAATCAAAGGAAGTAATATATGCAACAAATGAAACGTCATACAATTTCTTCATCAAGTTTTTAACGTTGTAGTTTAAAAAGGAATTTAGGCCATGCAGTAGTTTGAGGGTTTGTTTCATGTCATTTACTAAAAGAACGCAAATTTCTGTCAAAAGCAGTGCTCTGGTTTTTTTTGCCACCTGCACGCATAAACTCGTGCAAACCGGGTTTCAGTCGTTTGGGTTTCCCCGCACATGATAATTACGAGATTGAGATCCAACACCACAGAGGTTAAAAATGGCCGAAGCCATTATGGGACATTACTTTTTATTTAGTTGGGGCGGTTAAAAATTTGTGGCCACCACTCTTCACTGGCCCGCGCGTTGTTTGTCGTGTGTTGTGGTGTGTAGCTTGCTGCTGATTGGATGAGTGAAAAACTGGATTGTCAGTAGGGGAATCCCCTTCTCTGCTCCAGTACCACCAGGCAGGGGCTGATTTTTTGTTCATTTTTGTTATTCCTAAACTATTCAATGGATTTAAACTAAATTTGGTGATCATCTTTGTCTATCTATTAGCTAGTTGTCAAAACAGTTTTAAGTCAGTTGTGTGGTTAGTGTGTGAGAAAATGTTTTATTAAATAAATTACCCGCGGAAAACTGTTGAATAAAACACGGCCTTCCTTTTTACCAACTTTCTCTACCACTAATAATATTTGAATGATGTCCTTTGCTTTTTAAAGGTAAAATACAAGCCTATCTGGAACCAGTGCTAGAGAATAGTTTGTAAGTTGACTATTTAAAGCTCAGGACGCGGACAAATTTACATTATTTTTTAATTCAGAAAGAAATCCATACCACAGAAGACGGCCTCTTGACCGATCTATTCCAAAGCTTAATACTGAACTGTATCGTAATTCTTTTGTACCTTCCACTACCATCCTTTGGAACTCATTACCAGATTCGATTAAAAACAGCACCTCTTTAAGTCAAGTAAAGCGATATTTATGTGCTAACGATGCTATTGTACCAAATTTCTATTATTTTGGAAACCGAAGAGAACAAATCATACACTGTAGGCTGCGCTTAGGAATAAGTGATCTGAACAATGATCTACATAGCCGTCATCTAGTCAACAGTCCGCTCTGTCGTTGTGGTGTTGCCCATGAAAATGCTGAACACTATTTACTCTCTTGTACGTTGTTTCAAATCGCTCGTTCAAATACAATTCTAACTTTACCTAATGATTACACCCAACCAGAAATTCTTTTGCATGGAAATTTAAATTTACCAAACAAAATAAGCATTGCTATTTTTGAAACAGTCCACAGATTTATTCGTGAGTCTAAAAGATTTCAGTAATAATCTCCTTGCTTTTTGTGTATTATGATTACTAAGTTAAAACTCTGTAGTACATGTGGGTATGTATAATGTATCAGTGCATGAACTTCTTTCTGTTGATAGATGCTTCATGACCCTTACAATTAGTATTTGATTCACTTCACAGCTTTGTATTCCCCATCATCTTCATGATGTTGTTGTTTTTGGTTGTTTTTTTTAAAATATATTCTGAATGTTATCTGTTTTCGTTTCGTGTATATGTTTAATTCTTTTTTTCTGTGCTTTAAGTATATCACAAAGTTTTGATTTATCTTTTTTTCCGAATGTTGGTTTCACGAAGGATTCAAAATGTATATCCTTATTTTCTCTAATTGTTTTAAACATCCTTTTGTGCTTACCAGCCGCCATGCTAAAATTTATATGAAGTAAAGTGGCACAGTATAAGCTTTAAGCTTGTTGTTGCCGTTATGTTTGTTTAATATTTGTTTAATGTGCATTTGAAAAATAAAATACAAAATCATTTAAACCAAAGTATCTTCAAGTTCAACATCTGATTCACATCACTTTAATTACGGGGGATTACGGGGGGATTACTCTCCACTAAAAACAACAAAAATGTTCAAATTGGGGCCACGATTCTGCGTCCGGGGGTCCTACTTTGACCCCAGATATCTCTGCTTCGGTGATGAATTCGCTAAAAATTTAAACTGTGTGTGAAAATATAAAGATTTACAACAAGGTTTGATGTAAAATACTACTAGGTTATAAAAAAACAAAAACGATTTTTGATGAAAATCCTGGTAGTACTGGCCCCTTAACCTTCGCCGGATATCGTCAGACTACACAGTCACGATGAGACGGGTCTAATAGACCCATGTGGCGGTGTATTTTTACTCTATGAGATAAGTAGTCCTAACCGGAAGTAGTCCTAGCGTAGCCAATCAGAATCGTTTGTTTGTCCGCCATTGTGAATTTTACGGATTATGGATTTATGGACTGTACATCGATTTATCGGCAAATATGTAGATTTACACCCTCCTGCTCTATTTTTTGGTTCTTTCCGTGGTTAGGGATAGGGTTAGGGTTAGGGATAGGGTTAGGGATAGGGTTAGGGTTAGATGGGTACAGTTCGCATGCGAAAGGTAGATATTTAATGACAGGTACTTATTTAACACCCAGACTCGTCAAAGAAGCACTCGGCTGATTAGTCCTATTCCGACGTCGCGGGTCAAGGAGACCCAGTGGGTGTTGTCATAGCGCGCGCGAGCAGGCTAGCCAATTTTCCATCTTCACCGCTGCTTTTCCGGAAAAAATAATGGCAGCTGCAAAGAGAGTGCTGACGCTCGCTTTGTCGGATACCGGGCAAGTAATGCCATGTGTGATAATAACAAACAATATAATTGCATTTTTTCGGTAAAGAATAGTGAAAGTCTGTCTGAAATAAATATGATATAAATAGATGGTTTAGCATGGCTACGTTGTAATTATCAAGACACGTGGACATCACGCGCAGCAGTCGGTGTGCCTCACTGAACTGTGATGACCTCTGCGGTGTCAGAGTAGATTTTGACCCCTTCTAAGAAAAAATATGTTCGGGACACTGACCGAATTCTCCCTCTCTCTCTCTCTCTCTCTCTCTCTCTCTCTCTGCGTTTGCGTATGCAAGCACACACACACACACACACACACACACACACAGAGATAGACACACACACACATGCACACACGCTCACACACACAATTGTCTAAAATCATTTATGTGAAAAGGCATGAAATTGAAGATCACACACACAAACACACACACACATGCACGCACACGCACACACACACACATATATACATACATACACGCACGCATGCACGCACGCGCGCGCGCACACACACACGCACGCGTGCACACACACACGCACATACATACACACACACACGCATGCACGCACGCACGCGCGCACACACGCACGCGCACGCACACACACACACATACATACACACACACGCATGCACGCACGCACACGCGCGACACACACACACACACACGCACGCACGCGTGCACACGCACACACACATACATACATACATGCACGCACGAGCGCGCACACGCACACACACGCACGCACGCGTGCTCACACACGCACGCACACACACGCACGCACGCGCGCACACACACACGCACGCACGCGTGCACACACGCACGCACACACATTAATTCAATTCAATACAACTTTATTCATGCATTATACACACACACACGCGCGCGCACACACACACACACACACACACACACACGCGTGGACATGCACACACACTCACACACACATATACATACATACACACACGCACGCACGCACGCATGCGCGCGCACGCACACACACACAACACACGCACACACGCGCGCGCACACACACACACACACGCGCACGCACAAACGCACGCGCACGCGCACGCACACACACAAAACAACCGGGTCGTCGGAATAGGAATAGACACCATTTCGGCTCTTTATCTAGTAGGCCTATGGGTCTGACAGACCCGTGCCATCGGGACTGTGTAGTTAAAATTGCATCGTCAGCCTACCCATTCACATTTTAACATAGACACATGAAATTTGGCTGGAATAAAGGCAACGAGTTCTTGAAAGATACCTAAATGTCAGTTTCATAACCGTATCTTTAATAGTTCCGGAGATATAGTAACTTTTATGCCTCTCTGGGTCCAATAGACCCAGGAAGCACGGTGAAGGTTAAGTTGACCCCGTTCTTTTGAGATCAGTTGATTACGCGCGCCCGTGTTGGTCTAGCTTTGTGTTGAAGTGACTGACACGGAGTGTGTCGTCACTGCTTGTACTGGCATCGTTGTCATTGTTGTTGTCCACGTGGCCAAGACTTGGCCGCGTATGTTCGTGGGTCAGGCCGCTTCGGCCCCGCAGTAAGACGTACACGGTCTCACAAAGTAGACAGATTTGTTGTCCTTTCTGGCCTGTGCCGCGATCTCCGCCTGTCTGTGGGTCAAATCATTTGCTCTAATATTCCCTATAGGGGAAGACGGGGTAAAAAGCGCATGGGCGGGTAAGAAGCCCACCCCAATTATCTCATGAAATAAAGAAAATTTCAGTCAAATTTGCCCATGAGACGAATGCTAGACATTAACGCTCGTCTCATGGGCAAAATGAGACTGAAATTTGCTTCATTTCATGAGATAATTGGGGTGGGCTTCTTACCCGCCCATGCGCTTTTTACCCCGTCTTCCCCTATGCATGGACACTACTAAATATAGAATCCGTGCTATATGCAACTGATCTCGATTCGTCAAAATACCAAGTTTGTAATTCCAGTTCTTGAACTTGATAATCATGGGTCGTGGTTCGTTGTTGATGGCCCACACGATGTGCACGCACAATATCATCGTAGTCCAAGTTTTACCCCGCCCTCCTCCACACTGTTCAGTACAGCGAGAGAGAGAGAGAGAGAGAGAGAGAGAGAGAGAGAGAGAGAGAGAGAGAGAGAGAGAGAGAGAGAGAGAGAGAGAGAGAGACCCCCCCCCCCCCCCCCCTACACTTACTGACACACACACGCGCGCGCACACACACATGCGCACACATGTTCGCGCTTCCGCATAATCGCATGTACACGCCTACATTCACACACACTGACACACACACAGCCATATGCGCACACACACACACACACACACACATGCACACGCACACACGGACGCGCACGACACACACACGCGCGCACCCCCCCCCCCCCCCACACACACACACACACAGACCCCCCCCACCCCCACACACACACACACACACAGACGTGACATGCGCACACATGTTCCCCACAAAGCGAAGAAGAACACGCACACGCAAAACGAAGAAGAACACACACACACACACACAAACACACAGTTAGCGACACATCGACGCGCATACATAAACATGTCCATAGGCCATATTTCTTGGTCTTTGTCCTATATTTAGGTACACAAGCATGAAACACACGTGCGTGTTCTTATTCTGCCAATGGCACGGACCTACATCTAAAGTTCGTGGCCAATGGCGAAAGGAGTTTTCTTTTGAATTCCTTCGTGTATTTCCCCAACCAGCCCAACGCGACACATACACACGAGTCCAAAACAACGAGGAACCAACAACACTACCACGTGTTATGACTGACTGTGCGCATGCGTGACGTTATGGGAGTGTTATGTTACAAAGAATGTCATTGGTTAGTGGTTTCATTTTAACCAATGAACGGTTTCTTCCCCCACCACAGACGCTCTTTTCGTTTTGCGCGAAGACATTTTGACGCAGCACAAGGTGGAGGTAAGTTTGTTCTGATACAAAATAATTTTTCTATTATTCTCTTGTTAGTTCACGGAATTGCTAATGCTTGTCAATTTACAAAGAATAATGTATGTACTGTTAGAATTTGTCCACATTCAGTCTGTTATAGGCGATGTTTTAAAGAAATCGTATTTGTTTGGAAGTGGGCTGGTCCCGCATCGCGCATGGCATGTCATCTCTTCGCAAAGGCTGCAATGTGGAAACAACACGTGTTGAACACGACAAGCAAAGTAAGACAGAAAAAAAACCCCAAACACTGTACACTTAACTTCAAATGTTATAATATATTGTATATATCATTTTGGTTTTGTATTTATTGGTATTGTACTAGAGATTAATATTGTTTAAGTCGTTGAAAAATCAGTCAAAAAATGGTCAGGTCAGGTCAGGGTAATGAGGGCAACTAGGCCTCGCGGCCTCTGAAGTGCCCTTTCAATATAGTTTTTGTAGTATTGAGCACAGCTGTAACGGTTTTTGATGACACAATCAGTCATGTTGGTATCTCAATTCTGTCAATTTAGGGTCTTTGTCCAGGAGGTTTTTAAACTGGTTAAGGTTTGGTGCAAGCTTGATTTGTGCAGAGAGGTTATTCCAATACTTGGCAACTCTGTTAGCAAAAAATGTTTTCTAATGTTAGTTCTGCTGTATTGTATTAGTATTTTTAATTCACAGCTTCTAGTTTTCGAATAGTTCGAGAGCTGAAACAATCTTTTGTTAGTAAAGTCAGTGTTGTTAAAAAATTTATAAACATTTATCAGGTCTCCTCGCAGCCTCCTGTATTTCAAGGATGGCAAATCCAGCCTGCGCAGCCTTTCACCATAGTCTTTATTGTTTGTGGCTCAAGCCACAAACCTATTACTCACTTTGCCAAAATTGTCACACATTTTGACAAAATTGTTGCACTTCAAATCGAGGCTACACTTCAAATTGAGGCCGCTCTAATGATGTATTTTAAAAGCGTACAAAATAATAAACATACGTAATACAGACACTACAACAGACACGACGAGTATGCAGTGCTTCTTTTGATGACTATAAGTAGGATACATAGTTTTAAATGTTTTCCAAAAATAAAAAGTTACGAAATGGTGCAGAGATAACATTCTGGTTTACAGATTAAAATTATTGAAAAACCAGGGGAGGTGACTCATGATTGGAGTGGTAAAAAAATAGACCGCGTGCCACAAACTATTGCGATTTCGGGCTTGTTTTTAAGAGATTTTATCAGTTTGGTAGCTCTCCTCTGGCATCTTTCGATTGACACAGACTGTCTTTTGAGATATGGGTTCCAAATTTGATTCCCATTTTCTAAATGTGGTCTCACCAAGCTTTTATACAGGTTTATAAACACATTATTTTTTATTCCTGAAAAAGTCCTCCTAATCAGCCCCAGCATTCTATTTGCCTTGCCAACAGCTGTTGTGATATGTTTGTCAAACTTAAGATTAGGATCAAAGATCACCCCTAAGTCTTTTTCTTCTGTGCATGTCTCTAATTTATGTCTATTTGTGCCATGAGTTATTTCATATTCCCTCTGTAGATTTTTGAATCCTAAATGCATAACTTTATATTTGGCAGCATTGAAATACAATTTCCACTTCTCAGACCATTCAATAAGCTTATTTATATCTTTTTGTATTATGTCCGATTGATGAGAAGAATTATAAATTTTAGTGTCGTCTGCGAATACTTTGCAAACACTTTCAACTTGAAAGTAGGTAGGTAAGTATATAAAAAAAATGGCACGCCATGTGTGTGTCCCCAAAAAAACCCGCAACTGAGCAAATAAAAGCCCAGCTGGTTTCTTCTTCTTCTTCTGAGGCATTAGGCATCAATTGATGCCTCAATCAGAAGATTTTTTAAAATTATCAAATGTTGACAAAACTAGAAACAGTGTTGACAAAATATTTATTGAATATAGTAAGACTAACATTAGAATATACTGTTTTGCTAACAGAACTGCACCTTTGTGGAACAAGTTACCAACTAATGTTAAACAAGCACCTAATACTAACACTTTCAAAAATCTATTAGATAACTGGGAATATTATAAAAATTTGACATATGAATATGATGAATGATTATCTAAAACCTGAGTGCACGATAAAACCTTGTACGTTAAAAATCATATTATTAAGGATGGGACGCTTGAAAGCCTAACGGCTATGATTTTAGTCCCTAGTAACCTAACCTAACCTAACCATCACGTCTCAAGTTCAACTTCAACTTCAACTTCAAGTTCTTCGCCCTAGGCAGCCAACTTCATAACGTTGAAGATTCTGCTGCTGCTCAGTAGAAAGTGATGCAGTAGATGAGATATTGAGATATTATTACAACTCCAAAGATAAATCGCCTGGGACGGTATTCATGTCGAGATAGCATGAGACTTAGCATGATGCTAACTTAGAAGCTCTTCCAAAAGTCCTATTAAATCCTATAGGACATTGGAAGAGCTTCTAAGTTAGCATCATGCTAAGTCTCATGCTATCGCAACGTGAATACCGTCCCAGGTTGTGTTGATAAAATGCTAGGGCAGCAGCTGCAGTGGGACAGCCTCATGGGTGCTACTGCTACTCTTTCATTTTTACACTGATTTCAGTATTTTTAATTTTTCCAGAAATCCTTAAGCAAAATGTTGTCGGGTCAGCCGGGGAAATTTGTTTTGTAAGACACAATGTGAAGCATAGGTGATGATGTGATTGTATGAATCACACATACACACACACACACACACACACACACACACACACACACACACACACGCACACGCACACGCACGCACGCACGCACACACACACACACACACACAAATGGCCTTGAAAAGACTGAAAGTAAAATATTGTTATTGTTGCACGCCAACATCCACACACACACACACACACACACAAAGAAGTCGAACTGCGAATGACTGCATCAAGTGAGTCATTACCACATTGGGGGAATAGTCGGATATCCAAACCATTATGGCGTGCCTGAAGGACCTGGACAGAAAATTGGACCACTTCAGCGAGAACGTTGACAACTGCCGTGACTGTTTGGAGAGAATGGAGCCCGGTGACGACCACAATCATGAGACTTTACCATGATTAAAAACTGTGCTATTCGATGCAAATGCACTGAACATTAGAGTGACTGAAAGAGCTGTGTGATGCATATATATTATACTCAACTTCCCGCAAGCTGGATTCCTTTTCGCGTTTGGATTTTCCTTGTATGGATTGTTTAGCTTTGTTCGGTTTTCGTGCATTTTTCTTTTCCCTACTGCATGTGTTTATATTTGTTCACTGCATGTGTCCCTATGGGCCAAATGGCCTTGAAAAGACTGAAAATAAAATATTGTTATTGTTACACACCAACATCCACACACATGCACATACACAGTCACAGGCGCATGCACATGCACACACACACACACATGCATACACTCAGTCATACACATCTTTGGGAATTATAAGTTACTGTTTGAATAAAAGTCATGACAAATACCAATAATGCTATGGACTTATAATAGGAACGTTAGAATTTGGGTCAAACCGCAGCGATCTTTCCGTCTAAACGTTTCACCCCGATTTTGCCGAAGTGCAAAACGGTCACTTCGCCTCGCTTGCTCGCTTTGTTTCATCGTTGCTGGCCGTCAGAAGCATGTTCACTCCACAGTAGAGGTCTGTCCCATCATCCTAGACTGATTTTTGTTTACAAGTGAGAGTTCGTTCACGAGAGTTGAGCGTGTCAATTTTTGGGTCGGATTTCTAAGCTGACCAACGCCGAATGGTCAGTCTGGATTTCATGAAAAATGCTCTGGATGCAAATTCATTCATTTTGCTACACGCATGCCAAATTTGGTGCATGTAGGTTTACGCTGTGGTACTCCTAGAAATCGCTGGATACGGAGGTGTCAGCGTCTAGGTCCGATGCTCACAAGTAGGCCTAGTGATGAGTGATAAAGTCCCAGTAAATTACGTTTGCATCGTTTTCATGCTAACACTAACAGAAAATGATTTTGTAATAATTATAAACTGTTTTACTTTCATTCATTTTAAGTTATTTTTGTTGCTTGGACAGACTTATCTGTTTGAGACTATCTGTTTGTCCACTGATAAGGACATGAGTGGGTGAAGATTGAGAAAAGGTTGTCTTGCATTTTGCTTGCTACATGGTCCGCTTTCATAAGACATAAGACTGGTTAAATGTCTAATGTAGGCTAATCTCGTGTTATCAACATTATGGGTTCATGTTCATTCCCAGTTTACTACTGCCACTGCAATAATTGTTCTTGTGTTCTCTGGTTTTTGTTTTGTTTTGGAGTCTTTTAAAACTAATATAATAAATTTTTTAGCCAGGGTACGTCATTAACTCGTGAGAATATGGTCGTTTTGAATTCTGGCATTCGTTTGATTCACTTTATGATGATAATAATACTTATTACTAGTACATTTAATGATTTATATAGCACTTTACCTCAAATGAGCCCAAAGCGCTTACTGTTAATTCAACTGCGTATTGTAATAACTTTAATATAATTTATTTTAAAACTCAGTTATTGTTAACAGGCAGAATTTTTTTTACATTGTAGCACTTTTATTTTATTTCTTAAATTTAAGAAGATTTTGTATTTATATAAACTTGATTTGTGTCAGGTCATACTCGTGTGTAAAGAAAATTAATAAAATTGTTTTAAAGAAATTACATTAATTTTTTTTTGTTTTATGGTTTTTCTTTTCTAATGAGATTTTATCCCCCCCCCCCATTCTTTTGACTATGCATATATATATGCACAAGACAGTTGACAATCTACTCCCCATGAAAATAGCATGGATTCATCTGTAGCTGAAAGGAAAATGCGGATAAAAAGCACGTTACTCCAGCACAAGTGAGAGTTGGATGAGAACATGAGTATGAAAATTGAGATGTAAAGAACCAAGCATGCTAACAACAAGAAGCTTGATAACAACGGCAACAAACACAGTGTCTAACAAAGACAGCACTGCGTTAATATCTTAATATGCCTTGTGTGTTTCACTGCATTCTCAGACCGTGTGATGCTAATCAAAAGTCTTGGAGTGTACAAAATAATATTTCAGTTAGAACTTATAAACCAGTGGGTCCTTACTCTTAGTCTGTGAAAGATTCCTTGGTAGGGGTTTGTATTAGATGTTTGAACTGTAAAATGTGTTATTTTAAATTAAATTTAATGTAAGTAAACTAAGTTCACTAGTATATCTATATGCACTGGGTGATGCTGATCGAGAACATGGGTCTTGGTCACAGACTCTTTAAACGGTGCTAGTGCTACTGTGAAGTCAGAATGATTGAATGGTCCCTTGGTGGATTATTGCAATAAGTGCTTGCTCTGTCAAAATGTGCTTTTTGTGTCCTTCCTTTGATGCTGACAAAGAATATGTATCTAATGGACTAGTGTCTGTGGCAAACAGTATTTGAGTTTTGTGTTCAACAACTACTAGTACTTGAGTCAGTGTGATGCCCCTTGATGAAGGTTTGGTCAGGAGCTTTGCACTATCACAACATGCCTGATTGCATTGTTAAGTGTAATAATGATTAAAAAAATATATATACATTGGTCACTGGGTTTACACTTACAATCTTCTTCTTGGTTCACTCAGACAGTTTCCTGTCACATGAGTGTAGATGCGCCATGCTGCCATTATGCGCCTAAGAAATAGTTAGGCCCAGCATGTCTGACTTCGGATGAAGAAATCTTTGTAAGAATTTATAGAAAAAAGGCAGGAGAGTGGACCAGTAAGATAGAAAGATAGCAGATGACAGTAAGCAAAGGGAAATAGAGAATGACAGATTAGAGAAAGTTACATGCACAGAACTTCCAGAAGGTGGGGGAACTAGTTGTACGAAAGACACCCCCCACCCCCCGGTATCCCCACAGGGGGACTTACAGTCAATAGTTTTAAGTTGTATAACAACCAAGTCTAATAGTACTGGTAAGACTCATTGTCTTAAGACAGTCATAGGCTCCTTTGTGGAGGTTTATGCTGGTCAACATGCTTCATTGTACTCCTTAATTGATGCTGATCAAGAGTATACTATAATGTGGGGTTTTGGGTCTGAAATCAACATATTTTTAGTTATGGTAACTCGCTTTCATACAATCAGGCAGGCAGTCAGACAGACAAACAGACGCTTTATGACAAACATGTTGAATACAAATAACATTTATTATTTAAGACACAGTCTCTATTGAATAAGCTTTATTTTGGTACCAACTTTATGTTAATTGGTCGAAAAATAAGCAAGTTATGGCTGGTTGAAGTTCAGATTCATCCAAAGCTTGATCAACTTTTTCTTATATAGCCCATGTAAAAAAAGACTAATTTCAAGAACTTGCTTATTTGTTGACCAATTTAGACAAATTTGGTATCATTTTAAAGATCGTTTCATGCGCTTTCCAATGACAACATATACACATTTTAGTATATTTTTCTAACCATCCTACTTATAATATTCTCCTTTACTTATATCAAATAAATGAATAAATACCATCACAGTAATGCAAAGCAATATGAAGAACACAACTTGTTCAAACAATTTTAATGAAGACTAGCGCAACGCCTAGTACTGGCAATACACCGTACTGGTAACGCCTAGTAACGGTAACGCCAAGTACTGTTAAGGCTGAGTACAGCAAATTTGAAGCGATTCGGTTAAGAAACGCGGAGTTATAAGGCCCCGTTTCACGTTGGCGCTGCTCTGAGAGTGACGCTCTCTCCCAATTGTCTTCCAATTTGCTGCTAGGCTTTGCCCGGGCCATAGGAAGCCTGACAGCAAATTTGAGTAAAGGTAAATCGGCGTATAGCGCACACGTTTCTGAACCGATTCGCTTCCGATAGTCACCGTAGTCACTTCCGATAGTCACCGTACCCGGTCATGTACCTGCCAAATTTGAAGGCGATCGGTCCAGAAACGCCGGAGATATGGGCGCCGATAGGCCGGCGGATGCGCGTTTTGCGCATTTGCGAAACCGCGCAAATGACACGGCCGCCTCGGTTGCCGTTGCCATCGCCCCATCAGGGCACACAGCAAATTTGAAGCGAATCGGTCGAAAAACGGCGGAGTTATAAGGCCCGTTTTGTGTTTCAGACAGACAGACACACACACACACACACACGCACGCACGCACGCACGCACGCACACGCACGCACGCACGGACAGACACTTGGCTTTTTTTACTATATGATTGGCAAAATGGTTCCAATTGTCCCAATGTTGGAAGTGATACAAAAACAACAACCCCAAAACCCTTATATACAGTGAAGAACTGATAACTCAAAAATGGATATTTGAAAAACACTGGATAACTCAATAATTTTTGGGTCCCAGTATAATAACATCTATGTTGAAACTTGAAAAGTCTTTATCTCAAAATAAAATTTCAGTCCCCTCACTTTTGACTTTTACTGTATGATATGAAATAAACTGTTCGCGACTGGAACTCCCTGCCACCAGAAACCATCCAGTCCCCCACACTCAGCTCCTTCACCTCGAATGTGCTGAAGCTCCCTGATTAAAAAAATTCAAAAAAAAAAAAATTCTTCCCCTTGTGGGGCCTGGTATTCTCGGACTAGCCAGGGGTGCTCGGCTTTGCACGCCCTCTTATCTGTCTAGCTTTGTTTTTGTTTTTCCCGCGCTGCATAATTCTTTGAACCCCAGTACATGTCAATAATTGCCAGTTACTGCAGGTGGACATTATGATGATTATTGGTAGAAGAAGAAGAAACTAAGGTGTTTTAATGCAGATTGATTGGTTTCTGTTTGTTAAATTTTTAACGTGTCGGTGAACTGTCTTATCATATTTTACGTACTGTAGTATAAAGGGATAGTTTCTCTCCCAGACTGAGACTCTTGTGCCTTATTATGAACACTGTGTTACTGTGTGTGATCACAACTGAAGAAAGTGGATACCAACCTCAGCACACACAGACACAGTCACACACACACTCACACGTACACACACACACACACACACACACACACACACACACACACATCTCAAGCAAAATGTGGGGGTTGAACATTGCTTGATATTGTATTAAACACGTGTCAGAAAGTTAAGCAACCCCTCTTTGAAATCCACAACAAAAAGTTTGATAACTCATAAAACGAAAGTGAACTCGAAGAATCATTTCATTCTTTTTGTTTCGTTTGTTGCAGCACTCCTTTAGGACTTTTACCTCTTAGACTCAACAAAAAACCAATACGGCGTTACGCGACCAAGAACTAAAAAAGCAAAAAACCACTAACAGAATCTGAAGCGAAACGAGAAAAAAAAAGAGCAAACCAATAATTTCCGAAAAGCGAACCACCAACCAAGTGTCCTTCCTTCACAAGCTGAACACACACACTGCAAATCTGAGGACCTATTCGACCAGTGACTTCGGCAGACCTCTGGCTTTTTGTACTGGAATGCTCACTACAGAGAGAGTTTGGTGTTGGCGTTGGCTAGTTACTTGAACACAAGAGTTTGGCTGACTTTTTTTTTTTTTGAGACGTTTAGTAAGGTTGCTTCATGAGCATTCTTTCGATTGTTGTGCTATGGAGTAACTGAGAAAGCTTTTTTTGAAGGTGAGTGGCTTGAGAGTTTTTTTGTTGTTGATGTTATCAGGGGGGGAGGTGTCAGGTTTTTTTCCCCCCATAAAATTTCACTTCCAGTGGAATTGCAAGAACAACAGAAATGGGAAGGGAGTGGTTGAGAGTTTAGGGTTGTATTTTTTTTTTGTGGGGAGGGGGGCAGTTGTGTGCATGATTAGGTGACTGGACGTTTGAATATAAGATTCGATAGGTAAAGAAGATACTGTTTATTCTTTTAATGGTGAAAGAGCTTTTGAAATGAAATAACCGTATCTATAGAAAAATTGGAAGTTGTTTGTATTTTTCTTCACGTCCTTAAAAAGCATGACAGTTAATGATCACACATGTGTCTGTTAACTACATGCATTTTTTCAAGTTTGTGTTTCTTCATTTCTTGTTCAAGTTGTTATTTTCCAAGAATAGATGGTATAGATTTCGTTTTAAATCAAACATTGAACACTAACTGATTATTTTTGCAAGTGCTGAACTGATCGTCATCTTTTAGTTTCAATTTTTTTTTTTTTTGGGGGGGCAGTAGTTTATTTAGAACTAATAGAAGGGTGACGTTTATTTTATATGGAAATGTTTACACACCTTAGACAGTTACACTCTTCCTCTGACAAGTGTCTCCTGCAGATCCCTCGTTGCCACACCAGAACCCTTGGCGAACATTCTTTCTCTTTTCAGGTTCCTTCCACTTGGAATAAACTCCCTTTACCTCTCCGTTCTGCCAACTCCCTTTCTTCATTTAAGTCTTCTCTCAAAACTACTCTCTTCAAATCATAGTCTGCTTCATTTCCTTTCAAAGTACTTTGTCCCTTCCATGCACATGTGTTTGTGTGCATGCGTGTGTTTGTGGGTGTGCGCGTGCATTTGTGTGTGTGTGCATTTATTTGTGTATGTGTGTGTGTGTGTGTGTGTATATCACTATATGTGTGTGTGTGTAACATATTTTTGACGTTCATTTGTTTCTATTGATGGCTTATTCATTTATGAATAACTTATTTATTATTGTAAGCGCTTAAGACTTATTTAAAATTAAGCGCTAGAAATGCCATTTATTATTATTATTATTATTATTATTATTATAAATGTTTTGGTTTTAACTGAAAAAGAGAAACAAAATCGTTTTTTGAGATTGTAAAGAATGCCCTTGCTATCCCTTGTCTTCCCTTTCCACCAGAGGCAGAGCTCCCCCATTATCGTCCACTCCCTATCCATGACCCCAAACATTCGTGAGAAAGGCGTCATCCAAGAAATACAGGTGAGGAAAAATGACAATGGTGTTTTCGAGTTCAGAAGTACACATAAGAAATTATTTAAACTGTGGGGTTTTGGGGTCTGATTCTAAGTTCTTTTTTGTTTGTTCTTTTTTTTTTTTTTTAAAGAGGAGCTTCAGATTGCCATGAGGCTGGGTCAATGACTGTTGCTTTTGTCGCACTTTCTTTTCGTTATCTGTTTCCTCTTGATCTTGTTTTAGATTATGATTGTGACAATTTGTCTATTATAATTAGTCATGTAACTGCAGTGTTCCCTATTACGCAGATCTTTACATAAATTATGTACAAACTTTCAAGTTTGACGTATAAATTTTACAGTCAATACGTCATTGTCACGTACAGTTTTTCTCTCAGCCGATTGCTTCCTCAAATGTGTTCGCCGCGATCAGAATGTCGAAGCCATTTCGGCTTTCGGGAAACGATCAACAAAATATACTGGGCCTATTCTTTCACTACTATGCCATGCTTGAAGCAGACGACAAAAACTATCATGAACCACAGAGTAATTTCCCTTTGTTTCTCGCCACCCATGCTGCTCGCACGTGCACTGCTGCCAAGCCTAGCCCGTGTGTTTCTTGGAAGCAAAAAAATGGCGCTGGATTGCGAAAACTTCGATGCAAAGTTCTTCCAAAGACTCTGAAGTTTTAAGTTTTAAAGATTTGTCTTTATTTTAGAGCATATTGTCCATTTATTATGGCTTTTATTTTGACCCTTACAAATTTTCAAATGACCCTTTAAATTTGGGGGCAAAGGGTCATGATGACCCTTACAAATTTGGAAGCATATGGAACACCTATTTACTGGTATGTTGATAGTATGATTTTATTTCAAGTTGCAGTATTGTATCCAAACTTGTTTGAGAATATGAATGTTGTCTATGCTTTTTCTTAGAATGTTCATATTGTAACTATTTTACTCTTGTATTGTGTGTTAGTGTGCGTGTATGTGTGCTGGTGTGTGCTCATGTGTGTGTGTGTGTGTGCGTGTATGTGTGCTGGTGTGTGTTCATGTGTGTGTGTGTATGTATGTGTGCTGGTGTGTGTTCATGTGTGTGTGTGTGTGCGTGTATGTGTGTTGGTGTGTGTTCATGTGTGTGTGTGTGTATGTATGTGTGCTGTGTGTGTGTTCATGTGTGTGTGTGTGTGTGTGTGTGTATGTGTGTGTGCTGGTGTGTGTTCATGTGTGTGTGTTTGTGTATGTATGTGTGCTGTGTGTGTGTGTGTGTTTGTGTATGTATGTATGTGTGTGTGGTGTGTGTTCCTGTGTGTGTGTGTTTGTGTATGTATGTGTGCTGTGTGTGTGTTCATGTGTGTATGTATGTGTGTGTGTGTGTGTGTTTATGTGTGTGTGTTTGTGTATGTATGTGTGCTGGTGTGTGTGTGTGTGTGTGTGTGTATGTATGTATGTGTGCTGTGTGTGTGTGTGTGTGTGTGTGTGTTGTGTATGTATGTGTGTGTGTGTGTGTGTGTTCATGTGTGTGTGTTTGTGTATGTATGTGTGCTGGTGTGTGTTCATGTGTGTGTGTGTGTGTATGTGTGTGTGCTGGTGTGTGTTCATGTGTGTGTGTTTGTGT
The DNA here is from genome assembly GCA_017654935.2 of Phymorhynchus buccinoides. Classification (NCBI taxonomy): domain Eukaryota; kingdom Metazoa; phylum Mollusca; class Gastropoda; order Neogastropoda; family Raphitomidae; genus Phymorhynchus; species Phymorhynchus buccinoides. The sequence goes on from CM065691.1 coordinate 16,740,333, forward strand.
ATGTATGTGTGTGTGGTGTGTGTTTGTGTGTGTGTGTGTGTGTGTGTGTATGTATGTGTGTTCATGTGTGTGTGTGTGTGTGTGTGTGTATGTATGTGTGCTGTGTGTGTGTTCATGTGTGTGTGTTTGTGTATGTATGTGTGCTGGTGTGTGTTCATGTGTGTGTGTGTGTGTATGTATGTGTGCTGGTGTGTGTTCATGTGTGTGTGTGTATGTGTGTGTGGTGGTGTGTGTTCATGTGTGTGTGTTTGTGTATGTATGTGTGTGTGGTGTGTGTATCATGTGTTTGTGTATGTATGTGTGTGTGTGTGCGCCTGCATGCATGCAGGCGTGTGTGTGTGAGGAAGTAAGAGAATGTTGCATGCGATCATCATGCTTATTTTACATTCTAATGGTTCATTATTTGTTTGCCTTTTTAATATTCTTGTTATCAATGTAAAGCGCACTGAGCTCATGTTCTCACATGAGCGCTATATAAATTCCCATTATTATTATTATTATGATGGCAGTCCTGTCCAATGATCGTAATAAGAACAAAATGTCCCCTTTGGTCAAGTGTTGTAAATTTACGTCCCAGTACTGTATAAGTGAATTGACTCAAATAGAAAGATAGTGTAGATACTGAGCCCATAGAATATGAACACCCATCACCATGTGTTACATCCCTTTATTTGGAACATCTACAAGTACTTGTGATAGTACTGGAAGTTTGGTTTTTTTCTCTCGCTTTTTTATTTTTATTTTTAGCTACCAGTAGTATTGATGACATGAAAATACTTAAGCTTTCTTGTAATTTACAAAACTTGGCCTGGACTCATAAAAGATGGTGTTTTTGCGCAGGATTCCTATGGTGCCATCCAGCCTTTGAATGGAAACAACCTTCTCTTCCATTTCAGCGAATACAATGGCAATGTCGACAACATGAAACTAGGAGGTAAGCTCCTTCAAAACTATGTACTGTATTTTTCGGATCATTAGGCACTGCTGTGTATAAGGAGAATAGGGCAATTTTCAAGTAAAGTCTGAAAAAAATAAAGTAAATGGCGCCCTCGTTTATAAGGCGATACACACCTCGCAAAAGAAAGTCGAAGTTTGAAGCCCGTACATGTCCTGTAAATGCTTACTGACTGCCATTACTGCTGTCATAAACAGGAGTTGGCTCCCTTCTCAAATAATCGAACTTCCGTTTTTGCGACTTCCGGTTGTTGTGTTTGGACTTTTCTTCGCATAAAACTAGTAGAATTATGGCATTTTAAGCTCTACAGTGATGCTTTTTACATCCAATGAAGGGTTATGGCATCTGTTTGGACAGTATCTTGGACGATAATAGGGATTTTGAAGTATTTTAACGTGAGTATTCGTTGTATCGGCAACTCATTACCACTTTCGGTGTTGTGACTCACAGTAGACTGTACTGAGTACGGCAATCGCTGCCTCTTTTCTCACTATTTTGTTCACTAATAGGGCGCCCTCGTTTATTAGGCGCATAGGTCGAAATTGGAGAAAAAAATATCGCCTTATAGTCTGAAAATGACGGTACATATTCTGGATATTGATACATTGGAATTGATAATGCACAACGTCATGGTAATGCTATATTTTACGGACTATTAAAGGGAAAACACCCGATCCTACGGATGGGGTCTTTTTCGCCAGACAAGCTCTGCTTTGCGGTGGCTGGCACAACAGGGAACAAAGAAGGGCGAACCGTCTCTCTCGCCAGCTGTAAGTCAAATGCGGCACGCGCTCAGCATTTCCCCTCTTTTATGCTCCTCCTGTGCCTTTAAGGCGATGATGGTTTTCTTATTCTGAGACCCCTGCACCTTAGTTATAATGTGGCTGATCATTTAGTAAGAAAATGGAGTGACAAAATCTGAATTTTGTGTTAAATTTAGGGGGATGCGCCTTGTAATCAGGTGCGCCTTATAGTCCGTAAAATACGGTACTTAGGATTATCCTTGTGGGGAGCAGTCATCAGTGTTCATAAAATGAGTAAAAGAGGAGCAAATCGGCTAGCTTTACTCGCTTTGCTAGCTGATCAGAAATGCACGTCTCGGGCATGGTAGACCTCTGCGAATCGCGGAAAATCCACGAAACAGTTTGAAACAAAATTATTTTTAAAAAATGCATTGAAATGGCATGAAAAAAAGAAAATTCGACTCATTTATTGAATTTTCTTTGGACCCCTGGCCATTTTCCTTGAAAACCACTTTGCCCCCACTACCATGCCTGATGTCTGCAAAGGCGCATTTGGGCATACCTGAAGCCTGAATTCAGGCAGTTTGATGCAGGCTCATGCAGTGGTCTGCCTGAAAAAATCCTTTCCTGCAATAACAAGTTATGCGCTTGAATTGAAGGCTAAACTGAATGGCATTGAAACCGCTACCAGCAGCATCGAATGCAGAAGAAGAAGAAGAAGCATTAAAGTCAGGTGAAAGTTTGCATCATCACGTGTACCCGTGCATCTGACATTGCTGTTGTGTGGTGTTGCAGTTTTAATTCTTCCTTAGAAATTTGTTTTGAAATTTCTACCTTGTTTTTTTAAATTGTCATGAAATTTTATTGAATTAATTTTCATGTTTAACAAGAAATGTTTCTGACACAGTTGATTTCTTGCTTGTTCACAAACTGTAAAAAATGTTGTTTCTTTGATTGGATGTGAGGGCGTATTATGACTAATATGAGGTCGGGGGAGATAAATGCAAGAGAAAGTGTGTGTGTGTGTGTGTGTGTGTGTGTGTGTGTGTGTGTGTGTGTGAGCGACTCAGAGAGAGAGAGAGTGAGTGTGTGTGTGTGTGTGTATGCATGCACGCGCATGTGTGTGTGTGAAGATGTTTAATGTGTGTGTTTTTGTAATGGTTGTATTCGTGTAATCGACTGCAAGATCAATTTCCTTGTGTTTTATAATGAGGACCGTAAAATGATTGATTGAAGTGAGGGAGTCAAAATCAGCCCACAAAATATGTCTGAATTTTTAGGGGTGACCTGCATTACTTTAGGGGGGTGACCTGCATTACTTTAGGGGGTCACCTGCATTACTTTAGGGGGTCACCTGCATTACTTTAGGGGGGTCACCTGCATTACTTTAGGGGGGTCACCTGCATTACTTTAGGGGGTCACCTGCATTACTTTAGGGGGGTCACCTGCATTACTTTAGGGGGTCACCTGCATTACTTTAGGGGGTCACCTGCATTACTTTAGGGGGTCACCTGCATTACTTTAGGGGGGTCACCTGCATTACTTTAGGGGGTCACCTGCATTACTTTAGGGGGGTCACCTGCATTACTTTAGGGGGGTCACCTGCATTACTTTAGGGGGTCTCTTTATGTTGTCGTACCCTGGCTTAAAGACTCCAGGGATCATCCCAATAGCCGAAGCACTTGAACACTATGGTACAATTACAAATGCACCGTCTTTGATTACCCCGCTGGTGGGCAGCCACACTCCAACTTCGGGGGAGCTCTCTTTATAATTTTTTAACTTTTTTTTGTGTGAAAAACTGCGTCGTCAAATGAAAATTTGCTACGTTCAGAAATGCACTGCTCTGAAACCCAGTGTTGTCAGATGACACTTTTGAGCCTCGTAGGCGCATATGTGCTTCAAAATTAATAATTATAAATAATGCATAGCATTTATATAGCGCCTTTCTCTAAATGAATTAGACTCAAGCCGCTTACATTCACTGAACCACACGCAGATACACTGACATTCTCCCTCATTCATACAACCATGTCTCTGAAATCACAGGGGAAAAGCTTTTCGAAAAAGATGGTGTCTTGAGTTGGGTTTTGAAACTGGAAAGGGTTGGCTGGTGGTGATGGAGATGGACAGGGAGAGAGTTCCAGATAGTGGGGGCACAACAAACCTGAAACTGCGCTGACTAAAAAAGATTTCCAATTAGTTGTGGGTACCTTTAAAAGCATGGCATTGGAAGCTTGGAGTGAGCGAGAAGGAGTGTATGTGTGGAGAGCATTAGAGAGGTAAGACGGCAGGGCTCACAGGGACCCCCATTTGGGGGTCTACGAAGTACTATCATTCTCTAAGGACCCTCTAAAAGAATGTGCAGGGGGTCCCAGGGATGCACTATAAAAATTATTTTTATCATTCGCAATGTCATTAGGACCCTCTATCCCTCCTGTAGGACCCTGTATACTGTATACTGTAAGTTTTGCTGAACGATTGGGAGCCCTGGGCGGGAAGGGTTTTGCTCAAAATGACGGAAGGCAAGGACTGCAAACCTTGTACTGTAAGCGAAACTGGACTGGGAGCCAGTGCAGCTCTCTCACTAGGAGTGGCGTGACATGCTCTCTGTGTAACTGTTGTGTGTGTGTGTGACAGACCCAGTGGAGTTCAGTACGTTGACGGACTGCAGCGCGAGTATGCCCATCGCAGTGCTCGTGACCTGCATCGACGCCTCCCAGGCCAAGCCCTCCGTGGTCAGCGACGAGGAGGAACCCAAGCTCGTCGAGAACAAAAACGTGCGTCTTCATGTACTTTGTTATTGCTCTTATTAGTATCAGTAGTACTAGTAGTAGTGGTGCTCCCCATGGTCCTGCAAGGAAGAGTTTGTCGGCACCATCATCCAGGAACCAAAGCTCGTCAAGAACAAAAACGTGCGTCTTCATGTACTTTGTTGTTGCTCTTATTAGTATCAGTAGTACTAGTAGTAGTGGTGCTCCCCATGGTCAGCGACGAGGAGTTTGTCAGCACCATCATCCAGGAACCCAGGCCCGTCGAGAACAAAAACGTACGTCTTCATGTACTTTATTATTGCTCTTATTAGTATCAGTAGTAGTGGTGCTCCCCATGGTCAGCGACGAGAAGTTTGTCAGCACCATCATCCAGGAACCCAAGCCCGTCGAAAACAAAAACGTACGTCTTCATGTACTTTGTTGTTGCTCTTATTAGTATCAGTAGTACTAGTAGTAGTGGTGCTCCCCATGGTCCTGCAAGGAGGAGTTTGTCAGCAACGATGGTGGGAACAATGCTGGCTGCAGTGCCCGGAGGCAGTGCAACACCAGTAGAGTCCCGAGTTTTTAGCAATATAGCTAGGTGTAGCGGTAACCACGCCTCGGTTAAACCTCATCGGCTATGGTACCGCTACAAGTATTGTGTAAATATTCCGGCAGGCTGGACTGCAATTTGTTTACAGTGGAGAAGCCTTGTCCACTCTCTTTGCCAAAGGGATGTGAGAACTAGAGTATGCTTTATTTATAGTATGTAAAACAATCTTTTTTTTTATTATTATAGAAAGGCATGGATTTTTTTGTGTGTGATTCTAAAAGCAATATACATATTACGGTAAGTGTTTTGACTTTGTAATAGACCTTAGACAGTGATTCAGCAACAGGTTAATCAAAAAGAAAAAAAACCCACTTCTAGTTAAACTTTATATGAAAATTTGAAGCATTGTTTCGTCATTTTATCCCAATAGTGAAATACAAACTTGTGACCAACAAGTCGTGTCTTTGATCCTTTTTCTGTTTCTCTTGTAAACAAAATCCACTTGCGCCAGTAAAAGGCTGTTGACCACTGCTACCTGAATAGGAGCTGAACTTTTGAAATTTAATTGAATGGATTTTAATGTAATATTAATAACATTCAATTTGATGATTTTTTGTATTTTAATGTGAAATGAAAATATTAACCATTTCACCGCCAGCCATTTTTCAGTGAAACTTTTCCATTAAATTTACCTGGGTAGAGAACAAGATCTGTCTGTAATATTGGGTATTCCTCTGTGACATATTTAAAGTAAGGCTTATCCTTGCCTCCCAGAATTAAGAGAATAGGGTCTTTGGATAACAGACCCTGGTTTGATGCCTTTTAGTGGCATGGGTGTTAAATCTTTGTGGGGCAAAAATGCGACATTGGCGGTGAAAGGGTTAAAGCAATTATTTGTTATGTTCACAGGCGTCTAAGCCGAAGGTCAACATGGGCAAGCACTGTGAAGCAGCAAGTTTGAGTTTTGATGCCATCAGCACAGCTGCGCCGTACCAATACAAAATAACCAAAGGAGTAGCCATAGAAATCGATAAACATTTTGGCCTTAGACACCTGATGCTCCTCTGCGGATTCAGCCACAAAGCAACAGAGAATTCAACAGTCCGCAACATGGTCCGCACAATGCTCACCCGGATCAAGAACAAGAACAAGAAGAAAGAGATGGAAGAACTGTTTAAATACTATGAAGAGAATTATAGTACCCATGTTAAACAGCAGCAGATGCAGTGCTCATCCTCCCCATCTAGTACCAACCCAACTCCACCGCCACCATTGTCGCCACCTGAATCGTTGGAGTCAGAGTCGGGAACTCCACGGTATGTACAGTTTGTTTATAAATATACATGTTCCATATTTGTGTGAGGAATTGTGTGACAATGCATGCATGTATTAGGCCTATTATAAGTAGTAGTCACAGCAGTTGTTGTTGCTGCTGATTGTTAATGTTATGTGCATTTTTACCGGCCAAACGAAGTCTGATCGGTATTGTTTTGTCTGCTCATGTTGTTGGATTTTTGTTTCATGTTTTTTATTCGATTTCATTTATGTGTAAAGCACCCTGTAGCCTACATAGTAGGATGAGCGCTGTATACATTTTCCTCATTATTATTATTATTATTATATTTTTTCAGACTACAGTGGTACCCCTCTAATAAGACGCTCGCAAATGCGACTTCTCCTCACATATGACTGATTTCTTTTTTCCCGAACACATTCCACTATATATCCTATGCCGCAAATACGACTTTTCCTGAGTTCCGACTTACGACCCGATTTCAGGGGTTGAGATGAGACCACAATCTTATCTTTTTGCAGTCAAGTTCGTGCAAATCGATCTCTCGATGAAAAGCACACGAACTCGTGATCGAAAGTCATGGCAACGGGTCCGATGGCAACTTCGATGGCCCATGTTGCACTCACACACAAACTACACATAACAGTACAGACATAATCTTCGCCATAACGGACCTACTAAATACTGGATTATGCACAACAACACAACACAACACAAAACATGACAAAGTAACGCTCTGGCAGTTCATTTTTAGTCACAGTTTGCACACACAGAACTTTTACCGCGCATACAACTCAGCTGACAAAATGGCGCCGCATAGAACGCAGATGCGAAATCACGGCAAACGCTAATGCGCCAGCTGCTTTCATTTATCGGATTTTGTGAGTTGTTTGCATTCAGCGAGAGTTGTAGTGCACACACTGACGCCGATTTATCAGTCTGATAGCGGAAAGGAGCTTGGTCCTCTAATAAGACCACCCCTCAGATAAGACTTTTTTCCACCGCACTTTCAAGGTCTTATTAGAGGGGTACAGTCGACCCCCTCTTTTAAGACCTTCAAAAAATCGGTCGTAAAAGAGGGGGGTCTTAAATCAGGGGTGACCAAAAAAATGCACTCAGTGACTCACTACACCGTATATGACGCACAGCACATGCATACACTAAAACAAAAACATGCTTTCTCCGTCATTCTTGAATGAAACATCCGCGCGGTCTGGCTAATATATGAAAATGAGCAAAGGCGGGTGAAAACAGAAAGTGTGCTCGACGGTCCGTGTTGCACTCACACACAAGCTACACATAACAACAGTACAGACCTAATTTTCGCCATTTTACGCTCTGGCAGTTCATTTTCAGTCACAGTTTGTACACACGGAACTTTTACCGCGCATACAACTCGGCTGACAAAATGGCGCCGCACATACCGCAAATACGAAATCACGGCAAACGCTAATGCGCCAGCTGCTTTCATTTATCAGATTTTGTGAGTTGTTTGCATTCAGTGAGTGTTTCAGTGCATGCACTAACGCCGATTTATCAGTTTGATAACGGAAAGGAGCTGCTTTTCAACTTATTTTTTGTAAAGTGAGACCATTCACTGAGTTCCAACTTATGGAGTGTGACCGATCACCTAGTTTCAACTTCGGAGTTAACTTCGCATTTAGGCCTACGTGTGCACAGAGTTCGTAAAGATCGCGATCGCGACTGTTTCAGTTCAAACTTTGATCATAAACTGCTCAGTGATGACACATGTGCATAAAAGTGGTGACATTTAGTGGTCAGATCGTGATATCGCTGATTAAATTCTTCAATTTCGGCATGAGAACGGTTCGTTTTTACCGAGATTGACCTAACAACAGTGGTACCCCAGCTGTGCGTCGGCTCAAACTGAGGCCGAGAAGGATAGATATCATACGTTTTTTGCGACTGATAATTGTCAGAATGTGTTGCATCGGTCGTAAAATCAACAAGATTTACGGTCGTAAAACGCGTTAGAGGGGGAGTCGTAAATGAGGAGGCAAGTTTAGAAGAAAAAACGATCCGTCATTCATATTTCAGTCGTAAAAGAGGGGAGGTCGTAAATCAGAGGGCCGTTCGTGAGGGGGTTGACTGTACCACTGTATTAGGCAATATTTTCCCATCAGATTCAGACCTCTGCGCCTTTATAATATGACTACTTAGTACAAGCCAGTCAGTCTTTCCAACCATTACTGCCAGATAGCAGAGGGGGCAGATACTATTCTGGCGGGCTGGGTGAGATGCCTTGCTCAGGGTACATCCCCACTCTCTTGTCCAAAGGAATTTGAGGACACAGCTGGCGTTGGTGAAGGTCCCCAAAGGCCAGCCCATCCCTTTGGCTGCAGCACCAGAGCCGATGCAAAGGCCCCTCTCGTTCGAGAGTCATAGTCTTCCACAAGAGACTAAGCTGTACAATGATTTTCCATTACTGTAGAAAATCATCTATTGTACAGCTCTCATGTTACTGTTGGCCCCTACTACAGGCTAATGTCAACCAATGATAAAAGTTATTTGAGTAAAGTGCCATTACTTAGTACTAACAATAATGTATAAGTAATATAGACTAAGAAAGTATAATAACATGTCTGAATTTTGTGTAAAGTTTGGGGGGTGCACCTTATGATAAAGTGCACCTTATAGTCTGGAAAATAGGGTATATATTACATTTCTGAGATTAGTTAAAAGTGTATGCCCATTACATTTTTTTCCCCATAATTAATGAATCACAACTTTTAGTAAATAACTATCACCGTCACCTTCATCATTACCTTTTCCTCCCAAAAATCATACCTGTGCCTAGTTCATCATCATATCATACCACCACCCTTTCCATTATCATTCATCATCAGTTTCAGCACAATCATCTATGCTAGATTACACAATCATCGTTGTTCACAGAAAACTGAAACAGAATCTGACGCTCCTTGATGTGTAGGATTAAAATAAGTTGGATACACATTGCTGTCCGTTCGTTTCACAATACACATGGACTGGAATATAGCTTTTTTGTTTTTCCTAACATATTTTTCTTTAACCCTTTCGCTGCCCCACGACGTATATATACGTCCTCTATAGCGCTTCAGTACTTGCCACCGACGTATATATACGTCGCCGCTAAGCAGCGATATTGCCGTGTTCAAAAATCGCGCGGCAACCCGGCGGCGCATGCGCAAGTAGTAGGCGGCACTGAAGGGGTTAACAGGACAAAGAAACAGGAAATGGAAGAAGAGGATGATGCATCCCTCAGGAGAAAGAATTTGTGTGTGATCAGGTAATGTCTCAGAACTGCTCCTCTGTAAATGTAGCTGATGTTGACGTGAATTGTGCAAAAAATATCAGCCGCAGCTTTGACTGCTTTAGTCTTCTAACCAGAAAAGTAATCTAAATTTATGAAATCTACTTTTTGAATACATTGTGTGAGTTTTTGGACCTGCCTGATTATTTTGCGAAAGTGATGCGAAAACACGGAACACGGTCTCAATCTTGATGAAAAAGTCATGACAATCAACTTCAAGCAATCGAAGTTTGATCTTTCAGAATGTGTTTGGTAGACTATCGGTTGATAAAAT
>CM065691.1:16755217-16767308 GCA_017654935.2 Phymorhynchus buccinoides
TTTCTCACTACATTCAGCCTTTTTGATCATGCCGAGAGCTGGAGCTGACTTCAGTGTTGTCTCTTCACGGTGTGGGGCCTTGGTAGCTTTTCTGAGGTTTGGACTTCAGACAATTCTGATGCCTGAAGAGTAGAATTGTGACTTTTTGTAATTCTATGCCAATTAGGCAAAGTCTCTCTGCTCCACCCAGCCTTTGCTTTGTCCTCGTTCTCTTAGGCAGTGGTTCTTCATTACCATGAGTTTTTATGTGTGTGTGTGGCTGTTTCTGTATATACCTCAATGTCATCAAAGTCATCCATTTTGCTACAGTAGATCAGTCAATGTTGGCATGGTAAAGACCTCAGGCTTTCTCAGAAATAAGTAGTAGTAGTAGCATGGGTGCAACTTTTCCTGATATGCAAGGATTTCCTGTTTTTTTGAATTTTACCAGAATAGGAAGTTCCTTTTTTTTTTAATTTGTCAAACAAGATCTTTGTGTGTCTACTGTATTTTTTTTCAAACACTTTAAAATAAGCATTTGTATAAATTGTGGAAAAAGCAAACTAAAATACCTTCATAAATCAAATTTTTCTTCAGCTGTAGGGGGACATTACCACTGGACCCCGGCCTTTCATGTTGTTTTTTTCATTTTGTGTAGTTGCACCCATGTAGTAGTAGTAGTAGTAGTAGGATAGGGCTACCCTTTTACACCTTTTCTCATTTGTACCATTTTGGTACTGTGTATGTTTCACGATGATTGCATAAGCTAAGGTAACCTTAATTAATATATGAAAAGAAGGAATGGACTTTCATTTTTAATCATGAACAAAAATGGAATGCACTTAACATATTAGGATCTTGGTCCATAAGATTTGTACAATCTCTCTCTCTCTGTGTCTCCCACTCTCCTCCCCCCCCCCCCCCCCTCCCCTTGTTTTACCACATTTCCATCCTCGGTGCATCGCTGATCATCATCGCCGTATTCTTTATTTCAGTGAGACTTTCCAGCGTCCAGAGAAATGTGCAAGGAAGGGCCGCAGCAGCTCCAAGCTAAGCTTGCTCCAAGCAAAGAAATGCACCCAGCGAAGCTGCAGCCCCTCAAAGCGGGCTAAACAACCCAAACAGGACAAGAAGAGGCCCCCAACCGCCATGGAGCAATTACAAACACTCATACAGGACTTGGGGAAAAGGCCCTCACGCTCCACGGAACAGAACCAGCCCCAGCCCCAGCCCCAGCCCCAACCCCAACCCCAAATGCGACTGACCAAACACATGCGGATTATTGGAACCTGCCCAAGCAAAATACGTGATAGGTTGTATCAAAATGACCAATTTACGTACCCAGCTATGGACACTGAGGACGGGGAGAAGCAGAAGCATGCGGAGGGGGGCAAGCAGAAGCCTGCGGAGAGGAGGAAGCAGACTGTCCAGGAGTCCAAGGACCTGGGAGGCGACATGGAGCACACCCACCAGGTGAAAAGGCTTCATGACGAAGTGTTGGAACAGGTAGGCTGTGTGTGTGTCTCTATTTATGTGTCTTTGTCTCAGTGATCACAATTACCGATATATATCGGTAAAATACCGATAGTGAAAGCAGAATACTGAAAAATATTTGAGCTACCGGACCCAGGGACCGATAAATATCTGCGGGCACCGGTAAAATATTTCCCACACACACCAAAAAAAATGCTATCCGCTCACTCGCTTCTGGTATCCCCATGACTATCTGTAGTGGGTCAAGGTTAGCTGCTGCTGCTCTTCTGCTTGCAGGGCTTGGTCAGCGACAGGAATAGGCCCACGGAAATCTTTGTGAATAGGCCTCGCACGCGCGCGCTTCATCAGTGAAAGCAATGACGTAGGCCTAGTCCTAGGCTGTTTTAGTATCGTGGTCATTCCTGTCAGCAGAGCGCCAGCCGAGCGTGGCTTCAGTGTGCAAAACTGGATAAAAACTGACAGGCGCAGTCGTCTGGATGAGGATAGGGTTACCGTCAGTAGTCTCATGATGCTGAAGATGCATGCAAAGGGGGTGGGGGAGTTCAATGTCGGCGCTGCTTGTGATCGGTTCCTTGACATGAAAGACCGCAAGAAGTAGATCTAGAGTAAACAAGCAGGCACTTTTCTTGTTTTATCCTTTTGAGAGAGAGAGTGTGTGTGTTGACATTTGAACATTTCAAATCTCATGTGTTTGACATGCAAGTTTACTATACCAAGAATTCATTGAGAGTTTGGCTTTTAAGAGAGAGAGAGAGAGGGGGGTGGGGTGGATTAATGTAGAGAGAGGGTGATGGATTAATGGCCCATATCATGAGTTGACATATTCATAATCTTATGAATTTGCTTGTCAATTATAACATTTATTTGTGAATGTAAGCTATACAGCTGTATCATGTATGACAGAAAGTTATGTCTTTATTTTTTTTGGTCCTTTTTCTCACTGGCTTTGTTTATTCCTTTTGTGAGAGGGCAATCTAGTATGAGAGAAAGAAAGCGACAACAAAAATGTTGCTTTTTTTTCTCTTAAAAAATGTGCTTGTTGATGATGTGCACTTTTTGAGAGGCATTGCTGCTTAAAGTTTTTCTTTCTTTCAGAGCTTTCCTTTTTTCATATTAATTTTCCTCTTTTACCTGATTTATGATTCATCCATCCATTCACTAATTGGTTTTCTTTGTTTCTTTCTTAATCATATTGTTATTCTTCATTCATATTTCTTCGTGTGTGTGTGTGAGAGAGAGAGAGAGAGAGAGAGAGAGAGAGAGAGAGAGAGAGAGAGACACTATGTAACTGTGTGTTTGTGTAGGTGTGGTGTGGGCGCGCATGTGTGCACATCATATTTAATGACAAAATGAGCACATGGTGAGTTCGAACCTGGGTACAGGGGATTTTTTCCTCTCATTCTGCACTAGGCCTTAACGGTCTGAACGTGGAGTCTTTCGGATGAGACGATAAACTGAGGTCCCGTGTGCCCATGCACTTAGCATACGTTAAAACCCAGTGGCAACGAAAAAGTTGTCATTTGGTAAAAATGTACCCCCCCCCCCCCCCCCCACCCCCACACCCACACACACCCCTGCCCTCATCAGTGACAAAAATCGCAGCAAAAAAAAAAAAGGGTGGCGCGCCTCTGGCTGCGGCGCATTCTCAAGGTGGGAGCAACCCGAATTTCACAGAGACGCCTCTGTGACTATAAAGTACCTAATACCTAATTCACTGGTTTTTGTTGGCTTGGGACTGATTCTGACACAGGTCGTTGGGGGGTAGTCACTGATGGGACTGGTTTTTAAAATTCCTAGCGCGATCACTGCTGTCTGTCTGTGACTCTCTCTCTCTCTCTCTCTCTCTCTCTCTCTCTCGTCTCTCTCTCTCTCTCTCTCTCTCTCTCTCTCTCTCTCTCTCTCTCTCTCTCTCTCTCTCTCTCTCTCTCTCTCTCTCTCTCTCTCCTCTCTCTCTCTCTCTCTCTCTCACTCTCTCTCTCTCTCTCTCTCTCTCTCTCACACACAACTCTCTCTCTCTCTCTCTCTCTCTCTCTCTCTCTCTCTCTCTCTCTCTCTCTCTCTCTCTCTCTCTCTCTCTCTCTCTCTCTCTCTCTCTCTCTCTTTTGTAACGTGATGTTGCGTGTGTGTGTGTGCGTGCTTCTAATGGGTAACTTTAATTTCAATGTGTTTGATGTTTTTTCATGGTTATTTGATAAGTATGAATTTTGTATGTGCATGCTTTTTTACTTTCATTCTTTTTTTAAATGTTCCATTTATTGTTAATGGTGGTTATTGGTTTTTTCTTCTCCTTTTTCATTTTTTATGAGGGCTGGATGTAAACAAGCCTGTATAGTGCTTAGTCTTTTCCCTCAATAAAAAAGGTTCGTTTTAGTTAAGCATGCTTGTTTATCTTCTGTATGTATGGCTTTTTTGTTTCATTTTCTTTCATACAAATGTGAATGTATTAAGTTTTGTCCCCCCCCCCCCCCCCCCCCTGAATGGGGCGGTTGGCTTTGTTCAGTAAACTTCCGACTTCTCTCTCTCTTTGTCTGTGTGCATGTGTGTGTTTATTGTAAATTCTCCATCTCCTAGCAGTAAGGAGGGATATTTTGATGGTTTGCATGTTTTATTATTTTTTTGTCTTGTACACATTTTCTTTGTGAACAGCTGCATAGAATAATTTCAAAATGTGTACAATGGTATTGCCAATACTATACCAGTATATACCATATGCATTACTATTTCAAAGAGTAACCCTACTATGTAACATCATAGTTTCTCTTTGATAATCAATAAATAATCATCACTATCAGAATAATCATCGTCACTGTAATCATCAACATCAATGATCAACATCATGATTGTCCATTTCAGGAGACAGAGGAACTCACCGACAGGGAGAAGGAGGATAAAGAACTAATGGAGAGGTACTTCGGTCCGAAAAGGTGAGTCTGGTTGTAGTTGTTAAAGACATTTTTGTTTGTTAAAAGTATAACAAACATGACACGGAATAATACAGAGACGTTATTTTTAAGACGATCAGTTACTAATATCCACAAATTTTTCTTTTCTAACCGAGTTGTCCAATACTAGAATACTTTGTCTACTAACATTAAGGCTACACCTAGCAAAAAAGTAACATGAATATATTCAAAATCTTCTGGTCAAAGACACAATGATGTCAATTTTTAATAATACTTTTGATGAATAAAAAAAGAGAGAAAATGTCCATTCCATATTTTTGTTAAATTTTATAATTTAGCTGTAGAAAGCAAGCCACCTTGAAACAAATCAAAGTCACAAACGAGAAAGGGCGTAAAAGGGCAGCGAGGCCCACTTCTAGCCCTAATTACTACTACTACTACTTGTATAAGGGGGGTTGACATCTACACATTGCAATCCAAGACATATGCAGGCATCAGAATTGTCAGAGAATCTGCAAATTTCAGAGGATTGAGAATTTCTGACCGGGGATTGGCCTCTAAATTAGAGGCTAATGTCAGAGGTGTTGCCCTTAAATTGAGTGCTATCTTTTATGTTAAATATCACTTCATTAAGTGATTTCTCACTACATTCAGCCTTTTTGATCATGCCGAGAGCTGGAGCTGACTTCAGTGTTGTCTCTACACGGTGTGGGGCCTTGGTAGCCCTTGTTCCATGGTTTTCAGAGGTTTGGACTTCAGACAATTCTGATGCCTGAAGAGTAGAATTGTGAATTTTTGTAATTCTATGCCAATTAGGCAAAGTCTCTCTGCTCCACCCAGCCTTTGTTTTGTCCTCGTTCTTTTAGGCAGTGGTTCTTCATCACTGTTCTTCATTATTATCAGTTGTTGTTTTGTGTGTGTGGCTGTTTCTGTATTTTGCTCAATTTCACCAAGGTCATCTATTTTGCTGCAGTAGATCAGTCAATGTTGGCATAGTTAAGACCAGGTTTCCTTAGAAAAAAGTAGTAGTAGTAGTAGTACTTAGTACAATAGTAGTAGGATAGGGCTAGAAGTGGGACTCGCGGCCCTTTTACGCCCTTTCTCATTTGTGCCATTTTGGTACTGTGTATGTTTCATGATGATTGCACAAACATAAGCTAAGGTAATCTAAATTAATTTATGAAAAGAAGGAATGGACTTTCATTTTTATTCATAAAAAATATTGAATGCATTTATCATATTAGGTTCTTGGTTCAGAAGATTTGTACTATCTCTCTCTCTCTATTTCACTCTGTGTCTCTCCCCCCCCCCCCCCCCCCCCCCCCCCACCCCCTCTCCCCTAGTTTTACCACATTTCCATCCTCGGTGCATCACCGATCATCCATGTCATATTCTTTATTTCAGAAAGACTTTCGGGCGCCCAGAGAAATGTCCAAGGAAGGGCCGCAAAAGGAAAGGCACCCAGCAGCGCTCCACCTCCACAAAGCGGGCTAAACAACCCAAACAGGACAAGAAGAAGCCCTCAAGCTCCACGAAGCAGAAGCAGCGGCGGCCCTGGCCCCAACCCAACCTCCAACTCCAACCCCATCCCCAACCCCAACCCCTGCCCCAAATGCCGCATCGGAACAGATACAGGCGGCTTTTGGAAATATGCCGAGACAAGAACTATGCCTGGTGGTATGATCGAGAGACGGACACATTTTCGCGCCCAGGTATGAAGTCTAAAAACCATGGAAACCATCGAACAAGGGCTACCAAGGCCCCACACCGTGTAGAGACAACACTGAAGTCAGCTCCAGCTCTCAGCATGATCAAAAAGGCTGAATGTAGTGTTTACTACAATAAAAACCAACAGTAGTGCTTTATAAGTTTGTGAAGATGTCGGCCAGTTTGGAACCATTTCTGCCAACAGAGAATGTAGAACTTTGTTTTGAAAAGAGCTACTGACACATCACATAATTTAACATTGGTGCTTGTTTGTTGGTGGTGTGTGTTTTTTCCCCAAAACTTTTGGTGCAAGCCTACGTAAAAAAGGTTTCCCCACCCCTTTTTTTTCTTTCTGGACCCAACCCCAACCCCAACCCCATCCCCAACCCCAACCCCTGCCCCAAATGCTGCATCGGAACAGATACAGGCGGCTTATGAAAATCTGCCAAGACAAGAGATATATCAGGAAGTGTGATGATCTAGAGAAGCGCACGTTTTCGTACCCAGGTAGGAAGTCTAAGGTCAAGGGAGGAGACAATAAAAACCAACAGGAGTGCTTTATAAGTTTGTGATCTCCAGATGTCGGCCAGTTTGGAATCATTTCTGCCAACAGAGAATGTAGAACTTTGTTTTGAAAAGAGCTACTGACACATCACATAATTTAACATTGGTGCTTGTTTGTTGGTGGTGTGTGTTTTTTCCCCAAAACTTTTGGTGCAAGCCTACGTAAAAAAGGTTTCCCCACCCCTTTTTTTTCTTTCTGGCCCCAACCCCATCCCCAACCCCATCCCCAACCCCAACCCCTGCCCCAAATGCTGCATCGGAACAGATACAGGCGGCTTATGAAAATCTGCCAAGACAAGAGATATATCAGGAAGTGTGATGATCTAGAGAAGCGCACGTTTTCGTACCCAGGTAGGAAGTAGAAGGTCAAGGGAGGAGACAATAAAAACCAACAGGAGTGCTTTATAAGTTTGTGATCTCCAGATGTCGGCCAGTTTGGAACCATTTCTGCCAACAGAGAATGTAGAACTTTGTTTTGAAAAGAGCTACTGACTGACATCACATAATTTAACATTGGTGCTTGTTTGTTGGTGGTGTGTGTTTTTTCCCCAAAACTTTTGGTGCAAGCCTACGTAAAAAAGGTTTTCCCACCCCTTTTTTTTCTTTCTGGCCCCAACCCCAACTCCAACTCCAACCCCATCCCCAACCCCAACCCCTGCCCCAAATGCTGCATCGGAACAGATACAGGCGGCTTATGAAAATCTGCCAAGACAAGAGATATATCAGGAAGTGTGATGATCTAGAGAAGCGCACGTTTTCGTACCCAGGTAGGAAGTAGAAGGTCAAGGGAGGAGACAATAAAAACCAACAGGAGTGCTTTATAAGTTTGTGATCTCCAGATGTCGGCCAGTTTGGAACCATTTCTGCCAACAGAGAATGTAGAACTTTGTTTTGAAAAGAGCTACTGACACATCACATAATTTAACATTGGTGCTTGTTTGTTGGTGGTGTGTGTTTTTTCCCCAAAACTTTTGGTGCAAGCCTACGTAAAAAAGGTTTCCCCACCCCTTTTTTTTCTTTCTGGCCCCAACCCCATCCCCAACCCCATCCCCAACCCCAACCCCTGCCCCAAATGCTGCATCGGAACAGATACAGGCGGCTTATGAAAATCTGCCAAGACAAGAGATATATCAGGAAGTGTGATGATCTAGAGAAGCGCACGTTTTCGTACCCAGGTAGGAAGTAGAAGGTCAAGGGAGGAGACAATAAAAACCAACAGGAGTGCTTTATAAGTTTGTGATCTCCAGATGTCGGCCAGTTTGGAACCATTTCTGCCAACAGAGAATGTAGAACTTTGTTTTGAAAAGAGCTACTGACACATCACATAATTTAACATTGGTGCTTGTTTGTTGGTGGTGTGTGTTTTTTCCCCAAAACTTTTGGTGCAAGCCTACGTAAAAAAGGTTTTCCCACCCCTTTTTTTTCTTTCTGGCCCCAACCCCAACTCCAACTCCAACCCCATCCCCAACCCCAACCCCTGCCCCAAATGCTGCATCGGAACAGATACAGGCGGCTTATGAAAATCTGCCAAGACAAGAGATATATCAGGAAGTGTGATGATCTAGAGAAGTGCACGTTTTCGTACCCAGGTAGGAAGTAGAAGGTCAAGGGAGGAGACAATAAAAACCAACAGGAGTGCTTTATAAGTTTGTGATCTCCAGATGTCGGCCAGTTTGGAACCATTTCTGCCAACAGAGAATGTAGAACTTTGTTTTGAAAAGAGCTACTGACACATCACATAATTTAACATTGGTGCTTGTTTGTTGGTGGTGTGTGTTTTTTCCCCAAAACTTTTGGTGCAAGCCTACGTAAAAAAGGTTTCCCCACCCCTTTTTTTTCTTTCTGGCCCCAACCCCAACTCCAACTCCAACCCCATCCCCAACCCCAACCCCTGCCCCAAATGCTGCATCGGAACAGATACAGGCGGCTTATGAAAATCTGCCAAGACAAGAGATATATCAGGAAGTGTGATGATCTAGAGAAGCGCACGTTTTCGTACCCAGGTAGGAAGTAGAAGGTCAAGGGAGGAGACAATAAAAACCAACAGGAGTGCTTTATAAGTTTGTGATCTCCAGATGTCGGCCAGTTTGGAACCATTTCTGCCAACAGAGAATGTAGAACTTTGTTTTGAAAAGAGCTACTGACTGACATCACATAATTTAACATTGGTGCTTGTTTGTTGGTGGTGTGTGTTTTTCCCCCAAAACTTTTGGTGCAAGCCTACGTAAAAAAGGTTTCCCCACCCCTTTTTTGTCTTTCTTCTCACGTGCCATGTGTTCAGTACGGGTAGTGAATCGCTGCGCTCATGGCAATCTGTTTATAATGAGTTGATGTCCATATTAAGACAATACAGTGGAATCTCCCTTATAAGACCCCCAATTATAAGATTCCCTCCCACATAAGACCTACTTCTCCGAGACATTGCCCATCTTTGTAAGTATTAAAATTACCTCCCTTGTAAGACCCCTCCCTTATAAGTCCTCATTTTGGATGATTTTTGAAGGTCTTGTAAGGGAGGTTCCACTGTATAGTGCATTTTGGAATAATGATCTCTTCTCATTGTGTTCTCATTACGCAAGTGTAGAATTGCGCAAGGGGAGAATCTGGCAAGTGAAAACTTTTTATTAAAAAACTTGTTGTGTGATTATCATGATGCATTTTTAGTTGTTATTGAACTTCAGCATTCCAAAGGAGGAGAACTCACAACATTGTTATTGTATTGTTGAATTGTAACAAGTGCTGACAATTTTTATTACTTCATGATTTGTGTTTTTTAGAAATTTAGTGGAAACTGTTCAATGGAACAATAGTTTTAGATAGTTGCAAATTTTTTTTAATGGATATAAGAATTATGAAATCGCCATTTCTGATGTGGTCATATGCTTTTAAATGTTAGTATTGTTTATTAAGTATGAATAAATAAAAACATGTGACTTTAACGAGCAAGGAACACTAATCATATTTTCAAGATTATACTCTTAGCCAACTTTTGTGGTCAGTACTTGTGCAAGGCTAAATCAGGGACTCTCAAATACCGATATACAAGTTTATTTCTGACATTTTGTCACTCTGTCCTGGTTGACACCAGGATAGCTTTTTGAAAGGCAGCACAAAGTACAATCACATCATTGATCTAGTCTCACACCGAATTAGTGTATCACCATGATCATAGTCATCCTCTTCTTCATCAGTTAGCATTAACCTCTTCACTGCGCTGTTGACGAACGCTGTTTGCCACAGAATCCGCTGTGAGCAATGCTCTGTTGACGATCGTTGTTCGTCATGATTCAACGCTTTCTCCGTTACGTACCGCATTGGCGAAAATCCTTCTTTCTAAGGTTTAATAGGCTCCCTTTACAACTCTCCTACCCTGCTGTAAGTTTCTTCTGGTGGTTCATTCATTAGGAGGGGGTGTGGCCCAGATGTGTGGGTGTGTGTGTGTGTTAGTTTATGTGGTGTGTGTGTGTGTGTGGTGTGTGTGTGTGCATACAAGCAAAATCTAACACCACTGGCATGATTTGATGTGTGTGTCTGAAAATTTCCTTAGCATAGCCTATAGCAAAACATGATAGCAGCGAAAGGGTTAATTAAATGTCACAACATTTGGTGGCCGTAAATGTCCAGCTTTTATTATTATCATTTTTTGTTTGTTTTTGTTTTTGCCGTCCAATCTTCAAGGACGTATTCTATCCATGTCCCAACTCGCTGCAACACCTTGACTTTTGTGGAACCCAAAATCAGCAGTCCAAGGGCGCAAGTGACCTCAGTTTTGATTTAAAAAACGTCTGATAAATCATGCCTTTGTGTGGATTTCGATCAAAGTCAGTGAGATCAGCATGTTTATGGGAGTGGTCTCTGGACGGACCTCACTCAAGCTGGCATGATTACTAGGCCTTTATTTTTGTTAATAAGGAGCTTAGTATAACGGTAGTGTCCTAAATGTGTTAAGGCTCCACCAAAGTCCGCTGGTGTGACTTACCTTCTTCTTCGATCGATCATACAGACAGTTTCCTGTCAAATTATGAGCCGCAGATGCGTCATGCTGCCTTTATGCGCCTAACTAAGAAATCGATTAGGCCCAGCAAGTCACGACTTCGGCTGAGAGGGAATGTTTTTGAAAGTATTTAGTGAAAAAAAGGCAGGAGAATGGACCGGTAAGTGAAAGATAGTAGGATGACAGTAAGCAAAGGGAAAAAGGCCGAGTCAAAGAAAGTGACATATTAGAGGAAGCGGTTACAAGAACAGAACTTCCAGAAGGTGGGATAACTATATTTACGAAAGACCCCCCAGTATCCCCAAGGGAGGTGTGGGTGGTGGTGACATCTCAAATGTAGCATATTCTCTTCTGGTGCTTGTTATTTTTCTTAGGTGTTAGGTATTATTAGGTAATTTATAGTCACAAAGGCGTCTCTGTGAATTTCGGGTTGCTCCCACCCGGAGAGCGCGTCGCATCAGAGGCGCAACCACCACCCATTTAAAAAAAAAAGATTTTTGTCACTGATGGGGGGTGGGTGTTAAATTGTTACAATGACAACTTTTCTCGTTGCCACTGGTTTAACGTGTGCTAAGCGCAGGGGCACACGGGACCTCGGTTTTATTGTCCCTCATCCGAAAGACTCGCACGTTCAGACCGTTAAGGCCCTAGTGCAGAGTGAGAGGAAAAAAATCACCTGTACCCAGGTTCAAACTCGGGTTTTACTTGACACGAAGCGAACGCGGCTGACTACCACTCTTTCCACTCTACACTACACGATGGACTAAAGTTGATTGCTCATAATGGACTGCTGGTGACAACGTCATAAGGGTGCGCTTGAGTGTTGATAGATGAGGAATTAGTGACATACTACTCGATGACCAACGACATAAGACAAAAAAGAAAGAAAGAGAAAATAGTCAACAGTTTTTTTTGTGGTGGTTCTTTTTAACAGATTTGATACTTTTTTTTGGTTGTAACTGTGATTGATATTTTTAGATTTCACATGCACAACTTACTAGTCAAACGCTAGTCTCTGGATACTGTATCGCAGTAAACCTAGTCTTTCGGATAATAAATGAGAATGGGCACAATTTTTAACAGAAGTACTTTGGCTAGAAAAATAGGAATTTAGGGATTCACATTCTAAAAACACAATGAAATATGACTTGTTTCGTGTTTTTACAAAAAAATGCGAATCTGACATGTTATTCCTTGCAATACTCTGTTTTCTTTGATACCATAGCTATGGGGGGGGGTAGCTGGGGGGTCTACTCTCGTTACTGGACGGACGGGGGGGGGAGGTAGAGTCGGAGTGGGGGCTTATGTGAGAATGTGGCGGGAGCATCCGTCCTGGCCGCGCAAGTGCGCGCGTGGGTGGCTTACCCGCTGTAGTCGTACGAATGGAGTGTCCGGGAATGGAAGGAAGATATGTCTGTCGATTACGTTGCTGCGCAGCTGTACGTATCAA
>CM065691.1:16767808-16790670 GCA_017654935.2 Phymorhynchus buccinoides
ATGGGTACCGAGGAGTGCTTTTCTCTTTTCTGATGTTTCTTTTTGTGCCTTTGTTACGTGTCACAAAATTGATTATTCGTTTCATATTTCAATACCGGCTTTACGTCGTCTTCCTATCTTGTCATTGTAAAGCGCATAGAGCATATTATTTTTCCAGATTGGTAATAAAAAGGGGATGATGCTGGGGTCCACGAACGCGAACCGACGACCGGCCGAACCCTTGCCTCCTGCTTATTTTAATGTTCAGTTGAAATTGCAAATTGTTGAATAATGTCAAAGTATATGGATTTTCCCCCCACTTTCTACCAGTTCTATGCCATATAGAAATGTTACATTTTGCAGTGTTTTAAAAGCTTTTTGTTTTGTGAAATGTGTCAAAATACTTGGAAAAAATGGTGTGCTCGTTTAGGCTGTATCGGACCATTCAGCGTGGTTCAAAGACGGTGGTTGTGGGTTTTATTCTAAGTTTCCCTAACAAAATTAACGTTCAACGAAAATTCAGTCGAACGAACTTAGCAACCACTTTCTTTCGCCAAAGTCGAACAGTCCTACACGGCCTTTAACTTTACACACGATATGTAAATATTTGCTTTAAGGAATGTTTTTGCACACTTCTCACCCGCGGGCTTCCACCTTGTCGTGGTGGGGGAGCTTTAAACTAAGAGTAGCCACTCATCCCCATTTTTTCATTCTCTTTCCATGATCCTCATTTGGGAAAGACGGGTAAAAAGCGCATGGGCGGGTAAGAAGCCCACCCCAATTATCTCATGAATGAAGCAAATTTCAGTCTCATTTTGCCCATGAGACGAGCGTTAATGTCTAGCATTCGTCTCATGGGCAAATTTGACTGAAATTTTCTTTATTTCATGAGATAATTGGGGTGGGCTTAATTCTTACCCGCCCGTGCGCTTTTAACCCCGTCTTCCGCTACCTTCTCTACCTTTTAATTTATGTCATGCTGGGTTTTTCTTTCATTGTTTCACTGGCTTTCACGCGTGAGACCTTACGCACTTGAGTGGGCACATGTTGCCCATTGTGCAGTGCATATTTGCCTATATGGCCTTTTTTATATATTGTTTTTTACTAGGATGTGTTTGTTATCCTTTTTTACTGTTTTTGTTATAACCTGGATCTGATAAGTAGAGTAGAGTGGCTCAACGTTTTCAGCACTGTGTGAAATTATGAGCTTATAGGGTACAATGATGAAGATGACATGTTGTGAATTGTACTGTTTATTTGTTGTTTTTTTCAGGTTTTGGGACGTTGTTAAGAATCATTGATGTGTGTTTTTGTTATACGTGGTCGAATGCTTATGCGGTGACAGTCCTGAGATAACCATAGCTGTTGATGGGACTATAACAGACTAACTAACTTTTGCACACTTTGTTTTTGTTGCGAAGTGTGTACATTAATCACCCCCATCCTTCATGTTTACGACCCTCGATATCAAAGTCGTGTACTTTCAGTTTCATGACAATAACCTTAATAAGTTGATCAATTTCCCTGAAACTGCGGAATATTGCATCTCGTTGAAAATGTTTCTATGCTAACCTTTGATGGGGGCGTCTTATGTGCTAATTAGCCGAGACTTATTGAGTTCAGTATGCGTTTACGTGTATTATCTTGTGTACTCTTTTTTTCTTCTCCATATTTCAATGCTGTCAAATCGCTTGTTCAGGTTCATTCATCATTGGTAAGTAATGATGTGATTCAAAGCTGAAATTATTATATATAAATAATGAATGTTTAGTTTAAAGATGGTTTTATTTTAAATAAAATATTATTTGTAGCATGTAAAGCATTTTTTATTGCTACGCGTCACACTTTTTCAATAATGCATATACAACGCATTATATATTTAAATAATGCATTATTTAGAATATTGAAAAAAATAGGACTTTCTTGACACAAGGAATGCCATACCCCTCCCCTCCCAATTCCCCCTCTCCATTCTTTCCTTATACACTGTCCTGTTTTGGGCCTATGCAAACAACTGTCTGGTCAGGTTCCCATTTCACTACCATGATGACGTCGGGTTCATACACCGCAATACATGTAGTACAGTTTGTTTTAGTTTTTATTGACCCTTTTCACATCTTCTCTTCATCTACTGACTCGGACAATCCTTTTTTAAGTCATAATTACATTCCATTCACTGTTAGGTTGTTTTCCCCTAGACATTTCTATTTTTTAACAAATAAAACGTGCTTTTTTCCCTACACCGTGGACAGTCTAGGTCCAGGATATTTTCTATTTAGTTTTCCACTCTTCTGTTTTGATAATGATATATAGCTTCATTGCCACACTGTTCACACTTATGTGTGATGATATCCAGGATATTTTCTATTTAGTTTTCCACTCTTCTCTTTTGATAATGATATATAGCTTCATTGCCACACTGTTCACATTAAAGCATAATATTTTAAGATAGAATAATATAGTCCCAGAATAAAGAGTAGTTTTAAAACTGCATAATTTGAGGAAATTGTTATACTGTATGGCCATATATAAATGCCTATCCGAATGTTCACAATACCTTCTGACCTGCCTCCTTGCCGTATGGACAATGCTGAAGCCCTCTGTTACAAGCTGCTTACTTTGTTTCTCCTCCGTATTTTGTACATGATTACCGAGATAGCTTTCAATAACACACGTGATCAATTATATTTAAAAGCGCTAATGATAAAGAAAATCTCAATTGCAAAACATACATGCAAACCTTTCTAGCAGAGCTTTTACCCATTGCTATTTAAGCTAACCTTCCTGCGATATCTAAAGTGTATCAGCAAATTAATCAATCTTACTAAGCTTAGACAAAACTACACAACGCACCAGATTGCCCAATAAGTTCTTTGTGAAGCCCAACTTTGATTTCTCAGCATCATTGTTCCTTTCAAGCTAAATGGACAATTCACAGGCAGGTAACTGGTTAAAAGATCGCATTCAATGGACAATTACATTATATGTAAGGCAGTTAAACGTAACATTTATCGTAGCGACAGTTTGTGTTATAAGGATGGTCAGGCATGGGAATTGTGCGCGGATTTCCGCGGGAAAAAAAATTGAAATTGTTACTAAATACTTCGTTTTTGTTACTAAATACTTCAATTGGGGGGCTTTTCAGAGTTTTTTGTCTTTGACAATTCCCATGCCTGATGGTGGTAGAATGGGTGAACCGTTGTCTTTTGAAGGCTGTTTTTTGCCTCGCTCTGTAGGCAGGCTGGTAGGGGAAAGAGAAGCGTCCTCTCTCACCCGCTGCCCCTGTGCACGTTCAGAATTTATGACATGAAATCGAATCAACGCTGCATTTTTGTTGGCAACTTTTCAAATTGTATCACTTTTTTGGCCAAAGTTGTCGCAGGATGGTATGGGGAGAGCGTCCACTCCTTAATACCTTCTATGTCGATGGACAGTTTGAAAGTTTCTTATAATCGCCCATTCTCTACCATAATAACTCCTTACTACCTTCTATGTCGATGGACAGTTTGAAAGTGTCTTATAATCGCCCATTCTCTACCATAATAACTCCTTACTACCTTCTATGTCGATGGACAGTTTGAAAGTGTCTTATGATCGCCCATTCTCTACCATGATATGTAATAAGCAAAATAGACTTTTCTGTGGCTTCCAAAAACGGAATGAAATCGTTTTCAGGTTGTTGAACGTTGGTAAGACACATTGATGCGTTTTGTAATACGTGTTCGAAATTTACGTGGAGACAGTCCTGATATGACCATAATTATAGCTGTCGACGGGACTATAAATGACTAACTTTTCGAATTTTCAAGTCACACAATTCATTTTCCAAAAAACATGGATATACATAGTTGGTGGTACGCAAAACATAGAGTGAATAAATAAGATCACAGCTCAAATTTTAAAATAGAACATTCACGCAACTGAACACTAGCGCACACAAACCGCAGCACCCCCCACGCATGAGAGAAAAAGAGAGAGGAGAGGAGAGAGAGGGAGAGAATGAGAGAGAGAGACAGAGTCTAAAGTGAAACTCACACACATACATGCGCGCAGCGTTTCATCTGATAATATACACAATAGCTCTTACGCTGACGCATAAAACGAGCTATCTAAGAATAAAGTTATGTTGGAAATTTATATAAAGGCTAATGAAAAATTCCAATTACAAAATAAATTCAAACCTTTAACAAGCTTTTACCCCAAGTCCAATCAGAATGTTGTAATCTGGGATTGACAGTCAGCAGAAGGGCTGACGTTCTCGGCACGACAAAGCTTTATGGGCTCCTGGGCATGTGTGTCTTTCGTTTAACGTCTATCCACTTTCGTGAAGCCCAAACTTGAATTTCTCAGTGTTTATTTCAAGTGAGATTGGGTGCAGGCGTGTCTGCCAAATGCATGAATGTGTGTATATCTGTTGATGCGGGTGAGTATCTACGCATGCGTATGTACGTAAATTATAAATGGATAGGCCACATTGTAGAACTAGTAGAAAAGAAACAATCAAGTAATAGCAACAGCAAAATTTCTTTTTTTTTAACCCAGTTCACCGCCATTCATCTTTGAGCCAAAAATCTTCATTAAACTTACTTGGCTACAGAACCGTTGTCTGCAGAGGCTGTTTGTGGGATTTCTCTGTGACATATTTATAATAGGGTCATTCTCTTACCCGCTGCCCCTAGGAACACAATATCATTGAATAACAGAATCTGATTTCAAGAGCTTTTAATGACTTTTACCAAATCATTGTGGTGCAAAAATGCGACATTGGCGGTGAAAGGGACTAAGGCTGGGGGGGGGAAACAGCGCCTTCATCCTTCTCCTCCCATCATCTCCCCTTTTCATTCAATAATAATATCGTGGGTACAATGATGAAGATTCCATGTCATTGCCTTTGTTTCTATGATTCATCAGGTTATGTAGGGCCCTCCCGTGAGGATACCTGGGCGGTCTTTTAAGAGAAATAGATTCTGTAATTTCTGTCCAAAAAAGAACTAACAGTAACTTCCTATCATCTATGACTCTGGATTGTGCTGCCTTTTCTCTTCTTTTTGCTTTCTGGCGTCTACTTTACTTTCTGCCTCATGTAAGAAAAACAACACTTTTTCATATAAAACCAAAGATAGTCTCTGCACATTTTATTGATAAACAGTAGAAATTGATTTTTTTATTTAATTCTGTACGTTATGTTTTAAAACATAATGTAAGCAATCTAAGTGTGAAGCATTAACCCACCTCAATGCGTTTCGCATATTTGTTTCAATGGCCTTTTACAATATGTTCACGTATAGTATGTATTTTTACCTTTTCTCTTGATAAAAACATAACCTGGCAACTCGATAAATAGAGCGGAATGGCTTACCCCACCAGCACTGTCTGGAACCACATGTGCTATAGGGTACAATGACACACAAGTGTCATGTTATGAATTGTACTACATTTTTTTCATTTTCAGGTTTTTGGGAATTGTTAAGTATTCATGGATTTGTGTTTTACCAGCTTACGTGGTCCTCCACTTCCAAATTGCTTGTCTTGAGATAACCATAGCTGTTGACGGGACTATAATACCAACTGTGGTCAGGATGTAATGTTTTGTTACACGTTGCAATACATGATATGAACCTTTACGTGGTGACGGTCCTCAAATGACCGTTTGATGCTGACGCATTTTTGCTATGAACAACTCATTATCTTCACAAATGCACATTGCGTACAATTGACTTTAAATTAAATGCCGTCTTGATTTTAACTGGGGGTTTTGTGATTTCAGCTAAATGTCAAAATGATTTATATCCATAAGTTCATTCGAAAATTAACTGTTAACAAAATGTTTGATTTGAAAAACCTTTTGAAAAAAACCCAGTTTGCAATGTCGATGCAGACAACTAGTACCCACTAAACGTATGTCAATTGTCACTAAAATAGTCACGTAAAAAAACAATTTATGTCATTCCTTTTTACATTATTATAGTCCCGTCAACAGCAATGGTCCCTCAGGACTGTCACCACAGAAATTCTCAAACACGTCAACAATCTAGTTATCTTTTTAGAACACTGACCCTATCCCTATAACCCCCCCCCCTAATCCCCCCCTCTATTAAGACTGCCTTTTCCCTTTGAACGTTGTGAACTGTCTTGTTGCAAATGTTGCTACATTCTCCATAGGGGGGGGGGGGGGTCCTATTAGAGATGGCACTTTATCATGACTGCAATTAATTATTGAAGAAAGATAATTGGCTGAAAATGTTCCTAAAATACAGCTTCATGTGTTCAATTCACCATGCGTGCATTTTAAGATGTATGTGCTGCAAAGTTGCTGCATTCGATGCACTGCCTGTTGATTTTTTTTAATAAAAACCCTTTCATCGCCACTGTCGCCTATTTGGCACCACAATTCCATTTAAACACCCATGTCACTCAAACGGTTTCAAAACCAGGGTCTGTTAAGCAAAGTGACCTTTCCGTTCCTTAAAAGGTTGGGAGGTAGGATAGGACCTATTTCTATGCATGTCCGAGAGGGTGCCCCTTTAAGTGCAGACAACATAAATGTTTTCGTACCCAGCTAAATTTAACGGGCTTAGGCGCCAGAAAAATGGTGTGTGTGCTTAAGTCCACACCATACACCCTCTTTGTAGGAGGTGGACTGAAAGGTTTGCACGACAGGATAGCATGGCGGGGTACTAAATGAGTCATTTTCCGTGTCTATTTAGTGACAATGAATAGCCATATGTTGAGTGTGTACTAGTTGTCTGTTCTTCTGTGTTGAGTGCGCCGCGTGTGCCTTTCATTATGTGTGTGGCCTTACAAATACAGTATGCTGCGATATTCATCGCACTGTTTGATTTGACAATTGTTGTCCTTTTTTTTACTGTTTTTAGAAGGAATAGGTTAAGTGACCAAGGTCTGGTTTCATCACCTCTGTGTTCAGCTTCTACAGTATGTGCCTGTGTGTGTTGACGTGGATTATAAAGCTAGTACGTAATGAATTACAATGCATTGCATTATGACTTTGTGTTTGTAGGATTTTACTTTTGGGGGAGATTGAACATTGTTTTAGTTCTTGAATCATTGTCATGTGTATGTTTTAGTTTGAATTGTGGAGTCCGTGGCTCTACGGTGCCAGTCTGTCATACAACTACTAGCTGTTTCACGTGTCCTTGTGGGGAGCAGACTAACACCACAACGTCTAATGTTGTAGCGCTTGTCCTCTTACTCTATCACTGGGATTTGACATAGAGTACCTTTTCGTCTTCCTACCGTGCTTTCTGGCAGTAGAAATAGTTCCTGCATTATTTGGTCCATCTCTAGCTGCCTTCCATTATTCTATCATCTCTTTGACTATGCCTTTTTTTCTTTCTTTCTCTTTCTGGAGTCTACTTTGTGGACTGCCTTATTGGCAATGGGATTTTTCGACTTATTATTTATAAAAAAACCCTTCCACATAGTTCCTTTTTACAATTAATAACATGCCAGTTATTTTTTTAATTGTACAGTGTGAATCTATGCGTGAGAACTTATGGCTTAGAGTCAAAACGGACTATCCCGATAGTCCATCCACCTATTATGGTGGGAGGGGGGGGGGGGGGGGCTTACGGAGTATAGCCCAGCAGCCTCCTAAATAATGTAAAATATGGATCCTGCTTTTCATAGGAGGCAGTCTTTTTTTAAACAAGTTATTATTTTCACAATAGGTTCAATAATAAGGGGATCAATGGGGTCTTTCATCTAGAAATAGTTCCCGTTTTTCTCCAAGCCTCTATGCTAGTATTCCCCTTTCTTATTTATTTTCTTTGATGTGCCTTTGTGCACTTGTACATGTACAAAATAATGTAACTTTAGTATGGCTGCTGCCTTTTGGTCCATTCTCCTGCATTTTTTCTATAAAACCCTTCCACATTTTTTCCTTTTTACAATTTGTGACATGCCAGTTTTTTTTGTTTTTTTAATTGTACACTGGCTTCCAGACGTGAGACCTTACGCACTTGAGTGGGCACCTGTTGTCCATTCTGCAGTGCATATTTGCCTATAATTATGGCCTTTTAAAAATATATTGTTTAGCTTTTTATCCTTTTGTGTGTATCCTTTTGTACTGTTTTTTAAAAAAATCTGGACTCGATAAATAGAGCGGAATGGCTTACGTTTCCAGCACTGTCTGGAATTATGAGCTATAGGGTACAATGATGGAAGTGTCATGTTATGAATTGTACTATATTTATTTTGATGTTTTCAGATTTTTGAACGGTGTTTTTGTTTGTAAATACATGTAGGGTGTCATTGACGTGTTTGATGTTTACTGTGGTGACAGTCCTGAGAAAACCATTGCTGTTGACGGGACTATAAGCAATGTAAAAACAAATAGTATTGCTCATTTGTGGTTCATTCTATCCGATCTTTTGTAACTTAGGAGTCATAAGTCAAGCGGAATGGCTGACGCTCTTAGCATTGCTTCATTTGTGTTCATTCTATCCGATCTTTTGTAACTTAGGAGTCATAAGTCAAGCGGAATGGCTGACGCTCTTAGCATTGCTTCATTTGTGTTCATTCTATCCGATCTTTTGTAACTTAGGAGTTCATAAATCAAGCGGAATGGCTGACGCTCTTAGCATTGCTTCATTTGTGTTCATTCTATCCGATCTTTTGTAACTTAGGAGTCATAAATCAAGCGGAATGGCTGACGCTCTTAGCATTGCTTCATTTGTTTCATTCTATCCGATCTTTTGTAACTTAGGAGTCATAAGTCAAGCGGAATGGCTGACGCTCTTAGCATTGCTTCATTTTATTTGCTATTGGCCTCAAGGAGAAATGTGCTATGCCACGCTGCTGTTTTGTTTTGTTTTGTTTGTTTATATAGTAACTACATGTAGGATGCGTTATTGACATGTTTGACGTTTACTGTGGTGACAGTCCTGAGAAAACCATTGCTGTTGACGGGACTATTAGCAATGTAAAAGTAAAAAGTAAAGTTGGAGTAGAAGGACTAGATACGTGACCTAGGTATGGTTTCATCAGCTCTGTGTTAAGCTTTGTCCTGGAGTATGTTCATGTGTACATGTGTGTGTTAATGCGACTGTAGTCAAGTAAGTAATGAGTCGAAATTGAAATGCGTTGAATTATGATTTGTGGTGGGTTTGAAGGATTTTATGTTTAAATAGAAGGGTTGACACTCTCAGCACGGTTTGACTTTATGGGAAATGTGATGTGTCGTACTGTCTTGTTTGTTTGTATGTAGTTAGTGTTCTTGATGTGTACGTATTTTGGTATTTAATGCGACGTGTTGTACTGCCTTTGTGTTTGTTTGTTTGTAGGTTATTGATGTGTATGTATTTGGTATCTGTGATGTGTAGTACTGCCTTTTTGTTTGTTTGTAGGTTGTTATTGATGTGTATGTATTTGGTATCTGTGATGTGTAGTACTGCCTTTGTGTTTGTTTGTAGGTTGTTGATGTGTATGTATTTGGTATCTGTGATGTGTAGTACTGCCTTTTTGTTTGTTTGTAGGTTGTTATTGATGTGTATGTATTTGGTATCTGTGATGTGTCATACTGCCTGTTTGTTTGTTTGTAGGTTGTTGATGTGTATGTATTTGGTATCTGATGTGTAGTACTGCCTGTTTGTTTGTATGTAGGTTGTTGATGTGTATGTATTTGGTATCTGTGATGTGTAGTACTGCCTGTTTGTTTGTTTGTAGGTTGTTATTGATGTGTATGTATTTGGTATCTGTGATGTGTAGTACTGCCTGTTTGTTTGTTTGTATGTAGGTTGTTATTGATGTGTACGTATTTGGTATCTGTGATGTGTAGTACTGCCTGTTTGTTTGTATGTAGGTTGTGTTATTGATGTGTATGTATTTGGTATTTAATGCGACGTGTTGTACTGCCTTTCTGTTTGTTTGTATGTAGTTAGTGTTCTTGATGCGTACGCATTTGGTATTTAATGTGATATATCGTTCTGCCTTTTTGTTTGTATGTAGGTTGTTATTGATGTGTACGTATTTGGTATCTGTGATGTGTAGTACTGCCTTTTTGTTTGTTTGTATGTAGGTTGCTGTGTGTGTATTTGGTATGTAATGCGACGTGTTGTACTGCCTGTTTGTTTGTATTATGTTGTGTTGTTGATGTGTAAGCATTTGATATGTAATGCGGAAACAGTCCTGATAAGACCATTGCTGTTGACGGGATTATAAACAACATACCAATAATTCCCTAGCTGTGCATGGTTGTCACTGATTTACAATTTACAATATGGGAGTACATTTGAGCAGAATAACTGGCGTTCTCAGGGCGGCCATGTACATCTCTAGTAAAACAATTCGCTGTTTGTTTAAAGATCATAGATTGTGATTTCTATGCTTCTTCATGGTTTAGAATTGAGATGCTGGTTTTGTATGCTTTGGTGTTCAGGATGTAGACGTGATATTGTGTGTGCATTTTGCATAATGTTTTAAAGTCGGGATTTTAATGTTTGTGCTGTGTATGTATTTTGTATTTGTATGTGCTATTTTTAATCAGAGACGCGTCTCTGTGAAATTCGGGCTGCTCCCACCTGGAGAGCGCGTCGCAGCAGTGCAGCGCCACCCTTTTTTTTTTTTTTTTTTGTTGGGGGGGGGGGGGATGAGGGGTAGACTTGGGAAACCTAGCTATCAATTTGGCGCATACCAGGCAGCGGGATTTCTCCCTGCTCTTATCGACTTTCAACTGCCGTGTGAGTTTTTACGTGCGTAAAGCGCACACGGGTCAGACTTGCTTTAAGTCCCCATCCGAAGGACTCGACGTTCAGTTGTTTTTTTCCGGATTCGAAGCCAGGGTCAGTCGTGCGATGAATTTGTCCGGGGAGCGCCTTAACCACTGTGCCACCTTTCCTCCCTTTGGAATGCTCTTGAAGTGGAGATGTAGACTTAATAAATGTGCATGTAGCCGTCCCTGGCGAGTCCTGAGATGGCCATTGCAGACAACGGAACTATGTAGCATACTACTAAAGAAAGTTTTCCACAATCTTACGACGCTAATTGTCCATTATTTTAGCACTTACCTCAACCCCAGCATTCATCTTAAAAGGTCCAAATAATAGGAATATGTTGGTGATTGCAGAATCCAAAGATAATGAACATTTTGCTTGAGCTGCTGGGAGTAGACTGGCTCATTGATGGAAACAAAGCGCACGATTATAAGCATCCGGTAATTTTGTTCGAAAAATTACTTTTAAATTTCCAGAGTTTAACCCCTTCTAGTTTCCAATCTCCTAATTGTATTTTAGACTGAGACGCTTGCATGTTACACGGCTTTTTTTTCCGCAACCCAGTGTGCAAGTATGTGTTAACCTCTCTGTAATCTTTCCTCCTTCGTGGTCATTGTTCACCCTCTCTCCTAACCCTATAACCCTTCCTCTTACCCCACCCCCACCCCCTCCCCAATGTTATGCTTTGCTAACCATTGTTTTCCTTCAATGTATCCCTTGTTGTTTTCCCTCATTGTATCCCTTGTTGTTTTCCCTCAACGTATCCCTGAGTTGTTTTCCCTCAACGTATCCCTTGTTGTTTTTTTCCCTCAACGTATCCCGTGTTTTTTTCCCCTTGTCCTTCAACGTATCCCTTGTTTTCCCTCAACGTATCCCTTGTTTTCCCTCAACGTATCCCGTGTTGTTTTCCCTCAACGTATCCCTTGTTGTTTTCCCTCAACGTATCCCTTGTTTTCCCTCAACGTATCCCTTGTTTTCCCTCAACGTATCCCTTGTTGTTTTCCCTCAACGTATCCCTTGTTGTTTTCCCTCAACGTATCCCTTGTTGTTTTCCCTTGTTGTTCCCTCAACGTATCCCTTGTTGTTTTCCCTCAACGTATCCCTTGTTGTTTTCCCTCAACGTATCCCGTGTTTTCCCTTCAACGTTTTCCGTTTTTTTTTCCCTCAAACCTTTGTTTTGCCTCAGGGCTGAGTGTAAAAAAGCAATGTTTGCTTATCTTATTACCCTGAATAAACAAAATTTCGTTCGTTCAACGTTCGTTTTTCCCTCAACGTATCCCTTGTTGTTTTCCCTCAACGTATCCCGTGTTTTTTCCCTCAACGTATCCCGTGTTTTTTCCTTCAACGTATCCCTTGTTGTTTTCCCTCAACGTATCCCGTGTTGTTTTCCCTCAACGTATCCCGTGTTGTTTTCCCTCAACGTATCCCTGTTGTTTTCCCTCAACGTATCCCTAGTTGTTTTCCCTCAACGTATCCCGTGTTGTTTTCCCTCAACGTATCCCGTGTTGTTTTCCCTCAACGTATCCCGTGTTGTTTTCCCTCAACGTATCCCGTGTTGTTTTCCCTCATCGTATCCAGGTGATGTTTTCCCTCAATGTACGCTCCATTCCCCAACGTATCCCTGTACGTTGTGTAGTTGTTCTGCGTTTCCCGTTATTCTAACATATTTTACCCTTTGTCTCTCAACGTATCCCTTGTTGTTTTCTTTCAACAGATCCCGTGTCTGACAAATGGTCAATTTCTCTAACCCTACCATTTCCCATTTACAACCCTGTTCTGCTAGAAGCATGTTTTGTTCTCACTCAACGTTGCCTGTATCGTTTGTCTTTGCCTCATATCCCGTCTGTTTTTCCCTCAACTAATGTTTTTTTCCAGTCGTGTCTCTCCTGCTGTAATCCCTCAACGACTCCCTGTTGTTTCTACAATGTCTTTCTACGTTAACTAACTTGTTTTTCCCTAACGTATCTTTCTTGTCTCAACCTTTGTTTTCCCTTTCAGTGGGTTTGGGGACTGTTGTGGACGCGCCAATCCTCATTGTTTTCCACATTATCCCTGTTGTTTTCCCTCAACGTATCCCGTGTAACGTATCCCGTGTTGTTTTCCCTCAACGTCTCCCTGTGTTTTCCCTCAACGTAACCCGAGTTCACATGATGTTCCCGTCTTTCCCCTCAACGTATCCCGTGTTGTTTTCCCTCAACGTATCTGTTGTTTTCCCTCAACGTATCCCGTCACATGATCAACGTCTCCCCCGTTAAGATCCATGCTAACTATAACCTGTTGTTTTCCCTCAACGTAACAGAGCTCACATGATGTTCGTCTTTCCCCGTTAAGGTCCATGTTGACTGATAACCTGTGGAATGGACGCAACATTTCCCATGATTCCTTTCCGGATAACATCCATGCTGTTCTAACCTGTGCTTTTACTAAACATATTTTACATGATTGTCTCTTTCATCCATTTTATCATGCTGACTCTAACCTGTGCTGTTACTAAACGGACAACCCTGTCACATGATGTTCGTCTTTCCCCGATAACATCCATGCTAACTCTAACCTGTGCTGTTACTAAACGGAGCTCACATGTTCGTCTTTCCCCGATAACATCCATGCTAACTCTAACCTGTGCTGTTACTTCATAACAGATCACATGATGTTCGTCATGATGTTCGTCTTTCCCCGATAACATCCATGCTGACTCTAACCTGTGCTGTTACTAAACAGAGCTCACATGATGTTCGTCTTTCCCCGATAAGATCCATGCTAACTCTAACCTGTGCTGTTACTAAACATAACTCACATGATGTTCGTCTTTCCCCGATAACCATCCATGCTGACTCTAACCTGTGCTGTTGTTTTCTAAACATAACAGAGCTCACATGATGTTCGTCTTTCCCCGATAAGATCCATGCTAACTCTAACCTGTGCTGTTACTAACATAACAGAGCTCACATGATGTTCGTCTTTCCCCGATAAGATCCATGCTAACTCTAACCTGTGCTGTTACTAAACAGAGCTCACATGATGTTCGTCTTTCCCCGATAACATCCATGCTAACTCTAACCTGTGCTGTTACTAAACATAACAGAGCTCACATGATGTTCGTCTTTCCCCGATAACATCCATGCTAACTCTAACCTGTGCTGTTACTAAACATAACAGAGCTCACATGATGTTCGTCTTTCCCCGATAAGATCCATGCTAACTCTAACCTGTGCTGTTACTAAACATAACAGAGCTCACATGATGTTCGTCTTTCCCCGATAAGATCCATGCTAACTCTAACCTGTGCTGTTACTAAACATAACATGAGCTCACATGATGTTCGTCTTTCCCCGATAACATCCATGCTAACTCTAACCTGTGCTGTTACTAAACATAACAGAGCTCACATGATGTTCGTCTTTCCCCGATAAGATCCATGCTAACTCTAACCTGTGCTGTTACTAAACATAACAGAGCTCACATGATGTTCGTCTTTCCCCGATAAGATCCATGCTAACTCTAACCTGTGCTGTTACATAAACAGAGCTCACATGATGTTCGTCTTTCCCCGATAACATCCATGCTAACTCTAACCTGTGCTGTTACTAAACAGAGCTCACATGATGTTCGTCTTTCCCCGATAACATCCATGCTAACTCTAACCTGTGCTGTTACTAAACAGAGCTCACATGATCGTCTTTCCCCGATAACATCCATGCTAACTCTAACCTGTGCTGTTACTAAACAGAGCTCACATGATCGTCTTTCCCCGATAACATCCATGCTAACTCTAACCTGTGCTGTTACTAAACAGAGCTCACATGATGTTCGTCTTTCCCCGATAACATCCATGCTAACTCTAACCGTGCTGTTACTAAACATAACAGAGCTCACATGATGTTCGTCTTTCCCCGATAACATCCATGCTAACTCTAACCTGTGCTGTTACTAAACAGAGCTCACATGATGTTCGTCTTTCCCCGATAACATCCATGCTAACTCTAACCTGTGCTGTTACTAAACATAGCTCACATGATGTTCGTCTTTCCCCGATAACATCCATGCTAACTCTAACCTGTGCTGTTACTAAACATAACAGCTCACATGATGTTCGTCTTTCCCCGATAAGATCCATGCTAACTCTAACCTGTGCTGTTACTAAACATAACAGAGCTCACATGATGTTCGTCTTTCCCCGATAACATCCATGCTAACTCTAACCTGTGCTGTTACTAAACAGGAGCTCACATGATGTTCGTCTTTCCCCGATAACATCCATGCTAACTCTAACCTGTGCTGTTACTAAACATAGCTCACATGATGTTCGTCTTTCCCCGATAACATCCATGCTAACTCTAACCTGTGCTGTTACTAAACAGAGCTCACATGATGTTCGTCTTTCCCCGATAACATCCATGCTAACTCTAACCTGTGCTGTTACTAAACAGAGCTCACATGATGTTCGTCTTTCCCCGATAAGATCCATGCTAACTCTAACCTGTGCTGTTACTAAACATAACAGAGCTCACATGATGTTCGTCTTTCCCCGATAACATCCATGCTAACTCTAACCTGTGCTGTTACTAAACAGAGCTCACATGATGTTCGTCTTTCCCCGATAACATCCATGCTAACTCTAACCTGTGCTGTTACTAAACATAACAAGAGCTCACATGATGTTCGTCTTTCCCCGATAACATCCATGCTAACTCTAACCTGTGCTGTTACTAAACATAACAGAGCTCACATGATGTTCGTCTTTCCCCGATAAGATCCATGCTAACTCTAACCTGTGCTGTTACTAAACAGAGCTCACATGATGTTCGTCTTTCCCCGATAACATCCATGCTGACTCTAACCTGTGCTGTTACTAAGCATAACAGAGCTCACGTGAGTGGAAGTGACGGGTGCAAATGGCGCTGCCCTTTCTCATGTCCACTCTTTGTGGCATTCTCATCATATGTCTTGTATGCCTACTCGTTTAACATTAACATTTATGGTGTATGCCCACTTATCTAACAGCTATCTTCTATGCCTACTCGTCTATATCTGTATCTTTGTATATATTTTTACTAACTGTGTTAGCAGACTTTTCAACAAGGAATTTTAAATTAATCCATTTTAATGTTTTAAAGCAATATTTTTTCATTATCATTGTTTTTATGAAATCCCATACTTCATATGTTAACGCAATGTCGGGGTTCCCACTCGCTCCTAGCCTCAAGCCTTTTGATTTTCTATATTATGATACGTGGTTCGTTCTTGCAAAGGCATCTCAGGACTCAAGTAAAATCCTATTGTCTGTAAAATGCGTGTGCCGGGGTAGGTGTTGAGACGTATGCTCACAAGACACTTGCTCACAAGACAATGACTCACAGCCGTGACAGGAAAAATACGACATAAAAATTATGCTCGCAAACCGACGCCCACTAAAGTTAATAGATGCATACAAAAGTTAATAAATCTACAAAAGACAAGGAATGGCGGAATATTCGGGTGCATGCTATTTATTAACCCTTTCACCGTCAGCCATATTTCAGCCAAAACAATCCATTAAATTTACCTGGGTAGTCAACAAAATCCTTCTGCAGTATTGGGTATTCTCATGTGACACATAAAATCTATCCTTAATTCCCAAAACTAAGACAATAGGGTCTTTGGATAATAGACCCCGATTTGATGCCTTTTAATGACATAGGTGTTAAATCACTGTGGTGCTAAAATGCGACTTTGGCAGTGAAAGGGTTAAACAGAATTTCTCTGTCAAGATTGCTTTCTATTAAGTTTTAAATTTTGCTTTAATGATGTAAAGCCTAATTATTTATAATTTATTGTCATGGTTTTGTTTTTAGTGTTTGCAAATATGTCACTGCAGACAGAAATGTAAAGGAATGTTTTAATTTTCAAGTTACAACCTACTTTGGATAGATTGATGGATAGATAGATAAATAGAGACAGACAGGCAAACATATTTGTAGACATATATGGAGACAAGAGACAGCATCTTTCCATGTTGCTTTGGGGTTTGGCGCTGTGATGTGGTGTGTTTGGGGTGAGGTATTAACACTTATTTTCACAATTTGTTAACTTGTTTGTTCTTATAATTATGCCTAAGAACCTATTTTGTATTTTGTATTTTGGTATATTCTAGTCACAGAGACTTATCTCCGTGAAATAAAATCTACAGAACCCTGTTTATATTGTCGTGACGTGTGGATGCCTGTAAGACACGCTTAGGTGTGTGTGTGGCTGTTCGATTTTGTGGACAGCAAACCAGCAAAATGCGCAACACTTTTGGGTACATCTTTCTAATGGCATATTCGTTTCTTCTTCTGCGTTCCGGGGCCATAAGGCCACAATGGGTACGTATGTGTCCGTTTTCCAGTTTTCACTGGTGTCCTAGCTGCATTCAGCCGACACATTCCGATTTCGGAGGAGCTCAAAATAGAAAACTATATGGAATGTTTTTTGAAACAAAGGCAGGAGAATGGGCCCAAAGTCAGAAAATTAGATAACGCAAAGCAAGGAAAGGGGCAGTCAAAGACAGATTAGAGGAAGTTACAAGCACAGAACTTCCAGAAGGTGAAAGAACTCTTTGTACGAAAAAAACCAGTAACCCCACGGGGGTGGCATATTCGTTTAAGCGCAAAACGAAAAACAAATAAGATGGCAAGTGAAGGGAAAATTAGAAATTGATGGTATGCTGCCTTTATGCAAGTGATTTTTATGATCAACAATTTTATTATTTTGTAATACAAATTAGTTTTGATGGTTTGAAAATGTCATCACTATGTTTAGTTTTGTTCCATGGTCAAAGCTTTTTTCAATTATTTTAGTAAGCTGAACACAGCGTGGTTTTCGCCGTTCTTGTCTGACCAACTCATCCGAATGACTGTTCTTTGTTATATTTCTTTAATACAAGGAACGAAAAATTGTGTTTTACGTCCTCTCGGTCTGGAACAGACACATATGGGACATTTGTAGATACAAAGATGGTGGGAACAATCGGCTATGGTACCGCCACAATGTATGTACATTTCTTTAATTGTGTTACGTGTGTCTTGTTTTCGTTTTTCACTAATGGAAATAGTATGCGATTTATTAAACAAAATTAGGAAATTGAGAAGAAAGTTTTGTTTTTTCATTTGGGGGGAGATGAAATTCAAACACAAAGCCCATGTATGTTGATGTGTACTGTTACGAAGTCTTTTGAGCTAATATTTGTAATGTTCGATGCCGCAAATGTGAATGGCATTATATACATTTTCTTGTGCCCCTAGGGTTTTTTGGAAAATAAACTTGACTTGACTTGATTACAATTCTCTTCTGCGTTCCAGGCCATATGGCCATAAGGGTAAGGTACGTATGTGTCCGGTTTTCAGATTTCATGGTCTCCCCGCTGCGTACAGCCGACACATTCCGATTTCGGTGGAGCTCAAAAGGAGGAAAAATTTATTTGGAGATGTTTCGGGGGGGGAAAAAGGCAGGAGAAGGGGCCAACAACGACCCAGCCAAAAAAGAACAAAGAAAGATTAGTAGAAGCCCCCAGCCAACAAGCCAACGCTATTAAAAGCTTCAAATCACAAAGCCAGCCGCCAAACCATGGGCCCGCCAAAGCTCCAAGGAAAGGGGGAGAGAGAAGAGGAGAGTGGGAATGGGCCACCCACACCCAAGCTTCAAAAAGAAAGGAGGGCAAGGGGGGGAGAGGAGGAATGGGCCACCAAGAGATACGAGAAGAGAAGGAGGATATGGAGAGGAGGATTGGGCCACCCCACCAAAAGGAGAAATGGGCCCAAGCTCTCTTGATTACAATCATGAGTTGGTTGTGGCCTTCTCCTTCACCTTATTCCCCAAAATATGAAATCCCTGCTTGATAATATGGGAGCGCCGTAGCGTAGTTCTACACGGCCCGTACGTCCCACCGTTTCGTTGCCTGACACTCCAGCATCTCCCCACGAGCAGACTGGGAGGTAAAAAAAAAAAACAAAATGGTCGGTAATTCATGCAATGGTTGGGGTAATGACCCTGTGTCCCACCTCCCCACCTCCGTGTGGGAGTGGGTTCGGTATCGGTTAGTTTTGTTGGCGCGGGTAGTTAAGTGTTAGTTGTGGCCGAGAAGATGCGTTTGAAGAGCTATTTTTATTAAAAGACCCCGTGACGCCGCCACCGCCCACGGTTTACCGTCCCTTGGTTTTTTCTGGTTGCTGTTCTTTGCTATTTTGCTCGTTTTTGTTGTTTCTTTGACCCCACCTTCGGAATTTCCCCATATTCAAATTGGAGGCTTTGATGTCTATTTTTCTTTTGGTGCAAATTGATGTGAGGAGGCGCTGCCCCTTGTTTTGCTTGCTCTTTTTTAAATTTTTTTTTTCTGCTTCTCTTTGCATTGCTCTTCTGTTTTAGCCTTGCTGCTATGCTGGCTGTTGCTTCTTCTTTTTATTTTTAATTTTTTTTTAAATTGATGTGTCACTTTTCAATTGGGGGTGTTAGGTCTTTAAAGGGTTAATGGTGGGTTTAGTTTTTTTATAGGGTAATTTATATGCGGACCCCCCCCCCCACACCCTAGCCCCACGAGTCAGACCTGGTCAAATTCCAAAACCAAGATTTGTCTTCCAGTGATTTAAGAGGGGAAAAAAGGGGAAGAGAAAGATGAAAAGAATAACACTTTGTGTGTGAATCCCGTGTGATTTTTTTGACACGGCGGGATTCGGGGTGGCTCTTAACAAATGTTTTTTTTTTTATATCACATGTAGTGTGGTGGACCCAGCTCGACCGACGAAACTTTCCTGGGAAAATGTCAGCGAAATCGCGACCCAAAAAAAAAAAAAAAAAAAAAGGGAAAACAAAAAAAAAAAAAGGAAAAAAAAAAAAAAAAACAAAAAAAAGAAAAAAAAAAAAAAAAAAAAAAAAAAAAAAAAAAAAAAAAAAAAAAAAAAAAAAAAAAAAAAAAAAAAAAAAAAAAAAAAAAAAAAAAAAAAGACAGACAAAAAAAAAAAAAAAAATAAAAAAAAACAAGGAGAAAAAATAAAAAAAAAAATAAAAAAACAAAAAAATAAAAAAAAACCAGAAATAAAAAAAAAAAAAAAAAAAAAAAAAAAAAGAGTGTGTGTTAAAAAAAAAAAAAAAAAAAAAAAAAGACAAAAAAACAAAGAGAAAGAGGATTTAGTACAATAACAAATAGTTTGTCCTAAAGGGGAGGGAATCTGGTTAACAATAAACAAACAAAATATTGTTGTTAAACAACAAATGTTGGGGGGCGGCTACCACAAGATTAACGCAAAAATGTAAACCCAGGCAATCCGAAAATTGTCAGACGGAAATCAGAGGATTTCAGGGAGGATTAAGAAGTAAAAATTTAATGGAAATTTAGAATTTCTGACAGGAGGATTGGCTTCTCTTTGGTCAGGAGGTTTTGCTTTTTTTTATTGAAGTGCAATCCTTTGTGTGTTTTTTGTTTTTTATGTTTTTTTAAACAGGCATTTTTTAAAGTGATTCATCACTGCAGTAAGCCTTTTTTGGTGGGTGTGTGGTTTGGGAAGGTGTTGGGAAGGAAGACTCATTTCAGTGTTGTCCCTCTCTTCAGTCTAGGGCCTTGATGGCCCTTTTTACCGCATTTTTCAGGAGGAAGGGATTGGGACACTTCAGACTATTCTGATGCCTCTGACTGCATCTGAACCGAGACCGCACCGTTGTACACACGCCACGCCCACACCATACACACAGAAGAAGAAAGGGGGGGTTGGGGTGCGGGGGAGGGGTGGGGTGCGGGTGGGGTGGGGTGGGGGGGGTGGGGGCGCCGGGGGGGGGGGGGTGGGGGTGGTTTGGGGCGGGGGGGGGGGCCACGGGGGGGTTGGGGCGGGGGGGGGTGGGGGTTCTCACACCAAAGCAATCAACATACAGTATTTATACAGCACATGAATCTTGATTATAAATCAAATAAAAGACGCCCGCACACACACACCCGTTAGCATACATAAACGATCATTCAAACAAAAACGTAATACAAAGCGGAACACCCATCGGAAAAAACGACACATAAATGGTATGCAGCGAAAGAATAAGGAGGAGAAACAGACCTAAATGGCAAGGGAGGGAAGAAAAGAGGAAAAATAAAAGGAAAAAAAAAAGGAAACAAAAGAGAGCGCGAGCTTTAATGACGGGGGGGGGAAAGCAGTGGGGAGAGGTGGTTGAGGTGTTGACTGCCCGTGGTTAGATTTGGAAAGCAGGACATGAGAGAGCGGTTGTCTGACGGATTGGGGAATAGAAAAAAAAAAAAGAGGGGAAGTTGGTAAGTTGGAAGTTGGAAGAGGAAGTTTGTTCCAAGGAGGTCGGTCCCGGAGGACGACGACGACAGCAAAAGAGCACGCCGTGAGGGTGCGATGGGGGAGGCGAAAAAGGAAAAGGGGTGAAAAATGAACATGAAATAGAGAAATCAGGGGAAAACAAAGACTTCACGGGGGAAAGATTTTTTTTGTAAAGCGGGTCGTGGGAGCGAACAAGGGAACAAAAGGATGGACACTAAAGACATGGATGGGGTGGAGGAGACGCAAGACAGACACGGGAATCGGCGGTGATAGGATGGTTGGAACGTGGGGCAAAAAACAGGAGGGACAAGAAACAACAACCTACCGTATGTGGCGGGAGGAAGGAATCGTGTTGGGATAAAGTAGGAAACAAAACGGGGAAGGATACACAAAGGGACTGGGTAGGGAAAGGGGAATGGATGGCAGGCAGAACGAGGAGAAGGAGAGAATGGGAAATAAGAAGGGAAGAGAATAGGAGGGGGGGGGCCGAGAGTACGGTCTTCGGGTGGATTTGGATGGGAAGAGGACAATACACGGGAGAATGAGGGAGGAGGGAAGGGAGAATGAAGGAAAAAAAGAAGATTGTGGGCGGAAAAATAGAAATAGATAATAGGAAGATGGATCGGGGGATGATGGATTGAGAATTGGGAAAGAGAAAAATGAAAGCGGGGGAGCGGGAAATATGAAGGTCAGGGGATGAGGGATACCCCCCCGCCGCTCCCCCCCCCCGTGCTGG
Source organism: Phymorhynchus buccinoides (assembly GCA_017654935.2). Taxonomy (NCBI): domain Eukaryota; kingdom Metazoa; phylum Mollusca; class Gastropoda; order Neogastropoda; family Raphitomidae; genus Phymorhynchus; species Phymorhynchus buccinoides. The sequence continues at coordinate 16,789,537 of CM065691.1, forward strand.
GAGGAAGAAAACACACACGGAGGGATAAACTCAAGGATTCAACGATTAGGGAAACACACCTGGGGAGAACGGGAGGGTCGGGAGGGGATTGGGGCGACCGGGAGGAAGAGACTGGGGGGAATAAGGGGTGTGGATATGTTGTAGCAAAGTACAAACAAAGCCAGAAAGAACACGGCGAGTACGTTGGATGAGCAGGTAGGGGTGAGTGGGAGAGAGATGGGGGGAACGAGAGCGAGAGAGGTAGGTGGCAGAGGGGGGAAAAAGTATTAGGGAAAGAAAACAAACGACAGATGGGGACGGAAGAGGAACGTGTGCATCGGTGTTGGGACTATAGCACCGGTTTGAGGGGAAAATAGCAAAAAAACAACAAGGGAGTAGGCGTTTTGGTTCCTGGATTGGATTGCTGTTGTGGGGAGGAATAGTCTATCGCAGAACAAACAAGTGGATACGTTTTTATACGGTTTTAGATATTGAGGGGGATAGAGGGCGATAGGGAGGGGAAAAAGACAGACACGGGATGTTGCGGTGTAGGATTTCTTAGGTGTGTAGGGGAGGAATGGGAGAGGGGATATAAAGGTGAGATGGAAGGCAAGCACGGAGTGATATATTTTTGATTTTGGGGAATGGTAGGGAGGAGGAAGGGCAATCTGTTGAGGGGGAAATGGATCTGGAGAAAAGGAGAAGGACCGGAAGGAGTCGTGGTGAGGTTGTGTTGTGTTGGATGGTGAGGGGGTAGGGGAAGATGGTAGGGGGGATTTTGAGGGAGGGAGGAAGGAGGGTTTGGTTGATTTCGTCGTGGGATGGTGGAGTGGAGGGGGGTCTGGATGAAGATAGTATTTGAAGGGGAAGGAACAAGGGAAACCGTGAGGAAGGAGGGAAGGAGGGGGGAAAGTGATTATGAGAGGGACAGGAGAGATAAAAGAAAACAACACGGGACATTGCGTTTGAGGGGAGGGAGAGTGAAAGGAAGGGGGAGTGGAAAAAAACCACGGGAAGCGTATACAGTTTTTTGAGGGAGGATAGGGAGGAGAAGAACACGGGAAAGTCCGGGGGGGGGATACGTTGGATGTTGTTTGAGGGGAAAAGAAAAGTAAGGTAAAAAAAAGCAAAGAAAACATAGGGAATTTACGATGT
>CM065691.1:16791170-16796170 GCA_017654935.2 Phymorhynchus buccinoides
AGCTCAAAATAGAAAACTATATGGAATGTTTTTGGAAACAAAGGCAGGAGAATGGGCCCAAAGTCAGAAAAATTAGATAACGCAAAGCAAGGAAAGAGGCAGTCAAAGACAGATTAGAGGAAGTTACAAGCACAGAACTTCCAGAAGGTGAAAGAACTATTTGTACGAAAAAACCCAGTAACCCCATGGGGGTGGCATATTCGTTTAAGCGCAAAACGAAAAACAAATAAGATAGAAAGTGAAGGGAAAATTAGAAATTGATGGTATGCTGCCTTTATGCAAGTGATTTTTATGATCAACAATTTTATTTTGTAATACAATTTAGTTTTGATGGTTTGAAAATGTCATCACTATGTTTAGTTTTGTTCCATGGTCAAAGCTTTTTTCAATTATTTTAGTAAGCTGAACACGTGGTTTTCGCCGTTCTTGTCTGACCAGCTCATCCGAATGACTGTTCTTATATTTCTTTAATACAAGGAACGAAACATGGTGTTTTACGTCCTCTCGGTCTGGAACAGACACACTAATATGGGACATTTGTAGATACAAAGATGGTGGGAACAATCGGCTATGGTACCGCCACAATGAATGTACATTTCTTTAATTGTGTTACGTATCTCTTTTCTTGTTTTCGTTTTTCACTAATGGAAATAGTATGTGATTTATTAAACAAAATTAGGAAATTGAGAAGAAAGTTTTTTCATTTGGGGGGAGATGAAATTCAAACACAAAATTGCGTGTCTTTTGTTTTTCAAGCTCTTGATTACTCCTTCTTCTGCGTTCCCATGCCATATGGCCATAATGGGTAAGGTACGTATGTGTCCGGTTTTCAGATTTCACTGGTCTCCCCGCTGCGTACAGCCGACACATTCCGATTTCAGAGGAGCTCAAAGGACAAATTATTTGGACGATTTTTTTTTAAGGCAGGAGAATCCGTGAAACAGCTTGAAACAAAATTATTAAAAAATGCATTGAAATGGCATGAAAAAGTGAACATTTCACAATGTATTGAATTTTCTTGGGCCCCTTGAAAACCACTTTGATTAGGCCAATCTAGATGTGTTGTCACATGTGGCTCTTCACTTATTCCCAATATAACATCCCTGCTAATATGACACGTAGTTCGTTGTTACACTAGCATCTCGGGACTGGAGTAAAAACAAAATTGTCGGTAATTCACGCATGTTGGGGTAGCCTATGACCCTGTGTGGGGTAGTGTGGCGAGATGTGTTTGAGATGAGGTATTAACATTGTATTTTTTTTTATATTAGGTACTTTTAGTCACAGATGCGTTTCTGTGAAATTCGGGTTGCTCCCACCTGGAAAGCGCGTCGCATGCGATTTTTGTGTGACTGATGACGGGGGGGGGGGGGGGGGGGGGTAAATTTTGACCAAATGACAACTTTTTCGTTGCTACTGGGTTTAACGTATGCTAAGTGCATGGGCACACGGGACCTCGGTTTATCGTCTCATCCGAAAGACTCCACGTTCAGACCGTAAGGCCTAGTGCAAAGTGAGAGGAAAAATCCTCTGTACCCAGGTTCGAACTCGGGTTTACTTGACACGAAGCGAACGCGCTACCACTGTGCCACTATACACCACATTTAGTCACATTTAGTGTGGTGACAGCCCTGGAGTGGCTTTAATTGTCGACGAGACTATAAATACCATAACTTAACAATAGTATTTTCATTTTTTTAGTATTTTCATTTTTTTTGTATTTTCAGTTTGATGTCAAGTCATATCTCTGACTCGTAATGTGAACTTTGAACTCCGTCGTATTAGTTCCATTCGTCACAATCTCACAATTGGAAGCCACCAAGATCTCGTCTCAGCATTTGTACTGTCTCGCATCGATTAAGGTCTCTGCACACGTTAACATTATTCATAAAAAATAATATATATTTCCCCATGGCAACACGGTGTTAGGACAGTCATATGACTTACCACTCACTGTGTTGCCATGGGGAAATGGTGATATTTTGTGAATATTGTTAACGTGTACAGTCCTTTACTGCAACTCCTTATTCGTTGGCTGCCCCTAACATATCCACAGTAAACTCATCAGAAGGGATTAAATTGTTTGATTAAAGCATGCGTGTGTGTGTAGTGTGTGTGTGAAAATCATGCATGTGTTTCTGTTAATCCTTATCAAGCTAAAACATTCAAGTTGGAACAATCTCTCTCTCTCTCTCTCTCTCTCTCTCTCTCTCTCTCTCTCTCTCTCTCTCTCTCTCTCTCTCTCTCTCTCTCTCTCTCTCTCTCTCTCTCTCTCTCTCTCTCTCATGATCCCTCAAATTACCGGCCCATATCAATATTATCGATACTGTCAAAACCCCTTGAAAGACATCTCAAACAACACCTTCAGTCTCATTTCACTAAGTATGACTTATTTTACACTAATTAAAATGGTTTCAGGGAATAACATTCTTGTCACACAATGCTCACAAACATTATAGAAGAATGGCACCTTAACATTAACAATGACTTATTCGCTGGTTCACTTTTTGTCGATTTCGCCAAAGCCTTTGATACGATTGATCACACCCTTCTTTTAAGAAAACTTACTTTGTATGGCCTACTTTCCAACTCAGTTAACATGATAGCATCCTTCTTTAACAATAGAACACAGACTGTTTCCCAAGATTTTATAATGTCGCCCTCTATGCCTATCAAATATATGGAGTCCCTCAAGGATCTGTCTTAGGACCTATCTTATTCTTCTTCACTTCAAAATAGCGATTATAAGGAACTAGGCATTCTTCCATTAGACTATAAGTTTTACCTCAACAAAGCTATTTTCATGTACAAAATTATGAATAAACTGACACCGGCCTATCTATGCAAACGATTTCCTATTACTAACATTCGTAACAAAAGTATAATTTATATTCCTCGCCCCAGAACAAACCTGTTTATGACCTCCCTTACACACTCCGGTAGCAAACTATGGAATGATTTGGAAAATATCAATAAAAACCTAATAAGTGTCTCATCCTTTAAAAGAACATATCACAAACGCCTGTTTGTTTAGAAATAATAGCGACTTTACGTAAATATATTTTCTCTATAGCGTAGGCTTATTAGTGCATTGTATTCTATCATTGATCATGAGCGTATTTTCTCTCTCTCTCTCTCTCTCTCTCTCTCTCTCTCTCTCTCTCTCTCTCTCTCTCTCTCTCTCTCTCTCTCTCTCTCTCTCTCTCTCTCTCTCTCTCTCTCTCTCTCTCTCGTGGGCTTCTAGCATAAGACAATGCTTAAACTCATATGGGTCAAGATGTGCCCCTCTCCCCTACATTTCTCAGCTCTCCCAGCATTTTCACACTTGCCTTTCTTACCAAACATTAAGCTGTATTTCATGAACCTTTTCAGCTAATTATCTTTGTTGAATAATTAATCGCAGTCATGATAAAGGCCATTATCTAATAGGACCCCTATGTAGTGCAATACCGCGGACCATTTGTCACAGTCCTGGTTCATTGCGTTTTTCCGTCTTGCCTTTATCTTCTACTATTATTGAATGTATGTGTTTAATTATGTAAATGGATGAAAATTAGTGTTAAATATAGCAAACGATAGAGGATGAAGTACTCAATCTGCAGTAAGAAAGGCAAGACTGAAAAGGTGGAAACAACCGAGAAGTGGAGGAGGGGGGGGGGGGGGGCGCATCTTTACCTTTACCGAGAGGATTATTGATTGTATATGGCAGGATTGGTACGATCACTTGTATGATAGCGACAGATTTGCGCAGTATAGACTATTTAAGGCTACAAATACAATAGAACCATATATCAATTTTAATCTGGACAGATATCTTAAGAGTGCGCTTACGAAATTTAGATTTGGTGTTTCTAACATTGCCTGTCGTCGTACTAAATACTATTGTCAAATTTCTAGCGAATTAGCTTGTCGAATTAGCTTGTCGCTTGTCGTTTTGCTGTGCAACAAAAGAAGATGAAATTCACTTTATACTGTGTTGTCTTGCATTACACGATCTCAGAACGAAATTTATTAAGCCAAAATATTCTAATGACCCTTGTCTCTTTAAGTTAGTTTTATTATCTTCTAGAATTGAAAATTTTATGCACAATTTGGCTTTGTATGTTTATGAAGCGCAGAAAAGATTGCATGCTATTATTATGTAACAAATGTGACTATATATTTCCTCTTTGTGTTCTTTACCATTATTGTATGACTGTGTACCTATGAATTTTGTTTATTTGTATGTAAAACCCCTTCAATATGGGGCTTTTGGCCTTAATCTGAATTTAAAAAAATTGCTCGCTCTCTCTCTCTCTCTCTCTCTCTCTCTCTCTCTCTCTCTCTCTCTCTCTCTCTCTCTCTCTCTCTCTCTCTCTCTCTCTCTCTCTCTCTCTCTCTCTCTCTCTCTCTCTCTCTCTCTCTCTCTCAGACATAGCCTGGAGGGAGGGGCGGAAAGAGGGCGACTGACGAGGACACTCTAATTCTGCCAGGAATGATTGATCTGCGACTGCTGTCTCTTCCCTCTTCTAAGAAGAAAGGGGGGGGGGGGAGGGGGCTGAGGTAGTGCGGGAGATTATGTAGCATTGTGCCCCCGTCTTTATATGTCCCCGTCTCTGTGTGTCTCCTATTTTGTCTGTGTCCCCGTCTTTATGGGTCCTTGTCTGTGTGTGTCCCCATGAGTGAAGATTCTGTTTAACGTCCTCCGGCCTGGCGCAGGCACATAATTATGAGACATTTTTTAGTACTAAAGATAAGACATCCCCGATCATTTGTGTCCCCATCTATGTGCCTTCCCATTCTTTTATAAATCCTTTCGTCTATTTTAATTTATCCTAACTCAAACCCTAACCACATACACTAACCTTAATAAACCTAACCCCAACCCATTACCTTAATTTAAAAGAACACATATTGATTGACGTAACAAAAATCATATTTGGACTGAAATTTTGCAATGTCTACGTCCAGTGTTGAAGAGTATATAAAACTGAGTATTCCTGCCAAATGTCATGCTTGTA
>CM065691.1:16801170-16816170 GCA_017654935.2 Phymorhynchus buccinoides
GCTGGCTAGGAAAACAAGAGACGAAATTAATGAGAAATTTAAAAAAAACAAAAAAAACGTTTTCAGTTTTAGAAATACGCATCATCGACAAAAAAATAAAAGATGTCATTATTTACAAATGAAAGGGCGCACAACATCTATATCTCGTGCATAATATTATTGTCTGTGAAGATGTCTAAATAGACCTGTTTGTTTGCCCGCTAAAAAAAAAACAAACAAAAAAACGTCGTTGAACATAGATTCATTACAATAATCTTAAATAGCATCACACAGTGACCTGGAGAATAGGGAAGCACACTAAAACAGAGCAAACCTCCACCAAGGGGCGTTACTCAGACTACGAGGATGCTTTGGAACCGCTGGACATAGGTCCGTAACCTGGGGTACGTTTCACAAGGGCTACCGTTACGTTGCGCTCGCTCAAATCGGCAAAAACGGTCTAAGAAACACCCTTCGTTTGCCGATTTTTCGCGTGACGTTTTGTTCTTGTCAAACACCGAGCAAGCGGCGAACTATCCGGAACTAGTAGGGGGTGAATACATTTCTTGTTGTTGATTGGTTCATTAAAGTTTGCTTAAAATAATACTTTTTTTTGACCAATCAGACAAGAGCTTGTAATATTCTTCCGCAAACGTTTTCTAAAGTGTTTCTTGGACCCCTTTTGGCGTAACAGTTATGCGCGCGGCGACCGTCGTCTAGAGAAACTCGACCCTGGATCATTATCACCCAAGGAAGGCAGTGGGATAGGACACTGAAAAAGGCACCAACCTAGGAACGCTACTCAGACCATAACAATGATGTTTTGGTATACACCATAATAGATCTTTGGAGGAGGGGAGGGGGGTAGATGTGAGACGGGTTAATGTACGGGACAAACTGGGTATTTAAGCTATTCGACATTAATTGTGACATGCGGCGGGCGACAAGGCCATCTTGTCTCATAAACTGAGCCTGTTTCAGAGTTGGGTTTTTTGTTGTGGTGTTTTTGGTTTTTAACTAGCAACATACTAACACATCACATCACTCATTGAAAACTAACAACACAGCTTACTGTTTTCTTACTAATACATCACATCACTCATTGAAAACTAACAACACAGCTTACTGTTTTCTTACTAATACATCACATCACTCATTGAAAACTAACAACACAGTTTACTGTTTTCTTACTAATACATCACATCACTCATTGAAAACCAACAACACAGTTTACTGTTTTCTTACTAATACATCACATCACTCATTGAAAACTAACAACACAGTTTACTGTTTTCTTACTAATACATCACATCACTCATTGAAAACCAACAACACAGTTTACTGTTTTCTTACTAATACATCACATCACTCATTGAAAACTAACAACACAGTTTACTGTTTTCTTACTAATACATCACATCACTCATTAAAAACCAACAACACAGTTAACTATTTCCTGGCAAAACAAGCAACAAATCTAGCTTTGTAGCATTCTGGAAGCGCCTTTCATTCCCACTGGCTGGGTCATGGCGCAACAGCACTTGGGAACGATACTAGTTTATTTTTCTCCCATTCTCTCTCTCTCTCTCTCTCTCTCTCTCCCTCTCTCTCTCTCCTCTCTCTCTCTCTCTCTCTCTCTCTCTCTCTCTCTCTCTCTCTCTCTCTCTCTCTCTCCTTTTCCTTTCTCATTCTCTTTCTCTCTCCGCTATTCAGTTCTCAGGCTGCGACTGTGGAAAGACAGTGGTGTAAACAACAGAGAAAACACCTTGAAGGCAGCATGTGACAATTAAGCAGCTTTAACAAAGGTGGTGATCATTAGTTTGGTTCAATTTGGGGGGGTTTTGGCACAAAGGAATCGTTCGAATCATGATTTTTACTGTCTGTTGTTTTTAAGGAGTTGAAGGAATTTTTAAAAAAGGAGGGCTTTTTGTTGTGTAGAAACGACTCTGACTTTGTGGAATACAGAAGTATTTTCGAGTAGCCATTGTTTCATTATTGTGTGTGTGAGAGTGATGGGAATTTTTCAGTGGATTTTAGAACCGAGTGTTCAACCCTGTAGACAAATGACACGTGTCGACTGAACTATGTGGAGTCAATGCGACAGTCAAGAGAAATTTATAAAGTTAATAAGCTCATGAGTTACGGTTATCAAATTTTTTGGGTCAAACGTTTTAAACTTCATGCCAGTTATCAACTGAAATTCATAAATTAAAAAAAGTTAAATATTAAATTGGAAAGCTAAATAAATACAACACGAGTTAAATGCTGAAATAACTTTTAAAAAATTCAGTTTCAGTTATGAACTATGATTCGTGAACTTAACGAAAGGAATATATATATAAGGCACAAAGGTCAAGGAATCAGTTGTCAACTATGATTGCTTAAGGCACAAAGGTCCAGGAATCAGTAGTCAATTGTGATTTCTTAAGGTACAAGAGTCCAGAAGCTAAGTATCAACTAAAAAATGAGTGATTTAGATGCAATAGCTTCCCTTTGTTTTCCAAGTGGTGCGATTGTTGGTAGAAAAGGCCTTTGTGCGCAGGTTCATGGTAAACATGGCCCCTCAGCTATTATATGAATAACTGGCTGTTTAATTGCAGCCTACATGTGCCACCGAGCAAGAAATTATCCGCAGTGCTTTACCGAAAATTCTCATTGACAAAACCTGTAAAGTATGTGTCTTCATTCATTATTCACATTGAGTGTGTGATCAATGGCGCCAGTTTCTACTCTTTGCGGACTTTTGACTTCTATAACCGCCTACTCGTCTTTGTCCAGTGTGTGCTCAATGGTGACATGTTCTGCTCTTTAAAGACTTCTGACGTTTATAACCCCTTACTCCACATTGTCAGCAATATAACCATGGCAGAAATGGCGGGTAGGTATTCTTTTTCTAAATCATTATTATTCTCTTACATAACCTAATTTACGAACGTTTTTGTTACAATGTCCATCGTCCACGTCATACCCAGAACATTTCTTTCACACAGTTTCAGGGAATTTATCTATCGTCTGTTATGTCATTCCAATCGCCTGTTATTTACATCAGAACATCATGCAGCTATTCTCTTTCTAAATAATTATGATTCTCTTACATAATCTAATTTACGAACGTTTTTGTTACAATGTCCATCGTCCACGTCATACCCAGAACATTTCTTTCACACAGTTTCAGGGAATTTATCTATCGTCTGTTATGTCATTCCAATCGCCTGTTATTTACATCAGAACATTATGCAGCTTGCAATTAATGTTCGACCTGCTTTCCTGAGCTTTTCATTCTTTTTTTAAATATCGTTATATTCTGATCATTATCCGTAGTTTTCATCGAAATATATTCTTTCGAATAATTTCAAGCATTTTCTTCAAAGCATCTCTCTCTCTCTCTCTCTCTCTCTCTCTCTCTCTCTCTCTCTCTCTCTCTCTCTCTCTCTCTCTCTCTCTCTCTCTCTCTCTCTCTCTCTCTCTCTCTCTCTCTCTCTCTCTCTCTCTCTCTCTCTCTCTCTCTCTCTTCTCTCTCTCTCTCTCTCTCTCTCTCTCTCTCTCTCTCTCTCTCTCTCTCTCTCTCTCTCTCTCTCTCTCTCTCTCTCTCTCTCTCTCTCTGTCTCTCTCTCTCTCTCTCTCTCTCTCTCTCTCTCTCTCTCTCTCTCTCTCTCTCTCTCTCTCTCTCTCTCTCTCTCTCTCTCTCTCTCTTCCCCATCTCACGGCAAAACTATACCACAAAGGCAACACTACTATATTAATGCACAATTCATTCTTTCTTTATCTTCGTCAGGCGGCAGCGCGCGGAACATTCTGCTGCTGCCCATTCTCACGGCAGAAATGGTGGGTCATGCAGTGAACTCGGCAGCCGCTACAGGCAAACGTAGATCCTTGAGCAACAGCAGAAAGGGCAGCCGGGGTCGTCATTATCATCACGACCATCTTCATCCGCACAGCCACACCCAGCACCAGCACCATCCTCAGCCTCTGGAGACCATCAAGCAGGGCCACACCATGGATCCCCAGGAGAGACTGTTCCTTGAAGCGGTGGAGAAAGGGGACAAGCCTACAGTCATCAGATGCCTCGCAGGTGGGAGCCTTTAACCCTTTCACCGCCAGCCATATTTCAGCCAAAATGTTCCTTCAACTTTACCTGGGTAGAGAACAAAATCCATCTGTAGTATTGGGGATTCTTCTGTGACGTATCTAAAATAAGGTCTATCCTTACTTCTCAAAACTAAGGCAATAGGGTCTTTGGATAATAGGCCCCAATTTGATGCCTTTTAGTGACATAGGTGTTGAATCACTGTGGTGCTAAAATACGACTTTGGCGGTGAAAGGTTTAATGGTGATGGTTTGACGGTGCTGCGTGGTGTGGTGGTGGTGGTGAGGATCGATGGTGTGATGGTGGTGGTGGTGGTGGTGGTTGTGGTGGTGGTGATGACGGTACAACTTCGAACGACAATAATCCAGAGACAGACAGATGAAGACAGAGACGGAGGGAGAGAGGCAGACAAAAAAACCCGATACACTAGACAGACAGACAGGCAGACAAACAGAGGGACCGACACACACAAAAACAGAGAGAGAGAGAGAGAGAGAGAGAGAGAGAGAGAGAGAGAGAGAGAGAGAGAGAGAGAGAGAGAGAGAGAGAGAGAGAGAGAGAGAGAGATTGAAAGAGAGGGAGAAAGGGAAAATCAGGAAGAAAATTGTATTCGTCCTGAATACAGAATATTTTTTTTATTCACGATCTTACCAAACTGGAGACTCAAAACTCAAGACTCAAGACTACTTTATTATCTCATAATGAGAAATTATTATGGAGGAGGCTACATTTTAACCCTTTCACCGCCAGCCATATTTCAGCCAAAACTTTCCATTAAATTTACCTGGGTAGAGAACAAAATCCATCTGCAGTATTGGGGATTCTTCTGTGACATATATAAAATAAGGTCTATCCTTACTTCCCAAAACTAAGACAATAGGGTCTTTGGATAATAGACCCCAATTTGATGCCTTTTAGTGACATAGGTGTCAAATCACTGTGGTGCTAAAATACGACTTTGGCGATGAAAGGGTTAAAAACAAATCATACCATGGATGATAAGGCTTATGACTTCACTTTCTGCGTGCGAAGAAAGACTCACGTTTCGTTTTAACTACGTAGCATTGCCTTGACTATGCTCTTTACCCAGGACCGAACCCTGTCTCGGTGAACTCCACGGACATGCTGAGCCGCTCGGCCATCCAGATCGCCGTGGACAACGAGAACACGGAGCTGGTGGAGCTGCTTCTGGGCCAGGAGGGCGTGCGGATCGGGGATGCCCTGCTCTATGCCATCAGGGAGGGCGTCTACAAGATTGTGGAGGTAGACAGCTATTCTTTTAAAATTCAATGTAAAGTAACATTGCCCACGTAAATGGGCATGTGTGGGTTGTTTTTTTAGGTGTATTGTGACCATTGGGTGGCGCGCCTCTAGCTGCGACGCGCTCTCCAGGTGGGAGCAACCCGAATTTCACAGAGACGCTTCTGTGACTATTATGTACCTAACATAACATAACCTAAGCGAACCTAGCCTAACCTTTTCTTATAACGCTCTATCTTACCTGAGCCTAAAGCGCTTTGCAAAACGCGTGCACAATCACGCGAGTACACACTTTATATAAACACATACAAAAACAACACACGCGCGTGTACTCATGCACACCACGTACTAAAAATTACACGCAAGCAGGCACCTATACTGCTTAGTGGTTTTATGTGTGAGCATGCATGAACTTACATCAAAGTTTAACCCTTTCACCGCCATTGTCGCATTTATGCACCACAATGGTTTAACACCTATGTCACTAAAAGGCATCAAATCAGGGCTTCTTGTTTGAAGACCCTGTTTTCTTGATTTTGGGAGGTAAGGATAGGCCTAGTGTTATACATGTCACAGAGAAATCCCCAATATTATAGGGTTTTTTTTCTCTACCCGGTTAAGTTTAATCGTATTTTGTGGCTGAAAAATGGCTGACGGCGAAAGGGTTAAGACTGTTCATTTTACGTTGCCACTTTCAGATGCTGATTGAGCACCCGTCCATCACGCGCGAAATGCTGGGCGCCGATTGGTCCAAGGTTCGCCGTCACGAGGAGAGCTTTGACTACTCCCCGGACATCTCGCCCATCATTCTAGCAGCGCACTGCAACCAGTTCGAGATACTGCAGCTGCTGCTGCAGCACGGGGCCACCATAGAGAGGCCCCACCAGATGTCCTGTTCGTGCAGGAGATGTCAGGCCCAGGTGGGACCCCCAGGTTGAGGAGAAAGTTCACGCGTAGACACCCCCCTCATGTTTAGGTGAAGACGGGGTAAAAAGCCCATGGGCGGGTAAGAAGCCCGTGCCCATTATCTCAAATTTCAGTCAAATTTGCCCATGAGACGAATGCTAAACATTAACACTCGTCTCATGGGCAAAATGTGACTGATATTTTCTTCATTTCATGAGATAATTGGCATGGGCTTCTTACCCGCCCATTGGGCTTTTTACCCCGTCTTCCCCTATGACTCTCAATCTCTAAGTCTGCTTCTTTCAGTTTTAACCCTTTCACCGCCAGCCATATTTCAGGCAAGAATTCCCATTACATTTATTTACCTGGGTAGAGAACAAAATCCATCTGCAGTATTGGGGATTCTTCATGAATGGCATTAAGTAAAATAAGGTCTATCCTTACTTCCCAAAACTAAGACAATAAGGTTTTTGGATACTAGACCCCAATTTGATGCCTTTTAGTGACATAGGTGTTAAATTACTGTGGTGTTAAAATACGACTTTGGTGGGGAAAGGGTTAATATGAAGATAACCCTAGGCTGATCCTAACCCTATCCCTTTCCCGAATGCAACAAAATGTTGCTTCTCGGTGAAACGTTTCGTTACGAAAAATATTGATGGGGGGGTGTCTAAATTGCAACTTAGCGTGAGGAAATTGTTGTAATCGATATTGCCGTTAGGTCAATGACGTTTTGAACCTGCACTTGGACGTTCCCGATTGGCCCAATTCATGCATACCTACCTGAGCTGCCGTCTCAGGAATCTTGTTAGTCGTGTCCGAATATGACCTTCGGAACTGATGGCAGAGGAGGCAAATGCTATGCTGGAAAGTTGGACCATATAACTTGTTAATAGTTGCGATATTTTGGGGCAAGACACGTTCCCACTCTCTCGGATAAGAAGACTTTAGGACCCCCCTCCTCCTCCTTCCTCCTTCTCCTCTAATGGTCAAAATACACGTTGCTATTTTTTGTTCTTTTCCCATGGCAGAACAGTCATACTCTGGTAATAACATGGCTTGCATATCACTGTGTTGTGATCATAGTGGGGAAAGAGCGAAAATACTTTTTTATTCTCTCTCTCTCTCTCTCTCTCTCTCTCTCTCTCTCTCTCTCTCTCTCTCTCTCTCTCTCTCTCTCTCTCTCTCTCTCTCTCTCTCTCTCTCTCTCTCTCTCTCTCTCTCTCTCTCTCTCTCTCTCTCTCTCTCTCTCTCTCTCTCTCTCTCTCTCTCTCTCTCTCTCTCTCTCTCTCTCTCTCTTGTTATTTTCTATTCTTTTCATGTATTTCATACTTTCTTTTTGTTTTCCTTTTCTTGTTATTTGGCTTTTCTTCTCCCCCTCTAGGGCATGGTGTACAGAAGCGTGAGCTTTTCCGTTTACCCTCATTAAACATTCGTATTCGTGTTCGTATTCTCTCTCTCTCTCTCTCTCTCTCTCTCTCTCTCTCTCTCTCTCTCTCTCTCTCTCTCTCTCTCTCTCTCTCTCTCTCTCTCTTCTCCCCCCCCCCCCACTAACCCCACCCCCACCCCCCTGCAACTTTCCCAGGTTCACGCAGACAGCCTCCGCCACTCCCTGCTCCGCATCAACACGTACCGGGCCCTGTCCAGCCCTGCCTGGATCTCGCTGACCAGCCCGGACCCCGTGCTGACCGCCTTCCAGCTGTCCTGGGAGCTGGACCGCCTGGCTCTCCGGGAGAACGAGTTCAAGGACTGCTACCTGCAGCACAGCGGACAGTGCAAGAAGTACGCCTGCGACCTGCTGGAGCAGTGCCGGTCCTCCGAGGAGGTCATCGCCGTGCTTAATAAGGCGAGTTAATAACCGCCAGCCATTTTTCAGCAACACAAACACCATTAACCCTTTCGCCGCCAGTGTTGCATTTTTGCACCACAATGATTCAGCACCCATGTCAGTGAAACCCTTGAAATCAGGGTCTGTTATTCGATGAAATTGTGTTCCTAAATTTGTGCAGTGAGGATTGACCATATTATTCTAAATGTGTCACAGAAAAATCCCACAATATTGCAGACAGAATCGTTTTTGTATCCAAGTAAGTTCAATGGAAACGTTTGGCTCAAAGATGGCTGGCGGTGAAAGGGTTAATCTTAACTGGGTAGAGAAAAAAATTATCTGCAGTATTGCTAATTCCTCTGTGACATATGTAACATTAGGCCTATCCTTACCTCCCAAAATTAAGAAAATAGGGTCTTTGGATAACAGGCCCTGATTTGATGCTTTTTAGTGACATGGGTGTTAAACCATTGTGGTGCTAAAATGCGACATTGGCGGTGAAAGTGTTAAGAAATAGTCTAGAAGAAAAAGAATGTCTGTTTCGTTTCTTTTTCTTTTATTTACCCCTTGACTGTCAAATACATTTTTTTAAAATCCAACATTGTACAAATCATGCCATGAAAAAGACAACTGATATAGACAATCTGGCAAAATAGTCTGGGGATATAATTCACTTGACTGCGTTAGAGCAAACGTCAGCATATCAGAGTTAGGCCGGGTTCACATTAGACTCGTAAGTTCCGTACGGAAAACCCTAAATAAGTGGAAGAAAGGATAAAAGTGTACGCATATAGGGGAAATTCGGACACGTGCGCAAATCTTGTCCCTTCTTTGTTTCACTTATTTATGGATTGCGCACGGGTTTCCGCATGGAATATCCGCTTATGTGTGTACACGGCCTTATTCCTCTTCATCTGATAACGTCATCAGTGATGTCATCAAATCAGTACGTGATACGTTGTATGGCAGTCACGGGGTTAAGTCTTGGAAGTTGGAAGTTCAGTTTAACGTCGCGTATCGGCTTTCGCCATGTACGACGGGCTGAACAAACCAACCAGGGTATAAACAAAAATTTATGTTCCTGAATCACTGTCTTAGCCAAGAGGCAGAGAAGCGATCAGAATTCATGCTTTTTCTTGTCTTTTTTGCCTCTTTCTGTGTTTCTTTCTGTCGTTTGTTGTTGTTGTTGGGTTGTTGGGTTTTTGATAATAACATTTCTTTTTGTCTCATTCTTTGTTTCTTTCCCTTATTCTTTCCTTCTTTCTTTCTTTCTATGTTTTTTCCCTCTCTTTGTTTCTTTCCCTTATTCTTTCCTTCTTTCTTTCTTTCTATGTTTTTTCCCCTCTCTTTGTTTCTTTCTCTCTTACTTTTTTTTAAAAGAATGTTTTTATCTTTTTTTTTTCTTTTTTTCTTTTTTTCTTCAATCTTCAGCCACGCTGTGGACGGGAGTACTATATATTTCGATCTTTTGTGTCTGGGTGGGTTTTTTCTGTCTTCTTTCTTTATTGTTTGCCTACCCGCAAAATATCTTGTGGACCACCACACAGAGTCACTCCCAACTTGGTGCGGATGTATATAAATAAGCGTTTTTAAGGTTAATGGATAGGCAACGCATTGAGTAACTAGTCAGCTTTGTTTGTTTGTTTGTTTGTTTGTTTGATAGATGCATCGGTTGTTGTTTTCTATCCATCTGTTTCCTTCTTTCTTTTTTCTTAGGTTAGGTTAGGTTAGGTACATTATAGTCACAGATGCGTCTCTGTGAAATTCGGGTTGCTACCACCTGGAGAGCGCGTCGCAGTCAGAGGCGCGCCACCCAATTAAAAAAAAATGTGCATGCGATTTTTGTGTGACTGATGAGGAAGGAAGGGAGTGGGTACATTTTGACCAAATGACAACCTTTTCGTTGCCACTGGGTTTAACGTGTGCTACGTGCATGAGCACAAAGGACCTCCGTGTATTGTCTCATCCGAAAGACTCCACGTTCAGACCGTAAGGACTAGTGCAAAGTGAGAGGAAAAATCCCCTGTACTCATCTTCTGCGAAGCTGGAACAGTGTCGTGTGCATATTGTGTTTGTTTGTTTCTTTCTTCTTTCTTTTTCCTGGTATCTTACCGTTCATAGCAATAGTGTCGACTCATTGTAGTTTGCATGATCCTACAGTGTAGGCACACCCTTGGTTGTTGCAGGTGAATGACGATGAAGAGGAGGAGGGGGATACGGGGGACAAGCTGACTCTGTCTCGTCTGAAACTGGCCATCAAGTATGAACAGAAACAGGTGAGTTCACTTTTTTTTTAAAGGAGGAATTAAAGATATACTGACCCACCACGATTAAGTCTCTTGGTTTTTTTCTGGTAGCTGTGACCCATATACAGATGCCCCCAACTTGCAATTGAGGCTGCTCTTTAAAATGATGTATCGTTTTCCATTTGGGGGCATTTGTATGGGAGTAAAACCTGGTCAAAACAAGATTTTCAACCAGCTATAAGAGGGAAAACACGTGATTTTGACACGTGATCTGGTGGGTCTTTAAGGAAGAAAACGCCCCAAAAAGGGCAAAGGTAAGAAACAAAACAAACTGCAACGAAGAAATAAGAAAAAAGTAAAATGAAGGAAGGAAAAGAAACGAAGGAACGAAAGATGGAACAAAGGCACAAAACATTAACGGTAACTAATTATTTCCAACTCAAAATGTCCCGAAGCTGTCGTGGCAGAAAGATTTGGGATATGTCACCCACAATCAGTACCAGTTCCAGCGGAAGGGAAGGCTGGACAAAGACAGCGGTGTTGACCCAATCCACCAGCTCCAGAGACATCAGCAAACAATCCTCTTCCGGCTGAGGACTTGGTTATTGCAAACTAACGATCCACTTCAACTGACGGAAGGTGGCCAACGTTGGAAAAAAACCATCCTGGGGCTCAGGACCCTAGACCTCAGAACATAATTATATTGTGCAAAACTGCAGCTTTGGGGCAACCACCCTGTCCTGGAGAAGACAGTGGAATTCGTCATGGCGGCTGGTTTAAAAGTCTGACACTGCCAACTGTATCAACCGCATAAGAAGGGATATAGCTATATATCTTGGGCAAGGGATCCTCCCTTCGTTGCAATGTAAAATAGGCCTAACATCTGGCAGCTGGTCTAAGAGTCTAACGCCGTTTTGGGGTTTTTTCTTGTTTAGTTTAATTAACATTTCATCTTCACATTTTGATCAAAAAAACGAGGTCCGAGAAGGATTTGATTGGCTTACCTCAAGGAAAGTTTGTGATACCCCTTCAAAATGCATAAAACAGCCGAATGGAGCAAACATTTGTTTGTTTTTTTCCCCGCGAGAAAAGTCATGGATAAGCATGTGCAAGACCCCCTCACTGCAATTCCGTGTGCACGTGAGTGCGTATGTATGTGTGTGCGTGTGCAAGTGCGTGCTGCATGCATATGCCTGCTTGAGTTCATGTGTTCGTATGTGCTTGGGTTATTCGTACCCTTTTTCAGTTCGTGGCTCACCCACACTGCCAACAACTGCTGACCTCCATCTGGTACGAGGGTCTGCCCGGCTGGCGCAAGGGCAACGGGGTCATGAAGTTCCTGACCTGCATCGGCCTGATCCTGCTGATGCCCTTCATGGCGCTCTACTACCTCGTCTTCCCCAGGAGCAAGATGGGCCAGCTGCTCAGGAGCCCCTTCATGAAGTTCCTCTACCACAGCGCTTCCTTCGGAGTCTTCCTCTTCCTGCTCATCTGCGCTTCTACGGACATAGTGGACGTCTCTCCTCAGAGGGAGAGGATGAGGGGTCCCAAACCCACGGAGCTGGAGCTGTTGATTGTCATGTGGGTCACGGGTGAGTCGGGTTTTGGAACAGGTTGGGTATGCGCGATTTAGCTAACGCACGGTCGATCAATCATTCGAGGTTTGGTCGCTCTTGTGTGTTTGTAAGACGAAAACTAGACAAAGTTGGATAATAATATTTAATAGGCCTAATTATTAATTCATAGCTAATTATGGTGTTAAATGCGGCCTAGGTATGCGCAAAGCAAGGTTGACCACAAACACTGGCTCCAGTGCAACACAAAAGGCTACTGTACCTCAGGCATTCTTCTTCTTCTTCTTCTTCTTCTTCTTCTTCTTCTTCTTCTTCTTCTTCTTCGATCGCTCAGACAGTTTCCTGTTTAAGAAATAGTGAGGCCCAGCATGTTCGTCTTCGGCTGGAGAAAATCTTTGCAAGTGTTTCTTGAAAAAAGAAGGCAGGAGAATGGACCAATAAGGCAGAAGGATAGTAGATGACTGTAAGCAAAGGGAAAAGGCTGAGTCAAAAAGAGTGACAGATTAGAGGAAGTTACAAGCCCAGAACTTCCAGAAGGTGGGGGAACTATTTGTACGAAAGACCCTCCGGTATCCCCACGAGGGGACCTCAGGAAAACTAGCTGCCAAAATCGCAGCATAGGGAAGGAGCGCAGTGCTTCGTAGTTTGAGCATCTTGACCATTCTCAAAGACCAAATTGTAAAATGGTGTTCATCTGCCTAATAAAGGGATAGGCTAAGTCGTGCTAAAATGTCCATTTTCTTATTGGCACCCACTTCAAACATGTCGCTGAGACACAATTTTCCCCGTTCTTATTATTGAGTAGTGTAAATTTATGTCAAAACTAGCAACCATCCTAAACACTATTAATTCATTTTGTTTCTTTCTCTCTTTTACCATTTTGATTCAAGTTTGGTACAACGTGACTGCAATCATTACCCGACTATGTCCTTGCTCCAAATATACTTTGCTCACAATCTCCGGAAGTTTATAAAATCCTTTTTTTTATGGAATTAGTCTACTATACCTTTCGCTAGAGTGTCTAAAAATTCAAAAATCAATATCCAGAAACTTACTGGCAGTAAATTGCTTATGGCTTTCATTTCAAATTTCAAATTAGGCCCATTTAAAGAACTTTAATGCTCATGGGTGCATAAACTTGACTTGAGACTTCACAATATGGTACAAAATATGCTGTTTGTGGGCAGGTTTTGTGTGGTCGGAGTGCAAGCAGCTATGGGATGAAGGGATTCGGGCCTACGTTCGCCAGTGGTGGAACTGGCTGGACTTCATGATGCTCTCCCTTTACCTGGCCACCTTCGCTCTCCGCGTGGTGGCGTTCGTGCAGATCGAGTCCGGTGCCTACGGTCCCCGCACGATGTTCCGCAAGGACTGGCCCACCAACGACCCCACGCTGATTTCTGAGGGCCTGTTCGCTATCGCCAATGTCTTCAGCTTTGCTCGTATTATCTACCTTTTTCAGGTGAGAAGAAGGAACGGGGCTTTTCTTGATGGGATGGGGTGTATGTGTGTGTGTTGGGGGAGGGGTGTGTGGAAGTAATGGGGGGAGGGATGGTGGTGGTGGTGTATATGTGTGTGTGTGTGTGTGTGTGTGTGTGTGTGTGTGTGTGTGTGTGTGTGTGTGTGTGCGTGTGCGTGCGTGCGTCACACAACACATGCTAAAATGCACAAGAAAAAAACAATACAATGCAATGCAGCACCTGTTCTCTGACTGTTCATTTTTTTCCTCCACATTCACAGACATAAAATCATATGCATAGTTACACTTACTCATATACACGCACACATATTCACATACATACACACGCGCGCGCACACATACACACGCACGCACACACATACACAC
The DNA here is from genome assembly GCA_017654935.2 of Phymorhynchus buccinoides. Lineage (NCBI taxonomy): Eukaryota > Metazoa > Mollusca > Gastropoda > Neogastropoda > Raphitomidae > Phymorhynchus > Phymorhynchus buccinoides. The sequence goes on from CM065691.1 coordinate 16,814,897, forward strand.
ACGCGCACTCACACACACACTTTTTTTAATAATTTTAAATAGTCTAATATCACCATTGTGTGAACAGACTTTAAATTAAATCAATCAATTAATCAATCATGTTCATTTAAGGACTAATTGGCTGACTGACCCCCCACAGATGAGATGGACGGATGTTGTATTGACTTACTGACAGATAACCAACAGACTGGCTAACTAATCGATACACAAACATATCAACAGGCGGACAGGCGGAGAGTCGGGTACATATAAGCTACAATTTAAATAACAAAAGTGACCAAGTAAGTTGAAGTTACTGAAAGACAGACATAGGCCTACAAGTAGACAAAAAACTAACGATGGCGGTCGGGTCTTTCACGGCAGGCGAACCAGCACCTGGGTCCTCTGCAGATCTCTTTGGGCTGCATGCTGATCGACGTGGCCAAGTTCCTGTTCATCTTCTTCCTGGTGCTCACCTCCTTCGCCTGCGGCCTCAACCAGCTCTACTGGTATTACAAGGACAGCGGGGACGACAACGTCTTCATCACGTCAGTACACTGTGCTATCTTCTTCTTCTGCGTTCCCAGTGGCCATGTTTAAATCTTTAGTCCAGTCCTGACGGCGAAGTCTGCTGTCTATTGTAGCGCCTTTCTTGGTCCCCACAGCTGTGGTATCAATTAGGTGGGGGGGGGGGGGTTCAGTTTTAAAGTAGCAGTAAGATAAGGAGCATCAGCGGCAGCGCAGCCAGTTATATTATCAGTTGCTGTTGTTAGTTTTATTGTTATTGTTGTTGTGGTAACTTAACAGCAGTAGTTAGGCCTATATAGTAGAAGCACCAGCAAGAGCAAGAGCAAAAGTAAGCGCAGCAGCAGCAGCAGCAGCAGTAATAATAGTAACAGCAGCAGTAGAATAAGTAGGGGAAGACGGGGTAAAAAGCGCATGGGCGGGTAAGAAGCCCACCCCAATTATCTCATGAAATGAAGGCAAATTTCAGTCTCATTTTGCCCATGAGACGAGCGTTAATGTCTAGCATTCGTCTCATGGGCAAATTTGACTGAAATTTTCTTTATTTCATGAGATAATTGGGGTGGGTTTCTTACCCGCCCATGCACTTTTTACCCCGTCTTCCCCTAGTAGTGGGTCTAGTAGTAGTAGTTGTAGTTGTAGTAACAGTAGTAGTAGTAGTAGTAGTAGTAGTAGTAGTAGTAGTAGTAGTAGTAGTAGTAGTAGTAGTAGTAGTAGTAGTAGTAGTGGTGGTGGTGGTGGTGGTAGTAGGAATGGTGGGCCTAGTAGTA
>CM065691.1:16823670-16888670 GCA_017654935.2 Phymorhynchus buccinoides
CTCTCTCTCTCTCTCTCTCTCTCTCTCTCTCTCTCTCTCTCCCTCTCTCTCTCCCTCTCTCTCTCTCTCCCTCTCTCTCTCTCTCTCTCTCTCTCTCTCTCTCTCTCTCTCTCTCTCTCTCAGGGAGAGAGAGAGTGGAGAGAGAGATAAAATGTGTGTGTGCATGTGTGTGTGTGTGCGTGTGCGTGCGTGCGTGCATTTGTAACGTGCGTGCGTCTAATGGGTAACTTTAATTTCAATGTGTTTGATGGGGGGTTTTCATGGTTATTTGATAAGTATGAATTTTGTATGTGCATGCTTTTTCACTTTCATTCTTTTTTTAAATGTTACATTTATTGTTAATGGTGGTTATTGTTTTTTCTTCTCCTTTTTCATTTTTTATGAGGGCTGGATGTAAACAAGCCTGTATAGTGAGTGCTTAGTCTTTTCCCTCAATAAAAAAGGTTCGTTCGTTCGTTCTCTCTCTCTCTCTCTCTCTCTCTCTCTCTCTCTCTCTCTCTCTCTCTCTCTCTCTCTCTCTCTCTCTCTCTCTCTCTCTCTCTCTCTCTCTCTCTCTCTCTCTCTCTCTCTCTCTCTCTCTCTCTTTCTCTAACAAAACAAAGCGAAAATTAAAAAAAGAAACAAAAACATTGGATTGTTGCTTTTGTCTTTGCTGTTGAGATAGATTATTTATTGGTTTGTCTTTCAAAATGTCCAGAGTCCCTTACCAAACAGTGGACAAAGCAGTATATAGTATAATGTTGTTACTTGCTAATGTGTTGTTCTATGTGATAATGTGCTTAAGCAATATACGTAGTATACAATATATAAATAGTTCAGACGTCTCTACGTGTTCTTGACCTGGGCCTGTATTCACGTTGAGATAGCATGAGACTTAGCATGATGCTAACTTAGAAGCTCTTCCAAAAATCGGACATTGGAAGAGCTTCTAAGTGAGAGAGAGAAAATGGAGTTTTACGTCCTCTTGGTCTGAATCAGACACATATGGGACATTTGTGAATACAAATATGGTGGGAACAATACTGGAGGCAATGCCCGGAGGCAGTACGAAACCAGTAAAGTCCCGATTTTTTTTATTAATACAGATAGCTGTAGCGGTGACCACGCCTCGGTTAAACCTCATCGGCTATGGCACCGCCACAAGTAATTGTTAAGAGCTTCTAAGTTAGCATCATGCTAAGTCTCATGCTATCTCAACGTGAATACAGGCCCTGGTGTGACTTGCCAGACTGTGTGATGATATTGTTCCAATAATAGCACTGTTCGTGACTCTGTTCTTGACTTCCAGCATGTGATAGGCCTACTGAGCATCATGTTGTCCATTCTTGAAACAAAATTCTGTTGCATGTAATAAAAATTATTAAAAAAATATTAGAGTTGTGCGCATTACAAAAGAACAATAATTATGTAGTCGATCTATAGGGGAAGACGGGGTAAAAAGCGCATGGGCGGGTAAGAAGCCCACCCCAATTATCTCATGAAATAAAGCAAATTTCAGTCTCATTTTGCCCATGAGACGAGCGTTATAATGTCTAGCATTCGTCTCATGGGCAAATTGGACTTAAATTTTCTTTATTTCATGAGATAATTGGGGTGGGCTTCTTACCCGCCCATGCGCTTTTTACCCCGTCTTCCCCTACTAGCAGATGTAGAAATATATCGAAGACATTACTATAAAAAAAACCAACTTGTACACATTGTGTTTCTATAGTTATGTTAATATTTAAGCTGTAACCTGGTAAATTTGTGTAATGCGATCAAAGTGTGCTTGTAGATTATAGTCATTACACTTTTACCGTTTGTGACCGTGATGTTGGACTGTGTGCGAGCTTAACATGTTTACCACTCAGTGTTCAATGTAGCTATAATAGGAAGAGATCTCTTTCCATTAATAAAAAGGTAGCTTTAAAATGCGCCTGATTTATTGTCTGTTAATTATGAAAGAAAATAAGAAACTTTATGTAACACACTCTCTCTCTCTCTCTCTCTCTCTCTCTCTCTCTCTCTCTCTCTCTCTCTCTCTCTCTCTCTCTCTCTCTCTCTCTCTCTCTCTCTCTCTCTCTCTCTCTCTCTCTCTCTCTCTCTCTCTCTCTCTCTCTCTCTCTCTCTCTCTCTCTCTCTCTCTCTCTCTCTCTCTCTCTCTCTCTCTCTCTCTCTCTCTGTGTGTGTGTGTGTGCGTGCGCGTGCGTGCGTGCATGTGTGTGCATGTGCGTACATCTGTGCGTGTGTGCATATGTGTGTGTGCGTACGTGCGTGCGTGCGTGCATGTGTGTATTGTGTGTGTGTGCGTGTGCGCGTGCGCGCGTGCATTTGCGTGTGTGTGTATGTGTGTGTATGTGCATCTGTGTGTGTGTGTGTGTGTGTGTGTATACATCTGTGTGTGTGCATGTACATCATGTACATATGTGTATGTGTGCGTGTGCGCGTGAAAGATAGAGAAAGAGAGATGGCGTAGGGATATGTGTCTATATATCTGTTTTCCTGCCTGCCTGTCTAAAATAAGAAAACATCTTTCCATTAATAAAAAGGTATTAAATGCACCTGATTTATTGTCTGTTAGTTATGAAAGACAGTAAGAAACTTTATGTAGCTAACTCTCTCTCTCTCTCTCTCTCTCTCTCTCTCTCTCTCTCTCTCTCTCTCTCTCTCTCTCTCTCTCTCTCTCTCTCTCTCTCTTTCCGCTATGTGCGAGCGCGTGCGTGCGTGTGTGTGTGTGTGTGTGTGTGTGTGTGTGTGTGTGTGTGTGAAAGCCGGAGAGAGAAAGAGAGATGGCGTATGTGTGTCTGTAGCCTATATCTGTTTGCCTGCCTGCCTGTCTGTCTGTCTAAGCCTATATCTTTCTTTGTGCGTCTCAGTATTTTTCTGACCCTGTATGACTGTGAAGCCTATGCGCGTTTTGTGGATTTATCAGACAGGCATAGCATATGAACGTGTTCGTTTTGCAGTGTGTGTGTGCGAGTGTGTGCGTGCGCGCGCACTCTCTCTCGTGTGTGTGTCGTGCATGTGTGTTTATGTCTGTCTGTCTGCGGCAGCTAGTCTGCTATCTGTGCGTGCTTTGTTGTATGTGAATGTAAATGTATGCTATGATTGCCGCGGTATTCCTGACCCTGAATACACCGTGTATGCATTCTCTTTCTTTAACATGCATAATACACAAGTGTACACACAAATCCTCTCTCTCTCTCTCTCTCTCTCTCTCTCTCTCTCTCTCTCTCTCTCTCTCTCTCTCTCTCTCTCTCTCTCTCTCTCTCTCTCTCTCTCTCTCTCTCTCTCTCTCTCTCTCTCTCTCTCTCTCTCCGCTCTCTCTCTCTCTCTATCTATCTGTCTATTTCTTCTTCTTCTTCCATTTAGTCGCCAAAGTCATGTTTGACCATTATCATGTGCAACTGAAAAGTCGAGAGAGAGAGAGAGAGAGAGAGAGAGAGAGAGAGAGAGAGAGAGAGAGAGAGAGAGAGAAGAGAGAGAGAGAGAGAGGGTGGGTAGACAGCCAGCCAACTGGCCAGATAAGGACCGTCTTCGCGTCTTTGTGTAGGGACATAAACTCTACATGCATAGGGGAAGACGGGGTAAAAAGCGCATGGGCGGGTAAGAAGCCCACCCCAATTATCTCATGAAATGAAGCAAATTTCAGTCTCATTTTGCCCATGAGACGAGCGTTAATGTCTAGCATTCGTCTCATGGGCAAATTTGACTGAAAGTTTCTTTATTTCATGAGATAATTGGGGTGGGCTTCTTACCCGCCCATGCGCTTTTTACCCCGTCTTCCCCTATACATATGCGCGCGCGCACGTGTTTACGCACTCAGGCACGCGCGCGCTCACACACACACACACACACACACACACACACACACGTATTCACATCTCTCACGTCAAATTTCATTTGATTGTTTTGCTCGTTTCCGGCAAAAAGCATGAAAGACGTCACACGAAAACGTCCAACCAATCACAGTACAAGTCTGTGACCCTGCCCTCAATCTCTCATTGGCTGATATTGATGTCAACAGGGAGTTGGCAGACGACATCGACGGAGGCGTAGCAGTAAGACAAGAAAGACTTTACATCAAACGAAATGGCTTTGAACCACAATATCTACAGCGGAATGACACTGAAAGCTCTTCTAGAGAATCCAGACCTTCAGTGTGCACCAGCACCGTTGAGCGGAGGTAAGTGCCATGGACTGATGAAATTTATGATGCAACACGAGATGAGAGTTACAGTTGGGAAAGTTATGATATTCGCGCTTTGTTATGTTCATGGTAACAGAACGAATAAGGCCAAAGAACAGTTTGTCCCTTCTGTTGTGTTGTGTGACAGGTTGTTCTTGCTCTAAATGCATTTTTTTACAATTCGCATTTCTGTTGAAAATCAAACTTAGGTGAGGACAACGTGTTTCGCTAGTACTACTACTACTACTAGCCTACATCTTGGACACGCCATTTGCAACGTGACTGCCGTTCTACTTACTAATTTTAGCTACTAAGCAAGGTCATATCAGGACATGTGTACTTGTGGTCTGTGACGTCAGTTGCAGAATGCACGTTCAGCTATGTGCAATAACTTAGTAGCGGTGACCTGCCAAGGTTGTTGCTCCCGAGTTCGGTATCCCCCTTCAACAAGTTCATGTTCAACATTTTGAAGAATGCCAGAATGGTCAGCTCATTGACCGTGGGCCCTCAAGAGAAGGAGGCTGACCAGATGGTCAGCTCCATAGGGACAATGGGGTGTGGGAGGGGGGATGGGGGGCAGCGAATGTGAAGAGAAGGGGAGGATGGGTTGGGTTTCGGGACAGGGGGGGGGGGGGGGGGGAGGTAGAACTTAGATCCGGGCTTTGAATTCTTCCACCAAGGCTGATGTAATTCACTAATTGCTCAGGTGGAACTGGAAGACAGTTCCATTCTGCCACAGCCATTGGGGGGAACGAAAGCTTCCTGTAGTTTGTCTTGCATTATGGTAGAAGGTAGGATGCGGCATGCATAATTTGTCTTGATTGTCAGGTTGGTGGATGGAGGACTGGCCTATGAGGAGTGCTAATGGCCACGTATTTCCATGATGGATATTCATAGGAGGTATTCTGCTATTCATGTGAGACACAGCTGTTAGTGACACTCAACGATCTCTGCCAAAACTACGACAAGAAAATTCAAACAGATGTTGCCATACTGGACTTTTCAAAGGCGTTTGACACTGTGCCCCATGCAGAATTTATCAGCAAGCTGGAAGGTTATGGAATCTCTGGACCCCCTCTCCAGTGGCTTACAACTTTCCTAAACCAGCGACCTATGAAGGTCATTGTGGAGGGGGAACAATCCAAAGAAGTCACTGTGGACTCGGGAGTACCCCAGGGCACTGTACTCGGACCCCTCCTGTTTCTGTGCCACATTAATGATTTGCCTGATGCAGTGAAATCGAAGGTACGCCTCTTCGCAGATGACTGCCTTCTGTACCATCAGATCGAGACAGAGGATGATCACAGAGCGCTGCAAGAGTACCTGACACATCTTGAGGCCTGAGCAGATGTGAATGAGATTCAACCCATCAAAATGTTGTTAGGCAAAAAACAAAAAAAAGGTCTGTTTCGGGTTTTATCAGTTTAAAAAATAGGGTAGGTAGGTAGTCTTTTTTTTTCTTTCTTTTTTTTAAACATTTGTGTTCGGTCTATGTCAGTATGTGTGTGAATATATTTATCACATTGGCATTGAAATTGCAATCGTGTGTCTAGCGCCCGCCATTTTGTCGGCCCTTGACTGTGCTGAGTGCATTGGCTGTTTCCCTTGCATCGTCTGCTCAAATTATTTTCGTGTTTTTTTTTTTCTTTATTCATCAAAAAAGAAGTTTAGGGGCAAAAAAACTAGGGTTGGTCGGGAAACCGGAAACAAACAATTAAATTTTTTTTGCCTTATCCTAAGTATCTGCAATACTTAAAGCCACTACTATCAACTTGGCAATTACATCCTTCAACAAGTTGACCTTACAGAAGACAACTTGTTGACATGGCCAGAACACATCAACAGAATCACAAAACGAACAATTGCCAGCCTTGCGCTCCTGAGGAGGAATTGCAATTTTTTCCAGAGGAATGCAGAAATCCGTCCTGGATTTCGGAGGAGCTCAAAGGAGAAAAAAATATTTGAAATTTTTTTGTTGAAAAAAGGCAGGAGAATGGGCGAATAAGTCAGAAAGATAGTAGATGATAGAAAGCAAAGGGAAAAGGCAGAGTCAAAGAGAGTGGCAGATTAAAGGAAGTTACAAGCACATAACTTCCAGAAGGTGGGGGAACTATTTTTAAGAAAGACCCCCCGGTATCCCCACGGGGAGACTCATGGAGGGGGCTGGTTGTCCAGCTCCCCATTTGGAGGCACGAGGCATCCACCAACTGCCCCATACTATGATAATTTGTATTCAGGGTTCGCACGGTCTTTGAAAGTCTTTGAGAAATGGAGTGCCATTTTCAAGTCTTTGAAAGTCTTTGAAAATTGGCCTTGGTCTGTGAAATCACTGAAAACTGAAAAGGTTTGTGAAAAAGGTCATTGATGCCTTAGAAAGTCATTGACGCCATAAAAGTATATTTTTTGTTTGCTTCCAGAATTGATAAAGAAGCAATTTAATGTCACTAATTTTCCATATAGCAGGTGTCCTCGATTTGTCGAGTTACTTCCCTTCACTATATCCAGGTCTTTTGGCTACACCGGTGCAAGTTGAATGATTATGATCGAAGTAATCGTTGTCATTGCATGTTGTGAGAGGTCTTTGAAAATAGGATAAAGGGTATTTGAAAATGTCTTTGAAAGTTTGTGGATTTTGATATGAAAAATCTGTATGAACCCTGAACTATTGGCCCTGATTTGCGCTGGCTCTTAGTGCCGCAGCCAAAAAGATAAGTTGACCTTTGGGGACCTTCTTCAACACCAACTGTCCTTGGGTTCTTTTGGCCAAGACATTAGGGATGCAGTAGGTTGGGCAAGAGTTTTTTTCCTAGCTATTGCCCATTTGTTTTCTTTCTGGCTGGTACCAATGGGCTGTTCTTGTATGTGATAATATCTGACTTAATCAGGTTTTGTGACCTCTTCAGTTGGTTAAGACTGGTGAAACAGAACACTGTTTCCAGCTTGAGCCACAGAGAGAGAGAGAGACAGAGAGAGAGAATCTGATGTGACTTTTCTATGATCAGTATATATATGCATTTGAATATGCAGTATTACAATTATGCAGAAGTTGATTGAGGGGTGAAAATGCTGACAGCATAATTGCTGTTACAGTGTTAGTGAAAATTGATAGGACTGTCACAACCTCTGGTATGCAAGTACATTCTCTGAGGGTCCTAAATCAAACATAACAGGCAGACAATGTTTGTAGTCCCCAGCCAATGTTGATAGTTCCCCTGTGAAGGGAGATAACCATTTGGCTGAAAAGCAATCGTTCTTGCTCTTTTCTTTCATGAATTAGCTTCCTTCAATGGGAAAAATGTGAATGTTAACTACATTGTAACATAGTGTCAACATGACATGGCTATTGGCAATATGTGCAGCCCCTAGCTCTAAGGACAAGAAAGGCAGCGATGGATTCTCAGGGGGCGACATTGACTTCACCTCTGCCTTCCTGGGCCCCAACCTGTGGACCAAGAACAGTGACTCCGGCGACTTCAACCTGGAGTACATGGACCTCGACGAGTTCCTCTCCGAGAACGGCATCCCTCTGGTGGAGACGCCCGGCCTGGACGACCTGATTAACTCCTCTGTGTCCTCGCCCACCAGACCCTCCCTGCCTCAGGAGAACTCGCTTCAGATCGGGTCGTCCCTGAGCTCCCAGCCCTCCTCCTCGCTGTCCTTGGTGATGCCGCAGAGTCCTGCCATGGTGACTGTGACGGCGGTGTCCCCTGGGTCTGTGATGATGCCCGACAACTTCATCGTCAAGCCCAAAGTGGAGAAGACGGAAGAAGCGGCACCCACGCAAGGTAATCATATAGTGGGTCTTATGTGTGGTGTTGTGATGATGCCTATCAAAACCATCAAGCCCTAGGCTAAATGGGGAAGCTGCACCCAAGCAAAGTAATATTGGTCAGGTGGTTTTCTGAGATTTGTGTGTGGTGTTGTGATGATGTCTATCAAAACCATCAAGCCCTAGGCTAAATGGAGAAGATCGAGGAAGCGGCACCCAAGCAAAGTAATATTGGTCAGGTGGTTTTCTGAGATTTGTGTGTGGTGTTGTGATGATGTCTATCAAAACCATCAAGCCCTAGGCTAAATGGAGAAGATCGAGGAAGCGGCACCCAAGCAAAGTAATATTGGTCAGGTGGTTTTCTGAGATTTGTGTGTGGTGTTGTGATGATGTCTATCAAAACCATCAAGCCCTAGGCTAAATGGAGAAGATCGAGGAAGCGGCACCCAAGCAAAGTAATATTGGTCAGGTGGTTTTCTGAGATTTGTGTGTGGTGTTGTGATGATGTCTATCAAAACCATCAAGCCCTAGGCTAAATGGAGAAGATCGAGGAAGCGGCACCCAAGCAAAGTAATATTGGTCAGGTGGTTTTCTGAGATTTATATGTGGTGTTGTGATGATGCCTATCAAAGCCATCAAGTCCTAAGTGGAGAAGATCGAGGAAGCGGCACCCAAGCAAAGTAATATTGGTCAGGTGGTTTTCTGAGATTTGTGTGTGGTGTTGTGATGATGTCTATCAAAACCATCAAGCCCTAGGCTAAATGGAGAAGATCGAGGAAGCGGCACCCAAGCAAAGTAATATTGGTCAGGTGGTTTTCTGAGATTTATATGTGGTGTTGTGATGATGCCTATCAAAGCCATCAAGTCCTAAGTGGAGAAGATCGAGGAAGCGGCGTTTACCAAGCAAGGTTATATTGGTCAGGTGGTTTTCTGTGTTGTAATATGTAGTGTTGTGTAGATGCCCAACAACTTCATCATCAATTAATCAAGCCCTTAGTGGCGAAGACAGGGGAAGCGGCATCGACCAAGCAAGGTTGTATTTCTGCTTTTCTTTTGTGTGTGTGTTTTTATTTCCTTAGTCTCTTTACTTTGTTTATTCAGCAAATGAGATTTTTAGGTTAATGAACTAATATGTTTTGTTTGTTATAAAGGCTAAGCACTGTAAAATAGATAGCTTTTTAATTTTAAACGAGGTAGTTCTGATGTTGGTGCTTTACGTTGGACCTTAGAACGATAACATTATTTTGTAGTTTGTAGTATTCAAATGCTAGGTTGTAGAATTTGCTGAAGTGATTTTTTTATATAGACATCCACATCATAATGGTCATGTAATTTGTCTTTCTCTTATAAATAATGTTGTTTGCACTCAAAGTGATCTGTGCATTGTGGTCTGCTACAGAAGTGCTTGTGAACCACCCTACTGGCTCCACCCCTCCGGTCAGTCCTCTGCCCGTCAAGGTGGACTTCACGCTGACAGAACAGGACATTGCACTTGCTTCTGTTCCAGGTACTTAGTATTTACACCTGGGCTTTAGAAAGAATTACAGGGTAATTTAGAGAAAACAATTCAGTTTGCTTCTGGAATATTGAACTTCGAGTAAACTGGTAAATCTAAACACACACAAAAACAGATATTTTTATGTGGTTATTGATTTATTTATTTATTGTATGTGTGTGTGTGTGCGTTTGTTTTGCTGATGCTTACCCTTTATGCTTGAACAAGTTAGCTCTGGTTAATGGTTAATAGGTGGGGGGTTTTGTGTGCACATGATTCGTTATTGACATTGCTGTGGTGAATGTTCAAATTCATTTCTATGGAGGCATTATTTTGTACTGCAGGTCAGGATGCCTTTAACCCAGCAGCACACGCTTTCACAGAAGATGAACTGAAGCCACAGCCAATGATCAAGAAATCCAAGAAAGTAAGTTTGATATAGCGTACAGGCGGACTTGTCCACTTTGATTTCCGCTCAGGGGATGAATTTGTGCATTATGCAGGCATGGTAGACCTCCGCGAATCGCGGAAAATCCGCGAAACAGTTTGAAACAAAATTATTTTAAAAATGCATTGAAGTGGCATGACAAAGTGAAAATTTGACTATTTTATTGAATTTTCTTCGGCCCCCTGGACCCCCGTCCATTTTCCTTGAAAACCACTTTGCCCCCACTACCATGCCTGTTTATGAAGTAAGGGTGTGTGTGAAATGAAATGAGTTTCTATTTCAATAATTAATTTTGTAGGTTAATCAGTGTAGAAAATTGAGTTAATGTTCTATTAAGGATTTCTAAATTAATAGATCTATTCATTGATCTTTTCCCTTATTTTTTTTTCTCATATAACCACTGCAATCAAAAGAGAAATGTTTAAAAGGAACCTGTCCATTCTTATATTCCTACGGAAACAGCGCATGTAATAATTGTAAATTAAAACTTGTGAAGCAAAAAAAATGCAATTTTTTAAATTCTTATCCCTTGACGGTCATTATGAAAATTCAGGGGTCGTGCTAGTGTTTTTGAAAACACGTTTTGCTTATGAGACGTCGGCAAAAAAATGCGTAAGGGAAGCAAAAAATTGCGTCAAAGAACAAAATGATAAATCTAAGCTAAGAACAATGAAAACAAGACCAGCAACAAAAACATGCATTTTTATTCACTAACCAGTCATTTTCGGCGATCACGGCAATCCTCAAAGACGACATCACCCCAATGCTGTGGGTGTGGAGTCAGACAATGCGCTTACAGTGATTTTCCCGTCGCACTGCGCCTACGGAAACAGTAGTACTGGACGAAATCTCGATAACTAATGAAAGAGAAAGGATGGGATACTTACCTATAGTCTGTTCCAGCGTTTGGTGTAGCAGGACCACTATACGTGTAGAGACCGTAGGACTTCTAAAGTCTGATTCACCATCTAGACTCAGATGCGATTTTGAACGGACGTCATTTTGCGTACGGGTTACGCGTAAACGCCATAAAAATGCGTCAGCGATTTTTTAAACGCGTCAAATACGCAAAAAACATGCGTTAGCGCGACCCCTGGAAAATTGTGGCCTGTGGCAGGCTGAACATACCGTATTTTGCGGTCTATAAGACGCACCCCTCGAATTTGTATGCAAAACTCAGATTTTGTTATTATATTTTCTTGCTACATGTATATCAGACCTGTTTACTCTACTCTTTTCGAGTAGTATTCTACTCAATTTGGACCTCTACTACTCTTCAAAATTGAAAATAATGCTCTAATTACTAATTTTCAGTGAACATTATTTGATGGTTTAATGAAGAGGACTACTCATTTTACACCAAAACTACTCATTTCAGCTATCCAGACTACTCGAGACTTGTGTAGGGGGTAAACTGGTCTGCTATATCATCAATCATAGCGCAGGGGTCTCAGTCTGGGGAAAAAAAGTATCGCCTTATCGTCTGAAAAACATGGTAATTATCATTAGAGGAAAGAAAACACAATGTTCAAACCTTTAGGCCATGTACACATATATGCGGAGATTCCGTGCGGAAGCCTATGCACAATCCATAAATAAGTACAAGAAAAAAGGGAAAAGATTTGCGCACATGTCCGAATTTCCCCATATCCGTAAATTGTTACCCTTCTTTTCCTTACTTAGGGGTTTCTGTACGGAACTTACGCGTCTAATGTGTACACGGCCTTCAAAAGTTTATCATAATACCCATGGATGAATTTTGTATTTCAGGTGTTTGTCCCCAATGAAATGAAAGACGATAAGTACTGGGCCCGGCGGCGGAAGAACAACTTTGCGGCCAAGCGGTCGAGGGATGCCCGGCGAGTCAAGGAGAATCAGATCTCCATCCGGGCCGCTTATCTGGAGAAGGAAAACACCACCCTGAAGGAGGAGATGGAAAAGGTCCGCCGCGAAAACGTGCGCCTTAGGCATCGCCTGAGCAAGTACGAGTCCAGCAGTAGCTGTCTTAGGGAAATGTTGAAGTAATGTCCAGTTGGCAAGACGTTTGTTTGGACGATACAAGGCCTGGTCTGAACAGTTGTTGTAAAACAGAGAGCTGCTATAATACTAAAGTCATGTTGAATTGATGTCATGTTATGCTTGGTAATCATAAGGTCCAGGGCCAGTATTCACATTGAGATAGTATGAGACTTATTGTGTATATCTTAGAAGTCCTTTCTAAAGTAGTAGGATTTAAGAAGACTTTTAGAAAGACTTCAAGTCTCATGCTATCTCAATGTGAATACAGGCCCTGTTGAATATATTATTATTCTTTATATTTGAACAGTATCTGCATTTTTCCATGCATAAGAGGAGAAAATGTATTGAAGGAAGAAGCCTTTGTTGAGATTTTCTTTGACTCTAGATTGCCTTCTCCTCCAGGGTTAAATGTGGATATTGAGCAATGAATGTTGTCAGTCTTTGTCAGTGGCGTAGTGGTACAGTATCTGTCATATATTGTCACTTTTGGCGTGCCTCAGGTTTGTTTTCTTTAGTGTTTGGTATTGTGTAGCACTGTGTTCTCTGTCCTATACTGTCACGATCGAAGGCCTTGCAGAACAGTGTATCTGATACAGTGATCGCGTTTACTGGTAAATATCAGTAAAATACTGATTGTAAAATCAAAATACTGAGAAAACAAATTGACCTGTCAGTCCCAGGGACTCAATGTTTTGCTAGTATTGATAAATTGTTTAACAGGGGCTCTGATATTGTGGTTTTCACTGGTTTTTGTTTCCCTGGGACTGGTTTTGATGCCGGTTGTTGGGGGCATTGTCACTGATGGGACTGGTTTTGATGCCGGTTGGGCATTGTCACTTTGGGACTGGGGCCGGTTGTTGGGGGGCATTGTCACTGATGGGACTGGTTTTGATACCGGTTGTTGGGGGGCATTGTCACTGATGGGACTGGTTTTGATACCGGTTGGGCATTGTCACTGATGGGACTGGTTTTGATGCCGGTTGTTGGGGGGCATTGTCACTGATGGGACTGGTTTTGCGGGATTCGGTTGTTGGGGGGCATTGTCACTGATGGGACTGGTTTTGAGGGCCTCTCATTCTCCCAACGGTTGTTGGACAGGGGGCATTGTCACTGATGGGACTGGTTTTGACTTTGTTCGACTTCGCGTTAAAAAAAACACGATGTCCCCACCACCTAGTCCTTCGACAAGCAGGACTTCAGAATTGAAGACTGGCGATGAAGAAGCCAGCTTTGAACACGCAAGTGATTCAGACTGTGAGAGTGACCCAAAATCGAGTGCTGATAAATCGAAAAAGGGAACAAAGTTCCAAGACGACTGGAAAAAAACATTGTGGGTGACAAATGAAGTCGACGGATTTTTTCTCCCATCCACACCCCCCCCCCCACTGATGGGACAACTCTGGGTTGTTGGGGGGCATTGTCACTGATGGGACTGGTTTTGATGCCGGTTGTTGGAGGGCATTGTCACTGATGGGACTGGTTTTGATACTTGTTGTTGGGGGGCATTGTCGCTGATGGGACTGGTCTTCAAAATTCCTAGCGCAATCACTGATATTGATATGTGGTGCCTGCACACTGATACTTGTTTCATGTGCAACTCCATTTCCAACCTGATGGTTTGCACTCCTAGATTTAGAAAAATACTTTGTTCACAGTTATAACCTCATTATTGCTCTGTGGTTATATAGCTTTTTTCAGTATTTTTTTCTAGACCTAACAGGCCCTGCCAAGCAAAAAACAGGCTTGATAGGTATTTAGTATTCAATAATCATAGAGCAGAGATATAAATTATATGTGTTGTTGTTGTCTTACCCTGGCTTAAAGACTCCAGGGATCATCCCAACAGGCGAAGCACTTGAACACTATGGTACAAATACACCAGCTAGGGATAACATTACGTGTGTGACCGTTTCTGATTACCCCACCACATGGGCAGCCACACTCTGACTTTGGAGGATTTTAGACTGATTATGTTATGCCAGGAGCTTGTCATGGCTTAAGACGATCCCTGCACAACCATGCAGAACATAACATTTTGATGTAGCCTTGGTGTTCTAGCTTATGTCAACTGGTCTGACACAGCTTCATGCCAAGGCGAAAATTATGTACTTTCTGCTATTTGTATGTTTAATTCAAAGTGTTTCCTGATTCATGGAAAATCTTGAAAAGTTTTGGCTCTCGACACCTGTGTTATCTTTTCACATTATTAGCAAGGGTCTGTTGCTGGACGAGGGCGCCTTTTACTTTATTTTTTTCAGATTTTTCTTGAAAATTGCCCTATTCGCCTTATTACACAGCAGCACCTAATGATCCGAAAAATACAGTACATCATATTGGCATTATGTAGCAGATGTGTTATAAAAAAGATTGGAAAGAGTGAATGAATGGGTAGGGGGAGAGGGGTAGCTGGTTGGGGGAAGGGAACAACAAAATAAATGGTGTGGAGAAAAGGGGGTGGGGTGGATTATGGGTGTGTGTGTGTGTGTGGACATTTTAAGAAAGTGATATATACCCGGTAAATATATTTTAAACATCCTAGATGGTTTGGATGGGGAAAATGTTTCCTTCCACGAATGTCGAATGCAAGTGGAGTGGCTTTGGTTGCTGATGATGCTGAATGACGGGTGTGGGGTGGTGTTTGTTATCAGTGGCATGCTGATGATGTTGGATGAGATATGACTGACTCAGGGTTATGTTGATATTATCAATATTACTATCGTCGTTTAGCACATGTTTTCATTGAAACTTTCATTCTTCCTGTTTATTTTTATTTTCTCTTTTATTTGCTGACATACGTTATATTGATGAGTCTATTTTATCAATTCACGCTGAAGATTTTGTAAGCTTTTAAGGGCAAGCTTTATTTAGAGGCCTGAAAACCAGCGAGTAAAAATTCGTAACAAACACTGTAAATGGTAAATGATACTAGTAGAAGAAGATATGTCTGTCAGAGAGTTCAGAATGATGTTTAACTCAGGTGTATCATAAATGTAGGCCTTATCTCCTTTTAATGATAAACACTTGTCTTCTTTTTTATATATTTTTTAAAGTAATAGTTTGAAAAAAGATGACGAAAGCAGTGAATGTAAGAAAACACACAACAGGGCAAGATTTATTTTTATAAATTGTTCTGTAGTTTATGCTGTGCAGTATGTTGTATATACATAACAGATAACATGATTTTAATTGCTTGCTTCTCTCTCTCTCTCTCTCTCTCTCTCTCTCTCTCTCTCTCTCTCTCTCTCTCTCACACACACACACACACACACACACACACACACACACACACTTTCTTTTGTTACAAGTGTTTTCTGCCTTAGCATTTTTGCATAGAAGCATGTAATATAAGTTATTGTACATAATTGATTGGAAATTGAGACTCGCGATTATGGATTTGATCTAGCTCTGTCCTATAGATTGTCCTACAAATTTAGTTTGCCCATTCAACCTTTACTTATACCATATTTTTCAGATTATTACTTATAAGGCGATACTTTTTTTTCCCAGACTAAGACCCGTGCACCTTATAATATGACTAATAATATAGTAAGAAAATAGAATAACAAAATTTGAATTTTATGTCAGATTTATAGTAAAAAAAATATATTAATTTTTGATGGCTTTTTTATCTGTGGCGGTACCATAGCTGATGAGGTTTAAGTACTTAACCGAGGCGTGGTTACCGCTACACTTATCTGTTATTGTTAAAAACTCTGGACTTTACTGGTGTTGCACTGTCTCCTGGCATTGCAGTCAGTATTCCCACCATCTTTGTATTTACAAATGTCCCATATGTGTCTATGACCGAGAGGACGTAAAACATCATTTTCATCAATTTTTGATGGCATGGAAATGAATAGGGAGGAACGATTCTGTTTTGTGCACCATATTTTATGGACTGTAAAGCAGTACTCTTTTTTTCCTAGACTGAGACCCCTGCGCCTTATAATGTGGCTGATAATATCGTAAGAAAATGTAACAACAAAGTCTGAATTGTGCCAAATTTTGGGGGGTGCGCCTTATAATCAGGTGCGCCTTGTGGTCCGTAAAATACGGTACTGTTATCAGTAAAGTTGTACACATCACATCCGATTTGGATGGGATCTTTGATAGTTTCTTGGCTTGCTTATTGCATAGCCCGCAATGGCAAAATGTACAAATGCGTTCCCTCAACCCCCTTCCACCCCCCCCCCCACCCCACCTAGACAACATAATTTGTTTAAACTTGCCATACTCGTAACACTGTATGTTTTTGTATATTAATCAACTTAGCTGCATATTTAAGCCCATTACGGAATGTAAACAAGATAGTTAAGTTTTTACTAGCTTTTTTCATTGAAAAAGTTGTACAGAGTTTTAAAAAAACAAAACTGCAGCAATGTGAAGTAAGGAAATATGAATCCATAAACAGGGAGGACATGGATTTCATACTTTTCTGCTTTGCTCTAGTATATGTTTATTTGTTTTGCTTTTAAACACAGTTGCCACATAATCCGACTTGTTTGTTAACTAAAGCAATACTTCATGAATGTGTTGATAATCATAATGTGTATAAATATTAACATTTACCTTGTGTTTCAATTAATGAGTCATCTTCATTACTCATTGATTGTATATGAAAATTTTGTAGGTGTATATTAACTTGGTGATATTTCACGTAATCAGGTATCTTCATTGCATTTTTTTTTTTTAATACTGAGATTGCTCGCTCATAAGTATAAGTAGAATGTAATTGAATCAAACTGTTGATTGTGGGCACTTAAAACGGAAGAAGAAAGATCATGTGAATTGAAAAATATCTGGGTTTATAACTATATTCAACTTTTGCAATATTACAAACAAACAACTACACGACAAGTGTAAAGTGACGTTATTTTATTCACAAGAGACAAAACAAAACCCTGGTTTTGCTTTGATTTGTCTCGTGAATAAAATAACGTCACTTTTCACTTGTCGTGTAGTTGTTTGTTGTATGCTCCAGTGATGTTGCAGTCTGTTTCAGTTTTTTGGGGTTTTTTCCATATTAATCGCTAAGGCAAATCTGGCCCACGACTGAAGTTTGTGCAATGGGATTAATGTTTTCTTTGTGACGTTGTAGTCAGACACTGTGTCTAGATTGTTGCTGCTGCTGTATAATGTGACTCCATGGTATGGAATGCATATCGCTCATTTGCCAGTCGCTCGATGAGTTAGCACCAGTAAAGAAGTGAAACTAGTGAATTCACGGGCAAGAGCAAGAACTTGCACCAAGATTTGAATGCCAACACCCCCAGTTCCTAGTGCACGTTCCTACCTGTTGACAGGGTGACACATGTTTTGAATTAATTAAGGGAGTTGTTGGCATGGTTGGTGAAAAAAAAAGTTCTGCATTGTTTTAGAAGTTTTGTTGGACAGGTTGGTGTTAAAATAAATCCATGTGTTTGGATGTGGTTTTGATGTTGTTTTTTTAAAAAAAAATTCCGTTTGTGTACTGCTTTGAGTCATAGTTTAAGACATCATTTATCATGAATTGTACCATAAATTATATGTATCAAAGATTATTTACTGACCACGAGGAATGTGCAAGACTAGGACAAGTAGATTAAGACTTGTAACTCTGATAAAATATTGCTATTCATATCATGCTCAATAACTTGTGCACCATGCGTAGGTACGCATGCTAGCCCCACTTAATATGTGTGTGTGCACACACAGCTCTGTTGGATCTGGATCATATTGATTTTTTTTCGTTTAATGGTTTAAAAAGAGTTTTGATTTTGTTGTGTGTATATAAAATTTGACTATGTATAGGTATGTTAATGTTTTGTTGTTGAGAAAGTTGAAAATGTTCTTGTGTAAATAAACTGTAAAAAGTAAAACACCAAGTGTGTGTGTGTGTGTGAGAGAGAGAGAGAGAGAGAGAGAGAGAGGTTTGATTCAGTGTTATTCTAGAAGAGTTGTTGACATAACCTGGCTAAGAGCATGAGACTCCAGGGATCATCCCAACAGCCAAAGCAATTGAACACTATGGTACAAATGCTTCAGCTAGGGGTGAGAACAATACGTGTGTGGCCGTTTTTCATTACCCTTGCCACATGGGCAGCCATACTCTGTCTTCGGGGGATTTTGGAGACTGATGATGTTATGCTAGAAGCTTGTCATGGCTGAAGACAATCCCAGCATAACAACATTTTGATGTAGCCTTGGTGTTCTAGACTATGTCAATTGGTCTGACATAGCCTTAAGCCAAGGTGAATTCTAGGAGAGGACCGCTGTGAATTTTTTCTTTCACTCTACAGATGGGTTGACACCATACTTTTTTTTTATGGCAAATGCACACATCAGATGTACTTGACATCACAATAATATAAACAAAAATCATATTCTTGGCAGATATTGGGTCTTTGGGTGAATTTGGGCACAAGATATTACACTGCATTCTTTGGACACAGAAAAACGTTTTCGGCAACAATTTTTATTCTAATGGTCATTTCAGTGATTAAGATTTATGATCGTGATTATAAGTCTGTTCACAGAGCGAACAAGCACATTCATGTGGACATCGTAGTATGCAATGCAATCCTTTTTTCAAGTTATTATAATATGTTGAAGAAAGGTTGCCATTGTTAAAATAATTCAACCTGAGACCAAACAGCTTTTGTTTAAAATTTAAATTTCTCCTTGCTTGGGCCTCTTTAGTAGCATATCAGTTCAGCCAGTTTTCATGATGAGTGCTTCTGTTTCTTTAACACTTACTAGAAAATAATAATAATGATTAGAAAGAAAAATAAATGATTGGAGGTACGTTTAAATGGCTTGCCATTTCAGTGAAGAAACACAACGGAATGCTTTGTTGGAATTGTTGAAAGATAGGGGGCAGATCTGCTAATTTTTCATATCACACACACACACACACACACTTCTTCTTCTTCTTCGCCTTAGGCAGCCAACTTCATCACGCTGAAGATTCTGCTGCACTTTAGGGGGTAGTACGAAAAAGAAAGAAAATAAGTTCAGCAAAGATAGGGTAGATAGTGAGATAGGATGAGATATTATGGGGGAAAGATAGAGCCAAGATAGTCAGGAATTTAGTATTATGATACTCCGTTTGCTATATCATGTAAAAGAAGAATAATTTTGTGAAATAGATTTATAACTTTAAGGAAATCAATTTTATAATGGGGGGGGGGGGGGGGGGGGGGGGGGGGGGGGGGGGGGGGGGGGGGGAGACGTGTGAGGGAAAGACGAGATAAAAGTCATACACAACCGTTATAAATGCCCCGGTCTAGCCGAGACACCCGGGCCCCGCATGATGCATGCAGGGGTGTGTCATGCACGACCGTTAAGTCCCCCCGGATCAGCCGGGGAAACTCTAGATCTGGCCCCACATGATGCATGCAGAGGAATAGGGGGGGCATGTGTGACAGTAAGGCCACACATGGTGTATGCAGAGAAGGACCACAGACCTTTCGCACTATATAGGCAGGACCAATCCGGCTACCGTAGCGGCCTCCGGGATCGAACCCCGACCGGCACAGCTCCAGCCCTTCATTTACCACTACTTTGATCTATGGCCCCTAGTTCGCTAATTTAGTTTGATGTGAGGATGGGGCAAGGGGGGGGGGGGGGAGGGGGTGACTGAGACAGGGTGGGCTGGTGGAGGTGTTTATGGAGGGCTCTTTTGAATGCATCCAGTGACTGATTGGAGGCAACTTGCTCGGGCAGACTGTTCCACTGAGGGATAGTGCGGGGAAAGAAGGTGGATTTTCTGTACTGAGTTCTATGGCTGGGGATGTCATATGATGCTGAGTTGGATTGACGGAGACTTTTCTTCTGCAGAGAGTTTGTAGGAAGGTGCTTAGAGTTGATAGTGAGAAGGCCTGTATGAAATTTGTATAAAGTAGTGAGGCGGGCTTCAGTTCGTCGAGTCTGCAGGAGAGGCCATTTTAAGTTCTTGATGAGGTCTGCTGATCTTGTAGACTGATGGTAGTCACCCGGGCCACCCATCTTGCAGCTCGGCTTTGAACTTTTTCAATGGCGTCAATGCTGCCCTTGCTGTGGGGGTCCCAGACTGGACTGGCGTACTCTAGGAGGGGGCGTATCATTGCTTTGTAAGCCTGTGCCTTGACTTTCACACACACACACACACACACACACACACACACACACACACACACACACACACACACACACACACACACACACACTATTTCTTCTTATGAATATCCTTCATCAGCACACTGATGATTCCAATGTTGTCTAAAAACCTTGGGGTTTCTGAGAAAGCAAACAAAAAATTCAACCCAGTAGAAGTTGTTGTTGCCCAGATGATCAGCTCAGAAAAAAAGAGGGTGGGGAGGGTATTGATAGTGGTGGGTGTAGAATCGGCCAGGGAGACTGAGATAGAAAAGGAAGATGGAAGCAGGGTTAGGGAAGGGGCAGGGAGGGGAGGAACTCCTTCATTGATGCTGATCCACACACAGTTCTCGGAAAGAAAGAAAATGTGTGCACGCACACTCACGCACACACACACACACACACACACACTCTCTCTCTCTCTCTCCCTCTCTCTCTCCTGATTCTTGTGAATTCAATTTATATTAGTTCACATGATTACTGTGCTGTGTGCGAGGTTGGATGGGTGTATGAATGTATAGGGTTTTTTTCCCTGTTGCTTTTGTTCATTAATTGAAGTTTTAGATTAGATTAGATTAGATTAGAAATAGGGACGAAAACAAATATAGCCGTTAGGCTTTCAAAGTCCCATCTTTGTGTTTTTATTTTTATTTTTACATACTCAAGGTATATCGTGCACTCAGGTTTTTGCGTTGAATTAATCATCGTATTCATACATTATGTCTTTATAAAATTTTAACTGGTCGAGCTCATTTTTAAAGCTGTTAGTATTAGGTGCTCTCTTAATGTTAGTTGGTAGTTGATTCCATAAAGGTGCAACTCTGTTAGTATAAGAATATTTTCTTGTGTTAGTTTTACAAAATTCAATAAATATTTTATCAGTGCTATTTCTTGTTCTGTCATAATTTGTTAGTTTGAAAAATTCTGTTGCATTTAAATCATCAATATTATTAAATATTTTATAACTTTGTATTAGATCACCTCTTATTCTCCTTGCTTTCAAACTTGGAAGATTCAGGCGTTCCATTCTCTCTCTATACGAATAGTTATTATATCCATCAATTAATTTAGTTGCCCTTCTTTGCACCTTCTCTATTAATGTTGATTGTCTTTTCAATTTGGGATACCAAATAACATTACCATATTCTATATGCGGTCTAATTAAGCCTTTGTATAAATGCAGGAAAGTATCCTGATCTAAATATGAAAAAGTTCTTTTAATAATACCAAGCATTTTATTTGATTTCTTAACAGCATAATGAATATGGTTATCAAATTTAAAATTTTCATCAAAAATTACACCAAGATCCTTTTCTTCTGTGCACTTTGATAAAACATAGTTGGTACCATCTTTAATCATAGTATAATTATTACAAGTGTTATTGTTACCCAGGTGTAAAACTTTACATTTTGAGGCATTAAAGTATAATTTCCAAGTATCTGTCCACTTCACTAATGAATCTAGATCATTTTGTATCTCATCTTTATTTACGGATGTATTATATATTTTTGTGTCATCTGCAAATATCTTACAAAAGCTAGTTATGTCCTGTGGCAAGTCATTTATAAAAATCGTAAAAAGTAACGGACCAAGGATGCTTCCCTGGGGTATACACCACTAGTTACATCTACATTATCAGAGTAAGCGTCACCAACTCTAACTAATTGTTTTCTATCATTCAAAAAGTTTTCAATCCAAGCTAATAATTTACCTGTTATACCATAATATTGCAGTTTAATAAGTAATCTCTGATGGGGTACAGAGTCAAACGCTTTTCTAAAATCTAAATAAATAATATCTACGTTATTACCTTTATCTATTAATTTAGTTAAGTCATTTATTACCTGCAGTAACTGTGTGGTGCATGACCTATGCTGACGGAAACCATGCTGACACTCTGAAAACAATTTATTAATTATCATATGATCAACGATAACATCTCTAATAATACTTTCAAATACCTTACCAGTTACTGATGTTAGACTCACTGGTCTATAATTACTAGGATCACTCTTCATACCCTTTTTAAACAAGGCAGTAACATAAGCATTTTTCCATTCAGTAGGAACTGTTTCCAATTCCATAGATTTATTAAATAACATACAAAGTGGAACAGATAATTCTTTACATAGTTCTTTAAGCACCCTAGGAGGAATATTATCCGGCCCTTGAGCCTTGTTTACATCCAATTCCATTAACTTAATTTCAACTGCGATTATGCTTTTCTTCTTTTGTTTCGAGGGCAAGATGTAAACAAGTCCATTGTGTGCTTATTCTTTTCCCTCAATAAACAAATCTCTCTCTCTCTCTCTCTCTCTCTCTCTCTCTCTCTCTCTCTCTCTCTCTCACGCACACACACACTGATCTGAGAGTGTAGGCGTGGTGGACAGGGATAGAATGAGATAGTTCAAGGTGATCTCCCTTTGTGCAACTCGTATTGTTAAGAGTAGCCTAGCCTGAATGCGGTCATCAAGAAGCAGACGTCAAAACTATGTCAATGATAAAACGAATTTTATAACAATGTTCAGAAAAGCTGCTATTGTTGCTGCTGTAATCGTCACCTGTCATTTTCTGGTGTTTTCAAGTACGAAAACTTTCAGCTACATTCGCAAACGTGAAGTGGAAGAAGCATCAATGATCAAGAGCAAGTAATGAAGTATGTTTTTTAATGACTCAGTACTATACTATTACTAGTATTAGTATTACAATTACTGAATTAGTGATTACTACAAACCAATAGTTACACGCTCTCACTCTCGACTCAACTGAGCTCTCAGCAGAGACAGTAGATTTGACTAACAAATCCACTGTCTTTGCTCTCATTGAGTCTGTCTACAGACTATAGTATTAGTAGTTTTTAGTACTAGTACTACCATACTTAAATAACTCATGATCAGGGCACCGTTCTTGGACCCCTGTTGTTCTTATGCCACATTAATGACCTGCCAGCCTCCGTTTCATCCAAAGTCAGACTTTTTGCAGATGACTGCCTGCTCTACCGAGAAATAAGGACACAGGCAGACCACATAGCCCTGCAAGATGACCTGAAGAATCTGGAAACCTGGGCTGAAGAATGTTGTATGATGTTCAACGCCAAGAAGTGCTTCATCATGAGTGTACGCCACCACTCATCACACTTCTACCAGCTGGGAAACCACATCTTACAGCAGGTCGACTCATACCCGTACCTTGGAGTGGAGCTAAACAACAACCTGTCGTGGTCTGCCCACATAAGTAAGATTGCCAAGAAAGCAAATGCCAGCCTGGGTATGCTGCGAAGGAACCTATGTTTTTGCCCCGAAACCTGCCGAAAGGCTGCATACGTCTCACTTGTCAGGTCCCTCCTCGAATATAGTTCCACAGTGTGGGACCCATATGTACAAAGCGACATCGACAAGCTGGAAGGCGTCCAAACCAGAGCAGCCAGGTTCATCAAACGCGACTACAAGTCCTGTAACCCAGGCTGCGTAACATCAATGCTGCAAGACCCTGGCCTCCCTCCACTGCAAGAAAGGAGAAAACATCAGAGATTAACCTTCTTGTACAAGATCGTAGACACTAGAAGGTCACCTCCCAGGCATAGAGGCAGAAAACTATCTGAAGCCCACAGAGAACAAACGCCTCATCAGGCCAACTAGGCGTACAAACCAAGAGACCAAAAACGTTGTTGAAAACTATGCAAGAAACAACCAATGATGCTACAATATCCAGCCGTCCAGAACAACAGTGCTGAAAAACAGCTTTTTCCCACGCATCATCAGGGAGTGGAACAGCCTGGACGATAGAGTTGTTTCTGCTGCGTCAGTGGAGGAATTTAAGACCCTCCTCCAACTGACCCCTAAAAAGAAGTGAACAGCACCCCCACCCCATTACCACCCCTTCCACCCGCTACCTCTGCTCCCACTTCCCACCCTTCATCCCCTCCCCCTCCCATATCCCCCATCTTTCATGGAAGTACAGAAGAAGGGAAAGGAAAAAAGAAAGGTGGAAGAAAAGAGAAGAAAATTAGTTAGTAATATAGGTTGCTGCTACTTGGCATCATGCTGGCTGCACGCTGAACGGGCGCTGGCTGGCCAGGTTTTAAAAAAAAGAAAAAAAGATTAGGGTGTGCTCTCCCCTAGTTTCGTTGATGAATATGCCACGATGTGGCCCTATCAACTATATATGCAGATGCAGATCATAATGGAAATGATGAAAAATCACTCAGGAAGGCTTGTGACTTACCCACTTTGCCTTTGGCCAGTTTGGGTAAAGATGCAGATCTATTACCCCCTGTCACAGTCTTGGTTCATGGCGTTTTTTCTGTCTTGCCTTTATCTTCTACATCAATGGATGAAAATTAACGTTTGATAGAAAAAGATAAAGGTTTAAGTGCTCAGTCAGCAGTAAGAAAAGCAAGACTGAAAAAGAACAAAAAACAACCAAGAAATGGAGTAGAGGGGGTGTCCATGTCACGGCATGCATGCATGTTTGATCCTACTTTGTCACTAGTTACTAACCCAGTTAGTAGAAAAGTTATATTTTTGAAAGTATAAGGCTGTGTACAGATATACGTGGAAGTTCCGGTGCTGAAAGTCATGCACTTATTTTTTCTTCTTTCTTTTACTTAATGACTATTGACAGGGTTTACGCACATAACTTCTATATATATTTATATGTGCCCTTACTCTTATGACATATGTAGTCTATGGCTCCAACCCACCTGCGTGCGCATCTCTACCATTCCAACGGAAGTGTCGCCATCTTAGTCCTTATTTGTGTGTAAACAAAGTGAAAATTTTATCTAAATGTGTAAAGAAAACATCCAGATGTTATAAATACAGTTTAGATAAGTTTCGAATTGGAACAGCCAAATACGCAGCATCGATCTGGCATTTTTCAAAAAAAGGTAAGATGGCGGTCTCCCATAATATGGCGCTCCTTGTGGCCGGATATGACGACACGTGGGTACCAGCCATATGATGGCATTTAATTAACAATATTTTTTCATTCTTTGAACAGGTGATGGAAGGAAATGACCAGCCAAAAATAATCTAAAAGAACCATTGTGAAATGACAGATTGTAACTTTGGAAGATTATCTAACTGTATGAACAATTGACTAAATCGTCAATGAATGGATGATAATGAAATGCAAGAGTACTTGATTTGGCTGATTCACAAGCAAATCAGTATTGAACTTAAGAGTAAGAAATATTTATGCACTAACAAGAGACTCACATAGTACTCTAATCATTAGTTTTCAAGATGTATTCTAAAACAAGAAGCTCAACATTTGTCAATGTTTCAGCATATCACTGGCTTTTTTTCCAAGACTGTGCGCGGATCGCATCATGATTGAGACTGAGACTTAACCTTGAGGGACAGAAAAACGAAACAACAAGCAAACCAACAAAATGAACACGGTGCACTTGATTGTGGGAGTGTTGGCAACGTCAGCCTGGTGGTACGGGTGGTTGTGGCCCTTGGTGTACGTGGCGGTGGTGCTGCTGACGGCTTACTACATGGCCCAGTGGAACCTGGTGCGCGGGAAACTGTACAAGCCTCCCCCGCCCCAGCCACAGATCACTGTGGCCAGTGTCGTGCTGCAGAAAATGATGGTAGGGTTGGGTTTTTCTGTGTGTGTGTATGTGTGTCAGGCATCAGAATTGTCAGAGGATCAGCTAATTTCAGAGGATTGAGAATTTTTGACAGAGGATTGGCCTCTTCTGTCAGAGGTTTTGCCTTTTTATTTAGAGATATCTTTTGTTCTGAAATAGCACTTTATAGTGATTTTTCACTGCATAAAGCCTTTTTGGTCATGTTGGGAACTGATTTCAGTGTTATCCCACTACAGTCTGGGGTCTTGCTGGCCCTTGTACCGCGGTTTTCAGAGGATTGGACTTCAGACTATTCTGATGCCTGGTGTGTGTCTCCCTTCTTCTGTGTGAGTGTGCGTGTGGGATAGTACAAAGTAGGCAGGGCTCCCAGGGGCCCCCATTTGGGGGTCTATGAAGTACTAAAGTTCTAAATGACCCTCTAAAAGAATGTGCAGGTGGTCCCAGGGATGCACTAGAAACATTCCTTTTAGCATTCACAATGCCACTGGGACTCTATCCCGCCTCTAGGACCCTCTATGTTGTAAGTGAAGGAGTCCCTCAGGGACCCCTTGTTTTGCAGGACGATTGGGAGCCCTGGTAGTAGTAGTAGGGTAGGGACTAAATAAGCCGTCAAGTTTTTTGGCAGTCCCATCGTATCATCAAACTTGGATTATATCTTTGGTCAAGGTGTAATACGGTTGAATTTTCCTATCATGCAATTTTAATCAATGCTTCTAAATATATTTATTAAACCATAAAATTTGGATGATTATCTAGATGGTTTTTTAATGTATTGGGTGCACATTTTAGGTCCACTGGTAGTTCATTCCTTAGGTTAGCAATTCTTGGTTATTCTTGGATGGGTATATATATATATATGTGGTGCA
Source organism: Phymorhynchus buccinoides (assembly GCA_017654935.2). Classification (NCBI taxonomy): domain Eukaryota; kingdom Metazoa; phylum Mollusca; class Gastropoda; order Neogastropoda; family Raphitomidae; genus Phymorhynchus; species Phymorhynchus buccinoides. Next base: position 16,850,151 of record CM065691.1, read on the forward strand.
GCTTTTCATTCAAAAATAACTGATCAATATTATAAACTGGAGCAATAGAGGGGGTTGGCACTACAACAAGCGTTTTGTGTTGTTCACTTAATTTTGTTTGTTTACTCTTTCTGTGCTGTTGTTGTTTTGTTTGTTTGTGATCTCCCATATATGCCTCTGCAACTAGGGTTAACGCCCTTGACAGTGAGAGTGATGCCCTTGCTGGTCAGTACTGACAAGGGCATTCACTCTTGCGAAAGGCAGCCATTTAGTGGCATCAAATATGGTTATTGGCGAGAGTTATACCCCTGTTTGGTCAGTACTGAACCATCTTCCCCCACCCACCAAGGGCATTCACTCTTGCAAAAGGTGTTCGTTGCAGACCCCAATAGGTAGGCCATCCTAATAAAAGATTCTCTAGATTTTTCATCTTTATACAATTTCGTAAAGATAAAAAGATAAACAGTTCCACTTAATTTTCTGTAAAATTATGTGTACCATTTTAGAGATATATATTGGCTGATTATTGTTCAAATTAACACACACACATGCACGCACACGCACGCACACACACACACACACACACACACACACACACACACACACACACACACACACACACACACACTCACACACACACACCTATGGGGGGAAAAGAATGTTAAGCCTAGAACTTCTAGTAGAAGATGTCTGTTTTGCTTAAATTTGAATTACCCTTTTGAAAGTCATCGTCCTACTTTGCTGTTTTGTGTGAAAGGAGAAGGAGGCTTCAGCTGCTACGGGCGCTCGTCCGTCAGTGTCGCGGAAGACACTGATCTCCCGCAGCCTGGACAATGCTCTGCAGGAGATCCTGGACCTGATCTGCCGTGACTTCATCCTCAACTGGTACCAGGACCTCAGCTCAGACCACGCCACTCTCATCAACAGTGTCCAGTGAGATGAGTTTCTTTTTGTTAAATGATTATCTATATAACACCAGTGATGTACCAAGGATCGAATAGTGATGGGACACACTGTCCTGAGACAAAAGATATCCATAGGCCAATGTCATGGCGCTTGCAGAATCAATAAGACAAAGCATGCCAGTGCTAAAAATTTCATCAAACATTTGTCCTGACAGGAAAGAACACAATATGACATTTTCAATTTTAATAGGTCAATGGCCTATGACCTGAGCCTCGGGACATCACTGTGAGCTTAATACTTAGAAATAACAAAGCTATAATGAGTCTTCTTCACCAAGAGAATGGGGACATCGCATTCAGGGACAAGCCATCTCCACTGAAGTCTTTAAACAAATCCCAGTTCTACTTTTCAGAACAGTAAACTCTCTCCTCTGTTATTCGTCAAGTGAGACTTTTTGTTACGCTTTTTAAATGACACAGTGGCTGTGTTTCATGCTTAGACTTATTGGAGAAAAGTGTCCTGTGAGACATTTTGTTATGTCCATACAAGTATTCCATCAGGCTGTGTTAAAAATAACTTAATTAATCCTTAATTAGTATCACCAGGAGTCAGGACTGATCTGAGTTCATGCCACACTCATCAGCAGTGTCCAGTGAGAGTATTGACTATAGTGGCTTGTTCAGTGTGTACTCACTGTACTGTAATAGCTGAACACTCCATAAATAGAATGCATGTAAATAGAAAACGAACTTATAGATCATTTATCAGTGGAAAAAAATCTGTTTTTGTGTTCAGTTGAAAAAAAGTCACGTGGCTTTTGATACTAAATCTAGTTTTGTTGTCAAATCTAGATGCAGGTTTATGTTGACTTGTGAAAATGACAAAAAACCCACAAAAACAAAAGCATACAAACAAACAAAAAACCCTAGGCCTTACAAATTTACAACCTGTCTTCAAGTCTCCATCTGTGATTTCCTTTGTTTATTTCTACCAAATTCATTTCCTCAAGATTTGTTCCAAGTGTTAGTCGTTTTTCAATGATGTTGTTTTTGACAGGTGTGAAATGTGGCAGCTGATCGACAACATCAGTTCGCGTCTTGCCGACATCGACGTGGTGACGGTGGCCACTCAAGACGTGGTGGAGACACTGTACTACCACTTCAAGAGCATCCGCCTGGCACAAAAGAGGTTGGTGCTGGTGGGAAGACCGTGGCATTTCTCAGTATCATGACAGATGTTGATGTTGCAATGTGGATAATCTATTCTAACCATACTGACCAACACTCAAAACAATAGCAAAAGACACTTCAATTTGGAAACCAATGCCCTAGCAACATAAAAGCCAAAGTAGCAAAGAACTGTAACACTCCTTTACCAGAAGCACACATGCTCTCCCCTTGCTTCCCTTTGGGAGGTTTTGCTTTTCCCCATGACTGCTTGAGAATATTTGAGATTTTTTTTTTTGGGAGACATAACTATTGTGACTGTTGTACAAAAATTGCATTCTAGAGTTATTCCCCTTCATCTGATGACTTCATCAAGCCCACGCGCGATACTTTATGTGGCAGCCAAGAGGTTAATAAGACGAAGTTTAGGGATGGAAGACAATCATTTACCAATACATGTACCAACAAAGTGTTGTGGTGTTTTTTTAATTTACAACAACAAAAATGTGTTCTTGATGGCAGGCTCATGAATCTGATTGTTTTTGTTGTTGTTTTTTCTTCGTTCGCTCAGACAGATTCCTGTCATATGAGCGTAGATGCGTCATGCTGCCGTTATGTGCCTAACTAAGAAATAGGTCCAGCATGTCCGACTTAGGCTGAAGAAATCTTTGTAAGAATTTATAGAAAAAAGGCAGGAGAATGGACCAGTAAGATAAAAAAAATAGCAGATGACAGTAAGCAAAGGGGAAAGGCAGAGTCAAAGAGAGTGACAGATTAGAGGAAGTTACAAGCACAGAACTTCTAGAAGGTGGAGGAACTATTTGTACGGCATCCCCACAGGGGGAGAAAATCTGATTGGTCAACAAATGAGTTATTTTTTATTGGGACCAGGGACGGGGATCAAGGGGAGGGCACTCAGACGCCGTTCCTGGTATCCCCATGGGGGGACAAAATCTGATTGGTCAACAGATGAGTTATTTTTGATTGGTCCCAGGGACGGGAATCAAGGGGAGGGCACTCAGACGCCGTTCCTGGTATCCCCATGGGGGGACAAAATCTGATTGGTCAACAGATGAGTTATTTTTTATTGGTCCCAGGGACGGGGATCAAGGGGAGGGCACTCAGACGCCGTTCCTGGTATCCCCATGGGGGGACAAAATCTGATTGGTCAACAGATGAGTTATTTTTGATTGGTCCCAGGGACGGGGATCAAGGGGAGGGCACTCAGACGCCGTTCCTGCTGCACCCGTGGCTTCGTGACGAGGAGCAGGAGGAGGAGTGTCTGCGGCAGGTGACGGAGGCTGTGCTGCTCATTCTGCTGCCCCCCGTGTACGCCAGGTGTGAGGGCCATCGCCACCTGCTGAGGGAGATCATTTCCACTTCAGGTGATAATGACGATGGTGGTGATGGTACTGCTGCCCCCAGCAATTAGTTTTCCCAATTCAAGCCTCTACAAACGCTTAGTAAGAGGCAAAAGTGTGGTCTAAGGGAGCGAAGCGAGTTTAGAAGCGACCAAGGTATGGTGTGCACACAGATTTACTTCCCTTGAAGCAAATGCATCAAATTGACAGCTATCTATTAATTCCAGACATATATGGCCGGAACGACTTGAATGAGTTAAAGTAACACATGCATACACACTCAAAAAATATTTACTCCCCTCCTGTTGGTTGAGACGCAACGGACAACTAAGAACGTACAAAAATACACGGTGCTAGAAAAGTTAATTGTGTAATTTAGAAATTTCCAATGTAGTAAGGGAAATACAGATGGTGAGTTGAAAAATTATCAGTGTTTCAAGGGAACTAGATGAAGATAGTGTGTTGAAAATGTTCCCAGTATTTCATGTGATGATCGACATGCTGAGTGACCCTGACTACATCAACCAGAAGATCCTTGCCTGTATCAAGCTTCAAGGGAAATCAAAGTGTAGTGTTGTGATTCTTGTTGTGTGACAGTGTTTCAAGGGAAATCAAAGCGCAGCATTATTTTGTTTTCCCACCAGTGTTTCATGTGACGATCAACATGCTGAGCGACCCCGACTACATCAACCAGAAGATCCTGGCCTACATCAAGCAGCAGGAGAAGCTGATGGCAGACACCAAGCGCACCTACACCTACGCTGCCTCCTACGAGGACTTCGTCAAGATGATCAACGTCTCCGACAGCCTGGACCAACTGAAACAAATGAGGTACAGCTGAATGCATGGGTGGTATTTTTCGGACTATAAGGCGCACCTCTGTATAAGGCGCACCCCCCAAAAGATAATGTTTCCTTGCCAGAAATCACTGTGCTCTTAAGCTTGTCATGGTCATGACCAAGCTACTGTTGTGTTTGTTTCAGATTTAAAATCATCTCAGAAATCATGCAGGCTACAACCATCAACAACTTGAAGAAAGCTCAAGGAATCAATACAGGTAAGTAAGCTTCTTCTTCTTCATCTTCTTCTTCTTCAGTGATCGCTCATACAGTTTCCTGTCAATTATGAGCGCAGATGCATCATGCTGCCGTTATGCGCCTAACTAAGAAACACTTGGGCCCAGCATGTCCGTCCTTGGCTGGAGAAAATCTTTGTAAGAATTTCTTGAGAATGGACCGCTTAGGCAGAAAGATAGTAATTGACAATAAGCAAAAGGAAAAGACAGAGTCAAAGAGAGTGACAGATTAGGGGAAGTTACATGCACAGAACTTCCAGAAGGTGGGAGAATTATTTGTATGAAAAAAACCCTGGTATCCCCACTAAACAATTATGTATGGGGAGATTTACATGGTTAACGCTCAAGTAAGAGAGAGAAAGAGAGAGCAATCAGTTCGTCTCTGGTGATGCTGATGTTCTGAGGAGCACACTGCATGATTAAACTAAGAATGTCGTCTTGGCTTAAGGCTGTGTCAGACCAATTGACATGGGCTAGAACACCAAGGCTACATCAAAATGTTATGCTATGCATAGTTATAATGCAGGAATTGTCTTTAGCCATGACAAGCTCCTAGCCTAACATCATCAGTCTCAAAAATCCCCCGAAGACGGAGTGTGGCTGTCCACGTGGCGGGGCAATCAAAACCGGTCACACACGTAATGTTCTCATCTGTAGCTGATACACTTTTACCATAGTGTTCAAGTGCTTCCGCTGTTGGGATGATCCCTGGAGTCTTTTAGCCAGGGTAAGCCACCACCAACATCTACAAACTAAAAATGTGATGCAGCACAGGAAAAGGAGGCTAAAGTCGGGCAGCCACAAGAGAGAGAGAGAGAGAGAGATTTGATTGATTGAAAAATGGTTAAAAATAAACTATTAGAGATAGATGAATTCTGTTTTTTGCCTGTTATTCTGTTGTCTCTGGCCTTTCTGAAAACATGAATAAGTCAAAAGTGATCATTTACAACATTAGCCTTGTTTTCCTGTGCTGCATCACAAATGTTATGCTATCAACAACTCTCTCTGTCTCTCTCTCTCTCTCTCTCTCTCTCTCTCTCTCTCTCTCTCTCTCTCTCTCTCTCTCTCTCTCTCTCTCTCTCTCTCTCTCTGTCTCTCTCTCTTCCATCTCTCTTTAAGTTATATATATAGAAAGAGTATTTGAAAAGTTCTTTAATTTGTCTTTTTTTTCAGACAAGGAGAGTTCTCCAAAGAGTACAGCTAAGGGGGAACTACTGAAAGCAAGGAATTTGAAGCGCTACATAAATCAGGTATTGGTGCATTTTGTGTAGAGTGTAGAGTGGCAAGTAAACCCGAGTGTCAAGTAAACCCGAGTTCGACCCTGGGTACAGGGGATTTTTCCTCTCACTTTGCACTAGGCCTTACATGGAGTCTTTCGGATGAAACGATAAACAGAGGCCCCGTGTGCTCATGCACTTAGCACACGTTAATCCCAGTGGCAACGAAAAAGTTATAGTCATTTGGTCAAAATTTACACACACCCCTTCCTTCCTCATCAGTCACAACAAAAAATCGCATGCAAAAAAAAAAAAGGTGGCGCGCCTCTGGCTGCGACGCGCTCTCCAGGTGGGAGCAACCCGAATTTCACAGAGACGCCTCTGTGACTATAAAGTACCTAAACATACCTAAATACCTTAAAAAAATAGCTTTTACGGCCAGTACATTTTTCTGAATGAAATTCCTTTCAAACATGCATGCAATCATATGGAAGACATACCCTCATTATATTAATGGTGAGGATGCTATTAAATTAAAAAAATTTAACCCTTTCGCCGCCAGCCATTTTTTAGCCAAAATTATCCAATAAACTTGCATTGGGTAAAGAAAATATTTTGTCTGAAATATTGGGGATTCCTTTATTATATGTTAAAAAAAGGCCTATCCTTAACCCTTTCGCTGCCAACGTTGCATTTTTGCACCACAATGAAAGAACACTCATGTCAGTAAAAACCTTGAATTCAGGGTCTGTTATCCAATGATATCTGTGTTCTTGATTTGGGGAGTTAAGGATAGGCCTTTTTTTAAGCATGTAGTAAAGGAATCCCCAATATTTCAGACAAAATATTTTCTTTACCCAATGTAAGTTTATTGGATAATTTTGGCTAAAAAATGGCTGGCGGCGAAAGGGTTAATTCCCCAAATAAAGAACACAAATATCATTGGGAAACAGACCCCGAATTCAAGGTTTTTAATGACATGGGTGTTCAATCATTGTGGTGCAAAAATGCGACGTTGGCAGCGAAAGGGTTAAAGGCTGGGTGAAAATGCACTCTTGGATGAGAACGAGTTTACGCTTCTGTAGATAAGGTTTCATGAACTTTCTTTTTATAAGATGAGTCTATCAAACCTAAGGCGCACCTGATTATAAGGCACACCCCCAAAAAATGTACACTAAATTTATATTTTTTTAATTATAGTTTCTTACTATATTATTACCGTATTTTCCGGGCTATAAGCCGCTACTTTTTTCCTCAACTTTGACCCATGCGGCTTATAGACTGATGCGGCTTAACTGTGTGTTTTTTGTTTTCAGTCTACATTTATCAATATGATTAAATCTGTTTCTGTTCAGATTATTCAGCCGATTCTGAGCTTTTTTAGACTCAAAACTGGTTTTGGTGATCAAAAGATTCAAATCTCATGTTTAAAGTGTCTGAGAACATTAAATACTCATGTTCTGGTAGGAAAATTTCTATATTTGTGTTGCTTTGGCATGAGAACGGTTCGTCTGCATTTTACGGTATTATGTAAGCGTTGTGTGTTCAGCTGACAGTGGCCAAGCAGCTGGTGGAGAAACGCATGCAGGGTCTGGGTGGAGGGAACGGGGGCACGCAGCACACCACTTCTCCCACAGACCAGCAGGTCACCCTGCCAGGACAGAAGGTAAGGCAATGCATGCAGGGTCTGGGTGGAGGGAACGGGGGCACGCAGCACACCACTTCACCCACAGACCACCAGGTCACCCTGCCAGGACAGAAGGTAAGGCAATGCATGCAGGGTCTGGGTGGAGGGAACGGGGGCAGGCAGCACACCACTTCACCCACAGACCAGCAGGTCACCCTGCCAGGACAGAAGGTAAGGCAATGCATGCAGGGTCTGGGTGGAGGGAACGGGGGCAGGCAGCACACCACTTCACCCACAGACCAGCAGGTCACCCTGCCAGGACAGAAGGTAAGGCAATGCATGCAGGGTCTGGGTGGAGGGAACGGGGGCACGCAGCACACCACTTCACCCACAGACCAGCAGGTCACCCTGCCAGGACAGAAGGTAAGGCAATGCATGCAGGGTCTGGGTGGAGGGAACGGGGGCACGCAGCACACCACTTCACCCACAGACCAGCAGGTCACCCTGCCAGGACAGAAGGTAAGGCAATGCATGCAGGGTCTGGGTGGAGGGAACGGGTGCACGCAGCACACCACTTCACCCACAGACCAGCAGGTCACCCTGCCAGGACAGAAGGTAAGGCAATGCATGCAGGGTCTGGGTGGAGGGAACGGGTGCATGCAGCACACCACTTCACCCACAGAGCAGCAGGTCACCCTGCCAGGACAGAAGGTAAGGCAATGCATGCAGGGTCTGGGTGGAGGGAACGGGGGCACGCAGCACACCACTTCACCCACAGACCAGCAGGTCACCCTGCCAGGACAGAAGGTAAGACAGCGTGTCCACAGATTGAAGGGTTCTAGGTCCATGGCTCTTCTTCTTCTCTGGTGGTGACCGGCTTCTTTATATAGAACTACTGAGTACCGTAATTTTCAGACTATAAGGCGATATTTTTTTCTCCAATTTCGATCTATGCGCTTAATAAACAAGGGCGTCCTATTAGTGAACAGAATCGTAAGAAGAGAGGCAATGATTGCTGTACTCATTAGAGTCTACTGTGAGTCACAACATCGAAAGTGGTAACGAGTCGTCGATACGACGAATACTCACTTAAAAATGCTTCAAAATCCCTATTATCATCCGAGATACCGTCCAACAGATGCCATAACCCTTCATTGGATGTAAAAAGCATCGTTGTAGAGCTTAAGATGCCATAATTCTACCAGTTTTCGTCAAACACAACAACTGGAAGTCGCAAAAACGGAAGTTCTATTATTTGAGAAGGGAGCCAACTCTCGTTTATGACAGCAGTAATGGCGGTTGGTAGGCGTTTACAGGACGTGTATGGGCTTCAAATTTCAACTTTCTTTTGCGAGGTGTGCATCACCTTATAAATGAGGGCGCTTTTTACTTTAATGTTTTCTATTTTTCTTTAAAATTGCCCTATTCGCCTTATACACAGCAGCGCCTAATGATCCGAAAAATACGGTAAATGTTCACACTTGGGATGTGACCAGAAAAGGAAAGAAAAAGAGAAAGAGACAACAACAAAAATGGCTTGCCTAATGCTTACCACCACTATCTTTTGGTTTAACCCTTTCACCGCCAGCCATATTTCAGCCAAAAATGTTCATTAAATTTACAATTTGTAGTATTGGGGATTCTTCTGTGACATATATAAAATAAGGTCTCTCCTTACTTCCCAAAACTGAGACAATAGGGTCTTTGGATAATAGAAAATTTGATGCCTTTTACAGACATAGGTGTCAAATCAGTGTGGTGCTAAAACGTTTGATTTTAAGCCTGTGCATGCAGTGTAAAACAGACTCAGAGGATATGGGGCTGGTCAGGGGTTGAGGAAACAGATAAGAGCTTGGATGCAACCTTGCCTCGGAAACGAGGCGGCGCCTGTTTTAAAAATTTTGACCACCAAAAAATTTAATTCAAAGTTCAAGGGGAAAAAAGTGTTGAATTATCACTTTACAAGCCTGGAATAGGCTTCAAATTGAGTATGATTTTGCTTTTTCTTCAGCTTTAGGGGGGTGTTGCCACCCTGACCCCCCAACAGGGGCTCTGCCCCTGTACCCTGCCAGGGGCCTGGGTGACCCCTAGACCCCTGTCTTGCCTGTTTTTGGATTTTCTCCAGTTGCATCCATGTAGTAGGAGTATTGCTTTGGGAAAATATTTCCTAGTTCCGTAGCGTCTATCGTCAGATCCAGATCCAGAAAAGCTATTGATGATGATTCTTTACTGATTGTACTGCCCACAGGTGCTGTCGTTTGCTGTCATCATGGAGAAGCCCAAGGCTCGGGAGTTTTTCATGCGTTTCTTGGAACTGGAGGGGAAGGACTTCATGCTGGCGTGAGTAGTCAGTCGCTAACCCTTCGATTCACAAGGAGCAGTTTAGGAGCAATTGCCTCCCTTGATTTAGCAGTTAGGTGCATTGCTTCCATTGGTCTAAATGTGGGATTTATTAAGTTGAGTTCTCTTTTCCCCGTGGGGATACCGGGGGGTCTTTCGTAAAAATATTTCCCCCCACCTTCTGGAAGTTCTGTGCTTGTAACTTCCTCTAATCTGCCACTCTCTTTTACTCTACCTTTTTCCTTTGCTTTCTGTCATCTACTATCTTTCTGACTTATTGGCCCATTCTCCTGCCTTTTTTCGAAACAATTTTCCAAATAACTTTTCTCCTTTGAGCTCCTCCGAAATCGGAATGTGTCGGCTGTACGCAGCGGGGAGACCAGTGAAAACTGAAACCGGACACATACGTACTTTACCCATTATGGCCTTTTGGCCTGGGAACGCAGAAGAAGAAGAAGAGTTCTCTTTGCGCAGGGTAAATTGCAATTGTCTTGACCACTACAGCCAACCAGCCAAAAGTTTGAATGTCGTCAATGAAATAATATTTACAACTTGACCTTATAATACTTAAAACTAAAACAGACTGCAACGTCACTGGAACATACAACAAACAAACAACTACATGACAAGTGTAAAGTGACGTTATTTTATTCACAAGAGACAAAGCAAAACTACTGGATATTTGGGCGAATGCGCCTTTCTCAACTCAGACAAACAATTAAACAGCAAATATAGCAAAAGGAGCCTTGCTCTTTGGTTTCAAGTTGGTTGTATCATTTACACATTGGACTGTAGAGGGGAAGTATTGTTTTTTATTTTGATCTTGTTGGTTTTATGCTCCTTTTGTTGCCTGCTTTTTGCTCCTTTTGCTATATTTGCTGTTTAATTGTTTGTCTGTGTTGATAAAGGCGCATTCGCCGAAATATCCAGTAGTTTTTTTTGGTATCTTGTGAATAAAATAATGTCACTTTACACTTGTCGTGTAGTTGTTTGTTTCTTATAATACTTTAACTTCTGACTTTAACTCTTTTAGTGCCATGTAGTTTTTCTACGTTCTTGGTTGTCCGTTGCATCTCAACTGACAAGAGGGGAGTAACTTCTTTTTTTTTGTTGGCGCGCATGCGTTGCTTTAACGGAAGAAACAGTTACGTAAGCTGTAAAAATAGACAAACACATGGCAGCTTTCCGGGAATTACTTCTACTTCATCATTTTAAATGAAGTTCTTGGCTAATCTCATTAGTACGCCCTTTCATTACTAAAAGCAGGGGAGTTATGTTTGTTAGTCGGCGGCGTAGAGGTTTATGTGCAGATATGACTTGGTGTGTGGAACCACCATTTGTTTTATCATAGTTTTATCATTTTCTGTGTTCAGAGATTCTACTTGATATTGATCTCTGTAAGATTTTTAGTTTTTTTTGGGTTTTTTGGCTGTCCCATCTTCTGGGCCGTACAGTGGCGCTGCTCCCACGCTGCTCATCTCGAATCCCAATTCGCAGCCACACCCCGGCTTGAAGATTTTTATTCTTAAATATGAAATCTGCCTGTGGGGCAATAGATTATCTTGTTTTATTTGGTGTTTTATTTTTTTATGAAGAATAATTGCAGTATATATAAAGCTCTTTTACATATTAAATGTCTTTCAATCCGCTGAACTTTAGTTTATTAATATGTGTGTGTGTGGTGGGGGGTTTTCTTCAGATTTTGCATTGATGTGGAAGGACTTCGTTCCAGCAGCAAGGTTAGTCCATGACTCGGCTCTGTTTTTAAACTACCAATCATTGTCCTTTTTGTCTTTTATTAACCCTTTCGCCGCCAGCCATGACTCGGCTCTGTTTTTAAACTACCAATCATTGTCCTTTTTGTCTTTTATTAACCCTTTCGCCGCCAGCCATTTTTCAGCCAAATAATACCATTAATCTTAACTGGGTAGAGAAAAAATATTTCTGCAATATTGCGAAATCCTCTGTGACATATATAACATTAGGTATATCCTTACCTCCCAGAGATGGTGCTAGAAATTTTCACTTTAGGCCATTTGGCCTAAACAGCCACAAAACCTTAGGCCAATTTCAACAATTTTAGGCCCTCTCACTCGGTCAATATAAACTCTCACTGACAATGAATTTGGTTTGTTTTCTTAACTGCACTGCACTCGTTACTGTGTCTGCAGTAGAAGTGGTAGCAACTTCGAGACCACATAAAAGTCGGACCTCGGACTTCGGACCCGGACCTCTGTATTTCCAAACACATAAATGTCGGACCTCGGGTCTCGAAGCTCGTAGCCTCAGAAGGACATGAATATTGGAGAAATAAACCTTACTACAATACCTTTGACAAATGTTCATTTTAATATTTGTTTGTGTGTGTGTGTGTTTAGTATATTCGTAGTTGTAGGTCATTAGCAATAAGAGCAGCCGCGATCTCCCTTCCCGCACATGCTGCATAGGCTTGGTCGAAATCTGGGGCATACCTGAGTACAGGGTTCCTGATTTCATACACACACATTGTACTGCATGTAATTGTAATTGAAATTTATATCGGATTAAAATGAGATTGTTTCAAGTAGTTTTGTGTGAGTCTGATTGCTGTATTTCTGTCTAATATCACCACTGGTGAAAAACATAAAATAAAACAACTGAACACACATAACTGTAGATCCTGGCTAACCATTCCACCTTTGTATGGCATTGGCAGAAGCCTAGATCTAGACAAACCTAACAGACAACTGACGATCAATGTTGTCAGCTTACAGAAAAGTAACACCTGTATTAACGCAAGAATCATATCAATGCGTCATCTCACCCCCTACTTGTGATTTTAAAGGGTAAATCTCACCCTTGGTTTGAGATTATAGGGGGTGGTTTGAAGGGTATAGTGCATAAATACGCACAGTCTCCACGTTTTCTGTTTCTCTGTTGAAAATGAAAGAAATGCAATTAATTAAGTTTTGTAATTGTGCTTTCATTTTTACTTATTTAATTTTTTAAGTCACTTAAAAATTAACTCCTACAGATGAACACACAAATGCAAACATGATGCACACAAACACATTGAGACTCGCACACACACGTAGGCCTACACACCACAACAACAACAACATACAGTATTGAACACACAAATGCAAACATGATGCACACAAACACATTGAGACTCGCACACACACGTACACACAACAACAACAACAACATACAGTATTGAACACACAAATGCAAACATGATGCACACAAACACATTGAGACTCACACACACATGTAGGCCTACACACAACAACAACATACAGTATTGAACACACAAATTCAAACATGATGCACACAAACACATTGAGACACACACACACATGTAGGCCTACACACAACAACAACATACAGTATTGAACACACAAATGCAAACATGATGCACACAAACACATTGAGACTCACACACACACGTAGGCCTACACACAACAACAACATACAGTATTGAACACACAAATGCAAACATGATGCACACAAACACATTGAGACTCACACACACACGTAGGCCTACACACAACAACAACATACAGTATTGAACACACAAATGCAAACATGATGCACACAAACACATTGAGACTCACACACACATGTAGGCCTACACACAACAACAACATACAGTATTGAACACACAAATGCAAACATGATGCACACAAACACATTGAGACTCACACACACATGTAGGCCTACACACAACAACAACATACAGTATTTATACAGCGCTGAATCTTGATAGAAATCAAATCAAAGCGCGCACACACGTTAGCATTCATAGTGCATTCAAACAAAAACGCAATACAAAGCGAACACACACGGATGACATAAATGGAATATATCAGAAACAGACCTAATGGCAAGAGAGAGAAAAGAAAGAGAGCGGAGCTTTAATGACACACATACACACACACACACAAAGAGGCGCACAAAGAAAGCCAGTCTTCTCTTTATTTCACTATCAACACACTGTAAACACCAAGCCTATGCAAGGTCCGAGATTTGAGGTCCGACATTTATGACCTGAGGAGGTCCGAAATTAGAGGTCCGGGGTCCTAAGTCCGACTTTTATGCGGTCCCAGCAACTTCACAAGTGCTGTCGATCTCTGCTTGCTTGTTAACTGATCCCCCAAACGAAAGTAGCGACTGCCCGCTTATAACTTTTGTCTTCTTTTTGGGAGGCATTTCAATCAAAAACCAGTGAAACACTGACGCTAAAGGACGACAAGATCACAGACTCGCTTGAGAGGCCGCGAGGCCTAGTCGTCTTAATCTACCTGACCTGACCTGACCTGACTCACACTACGGTGTGGCAAACGTCCGCCATAAGCAGCAAGGGAAGCAACTCTCACGAGGCAATTGGCCTAGCAAAATCATGACGCGACAAAGTCAGCTTTTTTATCTCGGTCACACGCAGTGCAAGCAAACTTTGTTTCACTTCGTTGTTCCACGGATTCTATATTTAGGCTCAATGTGTAGTGTCCATGGTTGTTCATAAAAAAACGGATACACTTCATTGTTCATAAAAAAACCGGATACACTTCGTTGTTCATAAAAAAACGGACATACTCGTGCCGATTTGGTAATCAAACCCTCGGCCCACTGGGCCAACAGGACTGTTGACTTTTAGGACATTTTTTGTAATTTTCAGCGAATCGCCGAAGGCCGACGGCAAACAACAACCCTGCCTCCCAAAATTAAGAAAATAGGGTCTTTGGATAACAGGTCCTGATTTGATGCCTTTTAGTAACATGGGTGTTAAACCATTGTGGTGCTAAAATGCGACATTGGCAGTGAAAGGGTTGACATTGTGATGATGGTGGTGTGTTGTTATTGAAAAGGATAGTAATGATGATGATGATGCAAGTTATGATAATGATGTTATAATATTGATGGTGATAGTACTCTGTAGTGATGATTGCTAACAATGATGATAATGATGATGGTAATGACGATGCTGATGGTGTACAGACTGATTAATATTAAGTGGGCTCGGAGTAAGTGGTTAGCACACACCCCTTCCTTTTGGACAATGTTTCAGGGCAATGGGTGGATGCCTCGTGCCTCCATACGGGGAGTGGGACGACCTCGCCCCCTCCACAAACCTCTCCCCATGGTGATTGATGCCAAGGGGTCTTTCGTACAAATAGTTCTCCCACCTTCTGGAAGTTCTGAGTTTGTAACTTCCTCTAATCCATCACTCTCTTTGACTCTGCCTTTTCCATTTGCTTTCTGTCATCTACTTACTATCTTTCTAACTTATTGGCCCATTCTCCTGCCTTTAAAAAAAAAAGTCTTCCAAATAATTTTCTCCTTTGAGCTCCTCCAAAATCGGAATGTGTCTGCTGTATGCAGCGAGGAGACCAGTGAAAACTGAAAACCGGACACATACGTACCTTACCCATTATGGCCTTATGGCCTGGGAACACAGAAGAAGAAAAAGAAGAACAGTGTTGATGGTTCTGATGATGTGATAATCCTGATGATGATGTCGATGATGATGATGATGATGTCGATGATGATGACGATAATGATGATGATGATGATGTCGACGATGATGATGATGATGTACAGGCTGATCAGCATCAAGTGGCCACAGAGGTGTATCAGCAATACGTGGCCAACACGACACGCGCCTTACCCCTGGACAAAACCACCATCAAAGGCATGGAAACCTTCCTCAGGGGAGATGGGGTAATGCAGACCTGTTTACCTTTACGATTTTGACGTAATTTTTACAAAACAAAAGTCAAATTACGATAATTACAGTGACAGAAAAACAATCCTATAAAAAAACCACACCACTACGGTTGCATCGGCAAGCGATGCTTTTGAAACAATGCAGTGAAAAGTCATTCCGGTTCCCAGCATACAACGCGCATCAATTTCTTTTCATTCTGTTTCAAGATGGCGTGTGTGTGTCTTTCATTTAACGTCTATCCACTTCTCGTGATGGCGTCAAAGCGACCGCGTGGTGAGAGTTCTAGGTCAAATTATCCAAAATCTGATGGAAAGACACCAAAGAAAAGGCAAATACATGGTTTAAAAAATGTGTTTAAAGGTCTCAAAGTGCACTATTGATTGCATATAATTGTGTCATTACAAATAGTTTTCTTGTTAATCGGGTTTTGTGAAGAAAAAGAATCGGCTGCTCGTTGGATTACAGTGGTTTTTTTTCAAAATTACTATTTTTTGTTTCAGAAATTACAAATTTGCAAAATAGGAGTAAACGTCTGGGTAAAGCTCTACTCTTCCTCTTCCTCATTTCTATTGACGCTTCATTTTAAACTCCCAGTTATGTGAAAACTAGAATACGTTGCTGTTAGGAAGACTTCCTGTGTGTTTAGGTATACTCTTCTTCTTCTTCGATCGCTTAGACAGTCTCCTGTCAATTATGAGTGCGGATGTGTCATGCTGCTGTTATGCGCCTAACTAAGAAATGGTTAGGCCCAGCAAGTCCGACTTCGGCTGGAGGAAATCTTTTTGAAAGTGTTTTGAAAAAAGGCAGGGAGAATGGACCGGTAGGGCAGAAAGATAGTATATGGCAGTAAGCAAAGGGAAAAGGCAGAGTCAAAGAGAGTGACAGATTAGAGGAAGTTACGAGCACAGAACTTCCAGAAGGTGGGGGAACTATTTATACAAAAGACCCCCCGGTATCCCCACAGGGGGGGTTGAAAATAAAAGGGGCAAAATTTTGTTGCCAGGATTTTTGTGCATATGTACCATTAATCAAGTGTTAGTGTGAGTGTTTGTGTGCCAATGTCTTTGTCAGTTTGTCTGTTATATGTTGTTTTAAGTCATAAGTCATAAGTTTCTTTATTGTCCATTGGCATTGTACAACGCACATGGAAACTTGTCTTCCAGCGTGCAAAATAAAAATATTAAATAAAAGTATGAAACATAAATTTACATTGACAAATATGTAACTCTCACACCACACCCTATCATTCATCCGCTCTCTGCTCTATCTTGCACTTGTACACGCTCTCATATATGGATGCCAGGGTCCAGAATCTTTCTACGAGGCGGACCGTCAAGTGAAGGCGGAGCTAGAGAAGCACCACTACCACTCGTTCTTCGTCAGCGATTTGTACCACCAGTACATCTCCACCCTGGAGGAGGAAGAAGAGGAGGAGGAGGAGGAGGAAGAGGAAGAAGATGATTTGGACAACCTGTCTGTTGTGTCCAGTGAGTTGGAGGAGAGAGTGTAAGAGGTGTATGACGAGAGAATGGTTGATTAGTTCGCAGTGAAGAAAGCTTTCAGAGAAGAAAATGGTATAGGAGTGTGTGTGTGTATGTGTGTGCGTACCTGTTGTTGTCATTGTCTTACCCTGGCTTAAAGACTCCAGGGATCATCCCAACAGCCGAAGCACTTGAACACTATGGCACAAATGAACCAGCTAGGGATGAGAACAGTACGTGTGTGACCGTTTTTTATTACCCCGCCACATGGGCAGCCACACTCCATCTTTGGGGGAGTGTGCATACCTGAAGTAATTCTGAGCCCCTTCATGATTTAAATGCACATCACGATGCATTCAAGTTTGTATGCACGCAAACACAAGCACATGCACAGGAAAGCATACACAGATGAACGCGTTACACCAGTGATGTACCAAGGATCGAAAAGTGATAAGAGAAATCAATGAGACAATGTCCTGGCTCTTGCAGAAATCAATAAGACAAATGCGTGCCAGTGTTAAAAATTTAATCACACATTTGTCCTGATTGGGAAGACCACAATAGAACATTTTCAATTGTAATAGGTCCTCACCCCTGACCGGGGCCTCAGGACATCACTGGTACACACACACATGGAACATGTTCATTTATCTCTATATACACATTTGGTTTTGTTGTTCATCAGACGAGCTCTTCCTGGACGACAAGGGGGAGGAGGTAGAGGAGGAGGAGGAGCTGATGGCCGACCAATCGTATCACGCACGGCAGTTGCTGCGGCAACTGGACTCCAAGATGCAGAACAAGACCCAGGCCATGCAGGCGCTTCTGACCTCTCACAAGCTGGAGAAGGACAAGGTGGCTAAGAAACGCACACATATACACACTCATAACTGTATGCACACATGTGTACATGCACACAGGCGCTGCTGACCTCTCACAAACTGGAGAAGGACAAGGTGTCTGAGAAATGCTCTCACATACACACTCATAACAGTATGCACACATGCGTACATGCACACAGGCGCTTCTGACCTCTCACAAACTGGAGGAAGACAAGGTGGCTGAGAAACGCTCACGTACACACTCATAACATTATGCACACATGCGTACATGCACACAGGCGCTTCTGACCTCTCACAAACTGAAGAAAGACAAGGTGGCTGAGAAACGCTCTCACGTACACACTCATAACATTATGCATACATGCACACAGGCGCTTCTGACCTCTCACAAACTGAAGAAAGACAAGGTGGCTGAGAAACGCTCTCACGTACACACTCATAACATTATGCGTACATGCACACGGGTGCTTTTGACCTCTCACAAACTGAAGAAAGACCAGGTGGCTGAGAAACGCTCTCACGTACACACTCATAACATTATGCACACATGCGTACATGCACACAGGCGCTTCTGACCTCTCACAAACTGGACAAAGACAAGGTGGCTGAGAAACAGTCATGTACACACTCATAACAGTATCCACACATGCGTACATACACCTGCTCATGCATGCACACAGGCCCTACTGATTTCCCATTGAAACATGTGCATGCACAATGAATGTACGCAGGAAATATACGCTCACGTGCTCGCGCGTACACATGCACATACACACACTCGCACACACAGATGAATGTACGCATGCAAATATACTCTCACGTGCTCGCACGCACACACACACACACACACACAGATGAATGTATGCATGCAGACACGCACTTCCAAGCGCACATACACACACACAGACAGGTGAATGAATGCATGCAGACATGCACACACACACACACACACGCACACGCTGTCTCTCTCTCTCTCTCACACACACACGCACACACATTCACATACACACATGAATTAACAGATGTAGACAGGTGAATGAATGCATGCACACATGCACACATGCACACACACACTCTAACATACACACATTCACACACACATGAACGAATGCATACACAGAGTGAATGTCTCTTGGTGTAAATGAAAGTTGAAATAGTGTGTGTGCATGCGTAAACTCATCTGTGTGTGTGTGTGTTTGTGCGCGTGTGCATGCACTTCAGTATGTGTGTATATTCATGTGTGTGTGTGTATATGTATGCGTACATTCATCTCTGTGTGTGTGCGCATGCACGCACTTTATTATCACATGTGTCTATGTGCGTATATTCATGTGTGTGTGTGTGTATATCTATGCGTACATTCATCTCGGTGTTTGCACGCGTGCACGCACTTCATTGTCACGTGTGTCTGTGCGTATATTCATGTGTGTGTGTGTATGTATGTGTACATTCATCTCTGTGTGTGCGCATGCACGCACTTCATTATCGCATGTGTCTATGTGCGTATATTCATGTGTGTGTGTGTATGCGTACATTCATCTCTGTGTGTGTGTGTGTATGTATGCGTACATTCATCTCTGTGTGCACGCGTGCACGCTCTTCATTGTCACGTGTGTCTATGTGAATGCGTATATTCATGTGTGTGTGTGTGTGTGTGTGTGTGTTCAGGTAAAGAAGCTGCATGAGGACTTGCAGCAGGAGGTGGAACAGATGAAGAGTGAGCAGAGAGAACTGGAGGTCCACATAGAGAGAACTAAGCTGTGGACTGAAAACATCGGGAGGTGGAACGTGACGGTAGTCAGCGCTTCTGTGAGTTTGTCTCTCCCTCTCTGTCTCTCTCTCTCATTCCCTCTCTCTCTCTCTCTCTCTCTCTCACTCCCTCTCTCTCCCTCCCTCCTTCCCTCCCTCTCTCTCCCTCCCTCCTTCCCTCCCTCTCTTTCCCTCTCTCTCTCTCTCTCGTTCTCTCTCCCTAGTTATATTTTTATTGCATGTCGGCTGTGTGTTCAGGTGGAGGTGGAAGAAGAGCGCAAAGTGCCCCAGTTCGTTCTTCTGGTCAGCCTGGGCGGGTCCGCCCCGCCCGCAACGCCGGAGGGAGGAGGAGGAAAGAAGAGCCCCGCTGTTCCATCATCTGCACCAACCCCCTCCTCTGCTCGTCGTGGTGGCAGCAAGGGCACAGCCGTATCCAGGCCCTCGGAGTCTCCTCAGGGCTGGGCGGTGCAACGCACCCTGGAGGATTTCTATGTGCTGCACGACAGGCTGACCCAGGTGGGTGTGCTGGGAAGCCTGTTCAGAGGGGGTACAGTGGAACCGCCCTCATAAGACCTTCAAAAATCATCCAAAATGAGGTCTTATAAGGGAGGTTCTTCTTTTTCTTCTTCTTCTGCGTTTCCAAGGCCATAATGGGTAAGGTACGTATGTGTCCGGTTTTCTGTTTTCACTGGTCTCCCCGCTGCGTACAGCCGACACATTCCGATTTCGGAGGAGCTCAAGGGAGAAAAATTATTTTGAAGGTTTTTTTGGGAAAAAAGGCAGGAGAATGGGCCAATTACTCAGAAAGATAGCAGCAAAGGGAAAAGGCAGAGTCAAAGAGAGTGGCAGATTAGAGGAAGTTACAAGCACAGAACTTCCAGAAGGTGGGGGGACTATTTTTACGAACGACCCCCCGGTATCCCCATGGGGAGATAAGGGAGGTAATTTTAACCCTTTCACTGCCAATGTCGCATTTTTGCACCACAATGATTTAACAACACCCATGTCATTAATACTCTTGAAATCAGGGTCTGTTACTCAATGATATTGTGTTCCTAAATTAGGGCAGTAAGGATTGACCCATTTGTAAATGTGCCACAGAGAAATCCCACAATATTGCAGACAAAATCTTTTCTATAGCCAAGTAGTTTTATGGAAAAATTAATGTTTGGCTCAAATATGGCTGGCAGTGAAATGGTTAATACTTATAAAGATGGGCAATGTCTCAGAGAAGTGGGTCTTATGTGGGAGGGAGTCTTATAATGGGAGGTCCTATAAGGGAGGTAATTTTAATACAAAGATTGGCAATGTCTCAGAGAAGTAGGTCTTATGTGGGAGGGAGTCTTATAATGGGAGGTCTTATAAAGGAGGTAATTTTAATATTTACAAAGATGGGCAATGTCTCAGAGAAGTGGGTCTTATGTGGGAGGGAGTCTTATAATGGGAGGTCCTATAAGGGAGGTAATTTTAATATTTACAAAGATGGGCAATGTCTCAGAGAAGTAGGTTTAGTATTTTTAATTCATGATTTCTAGTCTTTGAAAAATTTGAGATCTGGAACAAGCTTTTGATTATGTTTGTTAAAAAAATTAAAATGTTACAGATGTTATTGTTAGTGTGTTACTTTTGTGTGTGTTGCAGATTGGGTCATGGCTGCAGAAGAAGGACCTGCCCTCCCAGAGCAGAGGCCCGTTCCGCTCCATGGACGCAGCTTATCTGGAGAAGGCCAAAGCCACGCTCAACGAATACCTCACAGTGCGAAAAACACATCTGTTCTTTTCTTTCATCTGCTGTATTTTACAGACTAATATCTAAGGCGATACTTTCCCCCAGACTAAGACCCCTGCGCCTTAGAAGAGAGAAAGGAGGGGAGAATGGTTAAGACGTTCGCCTGCCAAATATAATGCGTGACTGCAGCGTGAGTGACCCGGGTTCGAATCCTGGCCTCGCCCTTTCTTTCTAGTTTGACAGGAGAATTGAACTGAACGTCCAGTCCCTCGGATGGGGACTTAAAGCTAGTCTGACCTGTGCGCTTTGCGCACATAAAAAATCCCACGGCAGTTGAAAGTCTGTAAGAGCAGGGAGAAATCCTGCTGCCTGGTATGGCCAAATTGATAGCTAGGTTTTCCATGTGTGCCCATAGTCTGTCAAATACGGTAGTCAAAAGGGTTGATTTGCTGAACCCTTTCACACACATTTAAGTCAATGCATGCATGCACACAGACTTGCTGCACTCACATTCATGCACCCACAGACCGACAAACATGCACGCACACACTCACACACACACGCACACACACACACACACACACACACACACACACACACACATTTGTCTGAATCACTTTTAGTGGAAGGATGTTAAGCTGAAGAACAATACACACACACACACACGCACGCACACGCACACGCACACACACACACACACACACACACACACACACACACACACACACACATTTGTCTGATTCACTTTTAGTGGAAGGACGTTAAGCTGAAGAACAATACACACACACACACGCACGCGCACACACACACACACACATGCACACACATACACACACACACATACACACACATACACACACACACACATGCACACACACACATACACACACACTTTTTGTCTCTTTTCTCCACCACCTATTTCTCTCTTCTCTTTCTCCCTCTTTTTCTCTCTCCTTCTAGATGATATTACCTCATTTTGATTTTGAATGTTATTAATGTGTCATTACAATTCCCTTCAATCCTTCCCTACCACATGATAAAGGCCAAGGCCTGTTCATTGCACTTTTCGTCTTTGACCTGGACTTTCTATAGCCAAAAGTTCTATAGTCTTTCGGATGAGACGATAAACCGAGGTCCCGTGTGCCCATGCACTTAGCAAACGTTAACCCTTTCATCGCCACTGTCGCCTCTTGACACCCATGTCACTAAAAGGCATCAAATGGGGTTCTGGTATCCAGTGACCTTATGGTTTTTTTCTTAATTTTGGGAGGTAAGGATAGGCCCTATTTTATGCACGCCACATATCAATCCCCAATATTTCAGACAATCATTTCTCTACCCGGGTAAGTTTAATTTTAAGTTTTGGCTGAGGAATGGCTGGCGTTGAAAGGGTTAAGCCTAGTGGCAACGCAAAAAGTTGTCATTTGGTCAAAATTGACCCCCCCTCCCTTTCCTTCCTCATCAGTCACACAAAAATCGCATGCAAAAAAATAAATGGGTGGCGCGCCTCTGGCTGCGACGCGCTCTCCAGGTGGGAGCAACCCGAATTTCACAGAGATACCTCTGTGACTATAAAGTACCTAATGCCTAATACCTTTCTCTCTCTCAAGTACTGTTGTGTGTGACGCAGGCAGTGATGCAGGATGAGCGTATGATCCACAGCGAGACACTGTATGCCTTCTTCGCTCCAAGCCCTCAGTTCCTGCATCAGACCAGTACCCAGCGCAGAAACAAGTTCTCTGTCTCCATCCTCAAACGAACGTCAGTCAAGCAACAGTTGGTGTTTATGATGAAGAACAATGTTGAAATCATTACGATTAACAACTTCGCTGCCGTAGAAAAATTAAGTTTTGTATTGAGAATCACATATACTTCCCTGGAAGCAAATGGATCAAATTGACAGCTATGTATTAATTCAGGAAATATATGGCCGGAACGACTTGAATGAGTTAACCCTGCCCTAGCACCATGATTCGTTCATTATTTTTTGTTTTTTTATTTTTTTACCCCCTGCGTTTAATTAGGATAGGTTTGATGCATTTCAATGTATGACTGAGAGATTGTAAAAAAAATGTTGAGCTTTGTTTGGAATGAAGATGATTGCTTTATAAATATCTGTATTGATGAAAATGACACTCTTTTGTTTGTTATTTTTTAACCCTTGCATTTAATTAGGATAGATTTAATACATTCCAGGCTGCCCAGTCTGCGCACAGAAACGTCGGAAGAAGACGAGTTCCTGTTCTTCAACGATGACAGGTCAGAGTCAACTTTGTTTGTTGAGGAGATTGTGTTGTGTATTTCTCACTCTCACTCTCTCTCTCACTCTCTCTCTCTCTCTCTCTCTCTCTCTCTCTCTCTCTCTCTCTCTCTCTCTCTCTCTCTCTCTCTCTCTTTCTCTCCTCTTTGTCTTCTCATGGTGTTTTGTTATATATCATTGTGTTCATGGGTGTGAGTGTGTTCACATGTATGTGTGTTTGACTCATCTCGGAATCAGATTGGATGAAAATATAGATTCAGGCTTAATAAATAATGTTTTTATTGAAAAATTGTTTCAACTATTTTTGGACGATTTTGTGTGTCTGTGTCCGTGCGCGTGTATTTTTCTTAATCTGCAATTTTAAGACCTTTGATTGCCACAACTTTAAAAAAAAAGTAATTACAGTGGAACACTGCTTAACGGGCACCTCAGTATCGCGGGCACCTCAGTAATCCGGACAGTTTTACTCGGTCTCTTCCTTTCTTATTCATCACTACAAGAGTCTTCAGTATAGCCGACCGCCTCACAATTACGGACAATTTTCGCCAGTCTGTAGGGTGGTCGCAATACTGAGGTTCCTCTGTATGAAGATTTTAACAGAAACTTTAATAATAATAATAAATGAAACTTATATAGCGCTGTTCGATGGCATGCCATCCTCACAGAAGAAAAGTTTTGTTTTACGTCCTCCCGGAATTAACCATGTGGGACTACATCCTCACAGCGCTTTACAAAGATTAAATAATAAAAATAAAAAACGCCTATTCCACCGACTCATTTATACCCCCCACCCCCACCCCCACACAGGGAGGAACCCCTCTCACACAAAGCAGTACAAACAAATCTGGCGCAGAAACAAAATCAAGCACTTGCCTCCCCTTTCCACACCTCCCTCAAGCCTATTTTGTGTCACATCATCACTTGCATTGCTTTTAGGAACTTGTTTTTCAAACACCATCAGTGCTGTATACGCTACTTAAGCCCGCGTTTCCTATTTGCGGGCCAATTTAATTGTGGACAAATGTTGAATGAACCCCGACGCATATTAACAGCGCGTGATGCCCGTTTCAGCGGCAAGGAGGATCGAACTCACGACTCCATCGCCAAGCCGCTGTACGGCCTGCTGGGAGAGGTGTTTGAGCTGCGCGGGATGTTCAAGTGGGTCAGACGCAGCTTCATGACCTTTGTCGAGCTGACCTTTGGCGGCAACATCAACAGGTGAATGTCATTACTGTATTTGTTTCATATTTTTCAGACTGTATGATGCCCCTTTCTATAACTAGTATAAGGCGCACCCCCAAAATTTTAGACAAAATTCAGATTTTGTTATTGTACTTTCTTACTATTTTATCAGTCATGTTATAAGGCGCAGTTTTGGGGGGGAAATATTGCCTTATAGTTCAAACATTTTTTTTAGACTGATGATGTTATGCTAGGAGCTTGTCATAGCTAAAGACAATCCCCGCATAACTATGCATAGCATAACAACATTTTGATGTAGCCTTGGTGCTCTAGCCTATATGTCAATTGGTCTGACATAGCCTTAAGCCAAGGCGAGTTCTGAGTGTGAACTTCATGTATAAATGCTGCTCTTTTTTTTTTAATGTGAGCATGATATGTAAACTTTTCCCTGTGTTAACACAACATATAAACTCCTCTATCCCACAGACAACTCAGAGAGATACATACAAAGGCTGCAGTTTTCTTTATGTGAGCATGATATGTAAACTTTTTCCTGTGTTAACACAACATATAAACTCCTCTATCTCACAGACAACTCAGAGAGATACATACTCTGAGTAAAGGCTGCTGTTTTCTTTATGAGAGCATGATATGTAAACTTGTTCCTGTGTTAACACAACATATAAACTCCTCTATCCCACAGACAACTCAGAGAGATACATACAAAGGCTGCAGTTTTCTTTATGTGAACACAATGTGCAAACTTTTACAAAGTGGTAGTTTAGACACCTCCCTTATGTTTATTACTCTCGATCTCAAAGTCTGGTTCTTTCAGATTCGTGACAATAACCCTTGGCTGATCCTAACCCTATTCCTTTTCCGAGGATGGCAGAATGTTGCTTCTCTGCGAAAATAGGGTTAGGGTTTTTTTGTAAAGCGCTTAGAGCCCCTTCATTGGAGATGAAGCGCTGTAGAAATTTACATTATTATTATTATTTATTATAAATGTTCAATGCGAAAATTTGATTGAGGGTGTCTAAGCTACAACTAAACCTAAACTTTTTCTATGCTAAGATAATGTGTAAACTTCTCTGTCCCACAGACAGCTGAGAGAGATGGTGCGGTGGACGTACTCTGAGCAGATGCTGCTGTTCTACATGCGCACCTTCAAGGAGTCCATGTGGCCAGGGGGCAAGCTGTCTGACAGCCCACCCCCCAGGTCCCAGGCCCTCCAGCTGGAGACCAGAATGGCAGCCAAGAACAAACTGCTGCTGAACATTCCTGGTCAGTAGTCAGTACAGTGGAACCTCCCTTATAAGACCTCCCATTATAAGACTCCCTCCCATATAAAGCTGGAGACAGACTATGCGACTGCCTCATATGACTCAATCAGGTCGTGACGTTGACCAAATTTTGTTTCCCGCACAGAAGAGGTCACAAGCCATCTGACTCGATCAGACTCAATCAGTGAAAAATTTAGAACTTATAAGGGAGGTTCCCTATTCGGTCATTCAGTGCAAATAGTCACCTGTTCTGCGCTTGGAAATGTCCTTTTATATTTTGCTCTCTTCGAGTCTATATATTTTTTAAGCAATTTTCTTTTGAACTCCCTCTGAAATTGGAATGGGTTCACATGACCAAGAGATGAAGGTGAAACAGCCCCACCCCTAGTTACCTGATTGATACGATGGGGAGTCACATGAGCAAGGGATGGGAGTAGTGTAAAGCCTCATTACCTTAGCTTCATTTGAAGACTCACAGCATTCATCTCATTGTCAAAAGTCTCCCCATTGCTGTTGAAAGTCATTGGTCATGCAGTTCTCACTTTCACTTTAGCATTGGCCCATTCTTTAAGGCTAATATCAGCCAGTGTTAAAACCTGTTTGAATAGGAATTGTTCGGAAATAATTAAGGGGAGTAATTTCATGGTGTGTAGGAGTTATCTTGCCTAATTCAATCGGTCAAACAGGGGAAGTTACTCTGCCACCAAGTAAATCCCCAGCCCTCGCTTCTTGTGTTTGAGGAGACACACAGCATGTAGAACGCAGTGTGTCATTCTGAAATTGATGTCATTTATATTTTTACGTCACAGTTTGCAAGTTCTATCACTTTGTAGCAACTGGTCACCCCTTATTTTTCTACAAAATGTTTGCAAGTCGCTGACTTCGCATCCTGCGGTTTCAAGCTTCGACGCCATTGTTGCATTGTCGCTATGGTATTTGACCGAGTAATGGAGGTAAGCAACTCTAATTTTCACGAAGTGCTCTCCCCTAGTTTTTTTCCGAAAATCGTCTATTGAGGACTGCACCGTATGTGATGCGTTGTGTGTTGTGTGTGTCAGATGCTCTGAAGAATCTGGTGGGCGAAGACAACGCGCGGCGTGGGACCATCAAAGTGTTTGAGGTGCTGCAGAACAGGACGCTCAACAAACACCTCATCTATGTGAGTAAGCTACAAGTCAATAGAAACAAAGAGGCAAAGTTGTATCTTCTATGCCCGATTTCTGCAAATGATCTATTTCGAACGCCAAACTTCAAATAATTATAAAATAAAAACTAGACAAGATAACTCAATTCGGTTTTCTGTGTATTAACAAGGAATCTTTGCTCCACCATGAAAAATTAAAATCTCAATTTATGCCAAAACTCCATTATGTCTGGATCTGGATGGGTACGTCACAGACGATGAATCGCGACGTTTTTCCCAAGCACTGTCACATATAGTAAGAAACTAAAATAACAAAATCTGAATTTTGTGTAAATTTTTGGGGTGCGCCTTTTAATCAGGTGTGCCTTATTGTCCATTAAATATGGAAAGTCCCAAATTTTTATCAATATAGATATAGCTGGTGTTTCTATACTATAGCTCTTTAACTCATATGAACCCACAGCGGTTTACAAATAATGTTCACACAATCACTCAAGCGCACAGACATACCACACACACACACACACACACACACACACAAAGAAAATCTTTTTTAAAATTAGCATTTTCGTCAGCAACACTAATGCTCAAAACTCAACAGCAGTGCCTTTTCACTTCCGGTAAGGGGAGGGTACTTTAACAGCTAGAATACCTTTGGAGCTACGCAGCTTATGTCCCTTTTCATTTACGTAAGTCAGGGATATCAAAGTGGTGATCTCCCTTCATCCTTTAGCCAACCTGAACCATGGAGGAACAATGCTATCAGTCAAGGTGCTAATCATGACTAAAATATGAAGTTGCAGAAAAAAAGTAGCTGCTTATAGTAAGCATTTTACAGTACCGTGAAACTGGACTATGAGACGCACCTATATATAAGCCGCATCCCTTAAATTGACAAAATATTAGGTATGTATTCACATATAAGCCGCACCAGTTTATAAGCCGCAGAGAAAATTGTATGTGCACAAAGCAACACAAATATAGAAAATTTCCTATCAGAACATGAGTATTTAATGTTCTCAGACACTTTAAACATGAGATTTGAATCTATTGATTACCAAAACCAGTTTTGAGTCTAAAGAAGCTCAGAATAGGCTGAAGAATCTGGCCAGAAACAATCATAGAGAGTGGGGGGATGGTTGGGGTGGTGGTGTTGAATAGGCTGCATTCTCTAAAGTATCATTTTGATAGAGATGTATGGTGTCCAGAAACAGATAAGCATTAATCATATTTATAGAATGAGAATGGAGAAAAAGCACACAGATGAGCCGCATCAGTCTATAAGCCGCATGGGTCAAAGTTAAGGAAAAAAGTAGCGGCTTATAGTAAGGATTTTACAGTACTCTCCTTATTGGTTTACAGTCTTATTGTCTCTGCTTTCAGAACTTTTTGGAGATTTTTCTGTTGGAGCTGTGTCCAGAGCTGAAGAAAACTCGACAGTCGCTGAGAGAGTCCATCCAGCAACAGGCTGCACAGGCTATGTCCTAGATCACAGCGTAGAATATCAGTATTGTTGTTAGTTGACTGTGTTTCTCGTTTGTCTCACCCATTTGGCTGCATTTAGTGTTATCGATGTTTGATTGGCGTAGACCGTTGTCTTAGTCATAGATCAAGCTGCTCAGGTCTCAAGGATCTCTGTGTGACATAGTGGATAGGTATTTGGGAAGAGCGAACATCACCGTTGCCTGTTTGCTCGACACTTTAGTTTTTACATTTGAATTGTCGATCTTTGTGAATTTTATATCACCAAACATGCTGTCTCTTAATCTGTCTCTCTCTCACACAAGTGATGATCAAGTGCAGACATATATCAGGGTTCATACAGTTTGGGGGAAATGAGGAACCATTTTCAAGTCATGGAAAGTTTAGGAATTTTCCCAGAACCTGGCAGAGGTTTGTGAAAGTTTGGGAATTTTGACAAGTCGGCAAATATTATTTTTCGTGGCCAGTTTGTGTGAACAGGTCTTTTAAATTGGTTCTACCTTTTCCATTAAAAAGCTTTATGGAATAACAGAACAAACCAACAAAAGGGGCCGACTTTGCCGTTTGTCTACTTTTGCTTTTCGTGCCGGAAGTCGATGAGGAGTTGTCGTTCCTTTGCTTGTGCCTTTACATCTGGATTTCGCGACCAACTTTAGCCGCATGTGGCAAGATGCCCGGTTTGGGAAAATGGTCAGTAGGGTTTGGGAAAGTTCGGGAAAAAGTTTGGGAATTTTGAAGTAAGAATTTTGTATGAACCCGTATCTAATATCTGGGCAACCTGTGTAAATATTCATAGAGATGCATGGTGGGGATACGTGAGCCAGTTTGTTAGAAATGTTTGTACGAATTGTGAGTGAAAACCGCATTGAGTTGCTTAGCAAGATTATGCGCTATATAAGCATTATTTATTATTATTATTTAAATATTCGAGGGGTATATGCCAGAAAGTTCTATCACAGAAGCAATAAAGGAGGCCATTATATTAGGTATTAGGTACTTTATAGTCACAGAGGCGTCTCTGTGAAATTCGGGTTGCTCCCACCTGGAGAGCGCGTCGCAGCCAGAGGAACGCCACCCAATTTTGTTTTGCATGCAATTTTTGTATGACTTGAGGAAGGAAAAAAGGGGGGGGGGGGGGTAGATTTTGACCAAATGTCAACTTTTACGTTGCCACTGGGATTAACGTGCGCTGAGTGCATGGGCACACGGGACCTCGGTTTATCGTCTCATCCGAAAGACTCCACGTTCAGGCCGTAAGGCCTAGTGCAAAATGAGAGAAAAAATCCCCTGTACCCAGGTTCGAACTCTGGTTTACTTGACACGAGGCGAACGCCTTGTGGCAAATGCCCCTCAAAGTACGAGTTGTTCTCATGTGGGTTGATTTAAGTTGATTACCGGTGAATTTATTTCCAGTTTGTTTTGATTAGATGCTAACATTATTGGTGCGTTACTGTAGTATCAAGTGTTTGTATTCTTACGGGTCTTTGTGTGAAAACTGTCCCGTTCCATATTTTTTTGGTTTCATTTGTTTATTTCTTTTTTGTACTCCCAGTTCTATTGCAATTGGAGCGAGGGTCTGTGCGGTTTAGTGGGTGGGGGGGGGTGTCAAGTCAAGTCAAAATTATCTTTATTGATGATAAAGGAGTAAGCTACAAGCTTTTTTTTCATCCTGTCGTCATGAAAAGAAGCAAGATACTGAATCAAATGAAATGTAAAGATCAACAATGAATCTTGGCGTAAGGAACCAAAGCACAATGAACAAATATCAAAAACGAATCATACATAGATCATGACTAGCAAATACAATATGTACAAAATATAAATACAAATGTAATCATAGTTTGAAAGGGAGAGAGCGAGAGGTGGTGGGACAAGAAACAAGGATTGAGACATAGAGGCTGATAGAGACACCGTAAAGAAGAGAAAAATTAAAAAAAAGGAGCCTGATAGAGAGAGAGAGAGAGGAGAGAGAGAGATTGTGGAGTGTGTGTTTGTATGCATGCAAATGCATTTTCTTCCACGCTATAGTGCATAAATTGCTTGGCCGATCACAATGAAATTTGGCAGAATTGTCACTGATGTCCCCTTTGGGGATACCAGAAAGATAGTACTGGTAGATGATAGAAAGCAAAGGAAAAAGGCAGAGTGACAGAGAGTGGCAGATTAGGGGAAGTTTTAAGCACAGAATTTCCAGAAGGTAGGGGAACACCCCCCCCCCCCCCCCGGTATCCCCATGGGGACTTTCTTTTCAGTTCTGTGAATGTATACAGGATCAGTAAAAAAAATTCTTAACTACTATCATTAACTCCTGACACATTGTTGACCATTCCAATAACTTTAACTCATTCAAGTCGTTCCAGCCATATATGTTCGGAATTAACAGATAGCTGTCAATTTGAGGCATTTTCTTCAAGGGAAGTAAATATATGCACACCATACCTTGGTCACTTCTAAACTCGCTTCCCTCCCTTAGACCACAATTTTGCCTGGAGTGATTTCTGAGTTTTTTGAGCAATTCAAAATCATTGCGATGCGAATGAGTTAACTGTCTGGATCTCATCATCTGTCATGAGTTCTTGAGGATTGTTCAACGTCCAACCATGAAAAGTATTACTGATTCGGACAGGCTTGTTTGTTTGTTTTTGTTCATTTAGATGTTTTCGAAAGAATTCCAAGCCTCTTATTGGCTAATCATAATTGATATGACAATCTAAAAATAGAAGATGGGGTACAAGAGTTTACAGAATGAAGAAGTTTTACAATGTAAAACATTTGGTCACTTTTAAGTACCTGGGTGTTTTTACTCTGTATACATTATTGTTGTTGATTTCTTCTTTCCGGAAATTGACGAAGACTCTGCATTTGTTGTAATGTTGGTCATTACGTTTTAAGGAAAAATTTCAGTCTTTTAAATGGCAGTGTTGTTGGGTTTTTTTAAGATTTGAATGTGGACATTTGCATAGACTGAATGTTAAGTGTTTGTAATGTTCATTTGCTGAGCTTAGAATATTGATGAATTTTCAGAACTACACAGTGTGAATTCCTTATGTGCTGCTTTCGGATGTGTAAAATGAGCTAACTAGTCATTCCTGTCCTTGGGTTTTAAAAAAATGCATGTATGACTTTATACTTTGGTTCTTAACGTGTTGATGAAATTGGAAATTGTTTTGTGATATGTCATTTTTATCTGTGATGAGGAATTAAAGGTTAATTTCAGAAATTATGACAAGTCCTGTTTTGTGATATGTGTCATTTTGTCTGTGATGGGAGATTAAAGATTAATTCGGAAATTATAAAAGTCCTGTTTTCGTTACAACAGAATAATTGCAAGCCAGTAGTTATAACTAAAAGTGAAGTGAACCAACTAGCCAAGCAGCTTCATGGGCAGCATTACTGCACTAGACGCACCACACATGCCAGAATTGAAAAATATGTTGCAAGAACTGTGGATAATCCAACATTGGTCAAAGTTGATAATTTCAGCAGTTGGCAGTTCATTTCTTCAACATTATTTGTTTCTTTTTTCCCTCCTTGTCTTTCTTTCTTTCTTGACTGTGCGTGGCCACAATCAACACTTTGATTATTTTGCCACAGAACCGGGGAGGTTCTAGACCACTTTTGCCGGAAGAAAAGGCTCAAGGCCTGAGAAGAAATAATACAACAGAGAGAGCACAGATAAGAGAACTAGGAAACTGTTGATCCATTGGGTTGTTGGAAGAGGGGAAGATTCAATAAAACTTTAAACAATCCCCCAAAAGATAGTGTGACATAGAACGCAGAGCATTGAAGAGAATGTTCACAGAATGATCACATTTTAATTACATGAACAGGTGAAGCAAGTAACATTGAAGTTAAATGTCCAGTACTCCTCCGATATCGGAACGTGTTGGCTTGAATGCAGCGAGGACACCAGTGAAAACTGGAAAACGGACACATACATACCCATTGTGGCCTTATGGCCCTGGAGCGCAGAAGAAGAAGAAGAAGTGTCCAGTAAACATTTGTGAAAAGGAATCTACAGGCAGAATGCAATAAAAAAAAGTTTAATTACATCAACACTCATCATCGTAACAAGCGGAAAGTGTCATGGTGCAATCGGAAATCCTGACTAGTGTTTGCCTGTCGCCACTGTTCCTTGCATGACAAGAGGCTCATTAGTTGGGTGTCTGGTGCACAAGGCAGCCCTATGAAATATGCCCCCACGGACATTTTATGCTCCTGTAAGAGCAACAACCATAAACATATCTTTGATCATTTCCTTTCAAATAAGAAAGCTCTTTTAGAATGCAGACTAACCCCCGTGGGGATACCGGGGGGAGGTGTCTTTTGTATAACTAGTTCCCCCACCTTCTGTAAGTTCTGTGCTTGTAACTTCCTCTAATCTGTCACTCTCTTTGACTGCCTTTTCCCTTTGCTTACTATCATCTATCTTAATTTCTTTCTGCCTTACCGGTCCATTCTCCTGCCTTTTTTTTCCACGAAAAACACTTTCAAACACATTTCCTCCAGCCGAAGTCGGACTTGCTGGGCCTAACTATTTATTAGTTAGGCGCATAACGGCAGCATGACGCATCTGCGCTCATAATTGACAGGAAACTGGGTGATCGAAGAAGAAGAATGCAGACTTTCACCAGGTGTAAGTTCGGATTCATATTTAAAATTAAACAGTTTTCTCTAGAATCAAAATAACAAGCATTGAGCCCAAAGTATTACTTGTATGACTTCTTATTGATACAAAGGTTCTCTACCTAACAGTCCAATGATTTGTTTTCTTTCTACAGATTCATCAACCTCTCGTCATAACGGTTAAAAAGATCTCTCTACTTAAAATGTTCAATAACCTTTCTTCTGAAAAGCTCAATTATCTCTCCCTAATATTTCATAATAATCTTATCCTAATATAAACGTTGATCTCTTTTCCTAAAGGTTAAATAATCTCCCGTGTAAAGGTGATGTCATTTCTATCAACTAAATGTTCAATAATCTCTGTTGCTAAACGTTCAATAATAAATCTGTCTGCCTAAGCATTTGATTACCTCTTTTCCTAAAGGTTCAATAATCTCTTCTTCTTGCAGTAGACAGCCACCGTCATCCTTCTGATGGTTCTGTTGTGTTTAATAACTGGGGACTTCGGTCATGTAGAAAATATATCTGTACAAATATCTTTCAAGGATCTCTTTAAAAAAAATCAAAGAAAGATTCAATAATCTCTTTTCCTAAAGGTTCAGCGATCACTCTTGAATGAAAGTCTGCTTAACGTCCTCCGGTCTGGAATAGACACATATGGGACATTAGTAGATATAAAGATGGTGGGAACGATCCTGGAGGCAATGCCCGGAGGCAGTGCAACACCAGTTTGGCAATGTGTAGCCTATCTTCCCCTGTTTCAACGATTCACCTCCTGAAAGATTCAATAATCTTGTTTTCTAAACTGTTCCTGAAGAATAAATAATCCAACTTCCTAAAACTGAGATTCAATCATTTCTCTTTCTAAAGGTTCAAAACTATCTCTGTTCTTGGAGATTCAGTATTTGTTCTCCCTACTTGTCCATTATGGTTCTTCAATAATTCTCGGGGTTTCTTTTGGTAGCGTTAGTCTCGAAAAGTAGTTTATTAAAACATCGTATTGGAATAAAATAAATTAGAAGGAACCCCCCCCCCCCTTGACTATTACAAACAAACGAACTTCCTTGTATTGAAACTCGGTCTATAATTATTATAAGCAACTTTTCCCAAGCTTTCTTGCTCACATGGAGTCAATTCGATGCCTTGAAAGAATCCTGTACGGAAATTGATACAATATAGTATATGAGTAGAATGGTTTTTGTATCCGAACGGCGATCCAGATTTAACGCCATTGCTTTCGTCTAAAGTGTAGAGTGGCACAGTGGTAGCGCGTTCGCTTCGTGTCAGTCAAGTAAACCCGAGTTCGAACCTGGGTACAGGGGATTTTTCCTCTCAATTTGCACTAGTCCTTACGGTCTGAACGTGGAGTCTTTCGGGTGAGACGATAAACCGAGGTCCCGTATGCTCATGCACTTAGCACACGTTAATCCCAGTGGCAACGAAAAAGTTGTCATTTGGTCAAAATTTACCCCCTCCCTTCCTTCCTCATCAGTCACAAAAATCGCATGCAAATTTAAATTGGGTGGCGCGCCTTTTCTTTTGCAACTCTTGCCTGGTTAGAGTGTGTGGGGTGGGTGGTTTTTTTTATAGTATAGTTGCCTTGTCTGGCGTTGGGGAAGGTTCCTTCTTCTTCTTCTTCTTCTTCTTCTTCTTCTTCTTCTTCTTCTTCTTCTTCTTCTTCTTCTTCTTCTTCTTCGTCGTCGTCTTCTTCTTCGTTCGCTCAGACAGTTTCCTGTCATATGAGCGTAGATGGGTCATGCTGCCGTTGAAACTAAGAAATAGGCTCAGCATGTCCGATCGACTTGGGCTGAAAAAATCTTTGTAAGAATTTAAAGAAACAAATGCAGGAGAATGGACCAGTAAGATAGAAAGATAGCAGATGACAGTAAGCAAAGGGAAAAGGCAGAGTCAAGGAGAGTGACAGATTACAAGCACATAACTTCCAGAAGGTGGGGGAACTATTTGTACGAAAGACCCCCCGGTATCCCCACGGGGGGAGGGAAGGTTCCTAAAGGCCAAGTCTTTGGGTGCAGTACTAAAACTCGGTGCAAATGACCCCTAGTTTGAGAGTCACAGTCTTCCAGGAAAGACAGCCGTATCGTGATGTTCCAATACAGTAGTAGATCATTTACTGCACTTATTGCACACAGTTCTCACGCAACGATTGGTCCCTATAACGGGCCAATGTCAAACCAATGATAAAATGATAAAAGCCATTTATGAAATGACCAGATGGAGAGAGAAAAAACAACAACGTTACAGAGATGAAAGCCAAAATTTGAAACTCCAGACGAAACTTTCCGGTGCAAAAATGAGACACGAAGAAGGCCGGCCCCTTTCATTTTTCCCCTTTTTTTCTGCTTTTGTTGTGAAGTATGTGCTAATCGGTTGACGCCATCTCTATGGGAGTGAGGGAGGAAATGAGTACAGTGCAGGCAGTCATTGGCTGGGAGACTGCGTGTCGCCGTGTCCACTTGAAGGCAAGGAAGGGTCAAGAGTCTACCAGCTTTCTGGTCATCATGGCGAACGAGTGACCCCTTTTACTAGAGGATGTCACCGACCACTCTCTTTTGGTGTCACTAGGGGTCAGAGATTGTGTTTCATTTCCTCGTCTCTCTGCTGACATACTGACAGTCTGTCTGTCTGTCTGTATGTGTGTACAAGTGTCTGCCATGGTGTGTGTGTGCGTGTGTGTACGTGTTTTCTCTCTCTCTCTCTCTCTCTCTCTCTCTCTCTCTCTCTCTCTCTCTCTCTCTCTCTCTCTCTCTCTCTCTCTCTCTCTCTCTCTCTCTCTCTCTCTCGGCAGTCTCTATCTCTCTCTCTCTCTCTCTCTCTCTCTCTCTCTCTCTCTCTCTCTCTCTCTCTCTCTCTCTCTCTCTCTCTCTCTCTCTCTCTCTCTCTCTCTCTCTCTCTCTCTCTCTCTCTCTCTCTCTCTCTCTCTCTCTCTCTCTCTCTCTCTCTCTCTCTCTCTCTCTCTCTCTCTCTCTCTCTCTCTCTCTATCTCTGTCGCTCTCTCTTTGTCTCTCTCTCTCTCTCTCTCTCTCTCTCTCTCTCTCTCTCTCTCTCTCTCTCTCTCTCTCTCTCTCTCTCTCTCTCTCTCTCTCTCTCTCTCTCTCTCTCTCTGTCTCTCTCTCTCTCTCTCTCTCTCTCTCTCGGTCTCTCTCTCTCTCTCTCTCTCTCTCTCTCTCTCCTCTCTCTCTCTCTCTCTCTCTCTCTCTCTCTCTCTCTCTCTCTCTCTCTCTCTCTCTCTCTCTCTCTCTCTCTCTCTCTCTCTCTGTCTCGGCAGTCTCTATCTGTCGCTCTCTCTCTCTTTTTCTTCTTCCTCTTTTCTTCTTCCTCTGTGTGTGTGTGTGTGTGTGTGTGTGTGTGTGTGTGTGTGTGTGTGTGTGTGTGAGAGAGAGAGGCAGACAGAGAGAGAGAGAGAGAGAGAGAGAGAGAGAGAGAGAGAGAGAGCATACTTGTACCTTCACTGCCTCAAGAGACTAAGAATTTCATTCATGGTTCAGTAGGTGGGGAAAAGACTTTGCAACGTTATTCCATCTTGTCCGGTGTTCCTTAACACTCAGAGAGCGAGAGAGAGACTTGACACTTTCACACTTTCACATTAATTTGTAGCTGCTACAATCACCTAAAAGAGGTTGCCACGCGCAACGAAGGAAGTGGGATGGATGTCAGTTTGTGGATGGAAGCCGCCCAACACTGCAGTGCAAGGAGAAAATCCCTGCTCCAGCTTCAGAGCCTAAGGGCTTTTTTGTTCATAAAGAAGAACTTCCGATTAACGTCATCCGGCCTGGAACAGGCACATGTGGGACATTAATAGATATAAAGATGGTGGGACGACACTGGAGGTACTGCAATACCAGCAAAGTCTCGAATTTGTAATCGATAGAGATATTAGTTACTTTTTTTATATAAAATATAAATACAGCGGCAGAATTCCTTATAGTTTATTGATTAGCTTGGTATATGATACGCCCCCTGTTTCAGGGTGGGTCCGGTGTGGCATTCTCAAAATGGATTTGTTCTCAACATGTCTGCGCATGTGCGAAATCGATCATGACGTACCATCAAATTTTATCTTTTGTGTATTCGACACTACAATTGACCCTAAACCTATCCCTAACCCTACCCCTACCCCTAAGCCTAACCCTATCCCTAACTCTTCGCACATGCGCAGACATGTTGAGAACAAATCCATTTTGAGAATGCCACACCGGTATCAAACTGGTCTTCGAACAAGGGCGGAAAGTCGCCAGAGGCTGGCCTGGTAGGCTTATTGCAGTACTGCCAGGATCGGCCCGTTCATTAACGAAGACGATCGCACCAGAAGAACTTGTGGGAATCCGGAATAAGGTCGAATGTACAGGTGTGCTTAAGGTCGAAAATAAGTAAATGCACACTTCAGCCTAATGTCGAATTGCAGAGCTGTGCCTAACGTCGAATATACGGTTGAGCCTAAGGTCGAATGCAAAGTTGAGCCTAACGTCGAATTGCAAAGTTGCGCCCAAGGTCGAATGTACGGTTCAGCCTAAGGTCGAATGCAAAGTTGAGCCTAAGGTCGAATGCAAAGTGGAGCCTAAGGTTGAATTGCAAAAATGTGCCTAAGGTCGAATTAACGGCTGAGCTAAATGTCTCTCTCTCTCTCTCTCTCTCTCTCTCTCTCTCTCTCTCTCTCTCTCTCTCTCTCTCTCTCTCTCTCTCTCTCAGATGTACCGAATCCTGGAAGGATATCGCAAAAAAATTCTACATTGCATGAACATGAAAACTTTTGTTATTGTGCAATTCGACCTTAGGCACAACTCTGCAATTCGACGTTCGGCTCAACTATGCATTCGACCTTAGGCACAACTTTGAAATTCGACGTTGGGCTCAACTGTGCATTCGACCTTAGGCTCAAACGTATAACTTACATGACATTTTTGGACATTAGGCACACTTGTCAGTCATGCCATTTTGTTTCGACCTTAGGCGCAACCGTACATTCGACGTTATTCCGGTCACCCGAACTTGTCCCTAAGGTTAGATTCTTTCTACGATCTTCACCAGTGAAAAGCCCCTCGACAGAATCATCTTCACGGACTCAATGTCCACTCTACTTTTCAGTGAGGCCCTCGACTCTGTTGATCCAGGCCCACTGGTCCAATCCTTCCAAGGCCAAAAAACGGGCACCATTACCAACAACCCTCCAGGGGGCGCCTGTACATGTCGGCTCTTCTTACATTAATATTAGTTGGACGTTGGAGACATGACTTTACGTCACTTACTTAACCCTTTCACCGCCAAAGTCGCATTTTAGCACCACAGTGATTTAACACCAATGCCACTAAAAGGCATCAAATAGGGGTCTATTATCTAAAGACCCTAT